>CM029439.1:12108241-12708241 GCA_017140255.1 Eucalyptus paniculata subsp. matutina | reverse complement strand
ATTGAGCTTGTTCGGAGTAGATTCGGTCGTTCCGTGATTGATGGTGGGATGATTTGACAGGTCATGCTGTATGATGACAGCGAGCAGCTGTTGGAATGGAGGATCTCGAAGAATGATGAAGTTGTTTGTTCTGGTGAGACGCTGACGTTCAATGCTTATTTGGTTGATGTTGGAGAGCCTGAAGGAGGGCAGAAGCCCCTGGATGATACTTATATTCATAACCGAGAAAAGAAAGTTCCTAAGTGAAACGGCTTTGCTTCACAGGAACAAGTTCATCGACGTGTCTAATTGCACCGGTATTGTCTGTTCTTGCATATTTGTCTTTCTTAACGCTGGTGTCTCCATTGGTTTAAATTTGACAACTCGTGCTTGTACCTTCGCAATGTTGTGCTCATCATCTACCTGTGTAATCGTATAATACACTTGGCTTTCTTTTTAAGGAGATGAGAAGACCAAAGTGGAGAAGGATAAACAGCAGAGAATCCGCCTGAGCCCATCGCAGAAAATTATTAGAGGTTGATGATAAAATCCTACATAATCTAACTCTCTCTTAATTGCAAGTAAATGCTGGATAAAAAACTTAGCATCGCGTGTTTTTTTTTTTTTTTTTTTTTTGATTCCCAGAATTCAAGAAGAATGAAATGAACAAGTACGGCATATTGCAGGCGAGTCCGAACTCAAGGACATCAAGTACCGCAGGTGATTTTGGACTCCTGCTGACTCATCTATGCCCATGCCAGGCCATGTCTTTCTCTTGATGTATCTCCTGGATTGTAAATCCGTTCTTGATCTTCTCTGAGGTACAATTTCTGCACATCTTTACACAACATATAGAGTCTTTTCAAGGTCAATACGGATTCTCTCAACTCTGATGCTTTGTATATCAAATCTTTGCAATCACAACGGTTTCATATATTTTCATGGCTTATCTCTATGCAAACATCTCTCAGAAAACTGGTCTGCATATTCTCTATGCAGTTATATTCGAGAGTGTTATTGTTGTCTCAGCACGGCAGTTGACATGATTTTCCTTTTGATGTAGACGGGTATGCCTTGTCTACAACACACTTTAACTCAAAAGTCGAAGAAATATCATGATGGCTTCTTACGTTGTACGAGCAGTGGATCTATGACTAGGCAGGTCAAGCTCTACAGTCGACATCTCCTTCGCATTTTTACCCTTAGATTATACCAGCTATCTTGTTGCTGAATTAAATTTCATCTCTTTCTTCCTTTAATAGTTGGTTTTCTTCTTCATGACGCATAACTTTCTCAGCGGATTAGCGAAAAAATTTTGTCAGGACAAATATGGCTTAGATTACCAGGTTTTCGTGTATGATATGAGCTGGAAACTTCTAGATAGCAGGTTCCTGAACAAAGCTGAAAAGTATGCCCAGGGGAGATGATGGAATCTCCTGGTCATTTGGTTGAAGTTTGCAATCGTGAAGCAAACCATGAATCTTTGAGGGATCTCAACGCATGTGGAAACAGCTTCAATTCTCTTCACGTATTAAATATGCAGAAGCAGCAGCATAACTTTACTACCATTGAATCTGGTGTAGAAGGTACCTGGAATACAGTTCAATTTGATCCATTCCCTGGTGTTCTAATTTTTTTCCTTTTTTTTTTCCTGTTTAGTCTTTCTGTAGAGGTAATTTGCCTTACCTCCTGGCCTAGAGTTTTGAACTGCCAATAGAATGTCAATATTTTCTCCCAGATTGTTTATATTTCCCTCGGCCTTATCATTCAGGTGCTCTGCAATTGATGTAATTGCGGGGTACTCCGTACTCGCCAAAATGATATTTCGACAGTGTGATTCGAAGATTAAAGGACACATGTTCATGGGATATTTATAAAACTCACGACGATTTCCACAAATTCTTGAACTTGCAGATGCCAAGAGCCAATTCTTTGTTTTTATTTCTAGATAAAAAATTTCTAGTGCTTTGCAGAAGAAAGAAAAGCACAATTTTTAAAGAAAAGGATGATTTTTAAAGAAACCCAACCTCAAGTGCTTTGCAGATTATCAAGCGCCGGTGCATAGTTAATCTTCTGTGAAGTCATAATGAGTTCAAGAACACCCACACAAGATTGGCCCGATGGTTCAAAGACGGGCAAAGCCAAGGTTCCCTGAACATTATAATGAAGAGCATGATCGACCCTCGAATATTCTTTGCTGGTGTAGTATTGTACATTAAAAGTCCATTCAGGCAGCTTTCGCCGGAAAACAGGACCAGGAAGTCCGAGTTCTCCATCATTCCCCCCATCCGCAGAAAACAAATACATCATAGACACCGTTCTGTGCTGGTGAAGCCCTTTAGTATCTGCACCAAGAACAAAGGGTTGCCCTGAAGTAGTGAGGATGTACCGACCACCATTCTTTACTGGAGCCCAAACCTGAGCCAGAACAAGCTGCTCAGTGGATTCTTTGAAGTAACGAAGAGCCTGGGTCATCCTTTCTTTGATGATACAGTATCCATCAAGATTTTCAAATGCCGTCAGCCCCAAATATGGCGATGGCAGCTTTTTACGATCACTATCCTCAGCGGGGGCTTTGGTTTCTGAATTGTGACGATCTATATATTTGGAAACAACTTCTCAGTCAAAACTCAGTAGCCGCGGCTTCATAGGCCATTGCGGACAGTTGGAACAAATCAAACTTCAAGCAAGAGGCAACTTCATAGTTCAGGACTCTCAGAATTCATAATTCTCACACAATATATATAGGAAATCAGGTGCAACGGGAGGTGGAGGAAGGAGCAATCCCAACAATTAATTCAAATTCCTTGCTTTGATTCCCAAGCTTTTTGAAGCGATAGAAAACAGTACCGTATCATCAGACCAAATTTCTCGATTAGTCAAAGAGGAAAAAACAGTCAAAATAACATGCAACAAATTCAGATTAGTTCTTACCAAAAAAAAAAATTCAGATTAGTTCCAAACGAGGAAAAATTTCGACTTTCCAAAAATCGTAAAACCAGAGAAGCCGAAAACCAAGCAAGTAAACGCGGGTGGAGAAATAGTCAACCCTCAATTCTCAAGTCTCAGATGGCCGAAAAAACAGAGCTTTTCAACGACCCAAATCCAGTTCAATCAATGCGATCCGCACAAACCCGACTCGAAACCAAAAGCGAACGAATTTAAACGAACTCAAGACTGACATGCGACAAACCGAGAGCAATCGGAGAGGCGGACCCCGCCGGCGGCCCGGGTGCGGCGGCGAGCTTGTCCTCGAACCCGCAGGATAAGGCCCAGAGAGGGGAGCTGGGCTGGTTGGAGGCGTACAGGAATGCGCCGAAGGGGAGCTGCTGATCCATCGTTGGCCTGGGACTGTAGACAATTTCTATGGGTGTAGGCCTCCTAAAAGGTAATGAAGGTGTGCAAAGGTTTCTTCGGGTCGAATGGAGATTGTCCCTTGGCTTGACTACAAGACCTACCGCTGAGTCGGGATGAAAGTCAGCCTTAGTGATCCAACAATGCCAAGTGGAAGGCTATTGCTCAATGGATAAAAATTACTCTAGACATAACAGGCTAATCTTCCCCAAAAGTTCATGTCGACTGCGAGGTTGTTGATATCTTATAATTAACTCTCAACTCATTGATTTGAGTTTTTTTGGGTCAATATTTTAATGGGTTCAAAATTGGGATCCCTTTCGCCGATATCAACAAATGGCTTTGTAGTCAGGAGAGATGTGGTATCGATTTTGTATTGCAACCTCCCTCCCATAGGAGATCCGTCATTAATGGAAACAACATGAGATATACTTTAATGCAGTATGTTATGAGTTGAAATATAACAAATAGACATATTTGATATGTTAGATCCATTCAAATATGGAAAACATAAGTTTAGAAGTTCTTGTTCTTGCTTACAATTTCGATCGATGACCAAAAGAAAAAAAAACATCTATGTTCATTATTTTCATCTTTGTTAAAGGTGAAGGAGCTTTAACATAATGTGAAGTAGTCATCAGGATGGCAAAGTTTAATGTCTTTACATTTGTTTTTTCCTCTCTTTTAAATATACGAGGTCAATTTCCTTCTAGTCTTTTCGGGTTGTGTTTATAAGTTAGAATTGGAATGAGAGACTGTTAACTCATTTAGTAGGTTACTGGTTTGGCAAATAACATAGTTTGCTTATGATTTTTTTTCTTTTTTTGATCGGAAAGTCTGTCTATGATTAGATGCCTGATATAAGTTTAATCTTCACTCCGCCAAGTACAAATGGTTCTTGTGGTTGGAAACTCATCCAAACTTTCACTTATGCCACATTTTTACTTACCCAAAATAAGATTCTCTATTGTAAAATGAAGATTAAAGACTGAATCAAATTCATCATTCACCGGTCTGACGAAGGGCTATGGCCGCTAATGAGCTAGGTCTAATGCCATGGTCATTGGTCAAGGTCGCCTGAGGTTGCCCTCACCAGTCGGGTGACCTCCGGTGAGAGCCACCATTGACAGCTATAAATATTAGATTTAGCTTGTTTATGGCAAGAGTAGCCTTTCGTTCGAATTAATTATGGTCTTTTTTATTTTTATTTTTTAAAAATTATATATATATATATATATATTTGATTTTTTTAGTATTGTAATGAAAATTATATTTAAAAAGTTGACATATATTATCTTTTAATTTTAAACAAATAAAATTTTAAAAAATTTATATTACTCACTTATTAAAGGGCTTTATAAATATGTTTTCCACCAAACAGTATTTATCTCAAAATTACTTCTGAAAATCTATTTTACCAATGGCTTTTTTATTGATCTAATTCTTTAAGTTAAATTATTTTATATTTTTTCAATCGGATTTCAAAATACTGAATTAAATGCACCGACCTCGTTTCCCGCCATAACATTTCAGCTCTCGAAAGCGGTATCACTTCACTCGCAGCTCTCCGAAATCCCTAGAAATTCTTCTTCTTCTTCTTCTTCTTCTTCTTCTTTATCATCCTCCAAATGCAGAAACCGCCATGGACGAGGCTCCGACGAAATGGAACGTCACCTTCACGAAGCACCTCAGGCAGAAGCGCAAGGTCTACCGCGACGGCTTCCTCTCTCTCCACTCCTCCTCCGCCAAGGTGCGTTCCCCACTCTCTCACTCGCTACTCATCTCCACCATTGATGTCCAGCTCAACTCCATCGGCGAATTTAGTTACCTCCGATTGGGCTGGGACATCATTCGGTTTTGATCGGCTAGTAGTCCATGTCGAAACTGCAGTGGCGATCGATTCCCTGAATTCAAGCTCGCTCGATCAGGCTATATAGCAACAGCTCGATGCTGCTAAGGATTTCGATTTTGACTGTCCTCGCGGATTGTTCTGTTCTGTGGCTTTGGTCGTTGTGCTCCCCGCGATTGAGCTTGTTCTGAGTGGATTAGGCCATGCCGTGATTGATGATCGGATTTTTCGACAGGTAATGCTGTATGACGACAGCGACCAGCTGTTGGAATGCAGGATCTTGAAGAACGACGAAGTTGTTTGCTCCGGTGAGACACTGACGTTCAATGCTTATCTGGTTGATGTTGGAGAGCCTGAAGGAGGGCAAAAGCCTCTGGATGATACTTATGCTCGCAGCCGAGAAAATAAAGTCCCTAAGCGAACGAATCTGCTTCACAGAAACAAGTTCGTCAACGTATCTGATTGTGCCGGTATTGTCTGTTCTTACATATTTGTCTTTCTAAATGCTGGTGTCTCCTTTGGTTTGAAAATCAATGACTCGTGCTCAAACGTTTGCAATGTTGTGCCCATCATCTCCCTGTATTATCGTATAATCGACTTGGCTTCCTTTTCAAGGAGATGAGAAGACCATAGTGGAGAAGCATAAACAGCAGACGATCAGCCTAAGTCCATCGCAGAAGATTATTAGAGGTTGGCGATGAATTCCTACATAATCTAATTCTCTCTTAATTGCAAGTAAATGCTACGTACAAAACTTATCACGCGTGTTCTTTTGTTTTTTTGATTTTCAGAATTCAAGAAGAATGAAATGAACAAGTATGGCATATTGCAGGCGAGTCCAAACTCAAGGACATCAAGTACAACTGGTGAGTTTGGACTTTTACTTACTTATTTATGCCCATGCCAGACTGTGTCTTTCCCTTGATGTATCTCCTGGATTGTGAATCTGTTCTTGATTCTCTCTGGGTGTATAATTTCTGCATGTTGTTACACTACATGCGGCATCCATTCAAAATATATTTACTCAAATTTGATGCTTTGTATATCAAATCTTCTCAGTCACAGTGGTATTATGTTCACGTATTTAAATCGCTTCTCTTGAAGAACATTGGAGCTTCCTAGCATATTTCCAGACTTTCCCTCAGGAAACTGGTCTCTATATTCTCTATGTAGTTACATTCATAAGTTTGTTATTGTTGTCTTAGCACTGCAGTTGACGTGATATTCCTTTTGATATAGATTGGCATGTCTTGTACACAACACAATTAACTCAAAAGTCGAAGAAATTTCATGATGGCTTCTTGCGTTGTACAAGCAGTGGATCTATCACTAGGCAGGTCAAGCTCTACAGTCTACATCTCTACTGATCATTAATCTTAGATAATACCAGCTGTCTTGTTGCTGAATCATATTTCAGGTCTTCCTTCCTTAATTAGTTAGTTTTCTTCTTCTTGGTGTATACCTTTCTCCACAGATTAGTGAAATTTTTTTCTCAGGATAAACATGGCTCAGATCATTGAAACCTTTTTGGGGCCTCTACCAGGTTTTCTTGTATGATACGAGCTGGAAACTTCTAGTTAGTAGGTTCCTGAACAAAGCTGAAGAAGTAAGCCCTGGGGAGATTATGGAATTTCCTGGTCATCTGGTTGAAGTTGGCAATCATGAAGCAAACCATGAATCTTTGAGGGAACTAAATCTAAATGCAAGTGGAAACAGCTTCAGTTCTCTTCACAAACTATATATGCAAAAGCAGCAGCGTAATGATACTACGGTTAAATCTGCTGTAAAAGGTACCCTGGAATAGAGTTCAATTTGATTTGTTAGCTGGTGTTCTATAAATAGCTATTTTTATTCCTGTTGATTCTTTCTCTGGAGGTAATTAGCCTTACCTTCTCTCCTAAAGTCTTGAACTGTCAATTGATTGTCAACATTTTCTCCCTGATTGTTTATATTCCCATCGATCGTATCATTCAGCTGGTCTGCAAATTTATGTAACTAGGGGATTCTCTGTACTCACCAAACTGATATTTTAACACAATGTGATTCGGAGCTTTACGGACACAAATTCATGGGATGTTTATGATCATGGGACGATTTCCACAAATTCTGGAACTTGCAGATGCCAAGAGTCAGTTCGTTGTTTTTATATGTAGTTAACACTTTCTTCATTGACCAAATATAGAGAGATCGCAATTGAAAATCATCTCTGTTATTTATATCATCATCTTCTTTTCTGTTAATGAGCAAGATTCCCTTCTCTTCATGTTTTGCATGATCTATGATAATTACCTGATTCTGATTGTGATGCACTGAAACATGTATTCATTAGTACTTTTTCAGAAGAAAAAAATGGCCAGATGCACCAGAATGGGGCAAAGGGGAGTATATTAGATGCTGCAAAATCAGGCGTAACAGGTCAGATTTTGCTTGTATGCATGTTCAGTTTGATAAGAGTGTTTGCTAGCTGTCTTGTCTCCACATTTGTTGCACGTTCTTATGTGATTATGAACTCACATTTTTTTTTCTTGGTGAAATCAAAGTTGCTGGTTAGGAAACTTTCGCACTTGTCATAGGCAAAACTCTATACTGCTTAATGAGATGGATTTTTGAAATTCCTTACATATGACAGATATCACATTTGAGCTAAAATGGAAAAAATGTACAGTAGATAGAAGATTCACCAGATTGAAAACTATGTATAAAGGTTCCAGCTTTGGGCTTCAGAGGTGGTCTAAGGTTGTCCTTTCACTTGGAAAATCCATAATTTACCTTGTCAGGTTATGTTCTTGATATTTTCCTAGTTCTAGCACCATGCTTTAGGTATTGAAAAATGAGTCCCATTTAAGAGAACCCCGTGCAAAAGAGGAGGGCATATGGGCTAAGTTCCATGGATTCCTCAGTGTATTCCTTTATGGTTTTTACATTTTCTATTGAAGTTTTCATTAACGAGCTGGTTGCTTGTTCTACTTCCCGATAGATTTTCTAATAAAGTTTTCATTAAGTAGCCAGTTATGGTCTTGATATTACTTTGTATTTACTGCCTCCTTATAGCTTGAGGTTGCTGAAATAATGAAATCAATGACAGGTCCACTATTGTCCTTCAGCCATTTTTGACACCCATGAGCATGTGAATCTTCTTTTGTGGGCTATGTGCTCCTGCTGTTTTGTATTATTCGGAGCATGTCCTTGGAGATTGACATTTTCCTGTCATGTAGAATGGCAGGTTTTGTACACAACACAAGTAACTCAAAAGGCCAAGAAATACCATGATGGTTTTCTGCAGCTTGAAGTTCGCGGATCCCTAGGGAGGCAGGTCATTATGCGGCACTTTCACGGATGTTTTCATTAAGCCACTGTTTTTTCATTAAACTGGGCTGGCCACTTTGTTTGCTGATCCAAAATGAATCACTTCTGTCTTTTGGATAGTGGTTCATTATGTGCCCCAAGTATCACACTAATTCAAGTGCATTTCATTACCCAAAAAAGTTCAAAGTTCTTTTATAGGTCCTGGAATCACTTTTCTGCTAATTGTTTTCTTCCTCTTGGATTGTTCAGGTCACACTGTATGATGCTAGTAGGAAAATCTTGGTGAATAAATTTCTTAGGAGAGATGAAGTGTTGGGAACGGGAAAATCTCTGGTGTTCGATTCTCACTTGGTTGATATTGGGGAGCATGTGGTAAAAGAAAAGGGGCCAATGGGTTTGATTGACCTTGAACCATGTCATGCTGCTGGAGAAATGAGGACAGGCCATGGGGAAGTGGATGGTGCTAAAGTTGATCAATCAATCCTGGGAGGTTTGCAGCATTATTGATTCATCCAATGCTGTTTAGATGTTTCAATAACTTCATTGTAGATGTAGTTTTCCTTGATGCATCCTGTTTGACTAGCTATGCCCTAGTGAAGTACTGAGGAGGTTATTTAGGTGGAGCTGTGGGTGTTAAGATACAATTGGAAATGAATATGTTGAAAGAACATGTTAAGAGAAAGTTGCTACCTCCCTAAACAAGTAGGGGCACTTATATGAGGAGGATTGTACACCTGATATTGTCACCTCAAGATGATTCGGAATTGGAACATCTAATTCTTTCTTTCATAGATGTTAATTCTATGTGCCTCAGTTATTTGATGCCTAATGCTTGACCTTTGGATATTACAGTACCCTGGCATAAACATGGAGACAACACTTCGGGGAAGGTTCATCCAGCGAGAGATTCAGATTCAAACAGTGGAATATCTGTTATGAAAAGCACAGATTGCATCAGGAGAGTTTCCCAGACCAAGCCTCTACGTGATGGTGATTACTCTATGGAGAAATTTCTCTATATTAGAATTATCTTCTGCCTTTTGATGTTACTATCTTTCTCATGTGTAGTTAGATTTAGGCACAATGAAAATAATTTTATCTTATTCAGGTGCATCAAATAATTTACAGTAAGCCTTGTAAAGCCCGCAAAATCAATAGATTGTTTCATGGACCTGCTCTAGAAAGAGAATGTCATCAATTAAACTTGGGATTGGTTTTATTGATTTTGATGCATCACTCACTTCATTTTGAATTTCTTTGAAAGTTAATTCTCATGTTTATTGGAGGAACATATGTGTGTTACTACAGCTTGCAAATGATCCCTTGTAATCAAATCATTGCAGCCTGTCAAATACTATCTGTACTCCGAAAACCATTAGATCAAGTTGCCATTGCTGAAAATTCATATGAAAGGAAGGCAAGTTTTGCTTTCCTAATGAAGGAGCTTCAGGATCCAGATAAGTTTTGTGATGGAGCTCAAAGACAAAGAGCGCCGGCTGCTGAGCTGGCTTCAGTGGAGAATGTGGACACTGGAAATCTGACTGATACTACCAACAATGAAAAGTTACCTGGTCTAATGAAGTCTAAAGGTTTAGTGCAATCTCACCCACTTCAGCATTCTTTTATTTCTAGTGTTAGCTTTGTTGCAATATATGTTTCGTCATCTGACATTGTAAAATATCATCAGAATTAGCCTCTGAATTCAATGAATCTTACTTGATGGGGACTTTGCAATTGCCAACTCGCAGGTATTTCACAGCTACTTGTCCTGCTCTATTTTCAGTAATCGATTCTTTCAGCTCTATTTTGACCCGTCTGTGGCAAGATTGTGACTCTCAGCATCAGGAAATTCCATCAGAACTTAATGAGTTTTGTCGTTTGATGTAACTCTTTCGTCCAAACTACTGGCCAAGCTGAATTAAATTAGCAGCAGGTAGCAACTGCTTGCAGGGAATGTTCAAACTAGATGCATGAGGACTTGCTTGAATTCTCTAATGCATCCCAGTCCAAAATCTAATTCTTTATTTACCTTGAGGACATTCTCAATTTCACTGAGTTTTGTATGACTAGCATGTACATCTGCTGCAATTAATGTTTGCAGCCTTCTCATGGGCAAGCTGATCCCAAGTGCTGCAGCGACAATCTTGTTTCTGAAGCATCGCTTTCACACGGTTCTCACAGCAATGCTAGTGATAAAAGAATGGACCTTGAAGGAGATAGAGATCCATTGAAAGTGAAGGCTGAGTGTCCCAGTTTTGATCTTGGATTTTGAACCATATCCATTGCTCAATCAACAATATTGCTACTGTCAAGCATCTGGATGGAGTGCGCAAGAATTTTTGTACCTGTCACACATGAAATCTGTACAGTCGAGCTCCTGTTTTTATGTGAAGCGTTCTGGTGCCAAATTCATTTGCAGCTGTCTGATCTGAAACGTTTTTAGTTATACGACATAATCAATGTATTTCCAGTGATCTTCAATATATTCAGGTACACTTTCGATGCACAGAAACTCATATATGGGTCTATCCGGTTTCCTTTATCCCCTGTTCTTCTTAGTTCTCGTCCAGGAACTTGTACAACTTGATGTCCTTTCTTGACTTCCGCATCCTAAGCAAGGCCTTGAAGAGACTTTTGTTTTTGCTGGAATATAGCTCGATATCAGTTCTTCTGTTCCTCTCAACATGAGTAGACATTGAAGTGGATCTTCGGGGCTCTGATGGGTACTGGATGTTCATATGGGCATATTAAGAGACTCGGCCATGAGAGGTCATGTCCGCCAGACATGTCCAACAAAAAATAAAGCTTAGTAGCTATGCTGCACTTAATTTCATTGATGCTTACTCGTTTTTTGGCGTTAGAAGGGTTTGGAGATGTGGATTTATTGGCCAGAGAACTTGAACGTGTGAGTTGAGATAGAATTGGGGAGGTGCGTTTTTCTGGTTAAAAAAAGTGCGGCTTGCATTAGTAGCTTGTCTGACTACATGATACATGATACAATCACAGGGCATGAAAACACGATCTAAATGCTATGTAGTGCAAAAAAACTTTTTTCGCTCACTCAAGTCACATCAAAGTAAAATTAATTACTTGAACGTCAATTATAGCAAATCATTCTACATGTAATTTATTTTTATTTTTAATTTTTTTAAAATTGTGTTTTTATTTTGATTTGATTTGATTTTTTTTTTTTTTTTGCCACGAGGGTCACCAATGACCCTTATTGGCTGCGAAACCCTTGCCCTTGGCTGTGAAGTCCTGGGCAAGGCCGCAAGAGCCCCTGCCAACTCCGGGCAACGTCGCTAGCAGCTAGTGAGGACGTGATGCCCTCGCCCCTTTAGTGGAGTATGAGGCATCGGACATCTAGCTGACAACATTGGTTACGAAAAGTTACCTAGTCTCATGAAGTCGAAAAAGGTAGGTTTAGCCGTGATTTCTTTCAATTCAGCGTTCTTTCAAATTTTAAGTTTTCTCATAGTTTATGTTTCCTTGTCTACATTGTAAAATTTCATCAGAATCATCCTCTGATTTCAATGAATTTCACTCTACGGGAGGGCTTTCAAATTGGCAACTCCCACCTATTCCACGGCTACTTGTCCTGTTAAATTTAGGGTAATCAATACTTTCAGCTCCATTTTTGAGCCATTGGTGGCAAGGTTGTGACAAATGACAATAAGCATCTTGAAACGCAATTAGAACTTCATGAGTTTCGATGTTTGTTGAAACTTTTTGGTGCAAACTACGATACAAGCAGAAACAAATTAGCTGCAGGTAGCAACTGCTTGTGGGAAACCAAAGACTAGTTCTGCATTTACTTAGTGGACATTCTCAATTGCACTGAGCTCTGTATGACTAGCATACACATCTGGTCCAATTATCGCTTCCCGCCTTCTCCCGAGCAAGCTGACCCCAATTGTTGTGGCAAGAAGCCTTGCTTCCAAAGCATCTCTTTCATGCAGTTCTTGTGGCGATGCTAATGATGAATTGAAGACCCCTGAAGGAGATAGGATCAATTGAAAGTGAAGGCCGAGTGTCCCAGTTTTGATCTTGGATTTTGAACAATGGTCATTGCTCAATCGACCGTATTAACTACTATAAGAATCTGAATGGTGTGTACAAAAATCTCGTGCCTATCGCATATGAAATTCGTACAGTGAGCTCTTGTATTTATGGGGAGTGTTTTAGTGCCCAGTCCGTTTGCAGGTGTCTGATCTGAAACCATTTTAGTTATCCAACATAATCAACGTATTTGCAGCGACATTCAACATATTGAGGTACACTATGTTTACATATCGAAATGGAAAGAGGTCACCCGTGTCAATCTGAGATATTAGTTAAATTAAAGACAAGTGAAAGCATGGTGAAGAAGTTCAGCTGAGGAAGCAGAAATAATTCTGTCTTCTCATGTCTTCAAATATTTATATGGCAGGACAAAGTTGCATCATAGACCGTTCGTTTGTACACAACACTCGTTTGATTCCTATCGAGAGAGATGCTCACTTTAGATATTCGTTAGATAACACATATCTGGCCATTGAAGGTTGCCCAGTTTTAGCTGTGTCTTAGCATGCAGATCATGTAACAGCAGCTCCTTAGTCAAACTGAGGGAAAAGCAGCCTGTGATTTTGATAAATAGCTGCTTAAGCAATTTTATTGGTCCCTTCCAGGTTGCCTGGTCTTAGCTGTGTCTTGTGAATTGTGGCTTGTGAGCCTATCATTACTTAATTACCGGGAGGAAACAGTATCTCAGCTTTCTAAACATTCTTCAATCTTTACCTTCTCTGTTTGGAATAACAGGCAAGAGTGAACTGTAGACTATAGAGCGGCAACCATCTTCCGAAGGAATTCCTTGTAGAAATTATTTAATTTTATCAGGACTTTCTTTTTATTCTGTTTCTTATTGCATTAAATTATTCTGAAAATCTGAAAGCTAGCTTAAGCTACCATAACAAATACAGCATAGGTCATACTTGCGGTGCAAAGAAACCGTGATATGGGCCTATCCGTTTTCTTTCATCCCCTGTTCTTCTTAGCTCTCGTCCAGGAACTTCGATAACTTGCTGTCCTTTCTTGACTTCCGCATGCTAAGCAAGGCCTTGAAGAGACGTTTGTTTTTGCATGAATAAAGCTCGATATCAGTTCTCCTATTCCTCTCAGCATGAGTATATATTGAAGTGGATCATCTGGTTCTGATGGGTACTGGATGTTCATGTGGGGATATAATGGCGATTCAAAAGAGAATCAATCATAAAAGCTCATGTCCTCAAGACATCCGAAGAACAAGAAAAGTAGTTCTATAACTTGTGATCTTTCTTCATCTAATGGACCAATCTTGTTATGTGCAATATGCATATGGTAGTTAAACCAGAAAATGGGTCATACAACGTTAGCATTTGGACATTTTGCCATTTAAGCCACTTGTCAAGTATTATCGCAGATTCTTGCCGACTTCCTCATCTTTAGCTTTTGAAACTGAGAGAAAGCTATTAAGCATGAGCCAACACCGACATGTTGGTCTTAATAAAACAACAGATAAATCTTGTGAAGGGAAGTGTGCCTGGTAAGATATATCACATGAGGTCCTCCAGAGTTCTTATCGCTAGTGAGTGCTGAGAAACCTCCATGGTCTATGAACGTCTCAGACGTCAATAGTCTCTGAAACACAATAACATTGTTGAAAGTTCTATTTGTTACTTTGTGATAAATAAGTTGATAGCACGAGAGATGGTTGTTCGCCATTTTCCATACTTTGGTCAAAGCAAGATTTCTTCTGCTATTTAGAATCTCTCTTGCTCTAGTAATTAGTTTGTCGCAATATGATATAATCTGGCACATTATGGAGTTTATCTAGACCAATTTCAGATTTTCAAAAACTAGATTCTTCTTGATCAGTTGCAATCTATTAGACCCTGCACGTGGTAAATCAGAGGGTATGCAAGCCCTTCCCATCCTAAATACTACAAAACAAGGAAAACCTAATTATATTGCACAACTATTGAACGCAAGAAAATCTGAGCTCAACCGCAGATGCTTCCTCAATCTTGTCATCCAGGAGACAGTGGACCTTATAGGTCATGGAGCCCAAGTGATCCACATTGATTATGAAAGCTTTCGTCGCAAAATCTTTTAATGTGTTCACCACTCTACAATATTGTCAAGGCAATTTACCAGATGTGCAACAGGAAGAAATGCTCAACCTGGTACAAGACAATGAAGTGAAAACCTATTTATCTGACATTTGTAGCTACGTACTGAAGAAAACTATAGGTGTATTATGAAGTACCTTAAGCTATTCAGAATGTTCAAGCTCTCTGTTTCATGGAGAGCTCATCATAATTCGAAGCTTCCTGAGGAGTGGAAACTGAAGAAGGCAACTGGAAAATCCATCATACTAATGTTTAGAGTATCTTCACCTGTTACAATGAAGATGCAGCAAACAGATTCAAATTCACACGCTCATGCATTCACTGTCATTATCCATTTCAATTGAAAATATACAGACCCACTCTTCATATGGAATTGTTCAGGCTCCACAATACAGCTTTTACGTGGATGTCTCCTTCCGCACACTATGAAGCCCTTTTTAAAGCACGAGGTTTCTGTACTGAGCACAACTTTCCAAGTTCAAACTCAGCAGAGCCACAGCAAGGGCCAAATGACACATGGACGTGGTAAGTGCAAGTTTAACATCAGTCTGTGATTCCAGAAGAAGATAATTATAACAGTTGAAGAGGACATAGGTTAGCAACTCAATAGAACAGATTTTATGAGACCCTTCGAAGATCTGAACGAGTACAGGAGCGGATATTATCTTTTTGACTAAATTAGTCAATTGAGAACAGAATTCCAGGTAGAGAAAGCCAAAATCCCCTCATAGTATTTACCTCCTTGATATATGCCGCAAGTTCTTGGTCGGAGGAGAAGAGCAACATTTGCCGTGCATCACCAATTTGACAAATGTGAGCACACATGAAAGAATCTTTAAATTATATCTTGCAGCCTTTACATGTAGGAGACAGGGATACTGATAAAAAGAAAAACGTAGGAGACTGGGAGATGCAAAATACACGGTTGTATTTCTCGTCATCGTTCATCTATATACAAAGAAATCAATTGCACAAGCCGAAAGCAACACGCCCGTTTCAGATAAATGCACCCCAGTTCCTACTCCGCATTCGCATTTCGTCAAACACACTGACCAGTACTATGGAAATGATCGGATCTCCTCTACTCTCCTTTCCTCCCCTCTCCAAGGCAGCAGCTTCCAACGATGACCGTCTTCCAACGCCATGACAAGCGACGACTCTTATTTCTTCAGATGCCTCCCCCCATCCAGCGTCTTTTACAGAAGCAACGAATTCGCTCCTCCTCCTCCTCGCGGCGCTCGCGAGAACTTTGCAGTCTTCCATGAGCAAAGTCGGTGGGTTCTCTCGATAGAAACAGCAGATTCCACCCCCCACTGATTTACGATGGAAAGACGACATGGAAAAAAATTAGTCAAGGAATGCCATAATACAATACTCTCTATTTTCACTGACGATATGATGAGATTAGATATTTATTCTAGCGGGGCCCACCCCCCTAACAACCCCACAAGCTCACGCGCCCCTCCCTCCTCTCTCGCCGGACAGCTGGGGCCACCCTTGGCCACCCCACATCATTATCCCTCTCTGCACTTCATGATCTTCTTGAATAGTTCGTCCCAACCGTTATATATAGAGACATGTGAAGGTACCACCTTCAATTTGGGACAATGGGAGATCCCTAATCGAGAAAGATGAGGCACGGCTCCTTCAGCAGCCCTCCACTCCTCCAAATTTTCCAATTCATCAAAAAGTAAATGCTTGAGTTGAGGAAAGCCTCCTGCAGAGCAAACCATTTCCTTTCCCTTGAAAGCCCCAAATCCTAGCATGAGAACAACCAAGTGAGGCAATTTCTCCAATATTGGCATCGGATCTTCTTTAAGTCTAGATTTTAGTAAGACCAGCTTCCTCAATTGTTGGGGTAGGCTTTTATGTTCTGGTAACTTCTCTATCATTCCAATAATGAACAACTTACATGAATGAGGATAATTTGACATTTTACTCAATTCACCTTCAGTCCATAAATGATCTCTCAAATACAAAAACAAGAATCGAAGATGTTTCAAATTGAATTCAACAAGTTGTGGAAACATCTCCAGCTTATGACAACCATACTTGTCAAAGACGGTTAGTTTTTGCAGATTGGTAAACTTGTCTACATCGTTCACATCACATTTCTTCGAATCAAATTTTTTTAATGTCCGTAAATTCTTTAAAGTGCCCAACCGCAACTTCTTTCGATCCCAAAGGAATTTCTCCTTGATGACAAATTTGTGGGGAAGATGGAGATACCTCAACCTTCTCATCTTCCACAATACATTTGGGATGGAAACCGTAATATATCCAGACACAGCCAAGTCTAAGAATTCCACACATACAAGGTTCCCCATAGATTGCGGCAAACCATCAAACCTACTTCTTGCTAAACTTAAGAATCGTAAATGGACTAGGTCTCCCATTGATTTAGGTAATCTTCTCTCCACATTAAGGTTCTCTAATTTTAGAACTCTAAGAAACTTACAATGGTTGAAAATAGGCTGAAATTGCTTCGACTTCCATGCGACACCTCCGAAGGACATGAGAGTTCGAAGGTGGACCAGAGTCCTTTCTCTTGCTTTTAAGCTTGGAATCACATTTCTATTAAGAGAAAGCCTTCGTATTTTGCAACTTGACCCAACATTTATTGCCATTGAAGTAGAACAATTCTCCGTCTTATTGTCTTGTTGAATGTTAGGAATGCTTAGAAAACTCTCTTGTAGAGCCTTGGAGACACTTAACTCTCGCATCAAGTCGTGGAGGTGGCAGCTTTTGATCTTTCCACTTAATTTGAATTGCACTTGAACCATTCCCCTATTAACCAACTCCGTTAAATATTGCTCTGCTACATCTTCCACTGGAATTTCTCTCTTTTTATCATATTCATTCAGCGACACAAAGCCTTCAGCAATCCACATGTAAAGAACTTCCATCGTTGGGATTTCTACATCCTCTGGAAAGTTACCCAAAAAGAGGAAGCATAGCTTTAGATGGCATGGTAAATCTTCATAGCTCAAGGCTAACACTTTTGATACATCACTCTTATCACTAAAATGCAAATTGATCTTTTCATGAATCATCTTCCAATCGTTGACAGCCAATAGTCCACCAAGCACAATGATAGCTAAGGGCAATCCTGCACACTTCTCAAGGAGTTCATGTGCTAACTTCTTCATCTCTTCAGTGATTACTACACAATATCAAGCAACAAATTGCAATTCAACAATCATAGGAAGATGCAATTGTAATAAGAAGATTACTTCAAGGGCGAACATGTGCTTTTAGAAGTATAAGATGCTATAGTTCTTTATAATTTGTGGTTCATTTATGCTTTTGTAAGGGGAAAATAGGGACCGCAACAAAGCTCTTGTATATGCCTCCATCTACGCCTTGGAAAAATCAAGAAGTCTAAACTGTGGCTTGAATTAAGTGACTCAAGCAAATGCAAAACAACAATAAAAATACTTGATGACGCAATATGAAAGTAGCGCAAGGATGACTCGAGTGTGATCTCTTGTCACTTGAATGTGCTACTAATCTCCTATACAATTCAAGTGAAATCTCCATGTTGCCACATAACGATTCATGATTTTCCTTATCGATCTCTACTCTTATTTTTAAGCCAACTATTCACAATTGCAAAAAAGGTGGACTCGAGATGAAGCTTACGGAAGAAGTAACATAGCCAGGCTTCACATTATTTCATAAATCCTATCAAAATCGCTTATTATTTGTCCTTATAAAAGCCTCTTCGATATTAAACCTCATTAGAAAGGAGAAGCAAAGTTTTGGATGTTGGTTTAATGGTATAGTGGTTAGCTAGTAAGAAACAAAAGGAGCAGCTGATTCCCCAAATATTGAAATTATGATGCCTAATACTTGATATTTCGATTATTTGAATTCCGCTATATCTATCGATTCATAAATTGCTAAAGCTACCGAAAGGCAAAACTGAGCAATGAAGTACTTAGTAATTGTTCCTCCATTTTTTACTGTTTTGCGATACCTTCTACAGCTTGGCCCGCAACAATACCTTGACCAACTCCAGGTCTATTAGAAGAAATTTCATCAGCTAGTCCTACAATGATAATCGATGCATCATAAATCAGAATCAAGCAGGCAATATTATCTCTTGAAGCTACTATATGTTAGGATAATAACCTTGAAGAAGTTTTACCTTTTGTTTCGAGGAAGGCCCACTTCTTTAGTAGATCCCAACTCTCTTGGTTTGATAAGCACCGTGGTTCATGGAATAAACCTTGAGGATCGATATACTCCGCTACTTCTTTATTGCGGGTTGTTATCAATAGCTTGCTTCTCATGTTTTTGATCGGGAATGCGGCTTGAAGACTGTCCCATGCCTCTTTGGTCCAAATATCATCAAGAACAACCATACATCTCTTCTCTTGTTGGATCTCGTATAGAGTTTTGAACAATTCATCATCCATCATCTTCATAACCCTCTCTCTTTGATCAGGGATCAATTTAACGAGAATTCCCACCAAGATATCCTTCGGATGATATTCTTGAGATACACAAGCCCAAGCGATACCATCAAAAGTGTTCTTCACTTTGTCATGAGCGATGACTTTCTTGGCGAGTGAGGTCTTTCCCAGACCACCCATTCCCCATATAAAAATAACTCTCTGCTTTTTTCCATCATTCGACAGCTCTTTCACCAATTCCTCAATACTATCTTCCCTCCCAACAAAATCCTCCTTGAAATGGTCATAAGTCCGTTTCGGCATCGAAGTTCTTGCTCGTTCGCGTTCGCCTTCCCTCACAGATAGTATGCCACAATTCTGCATCCTCCTTCCAATATCGGAAATTCTGGATTTTAAGCCATCAATCTCTGTCCCCACCCCATGAACCTGCACGCACGAGCACTTCGCCATGAAGCAAGCATACGCTTTGATGATGTTTTGTCCCTCCTTCAGCGCGGCTTTGAGGATGTATCTCTCGATGACATCCTCGGCATCATAGGCAAAGTCTCGGAGTTGTGCGACACATTCTCCAACAGCTTCGTTGTGCTCTCGTCTCGCATCCGCATCCCTCAGCAAGCACTGGATCAGCTTCAACTCCCTTTGCAGGGCCTCGACCTTGCCCTCCACGCCCCTCAAGAATTTGGCCTCGTCGATGAGCAGGTTTCTTATTGTCTCCACCGCGAACGAAACCACAGACTCGGCCATTGGTGTTCACTACTCGATGATGATCAGTGGAGATTATGGCTGAGATTTTGCGGGTGCTCAATTGCTAGCTGCCGTCGGTCTTGGGTTAGAGTTAAAATAGGCCGTTCAAAAAGAAGCTGCTATTTTATCCGCCCTGTGACGTCGGGAACGAAAACTTTTTTGGCTTCATAATGATTTCACGCGGTTTCACATAGGCTGATAGCAATCGTTCAGCATCATAATGATTTCACGCGGTTTCCCATGGGCTGATGGCAAAAGTTCAGCATGATAATTTTTTTAAAATTGATTTCACGCGGTTTCACATGGGCTGATAGCAAGAGTTCTTTTTTCTTTTTTTCTTTGGACCGGGGCTGATAGCAAGAGTTCAGCATGATAAGTTTTTTGAAATTGATTTCACACGGTTTCCCATGGGCTGATAAGAGTTCAGCATCATATATGTGTATTTTCTGGATTGGTTTCTCATGGGCTAAATCGCGATAATTCACTCATCATATTTTTCGTTTTGTGTGAAGTCAAAAGGAGTCAAATTTTCATTTAATGTGCAGTCAAAAGGAACCATGTTTTCGTTCGGCGTGCCCTCAGAAGATGGGTTTCACATGGGCTGATAGCAAGAGTTCAGCTTCCAGATTAGTTTCCCATGGGCTAATCGCGGTAGTTCACCATCATATTTTTCGTTTTGTGTGCCATCAAAAGGAATCAAATTTTCGTTTAATGTGCTGTCAAAAGGAACATATTTCCGTTCAGTGTGCCCTCAAAAGATGGATTTGACATGGACTTATGCTTCTTTTTCTTTTTCCTTTGGTCAGACATGGACTTATGCTAATAGCAACTTTTTTGTTTCTTGTGGTGGGAAAACAAACCATCACAGATGTGTTATCCTGGTCCGTACCATCCCATGGACGCACCCACAAACCGGCGAGACTCGTAATGTTAATTAAATCAACTCCTCAAAATTAAGGGTAAGTTGTGATGATCGTATAATTTGAAAACTCTATGTACTCACTTCTCTCATAACGACTCATGATGAAAATAATGAAAATTTTAAGAAAAAGGAAAACCTCGCTACTTGAAGATTTAGCAAAGTGCTTAAATCATTTTGCAGTTAGTTGATAGTAAGATGTTTCGATGTAAAATTGTAAGTGCAGTTTCTATAGTGTCATTTTAAAATTTATAATATAAATTTTGAAAGTAATAAGCTACACGGAGGAAGACCACACATATATAATCATAGCTTTATAAAATAAAAAAATAAAAACAATTTTGAATACTATAACATGTGATTGCAACATGCTATGTACCTCTTTGTACTAATGGTTGATATGCGTAATTTGTATCATCTATACTTGTAAAATCCTAAAAGAATTGATGAGAGTACAAGGAGCACTCAGTCAAAACATACATGTTTCAGGCGAAAATCCATTTTTTTTTTCTCTATTTTGTAAGTAACGGAAAAAGCCAATACTCAACAAGGTACAAGGAGCACGGACTTGACGAAAATATTGAGACATAAATAGTAAAAGAACACCAAAAACGAATTGCTTGGGCTTACAGTGGTACTATACCGGAATCTCGACATGAATTCATGCATCACAACTCTAAACAAATGATACACATACATGTGCATGTGGTAAGTCACAAACCGAGGAAAGCTTCCATTTGTTAATAATAATCGTTTTAAAGTATAGAAGTTAGCACCGCCGACTTCCAAGAAGCATGTGAACCAATATCTACATCGTTCAAACCATCCAAGAAAAAAATACAAGAAAGCACAATTCATTTCGCCTTAAAAAATGTAAAAATAAAATATCAAAATTTTAAATAAACAAAATACGATGCAACGATTACAACAATACTTAAATAGATAAAATGTCCGAAAATAAGGAAAAGTAGAGCATATAAAGGAAAAACTAAGTGTCAGTTGGCAACTCACTTCCTCATTCGTCTGAATGTTAGTACCTGAAAACAACTCAGGAGAAACATCGATCAAAATCAAACTAAAAGTAGAACGGATAAAACAAAAACTGAGTATGAATTAGCGAGCAATCCCCCGAAATAGATGTATCCGAACAATTCGCTTCCAATCTTATGACCTGGCCGAAAACAACAACTCAGAACGATTATCGCTCAATAATAATACAGGGATTGGGTCGACAAGTTCATCATCTTCATTCCTCATCAGTATTATCATCATTGTCTCTCTTCACATCGAACTCTATATGGGCGATGGCATATAGGTAATGGCACATGGGCTGGTAGCAATAATTCAGCATCACATGTTTGCTTTATGTCCCACCAAAAGATTCGTTTCACACGCTAGAGCAATGATTCAGCATCGTCCTTTCGCTTCATGTCCTGTCACTCCCCATGTACCGTCAGAACATGAGTTTCTCATGGCGAATTGGTGTATGGGTGCCTTTAATTCAACGTCCCAAAAACTTTCGATTGAGGTCGCCGTAGGGGTTGCTCGACCAGGCGGCGAAGAGTTTGGTTGATTTTTAAAAAAATATAAATTAAAATTTATTATCAAATCTTTTTTGCTAAATACATATTTAATTTAAACTTTATTTATAAAGAAGTTTTAACCAAATATAATTTATATTTTTTCAAATAATTTTGTCTTTTAGTATTTATATTATATTCAAAGTTCATTTGCAAATGGGACGAAAAAGCATTCTATGTGCCATCAATTCGTTGTCGTACTTTTAAGTCCTCAAAAGATTGGTGTCACATGGGCCGATGGCAATAATTCAGCATCAATTATAGTCGTACTAAAAGTTAGCACGACCACCGACATCTACGGCATTCAGACAACCCAAGAGTCAAAAGGATGCCAAAGTAAAGCATCGAAACTCTAAATCAACAAGATACCGATCAACAAGATACCGATGCAATGGTTATGAAAATACAAAAAGAAAAAAAAAGCCCAGAAAATGGGAAAAAGAAAAGGGGCCAATTCAACTGGGAAAATGCCACTCACAAGCTTAATTTCGACTTCTCCCTTCGTCTGAATATTAGAACTTGAAGAAAATTCGCAGAAAACTTCAATGAAAATCAAACTAAAAGTAGAACAGGTGAAGCAAAAATTGAGCATAAGTTAGTGAGCAGTCCCCCAAGGTAGATCTCTCTAGACGACCGCTACCAATCTCAAGATTCAAGTCGTATCGATACCGATAAGTAACACGTAACACAACACGACATGATATACTGACACGTCATTTATCATAAAACATAAAATTTCAATACGTCGAGACACATTGTGTATTAAATAATATTTTTACACATACATAATAAATTATTATTTTTATGTTTATTTCAATCAATTTAATTTAATTTAAATTCACAAATAAATAAATAATAATAAAAGCTTAGAATGATTTCACATTAATATTAATCCACAATTTATTAATATCATTTATTTTTTTAATTTAATAGATTCAACTCCATTCCAATAATCTGTAAAAATTTGAGAAAAAAAAGAAAAAGCAAGCAATTCGCATCTTAGACCCTTGTGTCAAACGTGTCGGAAGAGAAAAGAAAAAAAAATAGGAGAAGAATTATATATCACGGGAAGTGAGAATAAAAAAAAGAGAGAGAAAACTATATTTTTTTATTTCCCCGTTTATTATTTTTTATTTCATATATATGTATTTTGACCATTCAATTATTTAAAATTTTTAAAATTGACATCGCATATCGAAATCAATCGTGTCGAAAACTTACATATCAGAATTCCAACTAGAGTATTGGGAAAATTGATTACGTGTAGATCAAGTGTCTAAGAGTATCCAAAAATATCAGAGAGTTAGTCGATACGAGATGAAAACTCTCGAAAAGTGTTGGCATTTCATAGCTTAAGACTGAGCTAGAGCTTGTTAACTGAGAAACAATGGCAATACTAGGATTGGATCAATGAGCTCATCATCTTCATCGTCGTCGTTATCGTCATTTGTCACTCTCTAAAGCTAACTCGATGTAATAATGGCATATAAGTAAATGGCACATGGGCTAATGGCAACTATTAAGCAGTAGGCCCATCAAAAGATTGGTTTTACACAGGGTAAGATCAGTGATTAAGCATCAGATTTTTGCCTTATGTACCGTCAAAAGAAGATCGGTTTGACGTAGGATGATGGCAATAATTCAACGTCACAGCTTCGCTTTACGTGTTGTCAGAAGATTGCTTTCTCACGGGCCAACCACTTTAAGTACTCTGAATTCATCATCATACTTTTTGCTCTATGTGTCCTTCGTTCCACATGGGCTTATTGATAGCGACATTTTTGTTCGTTGTGGGAAAAGCAAACCACCGCAGATATATGTACCACAAGATATATTATGGCCCATACCATCTAATAATAACACGTATAAATCAACCAGACTCGTCCATGCCAATTGAATTCAATTTCACGAAATTAAAGATAATAGTGGTGATCGAACTCGCTCATATTATTTGGAAACTCTATATATGCAGTTCTCACATTTTTTAAAGATTTAGCAAAGTGCTAGAGTAATTTTGCAGCGGGTTGATGGTCAAATGTTTTGACTCTTAAAAATAAGTATGGTGGGTGTCTATGAGATTATAATCCAAAAGTTTATGCAAAAGGACCACATGTATATAATGCCCATGAAAAGCTCCATCATTGAATACTTTAACATGTGATTGCAACATGCTACATGCAACTTTATACTTATTGATATCATTTGTAATTTGTATTTGTCTATTCGTGCATAGTCTTACAAAAGATTAATGAGAGGTTGTTGCATGATTTTTTCTTTTTTATTTTACAATCCATGCCACGATTGTAGAGGACATATTACCTAAAAGCCCACGAAATACTCTACAAACCTTCCAACCCTGTTAATTTCAGACATTTAGTTTATATAATCAGCGTGACCTAGAGCAATTTGCATGAAATTGGTGACATTAATGGGCAATCTCCAAGTTTCTAACGTGAAAAGCTCCTAACAATCCAACCAACACAAGAAATAAGAGAGTTGTTCATATGATCGAGATTTTGCATTTTAAATAGTTTGAGATTATTAAATTAGAAAGGAAAAGTGATATTACGGAACCCTATTTTTAGGTGGTCAATCCACGAAAGAACGAGGATTGAGATTTTAGTTTTGTGCCTGAAAGTTAAGGAGAGGATTCAGCATTTATTTTCTCATCGACCTTCAGACCGGAGCATGATGGGAATTGTCAATATTTTTAAGACTATAACAACATTTGTGGGGGTTGTGGTAACGTTGACTTCAGACTACCTGATCGTAAATGACAATCCCTCTTGTTGAGGGAGGCGAGACAAGCGACTGATTAAGAGGGAAGGGATATGAGAGTTTCTTTGTCATATGGGTAACAATTAGCTGCACCAAAGCACAAATTGGTTCCTTAGATTAACCAATTAAAGAGAAAAAAAACTTAAATCTATTATAATCGTGTCAATTTCAATTTTAAATATTTTATTTTTACTAATTTAATCATAAACATTTTATATTTGTATCAATTTAAGACATCCGATTAATTCGACGTTGACGCTAATATAAACGTCAATCAATACTTATATAGATAGTTTTTAATAATATTTTTATTTTCTTAATTTTTTTCCCTTTGCTTTTTCTTCTTCTTTTCTTTACTTTCCCACAATGGTCAGTGAGAGGGTCGCGGCGCTTACCCAATCTTGACATCCCACAAGTGCATCAACTTGTCCCTGGTGAATGTCCCCACATAAAAGAAAAGCTTGTAAGGCATGCTGTGATCCGTCTCCTTGAGCTGATCAATCTTGCATCCAAGACAATCCTCCCGACACCATGCATCAACCTAAGCCCGAGCCCCTTCGCTGCTCTTCCCTTACGACGCTTCGTAGGCGCCAAAATACAGAGCAATGGTTGACTCAAAGATGGCGACCTAAATAAGAAGCGGAGATGACGGCATAGCAAACATGCAAAACCGTTGCCATGCGGAAGCGGGTCTCTTCCTACAACTTGAAAAGATCTGGAGGCGCAACAACAGGTGAAGGCAGCTATGACCTTGCCCATGGCCAGTGACAATGGGGAAAAAAAAACGAAAAAAAGAAAAGAAAAAAAACTATATATAAAAAATAATTAAAACTTATTCGCTTCATTGTTAGGCAGACACTCATTATTCACATTATTGCTAACGGGTTAAAATTGGCTAGATAGATTAAATTGACATAAATGCAAAATGTTTAGAATTGATTTAGCAAAAAAAGAAAAAATAGTCTATAATTGAATTTGCACAACCGTAATAGGTTTCAGATTCTTTCGGTAATTTTTCCCGATCAAAGACTGGTCGGCGACCAAATTTAGTGCCAAATACAAGATTGTTCATGTTAACCCTTGAAGAAATTGAAGTTCAAGGCTAATTGTGATAATTTTCAAGAAAAATGCAAGGCCAAGAAACGGCATAAAAGAGCGAATTAAGATGGGATGGATATATTTTGAGTAGATTTTTTTTTTTTGTGACCTAGGAAATCCCCGCACAGCTAGCAGCTGGAGAGTAAACCTTGGGGAGGCATGCAGGAAACCACCACCCACGCACTCCGAGCAAGGCACCACACAGCGATTCAGCCTCCCTGCTTTGTAGGGGCTTCGAACCTGGTTCTTTTCGGTGGAGAACACAAGCTCTACCCTCTATGTTGCAACAGTGGGTGGTTATTCTGAGTAGATTTGTATAGCAAAATCTAGTGAAATCAAGAAATGTTGCATTTATTAAAGACTCCTCGGACAAAGTTGGTAGTTCTACCAATTGGATTCCCTATTTTGATGAATTTGCAAACTATTTAGCTCAAACTGAGCTGACGGACCTCAGATTTGTGGGCCTCCGGTATACATGGTCTACTTCGGCAGGCAGCTCAAGGAAGTTGAGGAAGATTGATCGAGTTTTGGTAAATAATAAGTGGAACGTCGATTTTTCCTTTTCTGAGGCGGCTTTCCTCAACCCAGGCATATCAGATCATACACCGATGATAGTTAAAGTTCTTCAACCGCCTCGCTCATTGAAGCCATTCAAGTTCTTTGAATTTTGGGAGGAACATCCGGACTTCAAGTCCATTGTCCGTCAAGTATGGGATACGTCGGTGATAGGTGTTCCTATGTTTCAGCTAGTATCTAAGCTCAAGTTGTTAAAGGCCCGCCTCAAGCTCCTCAACCGAGAAGCTTTCTCGGAGATCTCACAAAGAACATTGGAAGCGAGAGAGGCCCTTAATGCCGTTCAATCTAATCTCCAATCTGACCCGATGAATCCTCAGCTTGCCGAAAGGGAGAGGTGTTGTCGTCGGGATTTTGTTGATCTAAGGAATCAAGAGGAGTCCTTTTACCGTCAAAAATCCAGAATTCAGTGGCTAAAAGGAGGAGATAAAAACACGAAATTTTTCCACCAATCGGTCAAAAGGAGGCAGCTTAGTAACCGAATTCTATCCATTAAAGATTCCTCTGGGACTATTATAACTGATCTATCGGCGCTGCCTCAGGTTTTTATTAATTTCTTCTCCTCATTGCTATCTCTGCATGAGGCTTTATCTAAACCATCTTTTGAGGAGTTGAAACGTGCTATACGCCGACCCCTTAATGATGAGCAGATTCGTGCCTTCAATGAACCAGTCACAGATGACGACATCAAATCCACTCTATTCTCACTTGCAAAGGGCAAGGCCCCAGGCCCGGATGGTTTCCCATCGGAATTTTTCAAGTCTAATTGGGAGATTGTAGGTCCCTCAGTATTGCTGGCTGTTCGGGACTTCTTCCACTCCGGGAGACTACTCAAAGAGGTAAACGTGACGATCCTTGCTCTTGTGCCTAAAATTCCCAATGCGAGTGCTGTGTCGGATTTCAGACCGATTGCTTGTTGTAATACCATTTACAAAGTTATCACTAAGATACTAACTAATCGAATAGCGGCCGTGTTGAATGAGGTGGTCAGTGAATCTCAAAATGCATTTGTGAAAGGCAGGAGAATTAGAGATAACATCCTCATTGCCCAAGAACTCTTTGCGGGCTTTCATCTTCATCCTTATCTTCCAAAATGTGCGGTTAAGGTTGATTTTCACAAAGCATATGACACGGTGTATTGGGACTTCTTGGAAAGTGTTCTCGATGCATTCCAATTCCCGGAAGGATTCATCAAATTAGTTATGGCTTGCGTTCGGACACCAAGATTCTCGATAGCCATCAACGGTGACCTTCATGGTTTTTTTCCGGGCGGCCGTGGCCTTAGACAGGGAGATCCCATGTCCCCATACTTATTTACATTGGTAATGGAAGTATTTTCTGGAGTGTTGGCTTCCCGCACGGCGAACCAGGACTTTAAATATTTCTGGAGGTGTAAACCGGTTTGACTATCTCACCTGCTCTTTGCCGATGACGTTTTTCTATTTTCCCAAGCGGATTGGTCCTCGGTGTCCATGCTAAAGAGAGGCCTTGACATCTTCTCTTCTTGGAGTGGTCTCTTTCCTAACAAGAACAAGAGTGAGATCTTTATATCTGGTGGTGATCTCTCCATTCGAAATAGAATCCTCTCGGCATTCGGATTTCAAGAAGGTAAGCTCCCTGTCCGTTACTTGGGAGTTCCTATTATTTCCTCTAGACTGAGTAAAGCCGATTGTATTGCTTTGACGGACCGCATTACTGCTAGAATCCAATCTTGGACTCACCGGTTCTTATCATTTGCGGGTAGATTACAACTCATCCGTTCGGTGCTCCATGCCATTCAATCGTTCTGGACGAGTGTATTTACTCTTCCTTCCTTGGTTCTGGACAATATTGAAAGAATCATGAGACAGTTTCTATGGAAAGGTACGGCCCTGGGCCGTGGTGGAGCTAAGGTTGCATGGGAGAACGTTTGTCTTCCTAAAAATGAAGGTGGATTGGGTATCCGGAATTTGAGGGATTGCAACAAAGCTTCAATGGTAAAATTTATATGGTTCCTCTTCCACGATAAGGAATCGTTATGGTATCGATGGATCCATTCCATCTTCTTAACCAAAAGGAACTTCTTGATTGTGTCCCAACCCAGATTATGCTCCTGGTCTTGAAAAAATATTCTCCAACTTAGAAGTTATTTTCGAAATTCCTTTAGATGGAAGGTTGGAAACGGCTACACGGTGTCCCTATGGTATGATTACTGGTTATCGTGTGGCCCGCTTGATGCATTCGTGCCCTCATCATTCAGAAATAGACTTCGCATCCCTGACCATGCGGTTGTTGCTGACCTTTTCTCTCCGTTGGGCCGGCCCTTAAAGGAATGCTTGGTGAGATGCGGTATATCTCTTCCAGAGTTGACTTCGGGCAATGACAGGTTTATCTGGTGCAGTCATCCCTCCGGTTTATTTTCGGTTTCATCAGCATGGAACCTTATTAGAGCCAAGAAATCTCCGATTAACTGGGCACCTCTAATATGGGATTCTGCTATAGTCTCTCGCTACCAGTTCATTCTCTGGCTAATTGTAAAGAATCGCCTTCCACCCAGGTAATGCTTCTATCTTATGGTCGTATTGACTATAGTGTGTGTGCCTTCTGTAGTGAAGTCCCTGATTCAAGAGATTATCTTTTCTTCGGATGTCGCATCTCGACTTCTTTGGCCTTCTTCTGGGCCGCCAGATGTAACCTTCCTTGGAGAAATCGATGCTGTGATGAGGTACTCTCTTGGGCTCGGAAGTTCCTATCTGGAAATGACTTCTATCATAGAATAGTTTGGTTCTTTTTTGGTGCCCTTTGCCATCTCATCCGGAAGAAGATGAATGCAATTATTTTCAGAGGTGAAACTCTTGTAGTGCCGGCGCTAAAAAATCACCTTATCAAGGTGGTTAGAGATAAAGCCATCACCTTTAAGAATGTCTCTCCCTCTCTGAGGAATCAAAGACTTCAAAGAGGATGGGGCTTCGACCCGGGCGTGTTTCTAAGTGGATCTGCTCCTTAATCGCTATGTGCTTCTCTCATTTCCGTTCCGCATTCCCAGGCTATTCACTGGAGGGTTGATGGGTCCATCACCGCGCCGGTGCTCCTTGGGTGTTGCCTTCGTGTTTGCTAGCGGGCTTGGCCTTTGTATCTTTTACATCGGCTCCCCTTCACTTTTGCCAATTGGTTAAGAGTGTGGGTTATGGAGTCGATCTTTTGTTCATTTGTCATTCTCTATAATATTATTACCTTTACCAAAAAAAAAAAAGAAATGTTGCATTTTGATTTGACACGATGATTTCAAACCAATTAATCTTCTTATGTACCAGACAAAAAAAAAAATTCGTGTATTATTATTGTCTATTACCATTGCCACTTAATTTGCAAAATGAGCAATTTACTAGCAAAATTATTAGCTTTCGAGACATATCGCTTTCAATTTGACAACTGGGTGAAGCAAGTAGCTAAGTACAAATCATACGGTGTTTCGATTTCTCCCGTCAGTATGGCTTCCCAATCTCTACAGTGTCTTCCTGAGTGTTGCATCCGGGGATTCCTTTAGGTACAGTCATCAATTGGGACAGACATCAATCCCGACTTGAGAAAGACGTGTCATGGCTCCTTTACCAACTCTCCGTTCTTCTTAATTCCACGGCCCGACTAAGACCAGCCCCCTGAGATGCAGGGACAAATACTTGTGTTACTGCATCTTCTTGATTTGGCCATATAAGTATAGTTTACAAGCAGAGGGGCTGCTAGACATTTTACGCAAACCGTTTAGGCTTAACCCTTGCCAAGAAGCATAGAAACGAAAGGACACACATTCGAGGCGTTCGTGAGTTTACTAAGTAGTGGAATTATCTCCTGCTTTTTCGGGAAGGGCAGATTCCAAAAGGACTACTTTTGTAATCTTGGTAGTTTGTCTCACATTTCTCCAAACGAAGCATGGAATACACTCACAGCATACTAAGTCGACATTGGTGTGAATTTATATGGAAAATAGAGATATCTCAAGAGTATATGATATATTTCCGTGTAAATTTTGGTGGAAAAATTTCTCATCTATTACACAATTAGTATAATGAAAATGAAAATCTTTTTTTATTAGGTATGGTTATTTTATTGTCCTTTGAAACACTCTTCAATAAGATCTTTATAAATTTATAAAAGGCTCTCGAAAGTAGAAAAGGAGGGAGGCTCCCTCGCTCCCCCTCCCCCTCACTACTTCCTTTCACATGTTTAGAGAAGGATTTCCATAAAGATTATGATGTGACCTCACATCTCACACATTCAATAACTTGCATCGAAAGTGACCAAGAAAAAGCTTGGCAGGCATGACAACTTCTACAGGGAAAAGATGTAAGGAAAGACCGATGCGCATGGGTAGTCGATAAACAGAAATTGTCAAAAAGGACATGAGCTAGGCTCGCAGCTAAGAATTTATTGCAGGGACACTATGAAGAATGGCGAGAAACGAGAGGTTGCTTCATGCTTCCCGCTTCACGTTTCACGTTTCGACCTCCAATGCTTTGTCTCTTTTTGTCTTTGTTGGGTCCCCCTTTGATGGGCAACTGCACGAAAAATTGTAACGAAAAAACGAAGCACCGGAGCTGAAGATGAGAAGAAACCTGAGAAGGTGCCTAACTGTTGTTACTCATCCCTTTGATTAATATGGATTGAAAAAGCCAATCGGTGTTTTCTTAATCACGGTTTTTCGTTTTTCTCATTGAGTATATATTTTACATTTCATTGTTCATCTAAATGCAAGAATTGGACTATACAAACCCAAAGCAACACGCCACTTTTATTTCACGCGCTCGAACACGGTTTCAACTCATATGAGCATTTTGTCAAACGCCCGGCCAGCATTTGCAAAATGCTCGGATCTTTCCCTCTTCTTTGGTTTAGCTTTGACTTCGACGATGACATCTGCAACGCCACGAGGAATGACTCTCACTTCGTCTAGTCTCGCATCAGCGTCTTTCGAGAAGCATGAGATTCGCATCCCCTCCTTTCGCGTGCCCTTCCCTTGTCCCCTCGCGAAACTCACAAGAGTTTTGCATGCTCTCCGAGCAAGTCACGAGATGTCTCTACAGCGAGTGAAATAACAGATTCCGCGATTGAAGCTCCCAACGATGAGAGGGAAAATGAAACCAACAAGATGGGCAAATTCCAAAATGGATAAATTATGATAACGTGTGCGTGTGAGCTTCGAAACTATTACATCCAATGGCTGAAAAGACGCAATCTAATTTCCATTTCATTGTTGAAAAGAGAAAAGATAGGCTTCGGGCATAAATATGATATAATCAATTTTAGAGATGATCATTGAGTGAGCTGAGCTTGAGGTAGCGGTCTAACTTGTTCCTCGAGTTTGAGACCCACATTTAAAAGATATGACTTTCGACCAAGTGGATAATCAATTCCAATGTTGACAATTCAAATAACAACAGGCCTGCTTGTAGGCCCAAATCCTTCAAAGCCATGGTGATTTCCTTTTCTGGAGTTTTATTTTCTTAAAGTTCGGTCATCAATTCTTCAATCAAGAGCTTCTCTTCATTCATATTCAACTTTCTTGACTGGTTGAGCGCCTCGCCCATGTTAAATATCTTTTCTTGCATAATTTCGCACCTGTTGCCACATACATATGCTAAAAATAATGAATCAAATAAGGTACAACACGGGTGTAAATTATTTTTTAAATAGGCAATAGTAAAATGAAAAGTCAATGAAATGAAGTCATTTATTAATTTTAAAAATAGTATATGTATCTGTGCTTGATCTTGCCTTGTGTAATTATTTTTCACACCATCATGTATAAGATAAAAGTTAGAAACAATTAACGAATTTTGGTGTTTAGAACTTTAGATATCAAAATCATCTTACTGCGCCATGGAATTTTGCATGAAAATATTATCGAGCAAAATTCAATTTCTGATAGGAGAAGACTCATATCTAATGGCAAGGATTAGTTTGTTGCCTCCCGATCCATGACGCGTCTCTTGCACATCCAATGGCAGAGGCGAGGCGCAACTTTTTAACCATTTGAAGAGTCATGGCAATTTTCTCTCTAAATGTGGCTACCAAGGCATGAGATTTTGTGTTTTGAGAAAAATTAAGGATATGTTTGGTTCGATATTTGGAAAAAAAAAAAAAAAAAAAAACCTTTGGAGAAATGCATACTTTAAAACGAAGGATTTCAATTAATAAAAAAAGCAGTTTTTAATCATTTCGACGACTTCCTCGATGCACGAATCCATAACTCACTTTGGAACATGAAACTTTGCCCAGTTTTTTCCCTCTCTTCTTCAACTATTATTTGCGCAAATTAAGCTCTCCTTTGTCGATCTGCTTGAAGGATATCACAAATCAAACCAGATAACTACTGGGTCGTGATTCATTAACATTTATGAAGGCATTATATCTCCATGTTGCTACATGATGAGGCATAAAATTTATTTTGTATGCGTCTGGTATGCGGCGCAAGGTAAATGGATAAGGAACACTTTCCTTACAAATTATTCACAACAAAATTGACCAATGAAAACTGTGGATGTCACCGACTGTGCATAGAGTCAATTCCACTATAACAACATGTTAGACTTGATTTTATCTAGGTCTACTCATGGGTCAGAATGATTAAAAGCGACGCATGCATTTTTTCGAGTTGTCTATCTCCATGTGAGAACACTAATTTGATATTTGCTTCTTTCAGTAGCTAATATAAGGAAAATATCCTACTGATCAAGTACAAAATCATATTTAACTAAATGACATGGATACGAGTATTAACTTCATCGCCGAGATTAATTCCATCACAATGACCAAATAAAGTTATAGACATTAAAAAGTATATCATGTTTCTCAAAATGGCCAAAAGAAATGAGATGCCATCAGCCCAAAACAACTAATCTTTGAAATATGCAAATACCGGTGCAAAGTAATAATTATGGCTGTGTGAGATAGAGCTTTTAACAACTCGAAGGCATATGCTTCGAGCATATTCTGAAAATGCGATCAGGTTACTTCTTGGTCCACGGCAGTGATGTACTGCTGTCCCTGGTTTGCGCTGTTAGTCTCTCTCCGGTCCCTTTTTGTTCTTTCGTTTGGCACTACTTCTCTGATTGAGAAACGATCCAGAAGGATATGCTTCAATTGGGGTTGATTAATCGAGTTGAAAAGATCTTAAAACCTTTAGATTAATTCAGCTGGATCTCAATTCTTTAAAATCAAATCAAATTTGTGAATTATTTGCTTGTTGGAGATTCGATTCGATCGAACTTTTTTTAAGAAAAAGGGTAGAGGATTGATGCATTTTTACCTGCCCATATTCTCTTGGGCCATGGGATGGCAAATGAACAAAAGCCCATTATTCACGTGTTCGAATCTGTCTCCCTAAAGCTTTAAATGAAGGGCCTAGTTCTGCTATTGCTCGTCGACTTTAGGGCCGCAACCTGCTTTGCTCCCAATTCCATAAGTGCATACAGTCCCATTTCGCTGTGTAGATTTCAACTCACATGGGCATTTTGTCAACCACCTGGCCAGCATTTGCAAAATATGCTCGGATCTTCCCTCATCTTTGATTTAGCAACGACTTTGACGTGACATCTGCAACGCCACGAGGAATGACTCCCACTTCGTCTAGTCTCGTATCAGCGTCTTTCGAGAAGCATTGGATTGTGCCACCTCTTGCGTGCCCTTCACTTGTCCCCTCGCTAAACCCGCAAGAGTTTCGTATCTTCCACGAGCGAGTGTGAGATTTCTCTACAGCGAGTGGAATAAGAGATTCCGCCATCGAAGCTCACAAGGATGAGAGGGAATATGAAACGAACAAAATGAGTAAATTCCAGAATGACAGTGTTCTATGATAATGCAACTTTCACGAGACTTCAATGTCTTGTTAAGAGTTATTGGTGAGAAAGGAGGGTAGACATGCTTGTGTTTAGTAGCTTCTAATTCTAAAAGTTCACTCGGCCAATGGGCTTCAGATTTAAACGGGAAGGTGATATCAAAGTTGGTCCCTAAAGTCTAAATCATTGTTCAATTTGATCTTTGAAATTTAATTTTGATCAAATTGGTCTTTGTTCTCTTTAATTTAAGGTGCAAGAGCTAGATTGGAGCCAATCTTTTTCTTTTTTTCCCAAGAAATACTATTCCAATTTGTTAAAATTTAATATTACGAAAAACCCTAAACTGGTGCATCTGTGATAAATTTATTTAAAATTAATTTTTTGATAACAAAAAATCCCAAAATGGTACACTTATGATCTCAATTTAATTTTTTGATAACATAGACCTTAGATTAGTATACTTGTGACAAATTTACCTCAAAACATCTCTTCAAGGCCTTGCTTAGCATGCGTTAGTTGATAAAGGACAGCAAGTTATACAAGTTCTTGGACAAGAACTAAGAAGAACATAGGACAAAGGAAACTGGATAGACCCATATCTCAGTTTCTTTGCATCATAAAGTGTACCTCAATAGGTTGAAGATCACTGGAAATACATCGAATGGCATGGCGTTCATCCTCATTCACAGATTGTATTCCATGACACTGCATACTAATTCTCAAATTGGACATGCTGGATTTTAAGCCCTCAATTTCTGTCCTCGCCACATGAACCTGCATGCACGTGCACTTTGCCATGAAGCAAGCATATGCTTTGATGATGTTGTGTCCTTCTTCAGCACGACTCTGAGGATGTATCACTCTGTGACGTCCTCGGCATCATAGGCAATGTCACAGAGTTGTGCGACCCATTCTCCAACAGCTTGGTCGTGCTCTCATCTAGTGTCAGCATCTCTCAGCAGGCACTGGATCAGCTTCAGCTCCTTTTGCAGGTCCTCGACCTTGCCCGCCATGCCCCATAAGAATTTGGCCTCATCGATGAGCAGCTTCCCTATTGTCTGCCCCATTGACAAAAACAACAACTCGGTCATTGGCATTGGACTACTTGACAATGATCAGTGGAGCTTATGATGGAGAATGACTTGGAAATTGGAAATTCACTTCCCATGCGTTAACAAGCTCTGAACCAATAGGCCTGCGAGTTGCAAAGAAGAGAGGAGGAATAAGCACTTAGAAAGTTGCATATTGCATTGATAATTACATATTCTATATCCATGGATGCGCAAGAAAATCACCCAACAAAAGGCTTGGAGCTTATTGGGTCTTGAAGCTTGCGAACTCTTGGAGCAACAAGCATAAGCTCCAATTTTTATTTGAGTCAGCTTCACAAAGCACTTGAAGCATGACCGCAAGGTCTATCGCGTGGTCTCTCTAGAATACTATAGTTGCCTCAGTTGTTTCAAAGCAACCCCCTCATTGATCTCGCTCAGTCAAAACATACATGTCTCAAGCAAAATATCGATCTTTCTTTTAGGTAATCTTCCAGGCAACAATCAATGCTCAACAAGGGACAAAGGTACAAAGGAGCATTTACATGGACATACAATCGCATTATACCATAAGCATGACATGAATTCATGCATCACAGCAGCAAACATATACTCACGTGCATGTAAAAGCCACAAACCCAGGCAAGTTCCACTTGTTAACAATAATAATTCTGAAATATAAAAGTTAGCACCGCTTGTAGTAAGCAAGTGAAGCTATCAATATCTATGCCAGTCGCACAACTCAAGAAAGGAATGGAGCAAAGCACAATCCATGTTGCCCGAAAGAACATCAAAATAAAACATCAAAATTCTAAATCAACAAAACACCGATGCATTGACCACAACAATACTAAAAAATAAAATAAAATGAAATGCACAAAAGTTAGAAAAAGAAAATGGTCAATTTAACTGGAAGAAGAGCTACAACCAAAAAAAAAACTGGGAGAAGAGCCACCACAAGCTTAATTGAAACTTCCTCGTTCGTCCAAACAAAATCAAACTAAGATCACAACGGATAGGGCAAAAATCAAGTACCAATCAGCAAGCAGTCCACCAAGGTAGACCTCTCCTCATGATCTGCTACCGATCTTACGACTGAGCCGGAACTTTTTTCTAGGATCAACCGAAATAATAATGCAGGAGGATTATTGTTCAATAATAATACTGGGATGGGGTTAATGAGCTCATCATCTTCATCCTCACCATTATCATCATCATCAGTCTCTACAGCTAAATATTTATAGACAATGACATACAGGTAATGATGCAATTTTGTTGTATGTGCCATCAAAACATTCGTTTCCCACGGGCTGGTACTAATAGCAATAATTTAGCATCATATATATATTTTAATATTCGTTATTGCAGTTCTCGCATTCTGAAAAATTAATAACTCATCATCAAAATGATTAAATTTTTTGAAAAAGGAAAACCTCCTTACTTCAAGATTCAGACAACTTCTGCAGCAAACAACGCCCACGAGAGTGTAGTCAATTGTTAAAGAAGAAATGAGCAGTTGGAGCGGAGAGTGTATTACAGGAATACTACAAAGAATGGCGGAAAACGAGAGAGGTTGCTTCATGGTTTCGCGTTTCTGACCACAAATTGCTTTGTCCCTTTTGGTTTCTTGTATTTTTCTTTTATCTTTCTGGGTCCCTTTGATGGACAACTGCACGAAAAATTGTGAAGAAAGACCAAAGCACAAGAGCTGAAGATAATATGAGAAGAAACCTGAGGAGGTGCCTCGCCGTTTCTTTGTCGTTTTTTCTCCATATCACTTGTCCCTTCGATTAATGTACAGTGGATGCGCCTATTGGTCTTTTTCTTAATCGCGGTTTTCTTCTTTTTCTCTCGTCGCATTTTTATCCTACGCCATCGTTCATCACAATGCAAGAACTACACCACAAAAACGAGAGCAACCCATCGCTTCCATTTCACGCGCCCGAACACCGTTTCAACTCCCCACGTGGGCATTTTGTCAAGCACCCGGCCACCACTTGAAAATGCTCGGATCTTCCCCTCTTCTTCGGTTCCGCACCGACTTTGACGACGGTGTCTCCAACCCAATGAGCAGTGACGCTCATTGCAACTCGTCTCGCATCAGCATCCACCGAGAAAAGCATCGGATTCACCGTCGCCTTCTCTCGCATGCCCTTCACTTGTCCCTTCGCAACCCGTGAGAATTTTGCATCTTCTACGAGCAAGTCACGAGCTCTCTCTCCGGCGAGCGGAATATGAGAGGTTCCGCCTTTGAAGCCCCCAAGGACGAGAGGGAAAATAAAAGTTGGACCCTAAAATTTTAGTAAAATTTGGTACTTTTTTTTTTTTTTTGGTACTTGAAATTGAATTTCGACCAAATTGGTATTTGTGCTCTCTGATTTAAGCTAATTGATCCTTTCAGTCGACACATAATCCAAATGACTACCACAAACCAATTTGAAGCCTTAAAACATCAATTCGCTAGAAAGGCTAGAAAGGTGCATGAGCTAGATTGGAGCCATACCTTTTTTTTTTTTTTTTCAACAGAAATTACCAGTCCACTTTGTTGAAAGATTCAATTAAAAATAAAATATTTAATCCATGCATTCTTTTATAGAATCATCCGTCATTTTATCATTCATGCACACCTTCCTTTTGAATTTTCTCCATATGTCCGTCAATTTTAAACCTCATCAATCAATTACATGTTCACTATCTACAGAGTCAAAATAACCCTCACTTGAATATGAGTCATATATATTTTTTTTAGCAAAATATGAACAAATAATCGATGGATTAATAGGGAAAATGAAATGGACAAAATGGTCAAATTGCAAAATGGATAGATTTTGATAACGTATGCATGAGCTTCAAAGCCATTACACCCAATGGTTGAAAAAGAAATAGTCTAATTTACAGTTCATTGTTTTTTTTTTTTTGGTCATAATTTTCCAGTTCATTGTTGAAAAGACATATCTTTGGGTTTAAATATGATAATATATATTTTAGAGATGATGATTGGGTAACCCAAGCTTGAAGCAACGGTCTAATTTGTTGCCCAGGTTCCACAATTAAAGATTTAACTTTCAACTGAGTTGATCATTGGTTCCATTATTTACAATTCAATTAATAAATGCCTTTTCTCATATAATTCCATTCATATTGTCACATACATATGCTAACGATAAAGGATTAAATAAGGTACAACACTAGTGTAAATACTTTTTTAAATTAGTGATAGTAAAATGGAACCTCAATGGAATAAATTCATTTATTAAAATTAAAAATTGTATAGGTGTCGATGCTTGAAATTGCATGTGTAATGATTTCTTCTAGACAAAAAACCAGAAATATCGATTAGATCTTTCATCTCATTAGCCATTGTACTAAATATGCTATCAAGCTTCATTAATGGATTTTTGTTTTAATTACTAGTCGATAATAGGCAGGTTTGCATTGAGAAGCCAAAGTGAAGGGAGACGGACTATACTCTTGGGTTTGGATTTACTATCTCTTCACTAAGTATAACGCAAGAACTACTTTCCACACCGTGAAATTTTGCACGACAAAATTATCGGGCAAAATCCGATTGCCAATATGAGAAGACTTTGATCTAATGGTGAGGAACTTTCTATCTGAACTTGGTTGTGAAGTCGTGACATCCTATGTTCAGTACTCACTTTGGAACATAAACCTTCCCTATTTTTCCCCTCTTTTTCGGCTATTATAGAACAAATCCAGTTCTCCTCTTTTGATCTGCTTGAAGCATATTCACACATCAAATCAAGTGACTTCTTTATCGTGATTCCTTAACATCCATTAAAACATTATATCTTCATGTCGTAACATGACAGGACACAAAATTGTATTCTTTATATATCTGGTGTATGGCGTAAGGCAAATGAACAAGGGACACTTTCCTCACAAAGCATTCACAAAAATAGAGACTGGAATAATCTTCATTAATGAAAAATCTCACATGATTTTCCTAAGCCATCTAGTCCAAGTTGATCTTACAAGATGGCTTCCGAATACCAACAATCTAGAGTTGGCACATGCCAACAGACAGTGTGACAACTTAATTGAATTGGACACAAGCAACTGTGGTTGGCCTATATTTCTATCTCAATGCCTTGCAACTTTTTGACCAATGAAGATAGTTGATGTTACCAAGTGTGCATGGAGTCGATCCTATTATAACAAATTAAACCTAATTGTATCAAGGTCTACTTATGGGGTTAGATTGACGAAGAGTGGCATAACATTCTGAGTTGACTATCTTCATGTGAAAATACTAATTTTGATATTTACTTCTTCTGAGCAGGTTAGGCAAGGAAAATATCCTATGATCAAATACAAAATTATGTTCAACAAAGTGACATGGACATGAGTAGCAACATGATTGCTAAAATAAATTTCATCACAATGACAAAATAAAATTATAGACTTTGAAAAGCATTAAGTTTCTCGAAATGGGCAAAAGAGATGAGATACCATTAGCACATATGACCAATCCTCAAAATTTGCAATTAGTAGTGCAAACCACTGCACATGGCAACAGATCCTAAACAATTCGCTCTAGCTCTCTTGGGTAACTCAACGTCTAATTGAAGCTGCAGGGAAATAATTTCCTTCAAAGGTTCAGATTCCTTCACCTTCTGAAAATATTCGAACCTGCTCTAATCTCCTGCTCGAGATGTTCCTACATTCCAACAGATAAACATAAGTAATTGTTCATGCTCAGCAGTAGAGCTTTTTACATCGATAAATTCTTCCATATGCTATGAATTAACTATGCACTATCTACATCAGCACTTTTTCAAGTATGAGGTTTCCCTACTGAGCACACCCTGCCAAGTTTGACCCAACTAGAGCGACAGCAAGGGCCAAATGATGCATAGATGTAGTAAGTGTAACTTATACACCTGTCTAAATCCCATAATAAGATGAACAATCAAAATAGTTGAAAAGGATATGAATTAGCAACTCCATAGAAGGGGTTTTATGAGACCCTTCGAAGGTCCAAACTGATACCGGATCGGATATTATCCTTTCGGCTTAATTAGTCAATTTAGAATAGAATTTCAGGAAGAGAAAACTGGAAGTCCTCTCATGGTATTTACCTCCTAGATATATTCCGTAAGTTCTTGGTCGCGGGAGAGCAGCAACATTTGCCAAGCGTCACTAATTGGCAAATAATCATATGCTTTCTCTCTACATCCAGCAATTTCATCTCTGTTGTACAAAGAGAAAGGATAAAAGTAAGCACTCCTGTGGCCTTACGTGTAAGAGACCTGGGTACCAATTCAAAAAGAACGTAGGAGGCTGGGATACTGATAAAAAGACAAATGTAGGAGACTGGGATGTGCAGAGTTTACTAATTTAGTGTTAGTTGGTCTTTTTCTTTTCCATTTAATTTCTATTTCTCGTAATTGTTTATCTATATACTGAAAAATAAATTACACGAGTCTAAAGCAAAATGCCAAATTTCTGTTTTATGTACCCCAGTTTCTACTCGCGCATTTCGCCAAACATTTGAACAGCACTTTGGAATGCTCCGATCTTCTCTCCTCACCAATGCTGATTTCATGATGAAGTCTTCAACACCTCAAGCGACGACTTATATTCCGTCATGCCTTTCATAAGCGTCTTTGAAGAAGCATCGAATTCGCTCCACCTCCTCTCCCCTGCCCTCCACCTTCCCTTGTCCCCTCACGGCGCGCGCCAGAACCTTGCACCTTCAATCAGCAAATCGCGTGCTCTCTCAACAGGGAGCGAAACGACATATTCCCCCACATTGAAGTCCGCAAGGACGATAGGGAAAAATGAAGCGAACAAAACTAGCAAATCGCAGAAGGGATGAATTGTGCTAATGCAGCTTTCACGAATTATGATGATGTGCGTGGGAGCTTCGAAACTATATTATACACAACAGCTAATAAATAATCAATTCGCTAAGGGCGAGAGATAGAGTGGAGCCAACTGCTCAGTGAAACTTCGTGATCTTTCTTTCATTTTTGAGTGGTTTCTTTGTTGGATCGGAAGGACATAAGAGAGCCGTCTCAAGTATCCTCATCACGCAGAATCCTAGCGTTCCGTTCGGAGAAAAACAAGAAACAAATCGTGTGGTTATATTTCTTGAGAAATCGGCAATTTTCAAATGTTTTTTTGTAAGCAAAAAGGATTATCAACTCTCATATTAAGTTACTAACACTTTTCGATTGTTTACAAATTACAAATTTTATCAACATAGCTTAGCAACATATTAAGGTTACAATCTCTCCTATGAAACTACCAAGCTTAATTTGAGTGGGTTGTCAACTTTTTTTTTTCTGAAGATATTGCCAATTAGTTTTTAGTTATCAATTCTTTTTTGAAAAATTTCCCAATATTAATTCAATTGATTTTGAATTACCAATATTTGATAATTACTAAATTGTATCTGTTTTTTCTTCTCAGTTTTTTTAATACAACACGCGGGTCTAGTATATGTTGAATATGGAAAAAAAAAAAAAAGAGACAAAGAAAAGTAAAAAGGGCACAGTGTGGCAGACATGAACTTGGCTCAAAGAGGAATGCATGGACAAGGGAATCAAGTTATTGAAAGGATGAAGATATTCGGCTTTGCCCAAACGAAGATCATATGCTTTTCAGCTTGATTTATACGGGAAAATTTTGGATATCTTCTAATGTCTAGATAAATATAGACCACGGCTATGATCATCGTCACATTTCAATTGCACTCCTCATGGTCCCATGATTTAATCCAGAAGTTCATGTTCAAATCATATAGCCTCCATATAATCGGCAAATTGTATTAGTAGTATGTTTATCATCATGCAGATGAAAATGGCCTCTCAGATTCAATTCAATTAACATGAAATTCTTAACTATTCGCATCATTCTTTTTAAGATGAACATTACCTCTAATCTTATAAGAAATCAAACTTGATGTTAATTGAATTTTGAGATAATGCATGAAAAGTGCAACACATCTTTATTAGGCAAGACGAAAGTACATTTGAAATCTAGATCATCCTTCTATCTATTAACTCAATCTTTGAAATGAATAGAATGTAGTCTCATTATCCCCACCAATTCAACTTGCTGTTATATCCAAATTTGACTTTGTAGGCCTCAAATTTACACGAAATCATCACCCTCATCTTGTCTTGAGCGAGGATTTAGATTAAATTATATCCATATATTCTAGTTTTGAATTACATCAATCATTGATGGACATTCTATTATCTAACATATTCTTCATGAATAAAAAAGGAGTCTTTCTTATTCGATGCATGAAGAAGAAATTTTAACTTTTTTGCCATAAACCGTACCTTGTGTTCAAAAGAGGAAAGTTCGTCGGTCGTCAAAGAAAAATATCAAGAGAAAAATAAAGACAAATTAAACACTTTATCTTAGCCAAAAAAGGCCGAGGAGACAAATGAAACACAAAAAGATAAAATAATGAAGGAACTCGAGGGAGGCCAAGTCAGATTCTCACCACGAGGTAAAGGTTTAAATGTGACAAATTCCTCTTTATTTTTCACTCGGTTGTTCTAGATTTCTGCATATATATCAATTATTTAGGCTTAGACATAGGTCACTTGCATATTCAATTAACTTTTAATTCATCATCCTTTAAAAGAACACTCTCTGACACCCTCCTAGCAAGAGCTCACAAAAAAAAAAGTACAACATTTCAATTATGGCGATCTCGAGCAAATAAATGTGATTTTTTGCTCAACACGTGAAATTCAAATCTTATTGTAACTTAAATTCGTGGAAAATATAAACTCTATCTTTGTTCATGTTATATCACTTAACAGGAAAAATAAAATAAAATCATATATTGCCACGACCCACCCTTCGATAGGGAGGGAATATAGGTTTAGAGCTACTTGCTTACAAAGCGTGGACTCTTCCAAGTCCATATCTCATGTGACATTGATTTTCCTAATCTATGTGTTCAAAAAAGTCGCCACTAGCCATTGTTGAGGGTAAGCTAAAAGCACTAATCAAGATGTGGGAGCGTCGTTTTGATGCATGCGCAACCAAAGATTTCAGAATTAGGGACTTGATTACTCTAATTATTTAACTAGAGCCCTTTCAATAACTAAACTTGACTACTTGCTAACCAAAGTATCATGACAGCCTATTGAATGTGTTAAGGTGAATCCTAACGATTCTAAGAAAATAACAATCAAAATATTGAAATTGCGCAATCAAGTATAATCGAATTAAAAAGCGCAAGCAGCAACCTAACATCATTTCTAAACAAGAATAAAGGCATCCAAAAATCTTATGATGAAGTTTTAAAGGCTTATTCAATTGAATTTCAATTTTCTAAGAATTTTTCACCTTTTAAGAGAAAACTACTCAAAATGGTAAATTTTAAGATTTTTCCAAAGATGTCTAATTTTTCTGAATTTTTATGAATTTCCGGATTTTTTTTAAAGAATTTTCTTTTTCATTATTTTTTTCGAATTTTTAATTCTTAATTTTAAAGGATTTATTCAGAAAATAAGGACTGGACCCGCCCGAACGTAGGCTGAACTTGACTCTCGGGCTTGGGCCACGACATGATTGGGCTTGTTGAAAACTAACCCATTATCAAAAGAAAACCCATCCAGCCTATTTGATAGAAATTAAGCACACTAAGCCCATCTCGCTAAGCTCAGCCCAAGCACGTCTAAAGATAAAACCATCCCGACTTTACCAACCCCAGCTCATTAAACGTATTTAAGCCCAAACCCTATTAAGCCTAAACCCTATTAAGCCTAATTAAAACTAAATAAACGTAGTCATTTGTCACTCTCTCTTCAATTTCTCTTTTTTCCTTTTTGTTCTTTTGTTTCCCTTCTACCTGCATCTTCTTCCCCATCGCAGGTCTCCTTCGCGAAGACTTCCTCACGAGACCTTCACCCAAAGCCTCTCCACCGGTGAACACCACACAAGAATTTCATCACACGAACCCACGCCGGAAATCTAATCGATTTGACGTCAACACCTAACGCCGCCGACCATCACCGAGTCATCTTTGCCAGTCACTACTCCAGCCAACGCCGGACTCATTCCGGCAACAGTAAGAGCTCATTGGAAACATGCGTCAAGAAACAGACTGTTGGGGTTTCATGAATTATGTATAGGTAAAATTAGCAAAAAGAACACAACGGAAACAAAAATGATGTATTTTATACATGATTCTCCAAAGGCATTATTCGTGCGTTTTAATCAAAAATCTAAATATAAAAGGAAGTTAAACGAATTACTTCTTGAAGTGCGCTTTAAAATGAATTGGTTCGGATGTTCTACAGTTCGAGCCTCACAAACGTTGGACCTCTAGTTCTGACACACCAATAATGAATGTCGAATGGAAGAGAAAACTTTCGGATAATCACCACTATAATCATGCTAGCAATCTCATGGAGACAATCCGCCGTATATTTGATGTTTTAGTCACAGCCCGAACTAGAGAGAATTCCTTTTCGCTTTCGTGTCTCTCAGACACAAAACGAACGCCCACACTCTCTCTATATTTTCAACAGCCCGCTCTTGTCTCTAAAACACAAAACACACGCCTATTTCTCTCAATCTTTTCAACCCTTCGTATGTCCACATTTTTGCATTTTAAAATAAAAAAATAAACCGATCAGCAACAATTGCTTTTAAAAGAAGACTGAGGTAAGGCCTTAATGAAGGGATTTGCCAAATTTTTTGCCGAGGCAATCTTTTATTTTTAATTAGGATCTCTTTTGAAAGACATATTGACAAAATGGGTTTGAGGTACCAGACAAGTTGGCTTTAGTGCAAGTGGGAAATTATTGAATGTATGCCCTAAAGCTATTATGTAATAGTTACATATTAGGGATTTCGGTTGTACTATCATTATTATTATTTAATTAATTTGTATCAACAAATTCTCCACCCGAATTACTAAATGTTTGTGTCACTAAAACGCTAAAAAAGAAAAAAAAATGAAACTAAACAGATAAGATTATTAGGCTCCTCTCTATATAATTGAGGGCAAGGATAAACAATTTTCCATCACCAAAACTTAGGGCAGCAATCGGGCCATGCCAAGCATAGCCCCTTGTCTCTCATGCCCGTGATATTAATTAAATAATAATAATGATAGTACAACCGAAATCCCTAATATGTAACTATTACATAATAGCTTTAGGGCATACATCCAACACAGACGCCATAGCAACAAAGAAAACACATATATGAATGCCGAGACAAAAAGAAAGGACTAACTATAGCGGCCTCTAACTGCGGGCTCCTCCAGTGAAGGGTGTGGATTTTCCAACGAGAAGACTTCATCCATGGCCAACTCGGGCATCAAACGGTATGCCACAAAATCAAAGAGAAACCCAGATTCAGTGATAATGCAACAATACTACAACAAACCAAGCGCAAAATGAAGATTTCAAGCATCGATTTGTGAACTCGAATTCAATGCTTCTTTCAAGCATTTTGTCAAACGGTTGATGTGCGATTCGGGATCCCATTTTCAAGTTCAGATTTAACATAGTTCGTGGCATAAACCCAGCATATTAAGCTCTAAATCAATGCTATCGGAAACAAATCAGTATGGGTTTTGTACAATTTGCCCAAAATCTCGTTGTTTCGGTCTCATGTTCTCAAACTTAATAAGCGAGGGAAAAGCGGAGCGTCTCCGAGGTTAGCTGGCTCGGGAGCTAGCTGCAACGAACGACGACGAGCGAATTGGCTTTTATAGGAGGTCGAGGCAACTCAGACGAACCACTGGCGAAGGGGGAGAGAATCTCTCCCTCTCGGTCTCTCTCTCTCTCCGCTTCCTCTCTATCTCCAGTGAGCCCCCTCAGGCTGAACGTCCTCTCTCTCTCTCTTTTAATGACCTCCAGCAAGTGCGCATGGCTTCTGCCATCGCCAACTTGCCGTAGCCGGTTGATCCTTAACCCAAAAATCGCGCTGCCATTGGCCCCGCTCACGCCCTACTCCTGGACGTCGCTGTATGTTGCAGAGGCGTGGGAGAGATGCGAGGGAAGGAGGTGGCTAGACAAATCAAAGTAAAGATGGATGGCTTGATCAATCTGCAATAGTTAGCTCAATTCGGTGACAAGCGAGGTTTGGTTTGCTCGTTTTTAATCTTTCAAGAAATGTGTAGGGATAAAGCAAAAGCCATCGCCACCCTCTCTCTCTTTCCCTCTCTCTTTCTCCCTCTAGCTTGCCTTGACAAAGGAGCTGGCAAGCACAGACCAGGACCAAACCCTAGCGCCCATCTGGGGTGTCTGCGGAATGAAAGAGAGGAAGGGGTTTGGGCCAAGTCCAAACCAATAAAGGGCAATCATAAGCCGCTTCTTGTACTCCTACAAAGAAGAGAGAAATGATGAGGAAAGACCTTTGAGTGAGAATATTTAAAGAGACCGTCTTTCAGGCGTTTAACAATCTCCTTCAGCTTCTGCATTTGAGAGTCATTCATTGACTACAGATGCCGCTGTGCTAAGAGAACAAAGCTAAAAAGGGGACAATAAAAAGTTCAATAAGCAAACAAGGACTCAATGGAACTGTGAAGGTTAAAGCACAAGAACAAGTGCTCTAAATTAGATTACGTCTTCTCTTACATATAGTTTTGAGCTCTAAGAAGATTCGTGTCCACACTCAATGCAGAATGGGGGACACCATTGCCTGCAGCTACTAAATTCAGGACAACATTGCCACTTTGCTGGGACACCGCAGGCAATTGAGTGCCCAATTGACTAGATACATGCCCTGACGTATCTGCCTGTACACTCATCACATCAATTTATAAAAGCTCTCACTCTTCCTGTAATCATTCAAACTTGTTACACATACCTGAGCTTGTGCCACATACATTAAAACTCTATTCACAACGAACAAACCACACCCGAAACCGCCAAGTGCCTGCGCAGACAACCATAACAAGAAATTATAGAGAGCACATGCCTTTGGATAAATTTTGTCACACCTTGATCCTCGGGCATGCACACATTCTTCCACTTGATCGATTTTATAATTCGATATCCTAGGACTATGTATCACCGACCCTTTCACTTTTAGTAGAACATGTGGAAGCAGTTATAAATCTCTAGACAATAAAACGGTGGAATAGAAAAGTAATGCCATATTTTTCATATTGAAATCCACAACCATACTTTTATACAGAGCATAACTCAAAGTATATCACAACTATTCATGACCTTCTACTTTCACTATATTCACGTATAAACAGGGTTCACAAAAGGGGATGGGATCTCCGTCCTTATCCGGGTTGAACTCAGGATCATCCTGATCCTCTTTTGACTCTTCTTCACTAAGCTCGTTTCCTTCAAACTCTTCATCTTTTTTTGGCTCATCATAGCCTTCTGGTTCCTCGTCCTTAGGCTCATCTACGGGCCTGAAATGGTTATACAATAACCATTAAGGCTACGTCTTAGCGAGTTTTATCCCACTAAGACTCGACTAGGAAACCAATACACCACATGGTTGTCTAAGCACAACACAAATCAGAAGACTTACCCTAGCATCCGTCCCAACTTGCAATTCAAGGTTATACACATATGCCTCATATATTGCATCAAATAATCAATCAATTCACGACAATTGGATCAAATCATTGATCAATCGACCTAGTCGATTACATGTCAATCGGACCATTTCTAGGTCATTTCCAATCACCAAATTATACTTACTCTCTTGGGCATCGTTTTCATCAAGGTGGCGTATGTAATAGACACTCTATGTGCATTTTTTACTGTGCCGTTTTCACACAGTGATATCCTTAATCACTGAACAATGCCTACCTATAAGTCATAGACAATATACGTGCGTTCTTTAAGGCGCCGTTTTCGTACAGTGATATCCTTAATCACCGAACCACACCTATCCATGAGTCACGTACATTCTTTCTCTCTGGCGTCATTTTCACCAGCGTGACATATTTTTACGTGTGTTCTTTAAGGTGCCATTTTCGTCAGTGATATTCCTCATCACAGAACCATGTATGTCCAATCACAGTGAACCTAATTGACCTTAGCCAAGAGTATTTCCAGTTCACTCTCACAATTCTCTCCACTTTACAACTCGTCAAAGCATTATAAATGCTAAATAATCATACTCGGCCATTTACCAATCAATCATTCAATTTAGGATAAATTCCTAAACTATCACAATTAATTCAATTCCATGCTGAAAGTGGCTAGTACGAACACTTAAAGAGGGGTGAATAGGTGTGAAAACAGATTCTGCAAAATGCAGTGAAAACCTTTACTTTTAACCTGAGTCTGAATAACAACAAATTTTTGAAACTGAGTCTAACGAGCAACAGACTTTGAGCGATATCAGACTTTAGTAGTTATCTATAACTACGAACAAAATAAAGAGATTCAGGAAAGAGAATAAGAACACAATGTTTATATTGGTTCGGCTTAGACCAAACTTACGTCCACTCTCCTGCACTGACAGTCTTCTTGGCTAGATTCTGAGATAGCTAGTATAAGCACCTAGAGGGGGGTGAATAGGTGTAAAAATAGTTTCTCGAGATAAATGAGCAATACTAAATAGACAATAGAAATGAAATTCTCATTTTGTTAACAAAACGAAGTATGATCAAAGTAAAAGAGAGTAAGGAAGAGAAAATGAACACATAAATTATAGTGGTTCGGCTTATTCCAAGCCTATGTCCACTCTTTCGCATTGACAGCCCACCGGCTCGATTTCACTATGAACAAAAGAGTTGTTACAGCAAAGCTTTTCCTTGATTCCACAGTGTAGATACTTTACCACACTTTCTCAAGGTTTCTCAAAGATATAGACTTTCTTTTGCGTACAAGATTTCGCTCAACAAATGAAATGATTAAGAATAAAGAGCTTCAAACTTTGGAATTCTTCTATCGCGCACACACTCAAACAACTGGAACGTCTTCCTTATATACTCCTTTTATGCCATCATACCCATTGGCACTTACCAAAGGAATTCCTCCAATCTACCCCGTTGGACAGAATCAATTAGGAAGATCTTCGAGCTATTTAAGGAACATGAGATAGCCCATCAATCCTGCTCGCCTATACAATCAGGATCTTGGTTTCCATAAATAGAACCTTTCAAGTATACTGCGCCAATTAACGGATCCACAATCCCTAAATCAATCTTGATTTGAGTAATGGATTTCAATATGGTATATCCAGCCAATAGATCTTCTCCAGTCGATAAAGTTAAATCCTTAACGAAACATCCAGTTCTGGATAAGTCTTCTTCGACGGACTAGAAACTGTCAATGATGATAGACTTTGAGTCTTGAGTCTAGCAGTCTGGAGGTCTTCAGACTTTGATGAAAGAGTCTACAAGTCTTTTAACTAGACTGATGGAAACGTTTTGTTAGCTTCAAAACACCCAAAGAAGATTTCTCCAACAATCTCCCCCTTTTTTTATGGTGATAAAACTTTCCTGCAGATTTGGATATCTTTGACCTGCAAAACATTACTCAAGCAAATATGGATAACTCACATAGATAAATGGCTTAATAACACTAGAATTTGCATCCACAGAAGGTAGATTAGTTCTTTAAATAAGCAAAGCCATGAGATATCAATAATGCTAAAGATAAACAAACATTCAAATAGTCAAACCCAAATCCAGACAGTCAAACACAAAAGTCAAGTCAAAACATCATAAAAGTCAAGAGTTCAAAAATTCTAATCAAATCTGCACCACATCTCTCCCCCTTTTTGTCATCGTTAAAAAGGTAGAGATGAAAAGAGAATGGAATTTATGATTGCTTGGAAACACAAACAAGCTGGAAATCTCCTATTGACTGGACAATGCCTTCCAGCTTTTTCAAGTCCTCTTTCAGTTGCGCCACATCTTCACCCTTAGCATTTGCTTGAACTTGAAGAGTAAGGGCTTGAATTTGATCATTCAAAGAAAATGAAGAAGTTTGACCTGCAGTCTGCAAGTTCTGTACTTCGCATCCCAGAGCATATATTTGACCCCGCATCTCTAAGAGAACATAAAAAATTCTGCAAAAATCTGCTGAGTTATCAGTCTAAGTACTGGCTTCTGCACGATCAAATGGTGTAAAGGCAGATGATGATAAATTAGCATAGTCATGTAGATTAAGCGATGAAACATTATGTCCCTCCTCAGGAAATTGAGATGCATAGATGTCCTCTGGATCTGTTGGAGAGCGGCTTACTCCTTCACTGGTAGCGGGGTATGAGGACATTCCTCTTTTCCTCAGAATCTCCTCCTGTTTCCATGCCTTCAGGTGGAGAAGAGTGTTCCTCATGCGCTGCTTCCGCTCGATCTCCTCTCTCCTCTTCTTCTTCTTCAATTCTTTCCTCCTCTTCATCTCCTTTTTCTGCTTCTCTCTCCTCTGCTTGTCTTTCCTCTGCTTCCAAATTTTCTCTTTCTCCAGTCCTCTGTTTGTCTCATCCATGTCTTTTTCTTGTCTCTCCATTGATTCTGGAACAGAATGACTCAAGTTCTTCAATGCCATTGTAGAAATGGTGATATCATCCTCATCCTATTCATCCTCAATGATGAGAGCTCTTCTTTTCTTGGATGAAGCAACCATGGGCTCCTTCCATTTTCTCTTTGCCGCCGAAGAGATTTGATGAGTTTTGGCAGGGGTTTTCTCCTTGAATTTCTCCAACGCCTTGTTGAGTTCCTTCAGTCGCATTTTGGAGACCATTTTCAGTCCCACCACCATTTGATCGCACATTCGAACACAAAGAATTCGAGGAGGCTGAACGTTCAAATGTCTGAATAACTTGGTCACAAGAGCTGGATAAGGAAGTTGACCCTTATCCTTCATCACTGCCCTGTATATGTGGAACATAATAGTGTGTGAAAGAGAGAATTTTTTCCCAGCATTGATGGCATACATCAGCTTTACCTATGAGTTTGAAACGTCGGTCTTTGAAGTAGATTTTAGTCTGAGGCAATTAATCACAATCTTGTAAAGCAGAACGTTGGTCGCATTCATTTTCATATAGGAAATCTTTCCTTCTGTCCTTCTATCATGAACAAGTTCCAACGTTGCATGAGCAATAGACACACTGATAGGTTGATATCTCCCTCTTTCAACCCCAATCGCATCAGCCAATGTATTCATGTCAACCACATAATCCTGATCTCGAACACTAAAAGAGAATCTATTCGCATCCAAGAAACTAAGATTCAAATAGAAATAAGCAGTAAGTTCAACATGCGCTTCGGTGGATTCAGAACAAAACTGTTCAAGTTGAAAAAGACTAAATTTCTCTCGCAGATTGACATTCCCAGAGTCAAGAAAATCAAAATCCACACTTCTGGGGTTTATTACTCCACGCTTCAGCAACTTAGAGTGCAGTTGCTTGTGTTCCTCCGATCGAAACAAGTTTGTCCTTTTGCTCCGAATTTTTGCCGCAACACCTATTCTCGGTTTAAACTGACTGTACATCCTATCATCATCGTTCCCATCTAGTTGATTAAATCCTCCAACCCGTGGATCACTTGGGATATTAGCAAAGGCTTCTTCCGCCGACCCTGCAGGGACAATTCCCAAACGTTCCATTGTGCGTAAAAAGAAAGTTTCATTTCTACACCATTTGTCTTTCAGAAATTCATCGATGTGGTTCAAAGGAGTACCACCCTTTTTCAAAGCACAATAAAACTTGTAGGTAAAAGAGGGCTTATGAATTCTTACAGGTTTTGTGTCTTCGATTATCTCTTCCTCTTCTCGATGTACAACATCTTGAGGTCTAGAGGGAGGAGATGACGCTACTGAGAATGTTGAGGGCTCTGTTGCTGATTAGGAGATTCTTCTTCTTCGGTTAGATCGAAGTGCGTAGGCTCCTCACGCATTTGCTGTGGTCCCCTGTTCGCGATCCTTGAAGACTTTCTTTGGAAAGACATTTTTTACAGTCTTTGAGAGATTCCAAACTTGTTTTCCCAAAAAAGATGACAATTTTTTGAGGATTAAACAAGAGAAGAAGATAGAAATGGAAGATCGGTGCTCTCTTAGAGTTTTTTAGAGTAAAGCGAAGAGGAACCAACAATTCATAAGACAGTCGAAGAGAGGCATACGGAACGTCATAAAAGAAAGTATAAAGATGCCTTTTTAAAAATAACCACATTTTTCAAAAAATTAGATAACTATAATTTCAAAAATAACACATTTTTCGAAAAGGAAAGATTGCAATAATCACGTAAATTAAAGATAGCAATAATCAATCACGTGTTGATGATCGTACATTTTCGAGATGTGATTTGAGAGATAATAAAATAAAATAACTTACAAAAGAAAATCTTGATCGTCTGAGTCTGGGTATCTTTAGACTTTCAGTCCAAGGTCTGAATTTTCTCAGATTTTAAGATTTTGAGTCTGGAACGAATAGCTTTAAATTGATTTTTCTCCAAAGGCTTTGTAAAAATATTCGCCAATTGATTCTTTGAGTCAACAAACTGAATTGAAACTGCTCCATTTTGAACATGATCTCTAATGAAGTGATATCAAATCTCTATATGTTTTGCTCTTGAGTGAAGAATTTGATTCTTAGTGGGATTGATTGCGTTGGTGTTGTCACACTTAATCTTTGTGTATGAATCTTCAATTCCAAAGTCTCTTAGTTGTTGTTTTATCCACAGAATTTGTGAACAACAACTCCCAAGAGCTACATATTCTGCTTCCGCTGTAGAAAGAGTTACTGTACTTTGCTTTCTTGAAAACCAAGATACTGTTTTGCTTCCAAGTAGTTGACAGGTACCCGATGTACTCTTTCTATCAACTATGCATCCGGCTAGGTCTGCGTCTGAGTATCCAAGAAGAGTAAAGTCTCCATTTTAGGATACCAAAGACCAAAATCTGAAGTTGATGCAATGTATTTGATAATACGCTTTGCAGTACTTAGATGAGATTCTTTAGGGTCTGCTTGAAATCTAGCACAAATACAAACACTAAACAAAATGTTAGGTCTAGAAGCAGTAAGATAAAGAAGTGAACCAATGATACTCCTGTATAACTTCTGGTCAACTTTCTTTCCTCCTTCATCTTTGTCTATCTTCAAGGAACTTGACATTGGTATATTAGCCTTTTTGCAATTTTCCAGTCCAAACTTTTTGACAAGATCATTAGTATATTTTTCTTGATGAATAAAAGTTCCTTCCTTCAGTTGTTTCACTTGAAGCCCGAGAAAGAAGGTTAGTTCACCCATCATGCTCATTTCAAATTCATCCTGCATAGACTTAAAGAATCTCTTGCACAGACTTTCATTAGGGGATCCAAAAATAATATCATCAACATATATTTGAACAAGTAGAAAACTTTTGCTTTCTCTTTTGATAAACAATGTAGTGTCTACTTTACCTTTAACAAAACTGTTTTGAATTAAAAACTTACTCAGCCTGTCGTACCAAGCTCGAGGTGCTTGCTTTAAATCATATAAAGCCTTTTTCAGTCTAAATACAGAGTTTGGTTTCCTTGGGTCTTCAAAACCGGGTGGTTGTTCCACATAAACTTCCTCTTCGATAAATCCATTTAGGAAAGCACTTTTGACGTCCATTTGGAATAACCTGAAATTCTTATGACAAGTAAAAGCAAGTAATAATCTAATTGCTTCTAACCTCGCTATTGGTGCGTAAGTCTCATCATAGTCTATCCCTTCTTTTTGCGTAAATCCCTTGGCCACGAGTCTTGCTTTGTTTCTTACGACCTTTCTTTTCTCGTTCATCTTGTTCTTGAAAATCCATTTAGCTCCAATAATAGATTTACCTTTCGGTTTAGGAGTCAATTCCTAGACATCATTAATACTGAATTGCCTGAGTTCTTCTTGCATAGCTTCAATCCAGCTTTCATCAGATAAAGCTTATTCTATGCTTTTGGGTTCTATTTCAGAAATAAGAGCCACAACACTAGACTCTTCACGCCTTTTGGATCTTGTACGAATTCCTTCATTAATGTCGGCAATAATGAGATCTTTGGGATGACTGGACTCATGCTTCCAGTTCCTGGTTGATTTGTCAGGTTGTTGATCTTTTTCTTCATTTGAATCTTCGACAATCATTTGTTGCTGGTCTTTTGAAGTCTGAGCTGCTTTTGAAGATTTAGACTTTGTAGAGTTTGGAGCACGTTCAGATTCTTCAAGATGAGTTTGAATAGATTCATTTTGCATAGAATCTTGGAATTTGACATTCATTGATTCCTCTACAGATTGAGTCTTCTTATTGTAGACTCTATACGCTTTGCTTGTGGTTGAATATCCAAGGAAGATGCCTTCATCTGATTTTTCTTCAAACTTGCCAACTCGATCATTTGCATTTTTCAATATAAAGCATTTACATCCAAACACATGAAAATATGAAACAATAGGCTTCTTTTCTTTGAATAACTCATAGGGTTTTTTTTTTTTCCATAATAAGCCTTAAAAAAACTCTATTAATAATATAACATGCTGTAGAAACTGCTTCAACCCAAAAACGTGAAGAGATGTTATTTTCAATTAAAAGAGTTTTAGCCATTTCCTGAATTGATCTATTCTTTCTTTCCACTACTTCATTTTACTTTGGAGTATATGGAGAAGAGAACACATTCTGAAAACCAGATTTATCACAAAATCTTATAAAGTCTAGATTTTCAAATTCGCCTCCATGGTCAGTTCGTATACTTGAAATAACATACTCTTTTTTTCATTTTGGACCTTTTTAGCAAACTTTTTAAAGTAAGAAAATGTTTTAGACTTACTTACCAGGAAATATACCCAAGTGAATCGTGAGTAGTCATCCACAATTACTAAGCAATATTTCTTACCTCTAGTGCTTTGAGTTCTGGTTGGTTCAAAGAGATCCATATGCAGAAGTTGCAGTACACGGTTAGTGGAAACTTGGTTTATTGGTTTAAATGAGTTTCCTACCTGTTTTCCCAACACGCATGATGTGCATAGATTAGTCTTTTGGCATGACAGATTGAGTAGACTCCGAACAAGTTTCTTTGTTGAAATTTTGGCTATTTGTTTCATGTTGATGTGCCCGAGTTTTCTGTGCCATAGGTTTGCTTCGTCTTGTATTGAGATTAGACATTGGGTTTCATCTGGTTTGACGTCTAAGAGATAGATATTTCCATGCCTTCGACCCATGAATGACTGAGTGGAATCTTTTCTCGTTCCTGAACATATTCCCTCTTGAAAGTTGATTTTGAAACCGGTGTCGCACAGTTGACTGATACTCAACAAATTGTAGTTGAGTCATTCAACTAAGGAAACATTACTGATTGTGAGGCTTCCAATCTTTACAGTTCCGAATCACATAATTTTTCCTTTACTGTTTTCTCCAAATGAAACTTTTCCACCATTTACTTGAACGAACTTTATGAAGCAATTTGAATCTCCTGTCATATGTCTTGAGCATCCACTATCCAGATACCATTTAACCTTTTTCTTGATAGTGACCTGCATTTAGAAAAGAGACTCAAGCTTTCTTTGGTACCCATATTTTCTTGGGTCTACTAGTGTTAGTATAATATATGGTCTTTGCCCATACTTTCTTAACAGGTTTCCAAACCATAGGATATTCTTTTTCAAAATGGTTTGAGCTATTGCATTTAGAACATTTAAGAGTATTGCAACCTACTGGTTTTACAAAAGCTCTTTGGAAATGATTTTTGTAAGCATCTCTTGTCGGTCTTTGCTTAATTCTTTCATTTACTTTAGGAAAATCAATTAGAGAAATGGTTTCCACAGTCATTCCCAAACCAGATTTATTGCAATAAGGTCTTTGAGCAGAAAGAATTTTTTCCAGTTTCTCAGATCCTATAGAAATTTTTTTAGAAATATTTGAGATGTCATTTTTCAAGAATGCATTTTCTTTTGAAAGATTGCCTTCATTTTCTTTCAAGGTAGAAACACTTTTATCTAAAATTTTGATATTTTCCTTCAAAACATTTTCTTGTTGTTTTAGTGCATAATTTTCTTTTTTAAGTTCCGAAATCCTTTTAAGAGAAGTTTTGAGACTAAGACACAATTCATTAATGTATCTAGAGACTTTAGTAGGGATTTTCATATTACTTACCTCAATTTCATTATCTGAATTTGAGTCTATCTCGAAATCTGTATCTGAGTCTGATTGTGCCATGAAACAAATGTTGGCATAGTCATTATCACTATCTTCACATTCTGTATCACTCCAAGTTTCTGCTTTGAGTGCCTTTCGATATTTCTTAGCTTTTCCTTTCTTTTTCCTCAGAATGGGATAGTTGGGTCTAATGTGTCCCTTTTTTCTTACATTCAAAGCAGACTACATCTTTATGGGATTCATCATCCTTAACATACTTACTCTGTTGCTTTTGAAAATTCTGTTTCTTTGGATTGAATCTTCTTCCTTTTCTGTTCAGCTTTCTGAATCTTTTTATCATGAGAGTAAGCTCTTCGTCATCCATATCGTCTTCTAAATCGGTGACATTAGAATCATCATTAGATTTTAATTCAATGGATTTCTTACCTTTAGGATCTTCGTCTTCGTTAATTCGCTCCACTTCATAAAACTGAAGAGTCCCAATCAATTCATCAACCGAAAGTGGCATAATTCTTTGTGTCTCCCTTATTGAGGTCTTTATGTGATTCTAATCCTTAGAGAGTCTACGCAGTAGCTTGTTTACTTTCATGAGATCAGAAATTGGTTGACCTTGATTTTCAAGACCATTCACGATTTTTGTAAAACAACTGAACATGTCAGTAATAGATTCTCCTGATTTCATTTTGAAGGCTTCGTATTGCTCGAGGAGGATGTTGATTCTGGTTTCTTTCACTCGATCAGTTCCTTCATAGGTGATATGTAATCTATCCCAAACTTCTTTGGCTGTAACACAAGAAGATATTCTGTTATATTCAGTAGATGACAAAGCACAATATAAAGAATAAATTGCTTTTGCATCAAGAGCTTGTCTCTTAATTATCTCTTCCTGAGTCATTTCACTAGACTCAACAACTTCTTTTCCTCTTTCTGAGATAGATGCAGCTTTAGGAATGATTCCTCTGTCTACCACATCCCATTCCAGAGGATCCTTTGATCTTAGAAATGCTTTCATCTTGTTTTTCCATATGTTGTATTCATTTCCATCAAAGTAAGGCAGTCTGGTATTGCTTTGCCCTTCTACCAATCCTTGAGCCAACATACTAGCCATGGATCTTTAATTTTGAAGTAAAACACTTCAAATTAACTGAGTACACATGTTCTGATACCAATTGAGATAGCTAGTATAAGCACCTAGAGGGGGGTTGAATAGGTGTAAAAATAATTTCTCGAGATAAATGAGCAATACTAAATAGATAATAGAAAGGAAGTTCGCCTTTTGTTAACAAAATGAATTATGATCAAAGTAAAAGAGAGTAAGGAAGAGAAAATGAACACAAAAATTATAGTGGTTCAGCTTATTCCAAGCCTATGTCCACTCTTCCACATTGACAGCCCACCGGTTGGATTTCACTATGAATTAAAAAGAGTTGTTACAACAAAGCTCTCCCTTGATTCCACAGTGTAGATACTCTACCACACTTCCACAAGGTTTCTCAAAGAAATAGACTCTCTTTTGCATACAAGATTTCGCTCAACAAATGAATTGACTAAGAATAAAGAGTTTCAGACTTTGGAATTCTTCTATTGCGCACACACTCAAACAACTGGAACGTCTTCCTTATATACTCTGTCACAACCTATTTTTCGGGTGCGCCACCTAAAACTAGGTTAATGGACTACTAAGTTTTTAAACTTAGCTCGGGCTTTCCTAAGCCCATACCAATTCGCGACTTAAGTTTACATTTTTAAACATGCAAGGGGTTATTAATTAGGAGTCGCCACTAATCGGTTTATGGTAGGTCGATTAGACACCTAAGTAAAATAAATGGAGATTTATTTTACTTTTACGAACCAGAGATTAAAGTGCGGGGACTTGGTTACACTAGAATTTTCTAATGCCCTTTCAGTACCATTTCTTTTTAAATTTTCAAAATGTTTTTTTTTTTTTTGCAAGCAGCTAATTTATTTTAACTTAAATTACTATCATGCAAATGTGGTGACCACACGGGTACTCATCCATTATTTAAAACATTCAAATAATAAATAAATAAATTGCATCATTTTTTTTTGGGTTTTCTTAAAAATGGAGTTCTTTTATAAAAATGCATTTTAAAACTAAATGACTTAATCATATTAATATGCAAATTCTAATTAAATGGGCCTATTATGCAAACTAGTTATTATGCACCTTATGACCTAACTTTACTAATAAATTCTAATTAAATGATCATATTATGCGAACTAATTAACATGCACCTAGATTTTTGTATTTTTGTATTTTTTATTGAATTTTAGAATTTATGAAAACCCTATTTAATCTATCTAAAAAGATAATTTTCTAATCTATTCTAGGGATTAATTTGATTTAAATCCTATCTTATCTTAGAAAACTATTTTTTGAAAACGAGATAATTAAAATGAGTGAACATTATCTAAAACCCTAAGAAAAATTATTTAGGTCCAACCCTAACTTATTTCTAAAAATGCAACCCTAAAAATGTAATCTTAAGAAAATCCTAATTTACTAAACCTACATGTCTGATTTACTAAACCTATATGCTCATGCAGATTTTGATTTTTTTGATTTTTTGATTTTTTAGTTTTTTTTTTTAAGTTGAGTAATTGTTAAAAAAGGGTTAAATCTAAACAATTAATATAATCACTAAATAAAGGATCAAAATAATTGAAAAAATAACCTGACGTCTCATAGGTTAAATTAACGATTATTTTAACCCTAATCATCATGACAACTTAAAATAATTAAAAAATCTGGTCCAAAGTCTTACGGACCAAATTAAATAATTATTATGATTTAACAATTTAAATTCTACCAAAAAGCCCGAAAATTGAAAATAATTAGAAAAATGATCCGATGTCTCTCTCGATCAAATTAATAATTATATTAATTTTGGACAAAATCCTACGGATAATGCATACTAAATTCACACATATTAACATCCAACATTACAAATTAAATACCTAAATTGAAAATGCCATCAAATGAACTAAAAATGATATAACAAATGAACATAATAAAATAAACTAACTTATAAAAAAGGGTAAAAAGTAAATAATAATAATAATAATAATAATAATAATAATAATAATGAAAAACTACCTAAGGTGAGTAACGGAGGCGGTAGGAGGGGTTGACGCCGAGGGGAGGAAGGTGGTCGACCAGCATGAGTTCGGACTCCGGCGAGGGCTGAATAGCGTCGGGACTGCTGGTCGTCGGCGGTGAGGCGGCGCTCGAGCTCCAGTGGTATTGGAGTCGCGATTTGCAGTGAGGCGACGGAGGCGGAGATGCTAATGCGGGTCGCGGGTCGTTAGGCTCCGGGCGGAAAGGCTACCATGGAGGCGTGGTGAGAAGGGCTCGCGAGCTGCAGCAGGCGTCAGGGGCGACGACCAGCGAGGGACGAGCGGTTGGGCGTCAGGCGCTGGATCGCGGCATCGGGCACGGGAGGCACGGGCTACTAGCGTCAGGGTGTTTGAGGGTGCTCCCAAAGTGCAGACGTCAGTGGTGCGGGTTCTCCGGAAGGATAGCGGCGCGACGGTGGCTGAGCATCAGGCGCTAGATCACAGCGTCGGGGCGTTTGAGGGTGCTCCCGAAGTGTAGACGTTGGCGGTGCGGGTTTGCCGGAAGGAGAGAGACAGAGGTGTTGGCTGGCCGAGGTGGTGCTGGCGCGGTGGACGTCGAACGGAGCAGCGAGGAGTGTTGTAGGCGCCGGTGGCAAGGGAGCGATTGTTTTGCAAGGGCTGGTGCGGACGGGGCGACGAACAGTGGTAGCGTGGGCGCAAGGCTGGCCGTCGAGCACCGGAGAGAGGCGAGCAGTGACGGTGTGGACTCCGGCGGCATCGGGTCGCGGCAAGGATAGCGGCGCAGCGGCGGCTGAGCGTTGGGTTGCAGAGACACGGCGGCGTCGGGCTCTGAGCGGATGCGTGGGCTGGGCGACGCTTTGCGTCAGGCGGGGCAGCAACGGCGTCGGATGGTAGTAGCAGCTCAGGAGAGACCGGTGGAGCAGCGATGGCGGAACCACGGTGGCGGCTGGCGGAGGTGGTGTTGGCGCGGTGGATGGCGCGGGCACGCCTGGCGCGGTCGGGAAGGCGCTTTAGGGAAGACGACACTGTAGCGTTTTCCTTTTCTTTTTCTTTTTCTTTTTTTTCTCTCTCTCTCACCTCACCTGTCCACTTGCACGTCCCTCTCTCCTGCTTTTCTATCACTTCTATTCTTTTCTTTTCCTTTTTTTTTTCTCTTTTCCTCCCTTTCTCTCCTAAAACCGAAGAAAGCCCTCACTTTTGCTCTCAATTTTTTTTTTTTTGATTTTTCCTCTCAAATTTTTCGACCAAAAGCACCCCCCTCGGCTCATGAAAATTATGGCTTCTTTTATAGTGATTTTCAGATGGCCATTTTTATAGCAACTTTCGACTTTCCATCTTATGTTGCATTAAATCAAGCCTGCAAATCGGAGCGTGATTTTGCAATCAACTCGATCCTACTCAGATTTCTTCCATTTTGCAAAATTCTTGCCTCTTATTCACTTGATTTTTAAATTGCTTCTGCATTTAACGAAATCCGAATGATCATCAGAATTTCAAATTTCCATGCATAATCAATTAAATAAATTTCCCCCATTTTTTCCTTTTATTTGTTCCAATGCAATTGTTATTTTCCTTATTTTCCTAGATTTGCTAAAAGTAGGTGTGAACATACTCCGTTATGCCATCATACCCGTTGATACTTACAAAAGGAATTCCTCCAATCTACCCATTGGACAGAATCAATTAAGAAGATCTTTGAGCTATTTAAGGAACATGACGATAGCCCATCAATCCTGCTCGCCTATACAATCAGGATCTTGGTTTCCATAAATAGAACCTTCCAAGTATACTTCGCCAATCAACGGATCCACAATCCCTAAATCAATCTTCATTTGAGTAATGGATTTCGATATGCTATATCCAGCCAAAAGATCTTCTCCAGTTGATAAAGTTAAATCCTTAACGAAACATCCAGTTTGGATAAGTCTTCTTTGACGGACTAAAAACTGTCAATGAGGATAGACTTTGAGTCTTGAGTCTGGCAGTCCGGAGGTCTTCAGACTTTGATGAAAGAGTCTACAAGTCTTTAGACTATATTGATGGAAACGTTTTTTCAGCTTCAAAACACCTAAGGAAGATTTCTCCAACAGATTCCACTATGCAATTAACAAGAAATTACAACTTTGAGTGCAAACACTTAGTAGTAGATCATACTATCTCACTAAGTCACTCTTTTGATATTTCTCTCACGATCACAAACGTTTAAGCTTATCAAAGACAAGTGTATGATCAAAGGTCGCTCAGATTTTGGAATTATAAATTTTACGCTCCGTCTCTTACTTGCTCATCGATCCTTCATCTCCTTAAATACTTCTCCACTTCTAAACTAGCTGTTGGACAATATCTCGAGAATCGTTTTCCAATCTACCCTTTGGATAGATCTGTATATAGAAAATTTGGTAGCCGTTGAATGACAAAAGTAGAATCCCAAATTAATTCCGATCGCCCATACAAACAGAATCTTGGTTTTCATAAGTAAAGCTCCTTCGTATAAAAAGTTCTTGTCTTCAAGATCCAATCATCAATCAATTAAATTGAATCAATCAAATCAATCTTGATGTAGAATCCAAACTAGATCACTAGCTGTTATATGATTGGGGCTTGTATTACATTCTGTCAAGTTGTTTTGTCTTGAATCTACTTTATTTTGAATCTGCTACGATCAGAACTTGTGTCTCGTTTTGAATGTAAAGTTTGAGAGTAATAGACTTTACAATCTGAGTCTAAAAATATTATGCTTATGAACAGATTTAGCTTTAAGGTCTAAACATCGTCTGAATAAGTTCAACTTTAGTATAGAGTATGTCTTTTGGTTCTTCATTCACATTCAATCTGGAATTTATCAAAGTGGACAGACTTCTGATGTAGAACAAACTTTGACACTAAAGTCTAGCAGTCTTCGAACTTTGACACAGAAGTCTGGAAATCTTCAGAATATACTTTGGACATGTATTACGTTTAGTGTTCTGGTCGTCTTCGAATTTTGATAATATCATCTACATGTTCTATTATTTGCATGGTCTATTACTTAACCATTAAATACGTTAGTAGCATTTGATTTATTTTGTTATCTTCAAAACATCATAAGGGATTTCCCTAACACATACAACGTTGAGCTCAAATAAATAAACGGATTGCACCACAACAATCATTACAAAATTTCGATCGTCGGCTATCCCTACCTAATTTTCGAAAAATAAATAAATAATTAATTAATTTCAAAAATTAATAAATAAATACTAAAAATCCAATTTATGCCCATAATGCCTAATTGAAACCCGACAATGGTCGGGAAAAATCCCGAGATTCGTTTAATAAATACTAGGATATATCTACTTGCTAATTACACAATCAAAACGTCTAATATGCATCACAATTAGTTAATAATTACTAATACATTCTAATCTAACCATATAATCATACTTAATTAACACTAATCAACCCTTAAGCATAATTAGTCTACTAAGCAAGGATTAGTGAGATTACTCATCGGATGACGTGAGGGTCATTTCTTCCCAAAGCGGGCCTCGGGTTTGGGGCCCGAAACACCTCGAAACAAGCCTTGAACAGTGTTGGAAACCCACTTTTCCAGCTGCTATCCTTGGCTGGACAAAGCTGGTCTGGTGGCTAAGATGGCGGGGCAAGGCCGGTGGAGGGTGAGCGGAGCTTCGAGGAGGCCGAATGGTGGTCCATGGCGGCTGAACAGCGGCTTGAGGTGGCCGAATAGAGTTGGACAAAGGTGTCAGGAGCAAGGCGGCGACTGGACTGGTGTGAGGGGAGACAGACGGCAGCTCGGTGGTGGTGGTGCACGCGTGAATGGCGGAACGGTGGGCGACATGCGATGTCCAAACGACCTACTAGCGACAGCAAGCTGCTTCTACTCCAGGCAATGATGGCTGCTGCTTCTGCTTTTGCTAGCTAGTTGGTGTCGCACGCACGAGAGGAAGGAGAGAGAGAGAGAGAGAGAGAAGCTTATGGCCAAAAGGGGGGAAAGGAAACGTACATAGGAAGGAGGGGAAAAAGGTGTTTAGCCAAAAATGGAAAAAAATGGGAAAAAAATTAAAAGAAAAGAATTTCCTAGAATAGAAAATTCTCATCCCATTTGCTTTTGAATAAGCTCATTGTTTCCCAAAAGAAATTTCAAGCTAGAGCACTTGGTCCCCACTTGCATTCCTGCATCCAATTTCCTTTTTGATTTTCTCTCATTTGACTCTCGCAAAATCAATTGATGTTTCATTTATCAATTTGATTATTTTCATCATCCAAGAATCCCTCATGCTTCTCAATTTTACCATCAGAATTAATCTCCGGCTTCAACTGAATGAAAACGACCATAAACTGATTTTTTCCCAAAAAATCTCAGTTGTCGGAAAAATCTTCTGAAATTGAGTCGTGGATTCTAAAATTTATTGTAATATGGCAGAACCTTCAATTTCTGAAATTGGACTTGAATCAGCGGTTAATTTTCATTTAGCGCGTTTTTAGTGTGACCTAGACTACCGAGTAACTTTCAGAACTTTTTAAGGCATATGACCATAGTCGATTTTCTTCGAACTACAATGAACCCACTTGACTCAATGGCGATTCTCAATTGTCATGAAAATCTCAAGGATTCAATTACGGACACAAGATACCAAAACGACAGTAAAATTATATTAGTGTCGGTCGACGAGAATTTTCTAATTTAGTGGAATCATTCACGATCGGCCACACATCTCAGTCGAATAGACCTATTTCTGATCTCAAATCGATTTTTTTAACTGTGCTGTAATGGCCTCTAAAGATGAGCACGGTCGAGAAGCTGATTCTTGGTCGAATTCTTAAATTTATTGTCTTAAAATTTCTTAATTGCTTACCCAGACAGTCTAGTTATCTCAAAAGTGATTGGTTCTGAGAATAACCATATAAACGCATCAATGAAATGCCTGATTAATTCAGTACAAAAACAGGTTAAAAAATTCAGGATGTCACAAATTATGTTTGACATAAGGCTTGACATAAGGCTTCCTGTGTTTGCATTTGTTGGCTGCATGCTGCTACTCCCAGCCATATAACTCATTGGGGCATCCACTGAAGATGTTGCCATCATGGTTGAACTCCGATTATGCGATAATACAAGGGTTGGAATCATCATCGTCATTGCATTAAGATTGACTGGATTTTGATTATTAGGAGGTGGATGATTGATCAAACTATGCAACCGGGACTCCAATGTGCCTTCATATACTCATCCTACATGATTGTTATTTTCGAGTAGCAAAAGAATGTCAAGTACTATTTACCGAAAAGAAAGGAAATGCTTATAATAACAAGAAAAATAGGTGAAACCAGGCAAGAGAAATGAAAAAATTATTGGCTTTCGCAAATGCAAAATGTAAAACACTAAAAAAACTCAATAAAGGGCAATCATAAGCTGCTTCTTGTACTTCTACAAAGAAGAAGAGGAGAGAAATGATGAGGAATGGGACTTTTGAGTGAGAAGATTTAAAGAGACCGTCTTCCAGGCATTTAGCAACATCCTTCAGCTTCTGCATTTGAGAATCATCAATTGGCTGCTGATGCCGCTGTACTAAGAGAAAAAAGCTTAAAAGGGACAGTAAAAAGTTCAATCAGCAAACAAGGACCCGTGGAACCGTGGAGGTTAAAGCACAAGCACAAGTGCTCTAGATTAAATTACATCTTCTCTTGCATATAGTGCCAAGCTCCGAGAGTATCCGTGTCCACGTCAAACGCAGCATGAGAGGCGCCACTGCCTGCAGCTACCATATTTAGGATGACGTTGCCATTTTGCCGGAACACCCCATGCAACTGAGCACCCGACTGACTAGATACATGCCCCACATATCCGCTTGAACATTCAACACATCAATCTACAAAAAGCTCTCGCTCGCTCTTCCTATAATCATTCAAACTCACGAAGGGTCGACGCATGCCCCAGCCGGTGCAACATACATATATATATGTGTGTGTGTGTGTGTGTGTGTGTGTGTGTGTGTAAAAGACTTTTTTCCCAGCGAACAAACCACCACCAAATACTGCCAGGCGACCATTGCAGACAGCCATAACGAGAGATCATAGAGAGCTCAACAAAACAAGCAAAAGCAGACGACGTTCCACATCACTCTTATCGAAAATCTCTCAAGCACCGGCGGAGGGAGAAAATTGGGAGAAATTCACATCCAGATGCTCCAAAAATAATCAAAGCTTTGATAACAAGAGACAGATTGAAGGGCTGGAGAACCGTCGAGTGTGAAACAAAAGAGGACGAATCGGGACCGACGAACCTAAAGCGATGTGCGATTGGGGACAAGAAGAGCGACGGTGCAGTAGCAGTGATCTCAATTCGGAGCTCAATTGGATCGATCGCGACGATCTACAATCATCTCAATTTGGAGCGAAAAGTCCCTTTACTGGAGAAATCATTCGTTGGTCAGATACGAGGAAAAAGATTCCACAAATTTTTTTTTTTGATTGAATTTCCCTTCTCGAAGGCCTTATAAGTTATTACTGCACATAAAGGTTTGATCGGTTTGACTGCTTGGGACTTTTCCTTTTGTATTGCGTACGGTGTGCCTTCAAAGGAGGGGCTTATATGTAAATTGCGGGGTGAGTGCCCATTAATTCGCTCAGTACGGTGCGGAGCCAATATCTTTCTTTTTCCCTAAAAAAATAATTAAATGAATTTTCCCCTCAGAATAAAAAAGAAATTGTAGAGTCGACTGCATTAATGGTTCAGTCGGTCCTTGACCAATTCAGAAGTCAGTTACCAAGTGGGCTAAATTTTCCCTTGGGAAAAAAGAAATTGTAGAGTCGACTGCATTAATTATTGGAGTTCTCTAAGCCAAGCTTGTTACACATACTTTCTTTGAATGTAGCTACACACTTTAACTTATTTTCCGAGTTCTTTGAATTCTCTTCAAAATCAGTTTGAGACCTAAAATAGGGTACTCTTGAGGAGATGGTGGAATGCGGCCCCTTCTCAACCATAAGAATTTTCAAGTAGGTCTACATAAAAATGATGAGTGCAAAATGGTCAATAAAGCAATAAGGATGGGAAATCTCTATCATAATCTAGCAATTCAGGTCTAATTCCTTATAGTGTCTGCAAATGCACATGACATGAGTATGAACAAACAATTTTAAGCAACGCCATGACCCTGCATCTGTATAATGAGGCTTCAGTTGAAAAAAAAAAATCTCGCTCAGGGGCATCTTGATCTTCCATCTTCCCACTTATAATAACAGCACACTCATTAAGTACTAAAGAGTTATTTAGGAAGGCAGGTGATGTGAGGCTTCCACATTCAATTCAGCAACTGAATGACATTTAATATTTCTCACCATAAACCAACTCTAACTTATGTTGTGCATCTTCTCTATAAGTCTCAAGCATTCGCCGTGGTCCACTGTGCATGCAAATCCAATGAAAGTGCAATTTTGCAAAAGATCCTGTAAACCCAATGAAAAGCGAGGTGACAAAGTCTTTGCACTTGTCAGCTTTTTATTAGTATCGTCATATCGAAGATCGAGTAAGACTACACTGTAAAGATGGAAACAAAACGTTCATTGTGGAGTAGAAGGGCCTATTGAAAAGAAACAAGAAAAGCCAATGGTAATTTAAAAAAAAAAAAAAAACGGAAGGAATAAACAAGAAAATAAGTATTAAGAAATTGGAAACATTTGGGTGGTTGGGAATTCCTCAAATGTTCAATATTACATCATAAGATATGACAAGATCCATCAATGATGGTTACATCCTAACAGCAAGGAGTCAATTCATCATAATGCCATGATTCAGAAGAGGCGGACCATCGTTGCATACCCACCCATTAAATTCTTCCTCTTGCTCTTCCCCAATTTGTCAGAAGTATCAATTAAGCAAACTAATGATGACTTTCATTGTTCTTTCACGGCAGGAGGAACATCACTTATCAGAGAGGGGCAATGGCACTTAGCAACAATTTTTCCATGCAAAGGCTACAACATGGATCACTCAAGACCCTATCAAATTGCACACCCCAGGTTCGTTGACTCTGCTCAGTCTTGAGAGTGTTATGCAGCAAATGTAGAAAGCAAAATCACATGTTCACAGAGCTCAATCCGAAGTCTAGGAAAAAATAAGGGGAAAAGAGATTTCTTATATGATTGTCCTATGCCGTCTCTTCGGAATACAATCAATCAAGAGCAAGCGCAAGCCCACAACCGGTGGCTATTTCAACCTACTGAACCAAAAATTGAACTGGACACAAGCAACCCTAGTTGCCCTTCCTATGTCGATGCTTTGCAACTCTTTGACCAACGGAGATAATTGATGTCACCAAGTGTGCATATATCCGATTCGACCATAACAGATTAAACCTAATTGTATCTAGGCCTATTCATAGGGTTAGACTAATTAAGAACGACGTATACATTCGCCAAGTTGTCCATCTCCATGTGATTAGACTAATTTCGGTTTCTGGTTCTTCCAAGCAGGTAAACCAAGGAAAATATACTACATATCAGATACAAAATTGTATTCAACAACGAAATGGATATGATTACTAAAAATAAGTATCAAATTTCTCAAAAAGAGCAAAAGGGATGAGATGCCATCAGCATAAAATAACCAATCTTCAAAGTGTGCAAATACCTTAGATAAAAAAAATAAAAAAGTGTGCAAATACTAGTGCAAACCACCACGCACTGCTGCAGGTCCTAAAAAAAATCCACTCCAGCTCTCTTGCATAACCTAATGTTTGATTGATAAGCTGTTGGGAAGGAACTTCCTTTGAAGATGCAGATTCCTTGGCCTTCTGAAAATATACAAACCTGCTCTTAATCTACCACTGGGGATGTTCCTGCATTCCAACAAGTAACATATGTAATTGTTCAGTCTCCACAATACAACTTTTATGTGGATAAATTCTTCCACACACACGTCAAAGCACTTTTTCAAGCACGAGGTTTCCGTATGGAGCACACCTTGCCAAGTTTGAACTCAGCAGAGCCACAACAAGGGCCAAATAACAAACAGATGCGCTCCATGCAAGTTTAAGATCAGTCCTTGATTCCAGAAGAAGATAGACAATCATTATAGTTGAAGAGGACATAGATTAACAACTAAATAGAACAGATTTAATGAGACCCTTCGAAGATCTGAACTAATACAGGAGCGGATATTATCTTTTTGACTGAATTAGTCAATTGAGAACAAAATTCTAGGTAGAGAAAGCCAAAATCCTCTCATAATATTTACCTCCTTATATATGCCGCAAGTTCTTGGTCGCAGGAGAAGAGCAAAAGTTGCCGTGCGTCACCAATTGACAAATAATCATATGCTTTCTCGCTACATCCAGCAATTTCATCACCGTCGTTCAAAGGGAAAGATTAATGTGAGCACACATGAAAGAATCTTTAAATTATATCTTGCAGCCTTTACATGTAGGAGATAGGGATATTGATAAATAAAAAAAAATGCAGGAGACTGGGAGATGCAAAATGCACCATTGTATTTCTTGTCATCGTTTATTTATACACAAAGAAATCAATTGCACAAGCCAAAAGCAACACGCCCAATTCAGATTAATGTACCCCAGTTCCTAATCCACATCCACATTTTGTCAAACATCTGACCAGCACTATGGAAATGATTGGATCTCCTCTCCTCTACAATGCATTAGCTTCCACGATGATGTCTTCCAACTGTTGAATTTAATCAAAGAGAAGAAGACACAAGAGAATTGCTGCTGTAACTCTCGTTACTATTCATCATAACATAAGCCTATTAAACAGGCAGAACATCCAAACCACTTCACAAGAAAATAGTTACAAAAAAGCAACAACAAAGACCCACTAACAAACCTCACTAACCAGAACATGTGCAAAAACAAACTCCTAAAAACAAGCCACTTCCTATTGACTAGGACTCCACTATTACATTATTGAAGGCACGTAGAAAATGAAAGCACATAAATAAAAAAAAAATCAAAGTTAACTACTTCAACACCAACACCACAAGCGACAGCTCTTATTTCTTTAGATGCCTCCCGTCAACCGTCTTTTGGAGACACATCGAATTCCCTCCTCCTCCTCTTCATGGCGCTTGCGAGAACCTCGCAATCTTCTATGAGCAAAGTCGTTGAGTTCTCCCGACAGCGAGCGAAACAACAGATTCCGATTCCACCCCCACTGATCTGCAAGTCCTCAAGGATGAGAGGGAAACTGAAAGGAATGATGATTTATGATGGAAAGAAGACATGGAAAATAAATTGTCAAGGAATTCCATAATACTCTATTTTCACTCATGATATATGAGATTAGATATTTATTCTCGAGGGCCCACCTCCCTAACAGCCCACAAGCTCATGCCCCTCTCCCTCCTCTCCCGCTGGACAGCTGAGGCCACTTTTTCAGCTCGTTGTATATTTCGTCCCCACCGTAATATGTAGAGACGTGTGAAGGTAACACCCTCAAATTGGGACAATGCTCGATCCCTAATCGAGAAAGATGAGGCACAGCTCCTTCAGCGGTCCTCCACTCCTCCAAATGAGGTAATGCATAAAAAATTAAATGCTTGAGTCGAGGAAAGCCTCCTGTAGAGCAAACCATTTCCTTTCCCCAGAAAGCATAACATCCCACCATGAGAAAAACCAAGCTGTTCAATTTCTCCAATATTGGCATCGGATCTTCATGGAGTTGGGAACACATTAAGACCAGCTTCCTCAATTGTTGGGGTAGACTCTTATGTTCTGGTAGCTTCTCTATTTTTCCATTAATGAACATCTTACAGGAATGGGGATAATTTGACATTTTACTCAATTCACCTCCAGCCCATGAATTAAAAGACTGCGTGAAATAAATAGTCAAGGATTGAAGATGTTTCAAATTGAATTCAGCAAGTTGCGGATCATACGAATCAAGGACAGTCAGTTTTTGCAGATTGGTAAGCTTGCCCACATCATTCACATCACATTCCTTCATACTAAAGTTTCTCAATGTCCGTAGATTCTTTAAAGTGCCCAACCGCAACTTCTTCTGTGCCCCATGGAATTTCTCCTTGACATCAAACTTGTAAGGAAGACGGAGATACCTCAACCATCTCATCTTCCACAACATATTTGGGATGGAAACCCTAATATATTGAAGCATAACCAAGTCCAAGAATTCCATACATACAAGTTTTCCCATAGATTGCGGCAAGCCCGTAAACCCACTACGTGCTAAACTTAAGAATCTTAGATGGAGTAGGTCTCCCACTGATTCAGGTAGACTTCCTACTTCCCCACCAAGATTGTCCAGCTTCAGAACTCTGAGAAACTTATAATTGATGAAATTGGGTTGAAATTGCTCCCAATTACATCCCCTAGATTGGAAGAACAAAAGAGTTCGAAGGTGGGGCATAGTTCTTCTTATTTGTTCCACCCTCAAAGTTATGTTTCCTTCATCAATCCCGTTCATAGTGAGAGAAAGCCTTCGTGTTTTGCAAGCCATTGAAGAACTTCCCTCCCTTTCATTGTCATGTTGAATTTTGCGAAAGCTTAGAAACCTCTCATGGCTAGTCTTGAAGACACATACCTCTCGCGTCGAGTCATAGAGGCGGCAGGTTTTAATATTTCCATTCCAGTTGAGTCGTACTTGGACCAACCCCCTCTTAACCAACTCCATGAAATATTGCTCTGCTACATCTTCCATTGTAATTTCTCTCTTTGCGTCATCGGGTAGCACAAAGCCTTCAGCAATCCACATGCGAAGGACTGTCTTCACAGGGATTTCTGCATCCTTCGGAAAGCTACCCAAATAGAGGAAACATGGCTTTAAATGCCACGGTAGATCATCATAGCTTAAGGCCAAAACTTCAAATAAAATACTCTTATCACTCAAATGCAAATTGATGTTTCTATAAACCGTCTCCCACTCGTTGTTCGCCAAAAGTCCACCAAGCACAATAACAGCCAAAGGTAATCCCCCACACTTCTCAAGGAGTTCATCTCCTAACTTCTTCACGCCTTCAGTGATTTCTGCATAATATCAAGTAATAAATTGAAACTCGATAGTAGCAGGAAGATGCAACTGTCATATGAAGATAACTTCGAGGACAAATATTTGCTTTTTGATATATGAGTTGGATGTTGTAGTTCCTTATGTTCTATGGTTCATTTATGCTTTTGTAAGGGGAAAAACTATAGAGATCCTAACAAAGCTCCTAGATATGCCTCCATCTACGCCTGAAAGATCAAGAACACTAATTTGACTAATGGAATATATTGTCTTTGTTATTTGTTGCTTGAATTAATTGACTTGAGTAAATGTATAACAACAATAATCCTACTCAATGAAGAAAAATGAAAGCAACGAGGGGATAAATCACCCGTGACTTGAATGTGCTACTGATTTCCCTCAAAATTCTAGTGAAATCTCCATGTTGTCACTCTATTTTGTCACATAAAAATTCACAATTTTCATAACAATCCCAAGTCTTATTGTTAAGCCAATTATTCACAAATGCAAGAAAATGTGGACCTGAAATGAAGCCTATGGAAGAAGTAACATAGCTAGGCTTCATATTATTTTATAAATCCTATCAAAATTGCTTATTATGATGGTCAAATGAAAGCTTTTTCGATATTTATCCTCATTGGAGGACAGAAGGAGCAAAGTTTTGGATGTTAGCTTAGAGGTACAATTGCCAGCTATTGAGGAACAAAAGGTGCTTCGATTCCTCAAATATTGAAATTATGGTGTCTAATACTTGATATATTGATCATTTGAACTCCATTGTAACTATTGATTCATAAATTGAGAAAGCCTCTAAAAAGCCAAATTGAGCAATGAAGTACCTGGTATTTGTCCCTCCATCTCTGATTGTCTTGCAATACCTTCTACAGCTTGACCCATGGCAATACCTCGACCAACTCCAAGCCCAACAGAAGAAAGTTCAACAGCTAATCCGACAATAATTATTGAAGCGTCATAAATTAGAATCAAGCAGGCAACATAATCCTTTGAAGCCTCAATATGTTAGGTTAATAACTTTAGTGAAGTCTTACCTTCCATTTCAGGAAATGCCCTCTTCTTTAGCAGAATCCAGCTCTCCTCGTGCGATAAGCACTGAGGTTCATGGAGAAAACAATGAGGATCGATATGTTCCGCTACTTCTTTATTGCGGGTTGTTATCAATAGCTTGCTTCTCATGTCCTTGATCGGGAATGCGGCTTCAAGACTGTCCCATGCCTGTTTGGTCCAAATATCATCAAGAACCACGATACATCTCTTCTGTTTTTGGGTCATGTATAGAGTATCTACCAATTCGTCATTTCTCATCTCCGTAACCTCTTTACTTTTATTAGGGATCAACTTACCAAGAATTCCCTCCAAGATATCCCTCACATGATATTCTTGAGATATGCAAGCCCAAGCAAAACCATCGAAATGGTTCTTCAATTTGTCGTGATTGAAGACTTTCCAAGCGTGTGTGGTCTTACCCAAACCACCCATTCCCCATAGAGCAACAACTCTGTGTTTTCCATCCTTCAGCTCTTTTACTAACGCCTCGATACCATCTTCCCTCCCGACAAAGTCCTCCTGCTGGAAATGGGCATAAGTCCGTTTCGGCAGCGAAGCTCTCGCGCGTTTGCGTTCGCCCTCATTCAGAGGTTGTATGCCATATTTTTGCATCTTATTACCAATATCGGAAATTCTGGATTTTAAGCCCTCGATCTCTGTCCCCACCTCATGAACCTGCACGCACGAGCACTTCGCCATGAAGCAAGCATACGCTTTGATGATGTTTTGTCTCTCCCTCAGCGCCGCTTTGAGGTAGTATCTCTCGATGACGTCCTCAGCATCATAGGCAAAGTCTCGGAGTTGTGCGACACATTCTTCCACAGCTTCCTTGCGCTCTCGTCTTGCATCCACATCCCTCAGCAAGGCCTGGACCTGCCTTAGCTCACTGTGCAGGTCCTTGACCTTGCCCTCCACTCCCCTCAAGAATTTGGCCTCATCGATGAGCAGGTTTCCTATTTTCTCCACCGCAATCGAAACAACAGACTCGGCCATTGTTATTGCACTGCTCAGACTATGGTCAGTGGAGATTATGATAGAGAATAACTTCGAGAATTCACTTCTGATGCGTTAAAAAGCTGTGAACATATAGACCTGCGAGTTACAAAGAAGAAAGGAAAGGAATTAAGTACTTAGAAAGTTACATATTGCATTCATAATGCATATTCTACATCCCCCGACGCAAGAAAGCACCCCAAGAAGAAAAGAATGGAGTAATGGGGAAGTCTACAGGTATATATTCTCTCCGCAGGTAGAATAAATGCTTGATAGCAACAGCTCGATGCTGCATAGGTTTTCAATTTTGACTGTCCTCATGGATTGTTCTGTTCTGTGGTTTTGGTCCTTGTGCTCTCCGTGATTGAGCTTGTTCTAAGTGGATTAGGCCATGCGTTGATTGATGGTTGGATTTTTGACAGGTAATGCTGTATGATGACAGCAAGCAGCTGTTGGAATGCAGGACTTTCAAGAACGAAGTTGTTTGTTCCAGTGAGACGTTCAATGCTTATTTGGTTGATGTTGGAGAGCCTGAAGCAGGGCAAAAGCCTCTTAATGATACTTATATTCACAGCTGAGCAAAGAAAGTTCCTAAGCGAACAACTTCGCTTCACAGAAACAATTTCGTCAAAGTATTTGATTGCGCCGGTATTGTATGTTCTTACATATTTGTTTTTCCTCATATTGTTGTCTCTAATGATTTGAAATTTGACAACTCATACTCGTACGTTCGCAATGTTGTGATTATCTGCCTGTGTTGTTGTATAATCCATTTCACTTACGTTTTAAGATGAGAAGACCAAAGTGGAGAAGAATAAATAGCAGACGATCAGCATAAGCCCATCACGGAAAATTATTAGAGGTTGGTGATGAAATCCTTCATAATCTAACCCTCTTGATAGCTAGTAAATGCTGGGTACAAAACTTAGCATCCGTGTTTCTCTTTTTCCAGAATTCAAGAAGAATGAAATGAACAAGTATGACTTTTTGACAATTTTCTCATGCATGTGAAAGTCACAAACCAAGGAAAGCTTCCACTTGTTAATAACGATCATTCTAATGATTGAAAGTTAGCATTGATGACTTATTTGGAAGCAAGTTTAACTACGTCAATCAAACGACCCAAGAAAAAAAACAGAACGAGCCACAGTCCACATCGCTTTATAGAACGTAAAAGTAAAACATCAAAATATTAAATCAACAAAATATCAATGCAATGACCATAACAATACTAAAGTAACTAAAAAGAGCAAAAAGTAGAAAAAGTAGAACGCACGGAGCAAAAACCAAGTATCAGTTAGCGACTCACAAGCTTAGTCGCACCCTTCTCGTTCATATGAGTGTTAGTACCTAAAACAATTCATGAAAAACTTCCATCAAAATCAAACTAAAAGCAAAATGAATAAAGCAAAACTCGAGTATCAATTAGCCAGTAGTCCACCGATGTAGATCTCTCCGAACCATCCGTTGCCAATTTTACGACCGAGTTTGAAACAATAGTTCGAAGTGATTATTGCTCGATAATAACACTGGGATTGGGACAAAGTGCTCACCATCACTCTCCACAGCTACACTATATATAGGCGACAGACATATCGGTAATGTAACATCAGCTAATAGCAATAGGTGTAAAAGGAGTGGTTTAATTTATATTGGAAAATCAAACATGCCCATAACCGGGCCGTCAAAAGATTGGCTTCACACGGGCTATAAGCAATGATTCAGCATCGTATCTTTTGCTCATATCTTTTGCTCTATGTGCCGTCAAAAGAAGATTGGTTTCGCCTGGGCCGACGGCAATAATTTAACATCAATCATCATATTTTCGCTTGACGTCAAAAGATTGCTTTCTCAGGGCCAATAACTTTATGTGCCGTGTTTTGCTTTACGTGTCATCAACAAACTGGTTTCACACAAGCTACTGCCGATAGCAACTTCTTTGTTTCAAGTGGTGGGAAAAACGCACGACCGCAGATTATACCTATTGTAAGATATATCAAGGCTCGTACCACCTAATACACACGTATACACACATCAATCAGACTCATCCATGTTAATCAAATTCAACTCCTCAAAAACAAAGGTAAATTAATTTAGAAATTTTATATATGCACTTCTCAAATTCTAAAGATTTAGCGAAGTGCTATATTGATTTCACAGCGGGTTAATAATCAAACGTTTTGACTCTAAGTCTTCGTTCTTTTTTATGAAAAATACCGCATTTTTGGAGAATATTTCTTAGGAAGTCATTTTTCAAAAAATTATCATTATTTTCCGCTATTTGTCTAAAATCTAAAAATGAAGTGAAAAATATTTTTCATTGTTCGATAAGGAAAATATTTTTTTTCTATGCACTTTTGTTAGATATATATTTTTTATTCTTAAAATCAAATTTTAAAATCTTTTTTGAAATCCATTTTTAATTATTTTTTTCTTTTTCTTTTCTTTCTTTTTATCTTCTTTTTCTTTTGCCTGTCGCCAACCATGACAACAGCCGACGACCGGCCAAAGGCCAGCTTCCGTTGGCGAGCGGCGAGGGGTGAGCTCGAGCTCGCCGGCTTCTAGCCTCTCTAGATCAGTGAGCCAGAGGCAAGTTGGCTCGCTAATGTGGCTCACAGTGAGCGACGTGCCTTGAGCTTGTTGCTCGCTAGAGATCGGCGAGCACAAGGGTGAGCCACGAGCTTGCCGGCCTTTGGCCTCGCTAGATTAGCGAGCTAGAGGCTCATGCTTGCCGCTGATTCATTGAGCTGGCGAGCGGCTAGCTTGGGCTCGCCACTCGCTAGAAATCAGCGAGCCAGGCGAGGCCCAAGGGCCAAGGCTAGCGAGCTCAAGGCTCGCTTGTGGTCGGTTGCCGGCAGTAGCTATGCCAAGGACTGGCCAAAGAAGAAGGTGGAAAAAAAGAAAAAGAAAAATAATTAAGACAAGAAAAAATAAAAAGAAAAATAATTTAAAACTCGAATTATTAGAAAAGAAAACAAGAAAGAAGGAGGCAAGTAAGGTATGAGATAACAGAGAGAGAGAGAGAGAGAGAGAGAGAGAGAGAGAGAGAGAGAGAATTTTCCCAATTTTAAAAATGGAAAACATTTTACCCTCTTTTACAATACTTTTTTTCCTTGATGGAAAATATTTTCCATGACTAATTTATTTTCCATGAAACGATTACCAAAATATCAAAAAAAAAAATGTTTTATTGGAAGTCATTTTTTATGAAATGAACAGAGCTTAAAATATAAGTCTAGTGGATATGACACTAGAGATTATAATCCAAAAGTTTAAAAGCAATTAGTTAGATGCAAAAAGACCGCATGTATATAATGCCTATGAAAAACTCCACCATTGAATACTTTTACATGTGGCAGCAATATTCTATACACAACTTTATACTAATAGAGAGGATACAATACTTATTTTCTCAACTATTTTTAGACCTTGAATTGAAAGAAAATATCAAATAGTTAATAGCCACCACATTATCAGCATACCTGGAGAACAAATTGGTTACTTAAAATAGCAAATTTCAAAACTGGTCAGCAGCCAAATTTAGCCCTAACTACACGATTGTTCATCTTAAACCTTGAAGAAATTGGAGTTCGAGGCTAATTTTGATAATTTTCAAGAAAAATGCATTGCCAATATACAGCATAATAGAGCGAATTAAGACGGGATAAATATGTTCCGGTTGGTTTGGTCTAGCAAAATCTAGTGAAATCAACAAATTTCGCTTTATGGTTCCGAATTTGATTTGACATGGCGATGCCAAACCAATTAATCTTCTTACGTTATTATTGTTTATTGTCACTGCTACTTAATTTGCAAAATGAGCAATTCACTAGCAAAATTATTAGCTTTCAAGAAATGTCGCTTTAAATTTGACAACGACACAGAGCAAGTCGCCAAGTATTACTCACATAGCGTTTCCATTTCTCCCTTTGACGTGGCTTCCCAACGGCCTCCATAATGTCTTCCTCAATGTTGCATACCTGGATTCCTTTGATACATCCTCAATTTGGATAGACAACAATCCCGACTAGAAAAAGACGTGGCATGTCCTTTAGTGACTCTCCTCAGATGTAGGGGCATATACTTGTGTTCCAACATCTTCTTGGTTTGGCCATGTAAGTATAGTTTACAAGGATAGAATTGCCAGACATTTTATGCAAATCATCTAGACTGAACCCTTACCAAGAAGCAAAGAAACAAAGGGAGGCGAATTTGAGGCATTCATAAGTTTACCAAGTTGTGGAATTATCTCCTGTTTTTCGGGAGGAGATGCATAGTCTTAACGAAGTAATTTTGTAATTTTGGCAAATTATCTCACATTTCTCTATACGAAATAAAAAATACAATCACAGCTTTTCTCAATCAACAAAGTGGCGAATTTATTTGGAAAGTAGAGATACTCTAAGAATATATGATACATGTTTGTGTAAACCAATCTTGATATGCGAAAGTTTTTAGTGGAAAATTTTCTCATCTATTGCGCAATCAATATAATGAAGGTAATAATCTTTCTTTATCGGACATGATTAATGAGTGCCTTGAGACTCTTTAATAAGATTATGATAATTTTATGAAAAGCCTTTAAAGTAGTATTGGGGGTGGCCTGTTCTCGCTACTTTCATTCACATATTTAGAGAAGGATTACCATAAGATTATGATGTGACCTCTCATCTACTAGATTAAACAATTAATATCACAAGAGATGAAGAAAATTTATGTTAACATTTTTTGTAGAAATTTTTTTTGTCCAAACTGCTGTAAAAAAAGAAAATCTAAAGAAAGACCAATGCACCATGGTTTAATTTATATTGGAAAATCAAACATGCCCATAGTCGGGCCGTCAAAAGATTGGTTTCACACGGGCTATGAGCAATGATTCGGCATCGTATCTTTTGCTCGTATCTTTTGCTCTATGTGCCGTCAAAAGAAGATTGGTTTCGCCTGGGCTGACGGCAATAATTTAACATCAATCATCATATTTTCGCTTGACGTCAAAAGATTGCTTTCTCAGGGCCAATAACTTTATGTGCCGTGAATTGATCCATCATAATTTTGCTTTACATGTCGTCAACAAATTGGTTTCACACGAGCTTAATGCCGATAGCAACTTTTTTGTTTCTTGTGGTGGGAAAAACGCACAATCGCAGATTATATCTATTGTAAGATATATCAAGGCTCGTACCACCTAATACACACGTATACACACATCAATCAGACTCATCCATGTTAATCAAATTCAACTCCTCAAAAACAAAGGTAAATTGCATTGATTGAATTGTATGACTAATTTAGAAATTTTATATATGCACTTCTCACATTCTAAAGATTTAGCGAAGTGCTATATTGATTTCACAGCGGGTTAATAATCAAACATTTTGACTCTAAGTTTCCGTTCGTTTTACGAAAAATACCGCATTTTTGGACAATATTTCTCAATAAGTCATTTTTCAAGAAATTATCATTATTTTCCGCTATTCATCTAAAATATAAAAATGAAGTGAAAAATATCTTTCATTATTTGATAAGGAAAAACGTTTTTTTCTATAAATTTTTGTTAAATAAATTTATTATTATTTTAAATCAATTTTTAAATTATTTTTTAGAAATCCATTTTTAATTCTTTTTCTTTTTCTTTTCTTTCTTTTTCTTTTTCTTTTCTTTCTTTTTATCTTCCTTTTCTTTTGTTGGTCGCCAGCCACGAAGATGATCAGTGACCAACCAACGACCAGCTTTCGTTGTCGAGCGGCAAGGGGTGAGCTCGAGCTTGCTAGCTTCTGGCCTCTCCAGATCAGCTAGCCAGAGGCAAGCTGGCTTGCTGATATAGCTCGTGACAAGTGGCGTGCCTTGGGCTTGCTACTCACTAGAGATCAGCGAGCGCAAGGGCAAGCCTCGAGCTTGCCGTGATGGATACAAATCGTGCAATCCCATGATCTCCATAACCAGAACAAGAGTATAGATGACTGGGTAGAAAAATTAACGCACATATTTTGGAATTCATCATTCTTGAAGTGGAGGCTAAAAGCGATGATCCACGCGCAAGTTCTTCTCTATTGCCCTCCGTATCACTAGCTCAATGAGACATCGATTCACTCGCAAGTTCTTTTCCTCTATTGCCCTCGGTATCACTAACTCAATGAGACGGGCCTCTCACCATTTAACACTAGGTTAATGTTCCTTATGTGAGGATACATGTGAGAATTATAGTTAGATGAGAGACTTAAGCACTATTTATAGAGTTTTCAACCAAACCCTCTCGTTACAGGCTATGTTTAACTTGGCCCACACTAGCCAGCCCCATATTAGACTAATTAAGAAATATTCTATCTCACCTTAGACCAACCATGTAAAACACTAAATTACAGTACCAATTAATGTAGCTCATATCAGGAAAATTCTTACATTCTCCCACTTGGGCTATATTAGTTGAAATTGTACTTTATGTACGTACATTGATCTAGAGATAATTCTTAATAGATAATCATATCCCATAAAGTCTCAAACATCGAATCATAGTGGTAATTGCATGTATACATACAAAGCCTTCCATGGTCATGCGTGCTTTCAACTTTATTGATATGGATTCAATATGATAGTGTGACAAATTGATAATATCTTTTATAAAAAAATTTCATTTGTCAGTCGCTATTCTCTTACCTCAAGTGTCACGTAAAAACTTGTGTCACTAAAGAATGTCTTTATAGTTCAAATGAACCCATATATGCCTTGTCTTTATGGTTAACATGTCTTTATATATAATTGTTGGAGAAAAACTCCCTTATTATTTTGAAGTCGACGAAACGTTTTCATCAGTCTAGTTTGAAAACTTTCAGACTCAAGTGTTAAAGTCTGAAGAATTCTAGACTCTGTCGTCAAAGTTTGAAGACCGCAAAGTTTACCCTCACTGATAGTTTCCAGACCAACGAAGAAAAGTCTTATCCAAATGTGAGTTTATCTTCAAGGATTCGGTTCGTACGGTTTGTACAAGATTTGACGGCTGGAGATAGCACCTTGTGATCCATTATTCTTATTGGAATCAATTCGGATAATCAGATTTGTTGAAAGGTGAAGTATACTTGAAAGGTTCTACTTATGGAAACCTAGATCTTGATTGTATAGGCGAGCAGGATTGGTGGGCTATCATCACATTCCTTAAATGACTTGAGATCTCCCTGATTGATTCTGTCCAACTGGTAGATTGGAAGAACTCCTTTAGAAAGTGCCAACGGTCATGAAGGCATGAAGGAGTCTATAAGGAAGATGCTCAAGTTATTCAGTTGTATGCGTGAAAGAAGAATTCCAAAGTCTGAAACTCTTAATGTTTTACTATTTCAATTGTAGAGCTTTACTTGTACTCAAAAGAGTGAACAAACACTTGCTAGACTTTGAAGAAGTGTAGTAAAGTCTCTACACTGTAAAGTCAAGTACATAAGATTGTAACATCTCTTTTGATCCTTAGTAAAATCTAGCCAGTGAGTTGTCAGCGCGGAAGAGTGGACGTAAGCTTGATCTAAGCCGAACACAAATGTAAACTTTATTAGAATAAAGCCAAAATAGCTCCCACTAAACAATAACATCTCATGATACTCTTAAGCTCATATTAATGACATGCCATTCAAGAATAGAATAATAAAGTCCTTTAATTAGTGGATTTGCAATCACATCATCTGTGAAAATATGCTATATTATAACGTCACATTTCTGTATCATTTCTTTATGGTAAAAAAATTTGATTGTCATATATTTAGACCCATTAAGACCTTTGTTATTAATAATATTATAAAGTTATTGTCTCAATACAACCATATGAGTCTATTCATAAAGTTAAAAAATATCAACTCTTTAATGAGGTCCTGGAGCTTAATAGCCCAAGTAACAGTCTAAAAGAATGTTACAAATTATGCTTACATAGTAGAAGATGATATAGAACTTTATTTATTGTACTTCTTGCTAACATTAATATATATATATATATATATATATATATATTATGTTATTGATCTCATGTCATCATAATGGCCAGCAAAGTATACATCTAAATACCCTACTAGATGCAATAATTGAATGTCTGTAAATTAGCATATAATCTACTGTCCTTTTTAAGTGCCTTAAAACTTTCTTGGTAACAAACCAGTGATCGTGTCCTAGATTTGACTGACTTTCTGCCTAGAAGTTTTGTCACAAAGATGATATTTAGACTAGTGCAAATTTGAGCATACATTATACTTTTAAATGCACTGACACAATGTACACTTTTTAATTAGATTTTCTTAATATCTAAATAAGAGCAATATAATGGATTCGGTCCATCACCCTTAATGACAAGAGCAATTCCTGGCTTGCAATGATATATATTGAATATTTTCAAAATACGATCAGCAAATGTCCTATGAGATAAATCCGATTTATACAGTGAGAACAATCCTTATGGACCTTAGTACAAAGGACAAAAGATACTTCAGGCAAAAGAACGCTTTAAGTGTCAAAAGTTGGCACAATGAGACACTTAAGTGCCAAAACTTACAAAAGTGGCACTTAAGTGCCACTTTTTTATGAAAAATATGACACTTGAGTGTCACATTCAACGAGCCTCGCTGGAAGTCTTATGTGGCATTTTTTTTTTTTAATTTTCTCGCTTATGTGGTTCGTTGGAATGCCGAATCAGCAAAACACATACAAAAACGACATCATTTTGGCATAATTTGAATTTTAATATAATATAAAAATTAATTAAATTAAATTTAAAACAAAATAATCATAATAAAAGTTTATATTTATTTAAAAAACGGAGGAGAAGGAGGAAGGTAGCTAGTGGCTGAGGGCTTAGCCCTTGCCGTCGCCACCTCCCCACTGTTACTGGAAGGTGGGGGAGGGTTGGCTAGGACCGCCAAGCCTTGGCCAAGGGCCTATGTGCCCTCGTCGAATTTGGGCAATTAATTAATTAATTTTTTAAAATTTAATTTAATTAATTATTATATTAAAATTCGAATTATACCAAAACGGCGTCGTTTTGACACTGTTTAGCCACATTAGCATATGAAACAATGTCATTTTGCGTGCAGTTCAACGGAAAATTACCACGTTAGCGTTTTGGCCGGATTTCTTGCCAGTGGCATTTAAATGACTCATTTTGCTTCGATTTTGGCACATCACTTTCGTAACTTTTGGCACTCTAGGGATCCGGGTGTATACACACACACACACACATACACACACTAAATTACTTTGTTCTCAATTGAACAAAATAACAACACTATGAAATTTTAATAATATTATCTGGAAACTTGCTTAAAACTATGAATAAGACTTTTTAGTCTACACACAAATTTACTTAAATTATTTGCTGCAAAATTCTTCGATTGCACTATATAGATTTTGTTATCAATGTGTCCATTTAAAAAGATAGTATCTATTTGGCGTTACTTCATATCAAAAAGAGCTATTAATGCCATGTTCACTCTAAAATAATATTTTAAAATACTAGAAAGAAATATTTATTTCTTCATTATTAACTGTCCACCCCTTTTTAGAGTAAAAAATTTAGCTATTAGTTTGACTTTAAACTCCACAATCTTTCTTTGAAATCTTTTTAGTTTTGTACACCTATTTGCAACTAATAAACTTGTGATCTTTTGGCAAGTTAGTAAATTTCAAAACACTATGATATTTCATAAGTTGGATATCGTCTTTTATGGCATCCAATCACATACTTGATTGAGGATAAGAAACAACATTTATATAAGTCGTTAAATCAACCATGTAATGGATATTGCAATCATGCTCTCATAGATAGACTATATAATCTGATGGTATAACTAATCATCTTCCCTAACAAATATCCTGAATAAAGTTACAACCACTTCATTCTACACTTAATAGGTTTGAAAATTTTCATCATAAACTATATCAAGAATAGTACCTTGAATCTTAACAAGTTTAGTCTATGGTATAAGAGATTCAACAATTATCTATATAGGTAAATACAAATACAGAGTAACCTCCATCATACTAATATCCTTGATAGTCTAAGAACAGTTATTCTCTACAACTATGTCGAACTCTAGAAACTTTACTATCTGTAATTCCATAATTCTTATATCTTCATTAGAGTCATAAAATCAATATCCCTTTGAACAATCTAGATAAGATACAAAATAATTTCGAGTGGATTTGAATTGCAACGCATTTAATATTAGATTATATAACCTTACTTCTGTATGACACATCTAAATTTTAATATGAACCAAGTTAAAATTTAGGGAACAAATTTGGTAAGAAACACATTTTGTATGGGAAAAGATTGGTTTCAAAATATCAGTCCACAGAAGATCGGATAAATTAATCTTACTAATCATACTCATCACCATGTTCATTATAATGTAATCATGCCTTTTGGCCAAATTTTTTTGTTAGGATTTTCAAATATAGCAATTAAGTTACAACTCTAGAATTTATCAAGTATTTGATAAATGATTCTTTAAGCTATTATGTATTGTCACATTTGCCAAAATATTCACCAGCATGGTTAGGCCTAATAACTTTTAAGACTAATTCTAACTGTTTTATTCTTTATCTCTGTCATTTTATTTCCACAATAATCTATAGAAGTCTTTAGATAACCGTTAAGAGTAGACAGAATATCAACATTATCATATTTTCTATTATTTCTTTAGACATATGTGAGATTATTCCTTAGATAAAAAAAAACCTTTGGAAACAATCTTTTCAACCATATATGAGACATATATATATCCTGATGTTAAAAAGTCCTTGTAGATGTATCATAATTTTGGTATTAGACCAAACATAATTTCAAGGCACTAAAGTTTCCATCATCTTTCTACAGTGTAGTCAGTTGGTAAACTCTTGAATGGAACGTTTTATGGACAGTAACTAAATTCTATTACTCTTTTCCCAAGTAGCAAATCCTATGTCCACTACTTAAAATTTGAACCAGTAAAAACCTCAATAATAATTGAGTTATTAATTTCAGATAAAGTCACTAAAATAACAAGTAATGTATGTAATTAGCATCATGTAAGTATTGTGTAACTTGACGTACAAGTAGACATATAGAGTGTTACATGCAAAATCATATAATAACCTTTGGGCAGAATATATGACATGTAGTTATACACTCCCCACATGATAGCGGTTATGAGAATACATTCTAATCTTCGTGAATTTATCACCTTTGAGCATATGAACCACTAGGATCAGTCACTCCTCCACTATACCATCATGTATCTTTCCATGAACTAATATACAATCACCTCATTTGGGAGTATAACCATGCATTAGATCAGGAGACGTCCCAATGATTATACGAGACCGATATTTCTCAAATCCAATCAAGCGTGTCACTTTGGCGGCCATTACTCAATTGAATCCTTGAAACATTCTCATACTGGGGATATAAACTTTACTTTTCACATACATCATATACATGTGATTTTAACTTTAGTGATAGGGGCAACATATCACTGAAATCACATATCATGCTAATTACACTACTTTATTCATTAATAAAAATTAAACTTTATTGTATATTATTAATGAATAACACTTTTTATAATATTTATGTGATAACATACTAATAACTCAACACGTGTATTTCCAAAATCACAAGAAAATATAATAAAAATATGCAAAAGTACACCAAAAAATACACGTATTTAGGGTTTTATATGTATTTTCACATCTATAAAATCATCAAACGTGTAAAATAAATACACAACAAGATAAAGGATGATCATACGAACCTAACGCCGCCAGCCACACGCTGATCGAAGGCTCCACGCGTCACCTGAGTGCGCAATGCATGGAGCGCAGGCATAAAAGGCCAGTCAAAACTGGTCTGACTGGTAGTGGTCCAACCAGTTCCCAGCTCGATCGTTTGGTTCAACTGCCCGGTCTAACCGGTTGACCGAGTTTGTCACGCCCCAAACCTCGAGCACGCGCACATCCCTCTGCAGTCGATTAAAAATGTGACATCCTAGGATGCACTGCCAACATTTTTCTTTTTATCTTTCAATTAAACATATACGGAAGTGAATTAAATGAACACCTAGCCACCAATCAAACACAGGGATAGTAAAAACATGCTAGTTATATTCACAAACTACTATTCATATGCATGCCAAGTTAACCTAGGAGTTTATATACACACGTTTGATTCAAAAGGAAACAACTAGGCCACCTACGCTTCGGACCCTTCCACCTCGCACTTTGGATTCTCCATGACACTATCCGACACATCGATGTCCATAGGGTGAGCTACCTCCCCATTCTCGATCTCGAAACTTTGCAGAGGATCCTCCTGAGCCCTGTTATGATAGTTAATGAACCACACTTTGAAGCGATGAGGTATCAAATGAATGAGACCCTCATTGACCCAAATCGTGTTCACCACTAACTCGCAAGTCTGGGTGGTCCCGGGAATGGGAAAAAAGATAGACTCGGACTCCATCTCCCATGGGCACCCAAAATGGACGTGACGTATCTCCATATGAGGGAACTAAAAAAGGGTTAACCACAACGAGATGAGATAAATTTCAGTGAGTCAAAACCCTAAACCCCAGTTAGGATGCAAATTCGCCACGAAGGTGGTCCTAAGCATGCACCACAAAAAACTTATCTTGCCTCGGCACGTCCCTGCAAATTAGTGCGTCACATATGCATTTATAGATATCACAAACATAATTTAATAACCTGAACACATTATTTCATTCACATGGATCCCGATTATAAGATAAAAACGTTATGACATGTTTCATATCGTGCCACACAATTTTGCCCCATAATCAAGCGCAACTATCACAAGGGTGCATTCCAGTTATTACAACCTATCGGCCACGGCCAACTTAACAGTCGGCGGTCATCCGGCATAACGGAGCATTGTCCCGCTTCGTCGAGCACAGCAACATCTAGCACAACATACCTAGATGGCATTCCCATTGGCCCGGCCTCCACCGTGACGGCATCTGTTGACGTGGGGTATTCGAACTTAATCAAGCATTGCCTCCTCGACTCACATCGAGTGACGAGTTCCAATAGTGACCACGCGCACGCATACTTGGCCAAAAACACTGTGCTTTGCATTCAAATACCTCGTTTTCAAATAATGAACTTGGCCACTTTTCTTCGTATTAAAAATCTCAGTAAAATAATCGTGCGTGGTCACGTATTTAAATTGAACCAATAAACATAGCACATTCCCATTTCAAAATTCCACAGTTTTATATAGTACATAAAAATTTTGGCGTAAAAAGAAAAACCGACACTTGGCATTTTTCCATTTAAAAACCCATAAATCGAGTTTTCTACTAAATTTCAATAATTACCATCAAGCACTCAATTGCACATATAGCATATAAAAATCATCAAATTCACACATAAATTCATTCACGAGAACGAGCGCAAAATTTTGCAAAACGGCTAATTTGTCACTAATTACGCTAATTATGATTAATTAAATAAATTGTGATTAATTAAGCAAATCCAACTTAATTAATCTAACCATGATTATGTTAATTAACATAATCATGGTTAACTAATCTAACCTAAGTAAACCAACCTAACTAGCGTAGGTTAATCTAACCAAACTAGCCACCTAACCAAACTAACCTAACTAAATTAACCTAACCATTCTAGTTACACTAATTTAGGATTAACCACTAATCCTAATTAATACTAATCTAACCCTCTAAGCGCAATTAACAACTTAATCAAGGATTAGGGAGATAACTCATCGGATTAGGATGGCAATGAGTCATCACGGCGATGGCAATGAGAATCCGAGACAATTGTGTCTCCAACAGAGGCTCAACGGCGAAGGAAAACAACCCTACAAGGCTCGACCAAGGGGCTGGTCGAGTTCCGTGGGCTGAGTTTGTGACATCCAGATTTTTGGGTTCGGATTTCGATTAGATAAATTGGGCATTTCATCGACGCGACTACAGTGTTTTTCTCTGAGTTGGCCACTCACGAGATAACTAGACTAGCTGGGTAGGCTATTAAGGACTTTAAGGCAGATAGAATGAGAATTCGACCATGAATCGATTTCTCGATCGTGCTAATCTTTAGAGATCATTACGACACAGTTAAAAATCGAATTAAGATCATAAATAGGTCGGTTTGACTGAGATGAATGATCGATCGTGGGTGACTCCACTAAATTGGAAAACTCTCGTCGACCGACACTAATTTGATTTTACTGTTGTTTTGGTACCCTGTGTCCATACTTGAATCCTCGAGATTCTAACGATAATCAAAAGTCGCTAATGTGTCGAGTGGGTTCATCGTGGCTCGAAGAAAATCGACTACGGGTCATTTGTCCTAAAAAGTTATGAAAACTACCCGGTAGCCTAGGTCACACTAAAAACACATCGGAGTGAAATTAACCGTCAATCGAATCCGATTTCAGAAATTGAAAATTCTGTAGTGTCACGAGCTATTCTAGGAACGTCGACTCAGTCTTAGAAGATTTTTCGGAGATTTTGAGATTTTCACGGAAAATCGTTCGAACGTTGCGGAAAATGAACGGAAATTCAGATTGGCCGATTTGAAGAGACTTTTGATATCTGGTGTAAGTGAATCGGTGAATGGAAGTTATTTGGGCTTTTTCTGCATTTGAATTGGACCTCAAACGAAATTATTTGTTCAAAAAGTCGGATGCCGAGAAAAGTGAAATAAAAGTCGATTTCAAAGGAAATTCGTGAGACTAAGGGCGCGCATGGTAAAATTTAAAAACAGAAATTGATTTACGACGAAATCAATTTCTCAATTTCTATTCCCCGGACAAGTTTCGAGTAAAGAAACCCGTTTGATAATACTCAAAATTTCTATTTCTTAAACAAAATCCGTTTGATAACAGAATAAAATTTTAATTTCTAGGAATAGAAATTGATTAGATGACAACATAGAAAATCCTCAAATACAAAATAATAGTCAAAATAATATTAAAACAACATAGGAAATCCTCAAATACAAAATAATAGTCGAAATAATACTAATACATTACAAAAGTTGAAAATACAATTTCATGGAATTTCCTATTACATGTGTTTACGTTTCGTATTACGTAATATTTTTTTTCGAAAAATAAACGACGTGGCAAAAAAAAAAATCAATTGAAATTCGATTGTAGTGAATATGTCGTTATGTTTTTGCCGAAATTGATTTCACATTAATCAAATAAGTCTAATGATAGCCATGATTATAATAGTCTAATCTCCTAAAAAAGTCCTAACTTCAAGTCTAATTCCAATTTCTTTCCAAATTTTGTTAAAAAAATCCTCACCATGTTCAAAAATCGTCACCAATTTTTTTTTCAAAATTATCAACACTAGGATTATTTAAAAATTTATTATCAAAATCTGTATTTTCATCAACACTCTTACAAGAACAATAGATTCCTTATTAGATTTCTTTTCCTTATAAAAGAAAAATCGGATGAAACCCTAATGATTTGACCCATTTTTACCGTCTTAATATGAAGTTTATGAATAAAAAAATAGTTAACTAGATAGAGCCGTTGCCTGGCGTACTACGGAAGAGTAGGTGAAGAAAGACTCGTTAGATATGAATATGGCAAGTTGACTATTACCATGCGTGAAATCTCTTGCGTGCAACAAATGAAACCTTGTTCATTCAATTCCCACCATTTGGCCCAATGGTTAAGATTTTCAATCAATATTGATTGAAATGATTATATTAAAAAATTATTAAAATATTTTGGACTAAATTAACTATTTCTATTTCTATTTCTATTTCAATATTAGTGATCTAAAATATTTTGGACTAAATTGAAAAGTTGAGAAAAAAATTTCTATTTGTTTGAAACCGAGAAGCTAAAATTTTTAGCTTCTGATTTCTCACCCAAAACAATTTCTGAAACAGATTTCTATTCCGGGGAACAGAGAAATCAATTTGCGTTACCAAACGGATTTCTGTTCCAAACCTGTTCCCGGGAACAGAGAAATAGAGAAATTGAGAAACAGAAATTTTACCATGCGCAGCCTAAATGACCGTCTTATTTTGAACTTCAATGGAGCAAATTGAGGTTGAAATTGGCCTAGGATAACCAATTATTCTTGTGTTGAAGTTGAGCAAAGTTATAAATTTTGTTTTGCTTTTTCCCTCCCTTTTCTTCCTTTATTTTGCGCACACCCCATGACCGACGGTCCCCCATTCCTTCCTATCCATTTACGATCACATCTCTCCCTCTTTTTCTCAATGTTTTGCACGTTCCTTAAATCTTCAGCCGACAACTCCCCCTGCATTCTTATCTCTTCTCTTCTCTCGCTATGCGACCAAGCCGCCAGCTGCCCCCACGATCCCGCTTTTCTCTTCTTTTCCTTCGCCGAGTGCAGCTTCTGTTCTGCTGCTCCTCCTTGGTTCGGTCGAGGGAGCTTGCTCCTTAATTTTTCTCTCCTTGGCGGCCGTTTTCATCGAGCAAGCTCAGCAGCTCGTGGCCACGCGTCTGCAGCCCAACCTTCTTCGGTCAACCCAGCAAGGCCGAAGCTGTTTCTTTGGCTGTTTTGTTGACCACCGGCTCCTCCACGAAATGGCTCCATTTCGCTTTCCTTTCCAGCAGCAAAGCCAGCCCGGATTTTTCCCTTGCGGTGCTCCTCAAGTCCAGATCGTGTGAAATCAATCAAGCAGTCCTCCCCGCATCCGGTTGGCGCATCTCAGCCCCGAACCGAGCTGAGGTCAACCCATTCGGACCGACTAGCAAGGCCAGCAACGCAAGATCAGAGAGCCCAGCCTCTCCATGAGTTTGCGGGACCGATTTCGGGCCGTTCCGGGCCCTGGTTTAAGGACTCACCTTGGAGAAGATCGAGCTTTGTCGCGTGTTCGTCGATTTGATCCGAGCAAATATTTAATCAAGTGAGTTTTACTCACTAATACCTTCTTAGTGTGCTAATTATACTTAAAGGTTGATTAGTATTAATTAAGTGTAATTAGGTTGTTAGATTAGAATTGATTAGTAATTATTAGTTAATTGCTTTGCATATTAGTTGTGTGATTAGTGTAATTAGATAGAGAATTACTTGTAGTATTTATTGGATGCTTCTTGGGATTTTTCCCGTCCTTTATCGGGTGTTAATTAAGCAAATCAGGCCTAGGTGGAATTTTTAGGAATTAAATGTTAATTTTCGAAATTAATTATTTAATTATTTATTTCCCGGAAATTCAACAGGGATGGCTAGTGACCAGGATTTTATGCTGATGATCGTGGCGTAGTCCGTTTATTTAATTGAGCTTCATATTGTACTAAATTGGAATTATTATGTTTATTTATTTAATTTTCGAAATTAATTATTTAATTATTTATTTTCCGTAAATTCAACCGGATGGCCGGTCACTGGAATTTCGTGCTGATTTTCGTGGAGCAGTCCGTTTATTTATTTGAGCTTTAATTCGTGTCGAATTGATTTAATGGTGCATTTTTAAGTATGTTATTAAATAATGCAATTTTGGCCTTGTGATTGAGAATTGGTCGGGTATCGGTTGTTAGTATCAAAAGTGAGTTGGTAAATCACCTTGAAGATGCACGTGGCCCAGTGAATTGGAATGTGACTCGGGAAAGACACGTGGCACGGTGATTAGATATGTCATCTTGGCGAAAAGGTAGCCTTAGAGAATGCACGTGGCTCGGAGACTCGGTATGTCTTTCTGGAGAATGCACGTGGCTCGGTGACATAGTATGGCATTGTAAAAAAGGTCGGGTGGGACCATAAAGCCACTAAATCTTGGAAAGGTCAGGTAGGACCGTAAAGCCATTAGATCTTGAGAGGGTCGGGTGGAACTGTAAAGCCACTAAATCTTGAGAGGGTCGGGTGGGACCGTAAAGCCACTAAATCTAAGGAATTGCTTGGTGTGGGATGAATGACCTAGAAATGATTCGACTGACTTGTAATCGACTAGGTCGATTGATCGATGATTTGATCTGAGAGTGTCTTGATGTGATTCATTGCCTTGGTTTGATGTTGTGAATTGAATGTTTGAAGGGAGATGATCGTGAGTGGTCTTCCTGATGTGAAATCGACTAAGTCGATTAGATCGATACTTCGATCTGTGATGTGATTGCTTGTGTGCCTATTTGATATGTACTAATATGCAGGTGGAATCTGAGGCTAAGGTAAGTCATCTGACTCATGTTGTGCATAGGCAGCCCTAAGGTGTATTAGTTTACTAATCGGGTCTTAGGGGGTAGAACTTGCTGAGACGTTGTCTCAGCGGTTATTGAATAATCATTTCAGGACCCAGATGAGGAGCTTAAGGAAGAGGAATCTGACGAGGAAAACCCTGATGAGGAACCCGAAGAGGAGTACGGGGAGGAGGACCCCGAGGATAACCCCGAGTACGACTCGGATGAGGACTGAGATCCCGTCTTGTCCTGTCATACCTTGTTTGCCTGTGAATAGACGTTAGACCAGAGTTGCGTATATATAGTAATGTAGAACACTATGAGATGCATGTAAAAAGATGTAGTTGTGAATTTTCAGTAAGAAAAATATATGACCTGCTTTTCTATCCCATTGCTTTATTGTTTGGGGAATTATAACTGCTTCCGCATGTGCATATATAAATGAAAGGGTCGGCGATACATAGTCCTAGGATATCGCAATTTTTAAATCAACCAAAAGTAAGGGATGTGTGCGTGCCTGAGGGTCGGGGCGTGACAGAGTTGGTCGATCTCGATGGGGCTGGCCGTTGGCGCGGCTGAGGTGGCTAGATGAGTTGAGGTCGGGTGGCTGGAGCTGCGGTGATCGGACGGTTTGGCGGGGCTGGATATGACCTGGTAGGCGATGACGAGTTGAAGATGGTGGCATGAGGTAGTGAGGCGGACTGGCGGTTGAATGAAGTTGACGGGTGGCGAGATTGACGCGATGTGGTGGTGCTCGACTGCAGGTGCTAGCCATAGCCTATTGGTGCACCCATAGCCTGTTGGTCGTTGGACAGTTGTGGTAGTGACGGGCTGAATGGACAACAACTCGATGGAAGCTGCTGGCATTAGACGGAACTGAGTTGAGGCGGATGGGAGGGCTGGACGAACAGTGAGCTGAGGAGGCGATGAAGCTAGATGGTGGTGGACTGCTCAGTGAAGTGGTGGGCTGGTGTGTTGGTTGTGAAGATGTGCTAGGCGTGAAGTGGAATTAGAGCAACAGCCAAGGAGTTGGACAGTGGAGGGAAAATGAAGGGCAAGAAACAGCAGAGGGAGTAGGTTGAAGCAAGTGCACACATGGTGGAAAGAAGAAAGAGATGGGTAAGAGAGGGAAACCATGAAGTCAAAGCTGTAGCCACTAAAAAGCCTTAGGAAATATCTAAATGATCATGAGCATATGCCCCAAAGTCTTCAGCCCTTCAAAGTCAAGAGGCCACCCAATGGGAAATTAGCTTCAATTTCCCCAAACAAAGCTAAAGTAGGGTAGAAAAAACCCATTTCTTTAGCCATCCGAATTTCCATTTCTTTTCTGTTTTGTTCGAAATTGATTTTTCCGCAAAATTCCAGACTCGACGAAATTTCTCCGAAAGATGAGATGACGTCCTAAGGATCCTATGATCAAATACAAAATTATGTTCAACAAAGTGACATGGACATGAGTAGCAACATGTTTGCTAAGATAAATTTCATCATAATGATAAAACAAAATTACAGACTTTGAAAAGTATCAAGTTTCTCGAAATGGGCAAAAGAGATGAGATACCAATGCAAACCACCGCACATGGCAGCGGATCCTAGACAATCCACTCCACCTCTCTTGCATAACTCAACGTCTAATTGATAGCTGTAGGGAAGGAATTTCCTTCGAAGGTGCAGATTCCTTCACCTTCTGAAAATATACGAACCTGCTCTAATCTCCTGCTCGAGATGCTCCTACATTCCAACAGATAACACATGTAATTGTTTTCACTCCACGGTGAGCTTTTTACATGGATAAATTCTTCCACACACTATGAATCTACCATTTATGTTGCGCATCGATTCTCGAGCGCGTACCCATCCCTCTCTGGTCAATAAAATTTTGCGACTTTCCAAGACGAGTCGTCGACCCATTCATTTTATTGCACATGCGGAAGTGAATAATAAATCCCTTGACAGTAATTATCTCGGGATAAAAAAGTAGGATAACAAAATTACAACACACCATGCTTTTATAAACCAACCGAGTTATATACAAAAGTCAGCAACCAAAAGTCTACAAGAGACGGTTCTCAAAAATGAAGCTAACCTAACTGACCTACTCCTCAGGTCCCCTCAACTAGGCTCTGGGTACTCCGCTCTACGATCCTGAAAATTGAGCCCACGACGGGGTGAGATATCAATCTCAACGAGTTCACACTCTAAACCCCGATTAGAAGGGTAATACGCTTAAAGCGTCCTAATCACACAACCACACAATTAGAACAGAGGACTTACCTCGCCTCCTGCAAGTCAACATAGTTCATATACATCACTCGTAAAAAAAGAAAAAAAGAAAAAAAATTCAATGCACGCAACAATTGAAACGCATTACTCAGCCCAATAAATCACAAGGGTCCAGATTATAAGATTAAACCGTTATGACACGTCTCATACCATGCCACATAGTTTTGTCTCATAATCTGACACATCTATTTTATTTATCATGCATTCCAATTGATAATTACGCCCCTCTAGGACACGGCCTACTTGAAGTTCGGCAGTCTACTAGCGTAGCCAGGCATCATCTCACCCCATTGAGCACGGCTACGTCTCTCAAAGACGGTTTTTCCGAAGAAGTATAGGTTCAGACTCTATTGTGACCCAAATCTCATTAAGTGGATATCTCATATAGAGTAACATCCATCCGACATAGTTCGGGGATGGGTTCTCTTAACAAACATACGACCAGTTAATCTCAGCCTAGGATACCGTGCATTGCACTCAAATACCTCAATTAAAATGGTGAACCTGGCCTATTACCTTCGTATTAGAAATACACTGTAAAATAGTCATGTGTGGGTACACAATTAATTCGCACCGAAAAAATTGATATTTCCCAATTTAAAATCCCATTATTTTATATGGTATATAAAACCATTTTCAATGTTAAAGCCCGACACCCGGATTTTTCGAATAAATATCAAAATTTCACAAACTTTGGAATAATTGACTAAATTTCCAATCAATACTCAATTTTCACAATATAACACTCAATTGCAGAAATTAACTATACCATTGCAATCAGCACGAAATTGGTCCTAAGCTATTCCAAAGTCTAATTTCCGAAAAATATTTAATAATTAAATAATTACCAAAATTAATTAAATAAATCAATTTAAATACCAAAAATATAAACTTAGCCTAGAAATTGCTAATCTAACCTCCTATTGAACTAATTAAATTATCCTAACCATTCTACCTATAAGGCTACCTAATAGGCTAACTAATTTCAAGCTCTAGCCACCTAATTCACTAATCTCATTAACCTAAATCAATTAAATAAACTAAAACTATACTAATCTAATCTTAAATTACTCTAAACACCCCTTAAACGTCATTAACCTACTAAGTAGAGTTTAGTGCATAAACTCACTGGTTTAACGCGAAAACCGGTTCACCGCGACAGCGGTGCGACGGCGATTGAAACTTGAGATTGCGGCGACGCCAATAGGCTTGGACCGGGCTGAGATTTGTTATTGAGTTGGGCAGAGCTTGCTTCATGGGCTTGGGCTTGGCACTGGGCTTGCTGCAGGCGGGAATCCAACTGAAGATGGGCTGCTGTAGACGCTGGGCTTGGGCTGCTGCTGAGGAATTTGGGCTGCTCGGTGGGCTGAAGAAAACGCGCAGGCTTCAAATGGGCTGCTGGCCGAACAAGAACCCGAGAAGGAGCTGCTACGTGGAGATGGGCCCACGTGAGGAGTCAACAATCGAAGGCTGATGGGGAAAGTTTGACTCGGCAGCTGGCTGAGCGTGTGAGACGGTGGACGATGCACGGGCGTGAGGCAGCGAAAGAGAGGAAGATCGGTGGTAGACTTCGAGCAGCTGCAGAATCGAAGGGAGGAGGAGTTTGGAAGGTCAACTTCGTGTAGGGGATCAGTGGTTGGTTGACTGAAGAGACATGCGGACGGCAAAACCTCGGTGAAGCAGAAGTGAAGCAGCTGCTGGCGTCTTCGTTTGTGGGTGGTCCTCGTGGCAGAAGAAGATCAGTGTGCTGATGGTTGACCGCACAGGAGAGAAGACACGGCAAGTGGCAGCTGCAGGGGTGAAGACCAAAGCTGAGAGGGAGCTGCAGGTTTTGTCGAAGGAAATGAAGAAAGCAGAAGCCGCTCGTCCAAGGATGGGGCGCTTGAGCTAAAAAGGAAGATTGAAAAGAAAACAGAGGTGGCGAAGGATTGAGGGATGCAGCTGGCAAATCTGCCGAAGAAGCTGCGGGTGAGGGAAGAAGATTCAGCAAGCCTTAGCCATCCAATTAATTACTTGTCCCCTCCTTAATACTTTCTAGCCAAAATTTCCATAAATGGCTCAAATTAATGTCCAAGATAGAGCCCCATGCCCAATCCGAAGTTCACTCAACTCTTGGCCTCAATCCCTTAACGAAATTTCCTAAATTGATATCCAACTTCGCCAAGGAAAACGCTCATACAATTTCTACAAGTCTCCATTATCAAATAGCTCTGCTTGGAAGTCAAAATTCCTTCAATTGAGCCCATCCGAATTTCCATTCATTTCCTAATCGTCTGAATCAATTTTCTACAAAAATCCCGAAATCTTCGAAAATTCTTCGGAGGATGAGTTGATGCTTCTAAAATAAATCGTGACATGACAAAACTTTCAATGAAATCGGGTTCAAATTCGCGGTTAATTTCAATCCGTAGCGATTTTAGCATGGCCTAGTCTACCGAGTAGCTTTTAGGAATTTTTAGTGCAGTTGACCCATGGTCAATTATTTTCAAGCCATATTGTACCTCTTCGACACATTGGTAACTCTCAGTTGTCGTGAAAATCTCAAGATTTCAAATACAAACACCGGTACAAAAATGACAGAAAAATCGGTCTAATACTGATCGACGAGAATTTTGCAATTAGATAATTCACACACTAATTACGTATCTCTATCAAATCGACCTATCTCCGGTCTTTGATCGATTTTTAATGGTGCCGTAATGACCCTTGCAGATCTATACAGTCGAACAATCGATTTCTGGTCGAATTCTCAAGTCTATTGTGTTAAAATCCTTTAATGGTTTCCCCAGATAATCTAATTATCTCATGAGTGATTAGCTCAAAAAATAGCATTATAGGCACATCGATAAAATGCTTGATTTATTTAATCAAAAACGAAATCTGAAAATTCAGACTGTCACAATTTACTATCTACGTCAGCTCTTTTTCAAGCATGAAGTTTCCCTACTGAGCCCACCCTGCCAAGTTTGACCCTAGCAGAGCAACAACAAGGGTCAAATGACACATATGTGGTGAGTGTAACTTGTACACCTGTCTTCGTTCCATAATAAGATGAACAGTCAAAATAGTTGAAAGGATTATGAATTAGCAATTTATGAGACCCTTCGAAGGTCCAAACTAATGCCGGATCGGATATTATTCTTTTGGCTTAATTAGTCAATTTAGAATAGAATTTCAGGTAGCGAAACCTGGAAGTCCTCTCATAGTATTTATCTCATAGATATATTCCGCAAGCTCTTGGTCGCCGGGGAGCAGCAACATTTGCCACGCGTCACTAATTGGCAAATAATCATATGCTTTCTCTCTACATCCTGCAATTTCATCTCTGTTGTACAGAGAGAAAGGATAAAAGTAAGCACTCTCGTGGCCTTGCAGGTAAGAGACAGGGGTACCAATTCAGAAAGAACGTAGGAGGCTGGGATACTGATAAAAACACAAATTTAGGAGACTGGGATGTGCACAGTTTACTAATTTAGTGTGTGTTGGTCTTTTTCTTTTCCAGTTAATTTCTATTTCTCGTCAATGTTTATCTATATACTGAGAAATAAATTACACGAGTCTAAAGCAAAATGCCAAATTTCTGTTTTATGTACCCCAGTTTCTACTCGCGCATTTCGCCAAACATTTGAACAGCACTTTGGAATGCTCCGATCTTCTCTCCTCACCAATGCTGATTTCATGATGAAGTCTTCAACACCTCAAGCGACGACTTATATTCCGTCATGCCTCCCATAAGCGTCTTTGAAGAAGCATCGAATTCGCTCCACCTCCTCTCCCCTGCCCTCCACCTTCCCTTGTCCCCTCACGGGGCGCGCCAGAACCTTGCACCTTCAATCAGCAAATCGCGAGCTCTCTCAACAGCGAGCGAAACGACATATTCCCCCACATTGAAGTCCGCAAGGAAGATAGGGAAAAATGAAGCGAACAAAACTAGCAAATCGCAGAAGGGATGAATTGTGCTAATGCAGCTTTCACGAATTATGATGATGTGCGTGGGAGCTTCGAAACTATATTATACACTACAGCTAATAATTAATCAATTCGCTAAGGCGCGAGAGCTAGAGTGGAGCCAACTGCTTAGTGAAACTTCGTGATCTTTCTTTCATTTTTGAGTGGTTTCTTTGTTGGATCGAAAGGACATAAGGGAGTCGTCTCGAGTATCCTCATCACGCAGAATCCTAGCGTTCCGTTCAGAGAAAAACAAGAAACAAATCGTGTGGTTTTATTTCTTGAGAAATCGGCAATTTTCAAATGTTTTTTGTAAGCAAAAAGGTTTATCAACTCTCATATTAAGTTACTAACACTTTTTGATTGTTTACAAATTACAAATTTTATCAACATAGCTTAGCAACATATTAAGGTTACAGTCTCTCCTATGAAACTACCAAGCTTAATTTGAGTGGGTTGTCAACTTTTTTTTTTTCTGAAGATATTGCCAATTAGTTTTTAGTTATCAATTCTTTTTTGAAACATTTCCTAATATTAATTCAATCGATTTTGAATTACCAATATTTGATAATTACTAACTTGTATCTGTTTTTTTCTCAATTTTTCTAATACAACACGCGGGTCTAGTATATATTGAAAAAGGGGGGAAAAAAGAGAAAGAAAAGTAAAAAGGGCAGAGTGTGACAGACATGAACTTGGCTCAAAGAGGAATGCATGGATAAGGGAACCAAGTTATTGAAAGGATGAAGATATTCGGCTTTGCCCGAACGAAGATCATATGCTTTTCAACTTGATTTATACGGGAAAGTTTTGGATATCTTCTGAATGTCTAGATAAGTATAGACCACGGCTATGATCATCGTCACATTTCGATTGCACTCCTCATGGTCCCAAGATTTAATCACAGAAGTTCATGTTCAAATCATATAGCCTCCATATAATCGGCAAATTGTATTAGTAGTACGCTTATCATCGTGATGAAAATGGCCTCTTAGATTCAATTCAATTAACATGAAATTCTTAACTATGCACAGCATTCTTTTTAGGATGAACATTACCTCTCATCTTATAAGAAATCAAACTTGATGTTAATCGAATTTTGAAATAATGCATGAAAAGTGCAACACATCTTTATTAGGCAAGACAAAAGTGCATTTGAAATCTAGATTATCCTTCTGTCTATTAACTCAAACTTTGAAATGAATAGAATGTAGTCTCATTATCCCCCACCAATTCAACTTGCTATTATATCCAAATTTGACTTTGTAGCCTCAAATTTACACGAAATCATCACCCTCATCTTGTCTTGAGCGAGGATTTAGATTAAACTGTATCCATATATTCTAGTTTTGACTTACATCAATCGTTGAAGGACATTCTATTATCTAACATATTCTTTTTTTTTTTTTGTCAGAATTATCTAACATATTCTTCATGACTAAAAAGAGAGTCATTCTTATTCGATGCATGAAGAAGAAATTTTAACTTTTTTGCCATAAACCGTACCTTGTGTTCAAATGAAGAAAGTTCATCGGTTGTCAAAGAAAAATATCAAGAGAAAAATAAAGACAAATTAAACACTTTATCTTAGCCAAAAAAAGGCCGAGGAGACAAATGAAACACAAAAAGATAAAATAATGAAGGAACTCGAGGCAGGCCAAGTCAGATTCTCTCCACGAGGTAAAGGTTTAATTGTCACAAATTCCTCTTTATCTTTCACTCGGTTGTTCTAGATTTCTGCAGTCCCTTTTCTTATATAAATCAATTATTTAGGCTTAGACATAGGTCTCTTACATATTCAATTGACTTTTAATTCATCATCCTTTAAAAGAACACTCTCTGACACCCTCCTAGCAACAGCTCATGAACGAAAAAAAAGTACGACATTTCAATTCTGGCTGTCTCAAGCGAAACAATGTGATTTTTTGCCCAAGACATGAAATTTGAATCTTATTGTGAACTTAAATTCGTGGAAAATATAAACTCTATCTTTGTTCATGTTATATCACTCAATAGGGGAAAAAAAAATATCATATATTGCCATGACCCATCCTTCGATAGGGAGGGAATATAGGTTTAGAGTTACTTGCGTACAAAGCGTGGACTCTTCCAAGTCCATATCTCACGTGAGGTTAGTTTTCCTAATCTATGTGTTCAAAAAGAGTTGTCACTAGCCATTGTTAAGGGTCAGCTAAAAACACTAATCAAGATATAGGAGCATTGTTTTGATGCATTTGCAACCAAAGATTTCACAATTAGTGACTTGTTTACTCTAATTATTTAAACTAGAGCCCTTTCGGTACCTAAACTTGATTATTTGCTAACCAAAGTATCATGATAGCCTATTGAATGTGTTAAGGTGAATTCTAACCATTCTAAGAAGATAACAATCAATATATTGAAATTGTGCAATCAAGTATAATCGAATTAAAAAGCGCAAGCAGCAACCTAGCATCATTTCTAAAATAGAATAGAGGCATCCAAAAATCTGATGATGAAGCTTTAAAGGCTTATTCAATTGAATTTCAATTTTCTAAGAATTTTTCACATTTTAAGAGAAAACTACTCAAAATGCTAAATTTTAAGATTTTTCCAAAGACGTCTAATTTTTCTGAATTTTTATGAATTTCCGGATTTTTTTAAAGAATTTTCGTTTTTATTATTTTTTCGAATTTTTAATTCTTAATTTTAAATGATTTATTCAGAAAATAAGGACTGGACCCGGCCCGAACGTAGGCTGAACTTGACTCTCGGGCTTGGGCCACGACATGATTGGGCTTGTTTAAAACTAACCCATTTCTAAAAGAAAACCAATCCAGCCTATGTTAGAAATTAAGCACACTAAGCCCATCTCGCTAAGCTCAGCCCAAGCACGTCTAAAGATAAAACCATCCCGACTTTACCAACCCCCAGCTCATTAAACCTATGTAAGCCCAAAGCCTATTAAGCCTAATTAAAACTAAATAAGCCCCACGTAGTCATTCGTCACTCTCTTTTCAATTTCTCTTTTTTCCTTTTTGTTCATTTTATTTGCCTTTTGCCTGCATCTTCTTCCCCATCGCAGGTCTCCTTCCCGAAGACTTCCTCACGAGACCTTCGCCCAAAGCCTCTCCACCGGTAAACGCCACACAAGAATTTCATCGCACGAACCCACACCGGAGATCTAATCGATCCGACGTCAACACCTAACGTCGCCGACCATCACCAAGTCATCTTTGCCAGTCACTACTCCGGCTAACGCCGGACTCATTCCGGCGACAGTAAGAGCTCATCGGAAACATGCATCAAGAAACAGACGCCATAGCAACAAAGAAAACACATATATGCACGCCGAGACACAAAAGAAAGGACTGACTATAGCGGCCTCTAACCGCGGGCTCCTCCGGCGAAGGGTGTGGATTTTCCGACGAGAAGACGTTCATCCATGGCCGACTCGGGCATCAAACGGTACGCCACAAAATCAAAAGGAAACCCAGATTCAGTGATAATGCAACAATAATACAACAAACCGAGCGCAAAACGAAGATTTCAAGCATCGATTTATGAACTCGAATTCGGTGCTTCATTCAAGCATTTTGTCAAACGGTTGATGTGCGATTCGTAATCCCATTTTCAAGTTCAGATTTAACATAGTTCGTGGCATAAACCCAGCATATTAAGCTCTAAATCGATGTCATCGGAAACAAATCAGTATGGGTTTTGTACAATTTGCCCAAAATCTCGTCGTTTCAGTCTCACGTTCTCGAACTTAATAAGCGAGGGAAAAGCGGAGCGTCTCCGGGGTTAGCTGGCTCGGGAGCTAGCTGCGGCGAACGGCGACGGGCGAATTGGCTTCTGCAGGAGGTCGAGGCGACTCAGACGAACCACCGGCGAAGGGGGAGAAAATCTCTCCCTCTCGGTCTCTCTCTCTCTCTCTCCGCTTCAGCTCTATCTCCAGTGAGCCCCCTCAGGCCGAACGTCCTCTCTCTCTTTTAACGACCAACGGCAGGTGCGCATGGCTTCTGCCACCGGCAGCCTGCCGTAGCCGGTTGATCCCCGACCCAGAAATCGCGCTGCCATCGGCCCTGCTCGCGCCCTGCTCCTGGACGTCGCTCTGTGTTGCAGAGGCGTGGGAGAGAAGCGAGGGAAGGAGGTGGCCAGACAAATCAAAGTACAGATGGATGGCTTGATCGGTCTGCAATGGTCAGCCCAATTCGGTGACAAGTGGGGTTTGGTTTGCTCGTTTTCAATCTTTCAAGAAGTGTGTAGGGATAAAGCAAAAGGCATCGCCACCCTCTCTCTTTCCCTCTCTAATCCTTTCGAGAAAATATTGGCTGGAACTGGCAAGCACAGACCAGGACCAAACCCTAAAATAAAATATTTTTTAACTGCTTTTAATCTTAATTTTATTTTTTTAAATTTTTTTTTACCACTACTCAATGCAGATACTCGTAATATCTATATGCTGCTCACTTTAATGTGAATCTTTATATATGGGTTAAAAATTAATTCCTAATTTCCTATGCGATTAAACCCTAAATAGATAATTAAAATTTAGGTGTCAACACATATAAAATGCAAGGGTCCGTAACAACAGAGAGAACTGATTTTAAGAATTAATTTAGTGCATGTATGGCTTTTATGAGTGGTTTAGTCGGTGCTTGACCGAATGAGAAATCAATATTGGGCAATTTTTAGTGTCAATTGCACTAATTATTGAAGTTGTTTAAGCCTAGCAAATCTCACATACTTTCAGCTCAGGAGGATGCTGCTGTGCACTTGCACTTACTTTCCATGCCCTGCCCAACTTCTATGGAGCCTCATGATTCTTTAAAACTTGTCAAATAAGATACAAATTTATTGAAAACAAAGTAGGTTGTGGGTCAAAAATAAAAAAGATACAATTTTATTAAGAGGAATCGGAATTCGGAATGATATAAATAACTTGAAATTGACATGACTTAATACGTCACCTTACTTTTAGTAACAAAATGAGCATCATAGTGCACATCTACCATGAAAGTAATATTATTAATCTTGGATTGAGATGATCAAATGAAGTTCAATAGAAGCAATATTTTAATTCTGTTGGTGGATAATATATATTTCTTGGAGATTAATTTTAACCCATTAGCCAAATACACAATGATCCTTGAGTTACTAGCACCAATCTATTAGTCTAAACAACAAAAGGGAACATAGAATCCCAATTTAGACAAGCCTTTATGAGCTTCTCTTAACCAGTTTGCCGCTAATCCTATCCTTAATTGACACCAATTTAACATTTTCCCCGGTTCAATCCAAAAACTCAATACCCATACCTAAGCAAATCCCAGATGCCACTTTTTTTAGGCTACTTCAAACTGATCAACATCCTGCTATAGAACATAATAATCTATTAGCTTGTATGATTCAAGATCATCTTGATGCGTGCTTCGCATCACACACGCAAACAAAAATAGGAAAGTTCTTTATGGAGAGCCAAGTGCTACAGCTCGTTGAATTGTATATTCGCTATGACACTGATTCTGAGATTTGAACTAAGAGTTTGGTGCTTGAGGTATCGGTTGGAGATAATACGGATGGTGGCAGCTCCTAAATCCCGTAGTCTGATTTCCTCGTAAGGCCAGATCCAGCAAACATACTAGGCTTGTTGCAATGACCCTACATATAGTCGATCCTAGGTGCAAAAAAGAAACTTAGTATAGACAGAGAAAGCAAAGCCAGATTCTCAAATGGCCAAGCAAACGGTGGCTGGATGGAGAAGGAAGATAGATAAAAACAAGGTTTCTTCTTTTTATTTTTTTAATTAATTGACACGTGTCAAATTGTAAGTGGATTTATTCAAAAAAATGCTCGTCATGTTAGCTAGTGACATGACACTTGCAAATCACTGAATATTTTCTCTTGATTAAGGGAGAGTGGCTTTATAAGTTCCCCAACATCAGTACAATATAAGATTGAGCCTTACTGGGCTGCTCTCTAGATAGAGCCTAGGATACTTAATACGACACACGACCAAATAGAGATACAAATTGCAGACCATTGTTACCACATGAATGAAAATAAGTTTCATGCCTTTGGATCCCTCTGTCATCCCATGAATTCACTTGCAAATTGAGTATAACATCCCGCAGCAGAGAAGGTTTCACAAGAAATGACAAATAGACCATGCCAAAATTGTTGAGGCCTCCTCAGAATCTTCAAGCAATGAAACTTCACTATTAGAGAGCTCGCGCTCATCAGACGTCTCGTGTTCTTCCCCTCCTGTTCATCTACTGAATGGAAACAAGAATAGATCAATTACACTGTCATGAAGAGGTGATTGATTAGAAAGGACAAGAAATTATTAAAATATCACGAGACATAACAAGGTGAAGGAAATAGAATGTTGTTCGGATGCTAGCGGGAGAAAGGAGCATAAATAAATGAACTATGACTTAAATGTCCTTTTGTGTAGCTGCAATTTTTAATAGGATAAGAGTTGTTAAATAATAAAAGAGTGTCCATGAGAGGGGGCGCAAGGGGAGCAAGCGCAGCCAGGACTCCCCTTCGTTTTGTTGCTGGAAGTACATCTTTCGAGTAACCATTAAAAATTCAAAATAATTTTAAAATTTCACTGGTTAACATCTGCTAACTAGTTGACTTTTTTTTTTTTTTTTTTATCAATCATTGTCGTCTAACTATTAATAATTTAATATGTACGGTACAATTTAATATTACAGAAATGTCCGTATGATGGACTCGACTTGCCATGATCGGTTTCTTTGGATGAAAAAGACGACAAAAAAGAAGATGCTTTGTGAGAGTAAGAGATCTTTTTCTACTTAACTCCTCCAACTATGTATTCCATCCGGTGTCGACATTTTCATTTCCACATTTTTTCAACTCCTTAATCTTATCAATGTTAACATCCTTCTTCTCACTACTCTCAGTCCATGGGACCTAGTCTTTTTAGCCCGAGTTGGCTGATTCATGAGCTAACGCAAATTAAAGAGGACACTGCTCAATCTTTTTTAATGAGTTGGGCTTGAATAAAATTATTTAGCCTAATCATAATATTAAAAATTCTATAAAAGAGCAAACGTGGAGTTTCCATAATTACCACATAAAATAATCATGATATTTTTATCAGATAAAAAAGAGCAGACTAATCTATCTTATGTCATCAATATTATATAATTTATTAATGTCTGCAAAGTAATACAGGAATAGCATATTATGAATATGAGCGCGGCCAAGTTTCCGTCTACCTAACGTCAATGACGTATTAGTGCATGATAACTAGCTCACCACGCTTTGAAGAGAAGTTGGCAGGGAAGCTTCGAGACAAAATGAGCCTCCATGGCGTTTATGCTAGTGGTAAGATATGCTGTATTCTGAAATTTGAGTGTATGAGAATATACAAGAGAAATATGGAAAAAAAAGAAGAAAAAGAATCATCCTTGGAAACATTGAAACCAGGCAATTTTTATCAGAATGATCTCCCCTCAGGTATGCGCGAAACGAGTTTAAAGGCACGCAGAGTCTCCAACATTCGATTTTGCGGTCGATCCCAATGAGACCAAAGGCCGGGGCGGTCTTCTCATCGTGCAAACCCACTTCCGTGACTTTCTCCTCGTCTTCCAGATTATAAAAAAGGCGTGCAGCTTTGGCCGGCCATGTGGCACTATTGTTCCCATTTTCTCACCATGGGTAAGCCTCTAACAAGAAAGCATCAAATTTAACAAGCACCGTCGGGGAAACTCATGATTCACCCTTTAAGCAAGAAAGAACTATAATTCTTTTTGGGAAGTTTTGCTTTGTCCATGGGCTTGGTGCTCTCATATCTAATAGTCTCCTCATAAAAGTAGTAGTCAATTTTGGGAGGCATATAATAGGGTTGTGATGAATTCTTTTCTTCTTTGGTCTAGAGATGGCTAAATTAGGACTATCGTCCCCTACAATCACGATAACATCTATTATCTATCATTTAGCATTAAACTGAAAATCGTTGGGAGACTTTACATCTCCAACAGTGTGAAGGTTTTTGCTCAATTATGTTTTGACCACTATCTTATGTTGTAGATGAAACATCTCCAAATAAGGATCTTTTTGCATAATCGAATCAAAGATGCAGATTTAGTTTATATGATATGCAAAATTCGTTGGTAATTTCCACTAAATCACAAATGCAAGAGGAAATTGTATAGGCAAAATCTCACATAACAAAATGGATGATCAATCATGGCATAATTGGGAAAACTGCATTTATAGGATTCATGAAGCCCCAATATCTAGGGATGTTGGAACCAAATGGTGAATTGAATTGAATCGAAATTTCATGCATTCTTTACTGGGTTCGATTTTTTATTCAAATAATGGAAAAAATCACGGTTCTTTTTACTTTTTCAAATTTGATTGGTTCAATTTGATTTGGTTTACCGAATTGAACTGATGAAATATAAAATCACACTTATAGACGATACTCTCTCTCTCTCTCTCTCTCTCTCTCTCTCTCTCTCCCGTGTTCTTCTCCGCTCACCATGAGACGACGACGTTCTTCATCATCGTTCACATTCACCTCTCCACCATAGCCGAGAAAGTTGCCCGTTTTTACCCTTCCGTGCACACGAGAGGGAGAGACCCGCGGAACTCGAGGTCGTCGAAAGAGAAAATCTCGCTCACCCTTCTTTCTCCCTAACCGCTCGAGAAGGGACGTCACATTTCTTTCGTTCGACATGGATCCGGGTTTCCTTTTACAGATTCACTGAGAAAAAAAAAAGACTTAAAATATTTCTGGAGTGGAAGAACGACTGGCAGAAACTGATTCGCGGAATGATTTCCGATGCTCTGAGAGATTGTCCACTAGATGGATCGTAGCCGCTTCATCGCCGGTACTGATTTGGTTCGTAGACATAACTGCAGTTGTCTTCCTTGACTCGTAGCTTCGTCCCTTTTGCTCATATAACCAGGTTAAAATACTCGTAGTCTCCAACCCTGCGCTTAGCACGCGCGATTTCAGTCCCCAGAAGAACGCCTGCGATGTGTTTGATAAAATGCCCAAGCCAGCTTTTCACCGACCCATCCCAGCTCTCAGCAACCCCTGGAGCCAGAACAACAGAGTACCCAAGCCGAGGAGGAAGAACAAGTTGACCCAGCTGGAGATGAAGAACTAGAAGAGCAAGAAGCGCCAGAACTGGAAGGAGTGAAGAAGAAGAGGAAGAGGATGAGCAGAGTGTCGACGGTGTGTACGGTCAACTGAAGGAGAATCAGGTCAAGAGGACTGAGTCCGACACTAGAGAAAATATTGGGTGGTCCGGATCTCCACATCTCAAGCGAGATTATGCCAATGCGGAGGCTCCCGAGGAAGATGAAAAAATCTGCGAGCGTGTCTGTTTCTGCGGATTTCGAAAAGGACGACGTCGTGGAGGCGTGTCGACCAGTTACGGTGAGGGAAGAATTTGGTTCGGTTCAGCCAAAAAAAAGTGAGAAAAAAAGAGAAGGTTAAAATCGAAAATCTGAACTGAATTGCTTTGCTTTAGATTGCATTGGGTTCGGTTTAGCCGTTTACCATAACGGTTCGGTTCGATTTGATTCGATTTTCCAAAAAAACTAAATCAAATCAAATCATTGATATTCCTAGATATCTCTCATAAATAAATAAAAACATGTTACTTAAATTAATTATCGTTTGGCTGTATTACAATAAAAAGAATAGTTACGGCTACAAAATCAGAAGGACGGCACTCACTAATGCTAGAGCTTAACAAAGAAGAGAGAATCATTGACTCACGCATGATTTATTAGTTTAAGCAAAAATCAACGGCCAGGATTAACTAATGGCTGATTGATGAGTGATGAAGATGGGTTGGCCATGTCAAATACCGTGGCGGGAAGCAACTGGTGCTCTTGCCATGCTTCGAATTTATCTTTAATTTTTTTTTAAATATTAGTTAATTACTAAAAAATCATATCATTCTTTTGACAAATTTTAATCATCTATTCATGTTCATAAACGTGTCACATAAGAGAGACATAATGAAATATTTTTCTATATTTCATAAATATTCCACTCAGTCAATTCTATTGCATATATAGAAAGGATAATCTTATGAAACATTTGCGGGTACCTTAGACAATGAGATTTAAAAACATTTCTTCTAATTTTCACTTTCTTAGCAATACTCTTAATTTCTTGTTTTTTTTCTTTTTTTGTTGGGGGGGGGGGGGGGGAAGAGACTCATTCCATTCAATTTATGCATCTAATGTACAATATATACTTTTATGTAATGTATTTGATAAGATATATGCCCGAGAAATTCTATAAAGGATTGTGATACATCCAATTTTAGCTAAAATATAGTGAAAAGCTGATTTTGTGTTTTTCATTTTCCTCATCTGCTATAATATGGGGGGCCACCCCCTGACAACCCACAAGCCAACGCTCCCTTTTTCTCTCTCTCCTGGACGGCTAGGGCCACCCCGACCACCCACATCGGTGTGTCTCTTTGTCACCACCGGCTCTTCCAATGCTCATCATAAAGGTCACCAGAACGTTCAATTGTGGGGACTCCTTGAGGTACCCCTTTCAAGTCGGGACATTGCATGATCGCTAATCGAGAAAGATGAGGCATGGCTCCTTCAACGACCCTCCACTCCTCCAAATTATACAGATCACGGAGGACTAAATGCTTGAGTTGAGGAAAGCCTCCTGCAGAGCAAGCCATTTCCTTTCCCTCAAAAGCATCATATAATATGAGAACAATAAAGTGATGTAGGTTCTCCAATATTGGCATCGGATCTTCGTTGAGTTTGGAGCTAATTAAGGCCAGCTTCCTCAGTTGCTGGGGTAGATTTTTATATTCCGGAAACTTCTCTATATTTCCTCATAGAAACAATTTACAGGAATGACAACAGCTTGACGTTATACTCAATTTGCTTTCGGTGAATAGAAAGCTATTGAATGTAAAAGATGAGGATTGAAGATGTTTCAAATTGAATTTAGCAAGTTGTGGAATTGTCTTCAAGTCATTAGTACCATACTCGCCGATGATAGTTAGTTTTTGTAGATTGGTCAATTTTCTTAAATCGTTCACATCACACATCTTCAAAAAAAAGTTTCTCAATATCCATAGGCTATTTAAAGTGTCCAACCACAACTTCTTCTGATCCCCAAAGAATCTGTTCTTAACAGCTAAATAGAGAGGAAGACGGAGATACCTTAACCTTCTCATCTTCCACAACACATTTGGCACAATTACCTTTTCATATGGAACCACATGAATGTCCAAGAATTCCATATTTACAAGGTTTCCCAAAGATTGTGGCAAGCCCTTGAAAGAACTTTATGTTAAACTTAGGAATCTTAAATGGACCAGGTTTCCCACTGAATTAGGTAAATTTCCTCTCATATCATAAAGGCGCTCGAGCTTCAAAACTTTGAGAAACTTACAGTTGGTGAAAAAAGGTTGAAGTTGCTTCCACTTCCCTCGACCAGATCCGAAGAACATGAGAGTTCGAAGGTTGAGCATAGTCCTCCTTATTGGTTTTATGCTCGAATTCATGCTTCCTTTGCCACTCACTTGCAAATTGAGAGAAAGCCTTCGTGTTTTGCAAGTTGAATTGACTTCTCTAGCCATCAAAGAAGAACAATCCTCCATCTGATTGTCCTGTTGAATGTTAAGAGTGCCTGGAAAACTCTCTTGCATAGCCTTGGAGATGCATAAGTCTTGCATCAAGTCATGGAGGTGGCAAGCTTTGATCTTTCCACTCAAATTGAATCGTACTTGAACCATCCCCCTATTAGCCAACTCCATCAAATATTGTTCTGCTACATCTTTCATCGGAATTTCTCTCTCTTCCTCATATGCATTTAGTGACACAAAGCCTTCAGCAATCCACATGAGAAAAACCTTCGTTGCTGGGATTTCTACATCCTTCAAAAAGCTACCCAAATACAAGAAGCATGGCTTTAAATGCCATGGTAAGTCGTCATAGCTTAAGGCTAACACCTTTGATACATCACTCTTATCACTAAAATGCATATTGATCTTTTTGTAAAATGTCTCCCATTCATTGACTGCTAGAAGTCCACCAAGCACAATGATAGCCAAAGGTAATCCTCCACACTTCTTAAGGAGTTCATCTCCCAATTTCTTCATGTCTTGAGTGATTACTACACAATATCAGGCAACAAATTGCAACTCAACAATCATTGGAAAATGCACTTGTAATAAGAAAATTACTTCAAGGACACATATATGATGCTTTTAGACAGATAAGTAAGATGCTATAGTTCTTTATAATTTACATTTCATTCATACTTTTGTAAGGGAAAAATAGGGAACACAACAAACCTCCTATATCTGTTTCCATCTATGCTTGGAAGATCAAGAAACCTAAGTTAAAAAATTGAATGCATCGTTTTTGTCATATGTGGCTTGAATGAAGTGACCCAAGCAAACGTAAAACAACAATAATCCTACTCAATGAGAAAAGATGTAAACAGTGCAGGGATAACTCGAGTGATTCCCGTAACTTGAATGTGCTGCTAATCTTCTGCACAAATTCTAGTGAAATCTTCATGTTGCCATTCTTTTTTGTTGCATAACGATTCATAATTTTCCTAATAATCCCAGCTCTTATTGTTAAACCGACTATCCACAAATGCAACAAAGTGGACTTGAGATGAAGCCAATGAGAGAAGTGACATAGCTAGGCTTCACATTATTTCATATTTCCTATGGTAAAAGAACACAAGGAGTGCCAAAACTTGATATGAGGAACACTTACATGTCAAAAGTTACGAAAGTGACACTTATGTGTCAAATTAGAGTAAAATGGATCAGTTAACTGTCAACGGCAAAAAAATCCAGCCAAAATGCTGACGTTATGATTTCCTGGTGAGACAAGTGCAAAACAACGTCGTTTTGCTAATGTGGTTATATAATTAATATAAATATAAATATTAATTAAATTTAAAATTAAATTTATTTATATACTAATTTAAAAAAAAGAGAGAGGAAGAAGACGAAGATTATAGGTGGTGAGGGCTCAGCCCTCGCCTTTTGCCTCCTCCACCTTTTTTTCTCTTTTTTTAATTAATTTTTTTGTAAATATAAATATTTTAATTCAATTAATATTTATATTAAAATTCAAAAAATAAAAAGACAAAACGACGTCGTTTTGGTTCTTCATCACTTGACTCAGCTCTCCGACATACCACGTAAGCAAGTTATATTATTAAAAAATTGTCACGTAGGATTTCCGACTACTTTCACCAGACTTGACACTCAAGTGTCCCATTTTTTTTTTTTTTTTTTAAAGTGGTACTTAAGTGTCACTTTCATAACTTTTGGTATTTAAGTATCTCTCGTGCCAAGTTTTGGCACTCCAGATGTCAGACACTCTAAATCTTATCAAAATCACTTATTATGTTGGCCATATGAAAGCTACTTGATATTTATCCTCATCAAAGGAACGAAGGAGCAATTTGGAAGTTTGTTTAGAGGTACAATTGTTAGCTATTTGGAAACAAAAGGAGCATCTTATTCTCCAAATATTGAAATTATGGTGCCTAATAGTCCATATATCAATAATTTGAATTTCATTGTAACTATCAATTCATAAATTGTTAAAACTTTAGAAATATCATACTGAAAGCAATGAAGTACCTGGTATTTGTACCTCCATCTTTAATTGTCTTGCAATACCTTCTACAACTTGGCTGCAGTAATACCTTGACCAACTTCAAGTCCAACTGAAGCAAACAAGCAATATAATAACGGAGGTGCGAAAAATGAAAATCAAACAAGCAATATAATCTCTTGAAGCTATTGTACGTAAGGATAATAACCTTAGAGAAGTCGTACTTTTCGTTTTAGGAATCCCCCGCTTTATCAACAGCTCCCAACTCTCCTTGTTTGATAAGCATTGAAGTTCATGGAGAAAAAAATGAGGATCGATATACTCCGCTACTTCTTTGTTGCGGGTTGTTATCAATAGTTTGCTTCTTGTGTCCTTGATCAGGAATGCGGCTTGAAGACCGTCCCATGCTTGTTTGGTCCAAATATCGTCAAGAACCACGATACATCTTTTCTGTTTGGTCATGTATAAAGTTTCTAACAATTCTTCATCTCTATCGTCATAACCATTTCTCTCCGATCAGGGATCAACTTAACAAAAATTCCCTCCAAGATATCTCTTAGGTGGTATTCTTAAGATACGCAAGTGTTGGTTTTTTTGCGGAAGCGTGTGTGTGTGTGCAAGTGTGTATGTGTGAAATATGGGCTACAAAGGCAAGGGTGTATGAGTTAAAAAAAAAAACAGAACTTTTATTATGAAAGTATGTATTACAAAGGAAGGATTTTGGAAGGAGTGTGTGTAGTTTTTCTACACTCCTTAAAACACACACCCAACCCCTATTTATAGGCGTGAGCACCGCCTCTTCTTCACCGACATTGAGTACAAGAAATAATAAAAAATTTCAGCTTGCTTCTTTGTCTCTGCATGTTGCGGCTTCTCCCGAAGAATCTGGTCTCTTCTCAATTTTTCTGCATTTTTCTATCCTCTCCAACTCCCAGCCACTTTTGTTGACTTTTCTTTGGCCTTTTTGCTGTCCACTGCTGCCCACGTACCAGAAAATTCTTCATTATTGGAGAGTTTTCTTGCCTTTTTCTTTCTTGTGTAGTCTAGAATTTTCTTTAAAATGGATCACTTTTTTAACAGCAAGTCCAACCAAAACCATCGAAATGGTTCTTCACTTCGTCATGAGTGAAGACTTTTTTAGCAAGTGTGGTTTTACCCAAATCACCCATTCCCCAGATAGAAACAACTCTTTGCTGTTTTCCATCCTTCAGCTCCTTCACCAACACCTTAATACTATCTTCCCTCCCAACAAGATCCTCCTCAAAATGGGCATAAGTACGTTTTGGTGTCGAAGCTCTTGCCCGTTCCCGCTCGCCCTCTTTCACAGATTGTATGCCATAATCCCGCATACTCGTTCTTATATTGGAGATGCTGGATTTTAAGCCCTCAATCTCTGTCCCCACCACATGAACTGCAAGCACATGCACTTCGCCACGAAGCAAGCATATGCTCTGGCCATGTTTTGTCCCTTCTTCAGCGCGACTCTGAGGGTGTATCCCTCGACGACGTCCTCGGCATCATAGGCAATGTCTCGGAGTTGTGCAACCCATTCTCCAACAGCTCGGTCGTGCTCTCGTTTTGCGTCCGCATCCCCCAGAAAGCACTGGATCAACTTCAGCTCCTTTTGTAGGTCCTTGATCTTGCCCTCCACTCCCCACAAGAATTTGGCCTCGTCGATGAGCAGCTTTCCTATTGTTTGCCCCACGGACGAGACAACAGACTCGGCCATTGGTATTGCACTACTTGATTATGATCACTGGAGATTATGACAGAGAATGACTTTGAGAATTCGCTGCCGATACGTTAACGAGCTCTGAACATATGGGCCCGCGAGTTTAGCAGAAGAGAGAAAAGGAATGAGTACTTAGAATGTTGCGTATTGCATTGATAATGCATAGTCTACATCCACCGAGGCAAGAAAAGCAACCCCAAGAAGAAAAGAATGGAGTAATTGGGAAGTTTACAGGCATATATTCTCTCCGCAGGTAGAAGAAATACTTTGTCGCTATAGTTACAGACGCAAGAGAATCACCCCCAACTGATTGTAACTAAATTTCTCGAAAAGGGTTATGATGATGCTTTCTTGTTTGAAGGACGAATCGTGAATTTGCTTGACCAGCAATCATGAATACGATGCTTTCTTGTTAGAGCGGTATCACTCTCGCGGCAATCACCGCAGCTCTCGAAATCCCGAGGAGATCTTCATCTCCATCCTCCCTCGAATGCAGAAATCTTCTTCATGCGCCGACGAAATGGAACTTCACCTTCACAAAGCAACACGTCACCTTCACAAAGCAACTCAAGCAGAAGCGCAAGGTCTATCGCAACGGCTTCCCCTCTCTCCACTCCTCCACCGAAAAAGGTGCGTTCCCTCTCTCTCTCACTACTGATCTCCTCTGCCGTTCATGTCCTGCTTAACTCGATCGGCGAATTTAGTTACCTTCGATTGGGCTTGGACGTGAGTCGGTTTGGTTGGCTTGTCTATGTCAAAACTGCGGTGGCAATCGATTCCCCTGATTTAGCTCGCTCGATCAGACTAGAGAGCAACGGCTCAATGCTGCTTAGAATTTCGATTTTGACTGTCCTTGCGGATTGTTCCGTTCTGCAGTTTCAGTCGTTGTGTTCTCCGTGATTGAGCTTGTTCTGAGTAGATTAGGCCAATGGTGATTGATGGTCGGATGATTCGACAGGTCATGCTGTATGACGACAGCGAGTAGCTGTTGGGATGCAGGATCTTGAAGAATGATGAAGTTGTTTGTTCCGGTGAGACACTGACGTTCAGTGCTTATTTGGTTGACGTTGGAGAGCCTGAAGGAGGGCAAAAGCCTCTTAATGATACTTATATTCGCAGCCGAGCAAAGAAAGTTCCTAAGCGAACAACTTCACTTCACAGAAACAAGTTCATGAACGTATCTGCTTGCGCCGATATTGTCTGTTCTTCATGCTGGTGTCTCTATTGGTTTGAAATTTGACAACTCATTCTTGTACATTCACAATGTTGTGATCGTCTACTGGTGTTATTGTATAATCCACTTCGCATATGTTTTAAGAAATGAGAAGACCAAAGTGGAGAAGGATAAACAGCAGACAATCAGCCTCAGCCCATCGCAGAAAATTATTAGAGGTTGGCAATGAAATCCGACATAATCTAGCTCTCTCTTAATTGCATGTAAATGCTGGTTACAACAACTTAGCATGCGTTTTCTTTTGTTTTTCAATTTCCAGAATTCAAAAAGAACGAAATGAACAGGTATGGCATATTGCAGGCAAGTCCAAACTCAAGGACATCAAGCATGACAGGTGAGTTTGGACTTTTGCTGACTCATCTATGCCCATGCAAGGCCGTGTCTTTCACTTGATGTATTTCCTGGATTGTGAATCTGTTCTTGATTTTCTTTGGGATACAGTTTCTGCACATCTTTATATTACATACAGAATCTTTTCAAGGTCAATAAGATTCTCTCAACTCTGATGCTTTGTACATCAAGTCTTCTCAATCAAGGTGGTTTCATATATTTTCATGGCTTCTCTTGAAAATCATTGGAGCTTCTTAGGATATATCCAAACTTCCCTCAGAAAACTGGTCTTGATGTTCTTTATGCAGTTATATTCGAGAGTGTTATTGTTGTCTCAACACTGCAGTTGACATGATATTCCTTTTGACATGGATTGGTACGCCTTATATCCAACTCAATTAACTCAAAAGTCGAAGAAATATCATGATGGCTTCTTACGTTGTACGAGTAGTGGATCTATGACTAGGCAGGTCAAGCTCTACATTCTTCATCTCTTTCTGTTTTTCACCCTTAGATAATACCAGCTATGTTGTCGCTGGATTAAATTTTAGCTCTTGCTTCCTTTATTAGTTGGTTTTCCTTTTCATGATGTATACCTTTCTCCAGTTTAGTGAAATTTTTTTGTCAGGATTAATATGGCTCAGATGATTGAAACCTTATTTGGGTCTTTTACCAGGTTTTCTTGTATGATATGAGCTGGAAACATTTAGATGGCAGGTTCCTGAACAAAGCTGAAGAAGTAAGCCCTGGGGAGATGATGGAATTTCCTGGTCATTTGGTTGAAGTTGGCAACAGTGAAGTAAACCATGAATCTTTGAGGGATCTAAATGCATGTGGAAACAGTTTCCATTCTCTTCGCAAATTAATATGCAAAAGCAGCAGCATAACGTTACTAATGTTAGATCTACTTTAAAAGGTACCTAGAATACAGTCTGATTCGATCCATTTCCTGGTGTTCTATAAAGTGTTTATTTTTCCTGTTTAGTCTTTATATGAAGGTAATTTGCCTTACCTCCTAGCCTAAAGTCTTAAACTTCCAATAGATTATTAACATTGTCTCCCTCATTGTTTATATCCCATGGACCCTATCATTCAGCAGCTCTGCAATTGATGTAATTGGGTGATACTCCATACTCACCAAAATGATATTGCAAACACATTGTGATTCAGAGCTTTAAGGATGCAAGTCCAAGGGATGTTCATGAGATGTGGGATGATTTTTGCAAGGCCTTGAACTTGCAGATGCCATGAATCAATTTTTTGTTTTCATTTGAAGTTAATACTTTCTTCGCTGACAGATAAAGGGAGTCGACAATTGAAAATCATCATTGTTATCCATGTTATCTCTTTCTTTTCTGTTGAGGAGCATGATTCCCTTCTCTTCATGTTTTGCATGATCTACCTGATTCTGTTTGTGATGCACTGAAATATGTATTCATTAGTACTCTTTCAAAAGGAAAAAAAATGGCCTCAGAATGGGGCAAAGGTGAGTATATTAGATGCCAGAATATCAGGGGTAACAGGTTGGATTTTGTTTCATAATAGATAAAAGCTTCACCGAAAATACAAAACTATCTATTGAGTTTTCAGCTTTGTGCTTCACAGAAGTTCTGAGTGTTCTCATTCATTTGGAAAATCCATAATTCACCTTGACTGGTTATGTTCTTGAGATTTTCCTAGCTCTAGCATTGTGCTCTAGGTACTTAAGAATGACTCATAAGTACAAGAACTTCATGCAAAAGAGGAGGGCAGTGAACCAAGTTACATGGATTCCTCATGATATTCCTTTATGCTTACATTTCTTATGAAGTTTTCATTACTTAGCCAGTTGTTTGTTCTACTTGCTGATAGATTTTCTAATGAAGTTTTCATTAACCAGCTGACTACGTTCTTGATATTGCTGTGTATTTACTGCCTCCTTTTAGCTTGAGGTTATGGAAATAATGAATTCAATAACAGATTCATTATTTTTTTTTTTCAGTCGTTTCTGACAAACATGAGAATTTGAATGTTCTTTTGCAGCGGTGTCCTTCCTTTATTTTTGTGTTAGTTTAACTGAGCATGTCCTACTTGGAGATTGACACTTCCCTGTCATGTAGAATGGCAGGTTTTGTACACCACACAAGTAACTCAAAAGGCCAAGAAATACCATGATGGTTTTTTGCAGCTTGAAGTTCGCGGATCCCTTGGGAGGCAGGTCATTCCGAAGCACTTTTAAGGATGTTTTCATCCTTAAGCCACTGTTCTTTAAATTAAACTAGGCTGGCTACTTTGTTTGCTGATCCGACATGAATCACTTCATTTGTTTTTCGGATAATGGTTCATTATGTGACCCAAGCATCACACTAATTCAAGTGCATTTCACTACCCAAAAAAGTTATAAGGCCTTAAGCATCCCTTCTTTATAGGTCCTGTTTCTGCTCATTATTATATCCCCTTTGGATCATTCAGGTCCCACTATATGATGCTAGCAGGAAAGTCCTAGGAAATAAATTTCTTTGGAAAGATGAAGTGCTGGGAACTGGAAAATCACTGGTTTTCAATTCTCACTTAGTTGATATTGGGAAACATGCAGTAGAAGAAAAAGTGCCACTGGGTTTGAATGATCGTGAACCACATCGTGCTGCTGGAGAATTGAGGACAGGCCATGGGGAGGTGGATGCTGTTAAAGTTGATCAATTGTCCCAATGTTATAATCCTACCTATTGAGCTCCAGTCAAAAAACCTTCAAACTTGAGAAGCAAGGTTTCAATGTAAGTTGGAGGACAACAAGAATACGCTTTTTCTCCAATGCCACAGCATGAATATGCACCTGATGTTGTGATGAGTTGTGGGATTTTTCATTACATTCAAGTGACGTCAAATAAGGTGGGATTCATACCGATGAGATATGTCACGTCATTTTTGTCACCTGATGTAACAAGTCAAATGATTCATAGATGATTAGTTCATCGGATAGAATACTTTTCCAAAGGAAGAGTTGTGCTCAGTGACAGAGTCTGTGCAAACCTTTTGCCTTTTGAGAGACCTGGCAGACCACTGTGGAAAAACTATGATGTGATTCAACAAATCCCATATGCAGCAATTATTGAGGAGGAAAGGGAGGTGTAGATTGGAGGCTGCAAAACTCCATCTCATTCTCTACCCCACTAGTCCCCAGTTGCAAGTACGTCAACGTCCCTGCCTTCTCGCTCTCTCTCCCTCCCCATCTCTGTGGCAGGAGTTACAACTTCACAAGCTCAAAGGAAGTGGAGGGAAATGCTTAATGTTGCTCTTTCTTCATTTGGAAGTGGTTGATGGGGTTAGCTGGATGTGTTCTGAGTGGTATGAAGGGATTTTGATTGCATCGCCTTTGAGGTCTCGATGCCGTCCAATTATTTTCGCATCCATTGGTAGAGCCAGATTTCAATTACCTACTGCACTGGAAGTGATATCCCATTTCTGCCTTTGATCATTGTAACATAGTAGAATTGTATATTTTGAGACACTGATGTAGGTGATGAAATTTTTTACTTGGCTGAAATAAAAACCAATCTGCTCTTGTCGGGGGTGCTACTTAAACTTGCTTAAACGATCCCATTGTCGCCAGCACATGCCTTTGGATAAATAATAGACTAGGAATAAAAGAGGATCTTCAACTTTGCACATTCAGTGTGGTCTTATGTTAAATGTAAATGTATGCTCGTTAATTAGTGTGCTTCAATTGATGGGCAGCGCAAGGACTTACCGTTTCGTATGTTTCCAAAGTTGTCTCTAACTACACCTTGAAGATCATTCATTAATCTATTTTCCATTTTCGTAGGTCAATTGGATGGCCCTTGATGATGTGCATCATGTTATAGGAGATGGTGAAGAACAAGCACTTCGTGTCAGATGCTACAGCTCGAGCGAAACAGTTGAAGCTTATGATGCAATTTGGTGTCAGTCTAGATGGTGTGCCCCTGCTTGCTTGTGTATATTGGGCCGGGGAATTTTGGTTTATTTGTTGGTATTATTACTATGTTCTGTTAACTTTTAACTGAATTTAGTACCCAACATTTGCATCTTCATGAAGGTGTTGATATTGATGCTGTCACCAAAATGGAATAAAAGTAGCCAGAATTCCAGGTGACATCATGGGAAATGCAGCATCAAGTGCAGAGATGGCAATTTATCTGATGCTGGATTTACTCCGAAAGCAAGTACGCTTCACCACTAGAAAAATCTTTAGTAGCTGGGGCACTTCATGTGATTGTGATTCATTCTTACATGGTCAGTCCATAGGTTACGTTCGTCGTATGTCATGCCTTTTTTTGTTTAGTCACAGGGAATGATAGGTTGAATATTCTAAGTGTAACATTTTCTGAAATGTGAATGAATCCACTACCGTTTTGCATTCTCATCCCTTTCTCATCGAAGTTCCAAGTGAATGTGTAATCATCAGCGCCAGTAAATTCTGCTTGAAGCCTATGTAGTCTCTTCTAAATGAAAGTGTGTGGGTGTTTATATCTTCATTGATATACTGGAAACAGGAAAAAACAAACTTTCAAATTATACCCCAACTTTCAAAAGATAACAAAACATCCTGCATTAAGGCTTACATCTGAATGAAAATGTTCATTTAAAATTCAAGTTGATATAAGGCTTCCGATAAGGCTTCCTGTGTTTGCATTTGTTGGCTGCATGCTGCTACTCCCGGCCATATAACTTATTGGGGGCATCCACTGAAGATGTCGCCATCAGGGTCGAACTCCCATTATGCGACAATCCAGGGGTTGGAATCATTGTTGTCATTGACTGGATTTTGATTATTAGGAGGTGGACGCTTGATCAAACTATGCAACCGGGACTCCAATGTGCCTAAATTCATATACTCATCCCACATGATTGTAATTTTCAAGTAGCAAAAGAATGTCAAGTACTATTTACCGAAAAGAAAGGAAATACTGCTGATACCGAGAAAAAAATAGGTGAAACCAAGCAAGAGAAATGAACAGATTATTGGCTTTCACAAATGTAAAATGTAAGACACTAAAAAAACTCAATAAAGGGCAATCATAAGCCGCTTCTTGTACTTCTACAAAGAAGAAGAGAGAAATGATGAAGAATGGGACCTCTGAGCGAGAAGATTTAAAGAGTGTGTTTTCCAGGCGTTTAACAATATCCTTCAGCTTCTGCATTCGAGAATCATCAATTGGCTGCGGATGCCGCTGTTGTAAGAGAACAAAGCTTCAAAGGGACAGTAAAAAGTTCAATCAGCAAACAAGGACCAGTGGATCTGTGGAGGTTAAAGCACAAGAACAAGTGCTCTAGACTAAATTGCATCTTCTCTTGCATATAGTGCCGAGCTCCGAGAGTATCCGTGTCCACGCCAAACGCAGCATGAGAGGCGCCACTGCCTGCAGCTACCATATTTGGGATGACGTTGCCATTTTGTGGAGACACCCCATGCAACTGAGTACCCGACTTACCAGATACATGCCCCGACATATCCGCCTGAATGTTCATCATATCAATCTACAAAAAGCCCTCACTCGCTCTTCCTGTAATCATTCAAACTCGCAAAGGGTCGATGCATGCCCCAGCCAGTGCAACATACATATAAAAAAAAAAGAAAAAGAAAAAAAAAACTCTTTTCCCAGCGAACAAACCACACCCAATACCGCCAGGCAACCATTGCAGACAGCCATAACGAGAGATTATAGAGAGCTTCAACAAAACAAGCAAAAGCAGACAACGTTCCACATCACTCTTTCTCTGAATGTAGCTACACACTTTAACTTATTTTCCGAGTTCTTTGAGTTCTCTTCAAACTGAGTATTAGTCAGTTTGAGACCTAAAATAGGGTACTCTTGAGGAGATGGTGGAATACGGCCACTGCTCAACCATAAGAATTTTCAAGTAAGTCTACATAAAAATGATGAGTGCAAAATGGTCAATAAAGCAATAAGGATGGGAAATATTTCTCATAATCTAGCAATTCAGGTCTAATGCCTTATAGTGTCTGCAAATGCACGTGACATGAGTATGAACAAACAATTTTATGCAACACCATGATAAAAGTTACCTTGCATCTGTATAATAAGGCTTTAGTTGAAAAAAATCTCGCTCAGGGGCATCTTGATCTTCCATCTTCGCACTTGTAATAACAGCACACTCATTAAGTACCGCAGAGTTCTTTAGGAAGGCTGGTGATGTGAGGCTTCCACATTCAATCCAGCAACTGAATGACATTTAATCTTTCTCACCGAAACCAACTCTAACTTATGTCGTGCATCTTCTATACAAGTCTCAAGCATTTGCCGTGGTCCACTGTGCATGCAAATCCAGTGAAAGTGCAGTTTTGCAAAAGATCCTGTAAACCCAATGAAAAGCGAGGTGGCAAAGTCTTTGCACTTGTCAGCTTTTTATTAGTATCGTCATCTTGAAGATGGAGTAAGACTACATTGTAAAGATGGAAACAAAACGTGCATTGTGGAGCAGAAGGGCCTACTGAAAAGAAACAAGAAAAGCCAGCGGTAATTTGGAGATAAAAAAAAAGTTAGGAATAAACAAGAAAATAAGTATTAAGAAATTGGAAACATTTGGGTGGTTGGGAATTCCTCAAATGTTTAGTATTACATCATCATAAGAGATGACGAGATACATCAATGATGGTCACATCCTAATAGCAAGGAGTTAATTCATCATAACGCCATGATTCAGAAGAGGCAGACCATTGTTGCGTACCCACCCATTAAATTCTTCCTCTTGCTCTTCCCTGATCCGTTAGAAGTATCAATTAAGCAAACTAATGATGACTTTCATTGTTCTTTCGCAGCAGGAGGAACGTCACTTATCAGAGAGGGGCAACGGCACTTAGCAATGATTTTGCCATGCAAAGGCTACATCATGGATCACTCAAGACTCTATCAAATTGCAAACCCCAAATTCATTGACTCTGCTCAGTCTTGAGAGTGTTATGCAGCAAATGTAGAAAGCAAAATCACATGTTCACGGAGCTCAATCTAGAGTCTAGGAAAAAATGAAATTTCTTATATGATTGTCCTATGCCGTCTCTTCAGAATACCATCAATCAGGAGTAAGCACAAGTCCACAGCTGGCGGCTATTTCAACCTACTAAACTAAAAATTGAACTGGACACAAGCAACCTTAGTTTGCCTTCCTATGTCGATGCTTAGCAACTCTTTGACCAACGGAGATAATTGATGTCACCAAATGTGCATATATTCGATTCTACCATAACAGATTAATCCTAATTGTATCTAGACCTATCCATAGGGTTAGACTGATTAAGAACGACGTATACATTCGCCAAGTTGTCCATCTCCATGTGACTAGATTGATTTCGGTTTCTGGTTCTTCCAAGCAGGTAAACCAAGGAAAATATAATACAGATCAAATACAAAATTGTATTAAAAAAGAAATGGATATGATAATTAAAAATAAGTATCAAATTTCTCAAAAAGAGCAAAAGGTATGAGATGCCATCAGCATAAAATGACCAATCTTCAAAGTGTGCAAATACCTTAGATAAAAATTTTAAAGAAAAAAAAAAGTGTGCAAATACCAGTGCAAACCACCACGCACTGCCGTAGGTCCTAAACAATCCGCTCCAGCTCTCTTGTGTAGCCCAATGTTTGATTGATAAGCTGCAGGGAAGGAATTTCCTTCGAAGATGCAGATTCCTTGGCCTTCTGAAAATATACAAACCCGCTCTTAATCTGCCACTAGGGATGCTCCTGCAATCCAACAGGTAACATATGTGATTGTTCAGTCTCCACAATACAGCTTTTATGTGGATAAATTCTTCTACACACATTCCAAAGCACTTTTTCAAGCACAAGGTTTCCATGCTGAGCACACCTTGCCAAGTTCGAACTTAGCAGAGTGATAGCAATGGACAAATGACACATAGATGTTGTAAGCGTAAGTTTAACATCAGTCCTTGATTCCAGAAGAAGACAAACAATCATAATAATTGAAGAGGACATAGATTAGCAACTCAATAGAACATATTTTATGAGACCCTTCAAAGATCTGAACTAATACAAGAGTGGATATTATCTTTTTGACTAAATTAGCAATTGAGAACAGAATTCCAGATAGAGAAAGCCAAAATCCTCTCATAATATTTACCTCCTTATGTATGCAGCAAGATCTTGGTCGCAGGAGAAGAGCAACATTTGCCGTGCGTCACCAATTGACAAATAATCATATGCTTTCTCGCTACATCCAGCAATTTCATCACCATCGTTCAAAGGGAAAGATTAATGAGAGCACACATGAAAGAATCTTTAAATTATATCTTGCAGCCTTTACATGTACGAGACAGGGATACTGACAAAAAAAAAAAAATGTAGGAGACTGGGAGATGCAAAATGCACCGTTGTATTTCTCGTCATCGTTTATCTATACACAAAGAAATCAATTGCACAAGCCAAAAGCAACACGCCCATTTCAGATTAATATACCCCAGTTCCTACTCCACATCTGCATTTCGTCAAACATCTGACCAGCACTATGAAAATGATCGGATCTCCTCTCCTCTGCAATGCATCAGCTTCCACGATGATGTCTTCCAACTGTTGAATTTAATCAAAGAGAAGAAGACAGACAAGAGAATTGCTGCTGTAACTCTCGTTACTTTCATCATAACATAAGCCTATTAAATAGGTAGAACATCCAAACCACTTCACAAGAAAATAGTTACAAAATAGCAACAACAAAGACCCACTAACATACCCCACTAACCAGAACATGTCCAGAAACAAACTCCTAAAAACAAGCCACTTCCTATTGACTAGGACTTCACTATTACATTATTGAAGACACGTAAAAACTGAAAACACATAAAAAAAAAAAAAACTCAAAGTTAACTACTTCAACACCAACACCACAAGCGACGGCTCTTATTTCTGCAGATGCCTCTTGTCAGCCGTCTTTTGGAGACGCATTGAATTCGCTCCTCCTCCTCCTCCTCACGGCGCTCGTGAGAACCTTGCAGTCTTCTATGAGCAAAGTCGCTCAGTTGTCCCGACAGCAAGCGAAACAACAGATTCCGGTTCCACCCCCACTGATTTGCAAGTCCTCAGGGATGAGAGGGAAACCGAAACGAATGATGATTTATGATGGAAAGACGAACATGGAAAATAATTTGCCAGGAATGCCATAATACCCTATATTTTCACTCATGATATATGAGATTAGATATTTATTCTCGGGGGCCCACCCCACTAGGGGCCCACCCCACTAACAGTCCACAAGCTCATGCCCCTCTCCCTCCTCTCCCGCTGTACAGCTGAGGCCACTTTTTCAGCTCGTTGTATATTTTGTCCCCACCGTAATATGTAGAGATATGCGAAGGTACCACCCTCAATTTGAAACAATGCTCGATCCCTAATCGAGAAAGATGAGGCACGGCTCCTTCAGCGGCCCTCCACTCCTCCAAATTAGGTAATGCATAAAAAATTAAATGCTTGAGTTGAGGAAAGCCTCCTGTGGAGCAAACCATTTCCTTTCCCAAGAAAGTATAATATCCCACCATGAGAAAAACCAAGCTTTTCAATTTTTCCAATATTGGCATTGGATCTTCTCTGAGTTGGGAACACATTAAGACCAGCTTCCTCAATTGTTGGGGTAGACTCTTATGTTGTGGTAGTTTCTCTATTTTTCCATTAACGATCAGCTTACAGGAATGGGGATAATTTGAGGTTTTACGCAGTTCACCTTCAATCCCTGGAATATAAGAATGCGCGAAATAAATAGTCAAGGATTGGAGATGTTTCAAATTGAATTCAGCAAGTTGCGGATCATACGAATCAACAACAGTCAGTTTTTGCAGATTGGTAAGCTTGCCCACGTCATTGACATCACATTCCTTCATACTAAAGTTTCTCAATGTCCGTAGATTCTTTAAAGTGCCCAACTGCAACTGCTTTCGGGGCCCATGGAATTTCTCCTTAACATCAAAGTAGTAAGGAAGACGGAGATATCTCAACTTTCTCATCTTCCACAACACATTTGGGATGGAAACCCCAATATATTGAAGCATAACCAAGTCCAAGAATTCCATACATACAAGATTTCCCATAGATTGTGGCAAGCCCGTAAACCCACTACGTGCTAAACTTAAGAATCTTAGATGGACTAGGTCTCCCACTGATTCAGGTAGACTTCCTACTTCCCCACCAAGATCGTCCAGCTTCAGAACTCTGAGAAACTTATAATTGATGAAATTGGGTTGAAATTGCTCCCAATTACATCCCCTAGATTGGAAGAACAAGAGTTCGAAGGTGGGGCATAGGCCTTCCTATTTGTTCCACCCTTAGAGGTATGTTTCCTTCACCAATCCCATTCATAGTGAGAGAAAGCCTTCATGTTCTACAAGTTGACTCGACTTCTGTTGCCATTGAAGAACTACCCTCCCTTTCATTGTCATGTTGAACATTATGAAAACTTAGAAACTTCTCCCGCTTAGCCTTGGAGACACATAATTCTCGCATCAAGTCATGGAGGCGGCAGCTTTTAATATCTCCATTCAAATTGAGTCGTGCTTGGACTAGCCCCCTGTTAACCAACTCAATTAAATATTGCTCTGCTATATCTTCCACTAGTATTTCTCTCTCTTCGTCATATTCATCTAGCGACACAAAGCCTTCAGCAATCCACATGTGAAGAACCTTCATTGCAGGGATTTCTGCATCCTCTGGAAAGCTACCCAAATAGAGGAAGCACGACTTTAGATACCATGGTAGATCATCATAGCTAAAGGCCAACACTTCTGATACATCACTCTTATCACTAAAATGCATATTGATTTTTCTGAGAACTGTCGCCCACTCATTGTGTGCCAAAAGTCCACCAAGCACGATAATAGCCAAGGGTAATCCTCCACACTTCTTAAGGAGTTCATCTCCTAACTTCTCCATGTCTTTAGTGATTTCTACACAATATCGGGTAACAATTGCAACTCAATAGTCATAGAAAGATGCAACAATCATAAGAAGATAACTTCAAGAACGAATATCTACTTTTAGATATATAAGTTAGATGTTGTAGTTCTCTATATTCAATGGTTCATTTATGCTTTTGTAAGGGGAAAGACTATAAAGAGCACAACAAAGCTTCTAGATATGCCTCCATCTACGCCTGAAAGATCAAGAACACTAAATTAACTAATGGAATGTATTGTCTTTGTTATATGTTGCTTGAATTAATTGACTTGAGCAAATGTATAACAACAATAATCCTACTCAATGAAGAAAAATGAAAGCAATGCAGGGAGAATTGAGTGTGCTATTGATCTCCCTCGAAATTCTAGTTAAATCTACATGTTGCTACTCTATTTTGTCGCATAAAGAAATGAAGCCTATGGGAAAAGTAACATAGCTAGACTACACATTATTTCATAAATCCTATCAAAATCGCTTATTATGTTGGTCATATCAATATTTATCCTTATCAGAGGATAGGAGGAGCAAAGTTTTGAATGTTGGTTTAGAGGTTCAACTGTTAGTTGCTAAGAAACAAAAGGCGCATTTGATTCCTCAAATATTGAAATTATGGTTCCTGATACTCGATATATTGATCACTTGAATTCCATTGTAACTATTAATTCATAAATTGCTAAAGCTTCCAAAAGGCCAAATTAAGCAATGAAGTACCCGGTATATGTCCCTCCATCTCTGATTGTCTTGCAATACCTTCTACAGCTTGACTCACAACAATACCTTGACCAACTTCAAGTTCAACAGAAGAAAGTTCAATAGCTAAACGGGGCAATAATTACATAAGTGCCATAAATTAGAATCAAACATGGAATACAATCTCTTGAAACCACTATAAGTTAGGTTAATAACTTTAGAGAAGTCTTACCTTCCATTTTAGGGAACGCCCTCTTCTTTAGCAGAACCCAGCTCTCGTGGTATGATAAGCACTCAGGTTCATGGAGAAAACAATGAGGATCGATGTGCTCCGCTACTTCTTTATTGCGAGTTGTTATCAATAGCTTGCTTTTCGCACCCCTGATCGGGAACGCGTTTTTAAAATCGTTCCATGCCTCGTTGGTCCAAATATCGTCAAGAACCACGATACATCTCTCTTTTTGTTGGATCTTGTATAGAGTTTCCAACAATTCGCGAACGCCCATCTTTTTAATCTCCTCTTGTTTTTTAGGCATCAATTGTTCAAGAATTTCTACCAAGATTTTTTTCTGGTTATAGTCTCGAGACACGCAAGTCCAAGCACAACTGTCGAAATGTTTCTTTACTTCCTCATGAACTTTCTTAGCGAGTGCGGTCTTACCCAAACCACCCATTCCCCATAGAGAAACAACTCTGTGGTTTCCATCCTTCAGCTCTCTCACCAACTCTGCGATGCTATCTTCCCTCCCGACAAAATCCTCCTCGAAATGGGCATAAGTCCGTTTCCGCGTCGAAGCTCTCATGCATTTGCGTTGGCCCTCATCCAGAGGTCGTATGCCATATTCCTGCATTCTCTTTCCAAGATTGGAGATCGAGGATTTTAAGCGATCAATCCGTGTCCCCAACATATGAGCCTCCACCCACTTGCACTCTACTACGAAGCAAACAAACGCTTGGATGATGTTTCGTCCCTTGTCCGGTGCGACTCTGAGGATGTATTGCTCGATGACGTCCTCAGCATCGTAGGCAATGTCCTGGAGTTGCACGACGCATTCTCGAACCGCTTGGTCATGCTCTTGTTTCACGTCCGCATCCCTCAACAAGTGCTGGATCAGCTTCAGCTCCTTTTGCAGGTCCTTGACCTTGCCCTCCACGTCCCACAAGAATTTGGCCTCGTCGATGAGCAGCTTTCCTATTTTAGACCCCACGGACGAAACAACAGACTCGGCCATTGGTATTGCACTGCTCAAACTATGATCAGTGGAGATTATGATAGAGAATGACTTGAGAATTCACTTCTGATGCGTTAACAAGCTGTGAACAAATAGGCCTGCGAGTTGCGAAGAAGAGAGGAAAGGAATTAAGTACTTAAAAAGTTGTGTATAGCATTGATAATGCATATTCTACATCCGCCGACACAAGAAAGCACCCCGATTAGCTATTGAACTTTTTGACAATTTTCTCATGCATGTGAAAGTCACAAACCAAGGAAAGCTTCCACTTGTTAATAACAATCATTCTAATGATTGAAAGTTAGCATCAATGACTTATTGGAAGCAAGTGAACCATTATCTACGTCAATCAAACCACCCAAGAAAAAAAAAAAAAAAAAACAAGCCATAGTCCACATCGCTTTATAGAACGCAAAAAAATAAAACATCAAAATATTAAATCAACAAAATATTAATGCAATGACTATAACAATACTAAAGTAACTAAAACGAGCAAAAACTGGAAAAGTAGAGCGCACAGAGCAAAAACCAAGTATCAGTTAGCGACTCACAAGCTTAGTCGCGCGCTTTTCGTTCTTCCGAGCGTTAGTACCTAAAAAGAATTCACGAAAAACTTCAATCAAAATCAAACTAAAAGCAAAATGATTAAAGCAAAAATCGAGTATCAATTAGCGAGTAGTCCACCGATAGTAGTCCACCGATGTGGATCTCTTCTAACGATCCGCTGTCACTTTTACGACCGAGCTGGAAACAATAATTCAAAATGATTATTGCCCAATAATAACACTAGGATTGGGATAAAGTGCTCATCATCACTCTCCACAGCTAAACTATATATAGGCGATAGGCATACCGGTAATGTCACATCAGCTAATAGCAACAGGTCTTAAGGACTGGTTTAATTTATATTGGAAAATCAAACATGCCCATGACCGAGCCGTCAAAAGGTTGGTTTCACACAGGCTATAAGCAATGATTCAGCATCGTATCTTTTGCTCTATGTGCCGTCAAAAGAAGATTGGTTTCACTTGGGCCGATGGCAATAATTTAACGTCAATCATCGTATTTTCGCTTTCTGTGACGTCAAAAGATTGCGATCTCAGGGCCAATAACTTTATGTGCCGTGAATTGATCCATCATAATTTTGCTATACGTGTTGTCGACAAATTGGTTTTACATGAGCATATGCCAATAGCAACTTGTTTTGTTTCATGTGGTGGGAAAAACGCATAACCGCAAATTATATCTATTGTAAAGTATATCGAGGCTTGTACCACCTATAAACACATATACACACATCAATCGGACTCATCCATGTTAATCTATTGCAAGATATATCAAGGCTCATACCACCTAATAAACACGCATACACACATCCATTAGACTCATCCATGTTAATCAAATTCAACTCCTCAAAAACAAAGGTATATTACAATGATCGAACCGTAAGACTAATTTAGAAATTTTATATATGCACTTCTCGCATTCTAAAGATTTAGCGAAGTGCCGTCAAAAGAAGATTGGTTTCGCCTGGGTCAAAGGCAAAAATTTAACGTCAATCATCGTGTTTTCGCTTTCTGTGACGTCAAAAGATTGCGTTCTCAGGGCCAATAACTTTATGTGCCATGAATTGATCCATCATAATTTTACTATACTTGTCGTTGACAAATTGGTTTCACACGAGCATATGCCTATAGCAACTTGTTTTGTTTCATGTGGTGGGAAAAACGCACAACCGCATATTATATCTATTGTAAAGTATATCAAGGCTCGTACCACCTATAAACACGTATACACACATCAATCAACTCATCCATGTTAATCTATTGCAAGATATATCAAGGCTCATACCACCTAATAAACACGTATACACACATCCATCAGACTCATTCATGTTAATCAAATTCAACTCCTCAAAAACAAAGGTAAATTGCAATGATCGAACTGTAAGACTAATTTAGAAATTTTATATATGCACTTCTCACATTCTAAATATTTAGCGAAGTGCCGTCAAAAGAAGATTGGTTTTGCCTGGGCCGACGGCAATAATTTAACGTCAATAATCGTATTTTCGCTTTCTGTGACATCAAAAGATTGCGTTCTCAGGGCCAATAACTTTATGTGCCGTGAATTGATCCATCATAATTTTGCTATACGTGTCATCGACAAATTGGTTTCACACGAGCATATGCCGATAGCAACTTGTTTTGTTTCATGTGGTGGGAAAAACGCACAACCGCATATTCTATCTATTGTAAAGTATATCAAGGCTCATGCACATCAATCAGACTCATCCATGTTAATCTATTGCAAGATATATCAAGGCTCGTGCACATCAATCAGACTCATCCATGTTAATCTATTGCAAGATATATCAAGGCTCATACCACCTAATAAACACGTATACGCACATCCATCAGACTCATCCATGTTAATCAAATTCAACTCCTAAAAAACAAAGGTAAATTGCAATGATCGAACCGTAAGACTAATTTAGAAATTTTATATATGCACTTCTCACATTCTAAAGATTTAGCGAAGTGCCATCAAAAGAAGATTGGTTTCGCCTGGGCCAACGGCAATAATTTAACGCCAATCATCATATTTTCGCTTTCTGTTACGTCAAAAGATTGCGTTCTCAGGGCCAATAACTTTATCTGCCGTGAATTGATCCATCATAATTTTGCTATACGTGTCGTCGACAAATTGGTTTCACACGAGCATATGCCGATAGCAACTTGTTTTGTTTCATGTGGTGGGAAAAACGCACAACCGCATATTCTATCTATTGTAAAGTATATCAAGGCTCATGCACATCAATCAGACTCATCCATGTTAATCTATTGCAAGATATATCAAGGCTCGTGCACATCAATCAGACTCATCCATGTTAATCTATTGCAAGATATATCAAGGCTCATACCACCTAATAAACACGTATACGCACATCCATCAGACTCATCCATGTTAATCAAATTCAACTCCTAAAAAACAAAGGTAAATTGCAATGATCGAACCGTAAGACTAATTTAGAAATTTTATATATGGACTTCTCACATTCTAAAGATTTAGCGAAGTGCCATCAAAAGAAGATTGGTTTCGCCTGGGCCAACGGCAATAATTTAACGCCAATCAACGTATTTTCGCTTTCTGTTACGTCAAAAGATTGCGTTCTCAGGGCCAATAACTTTATCTGCCGTGAATTGATCCATCATAATTTTGCTATACGTGTCGTCGACAAATTGGTTTCACACGAGCATATGCCGATAGCAACTTGTTTTGTTTCATGTGGTGGGAAAAACACACAACCACGATTATATCTATTGCAAAGTATATTAAGGCTTGTACCACCTATAAACACGTATACACACATCAATCAGACTCATCCATGTTAATCTATTGCAAGATATATCAAGGCTCATGCCACCTAATAAACACGTATACACACATCCATCAGACTCATCCATGTTGATCAAATTCAACTCCTCAAAAACAAAGGTAAATTGCAATGATCAAACCTTAAGACTAATTTAGAAATTTTATATATGCACTTCTCCCATTCTAAAGATTTAGTGAAGTGCCGTCAAAAGAAGATTGGTTTCGCCTGGGCCGACGGCAATAATTTAACGTCAATTATTGTATTTTCGCTTTCTGTGACGTGAAAAGATTGCGTTCTCAGGGCCAATAAATTTATGTGCCGTGAATTGATCCATCATAATTTTGCTATACGTGTCGTCGACAAATTGGTTTCACACGAGCATATGCCGATAGCAACTTGTTTTGTTTCATGTGGTGGGAAAAATGCATAACCGCAAATTATATCTATTGTAAAGTATATCAAGGCTCGTACCACCTATAAACACGTATAAACACATCAATTAGACTCATCCATGTTAATCTATTGCAAGATATATCAAGGCTCATACCACCGAATAAACATGTATACACATCCATGAAACTCATCCATGTTAATCAAATTCAACTCCTAAAAAACAAAGGTAAAATGCAACGATCGAACCGTAAGACTAATTTAGAAATTTTATATATGCACTTCTCACATTCTAAAGATTTAGCGAAGTGCCGTCAAAAGAAGATTGGTTCCGCCAGGGCCGATGGCAATAATTTAACATCAATCATCGTATTTTCGCTTTCTGTGACTTGAAAAGATTGCGTTCTCAGGGCCAATAACTTTATGTGTCGTGAATTGATCCATCATAATTTTGCTATCCGTGTCATCGACAAATTGGTTTCAAACGAGCATATGCCGATAGCAACTTGTTTTGTTTCATGTGGTGGGAAAAACCCATAACCGCAAATTATATCTATTGTAAAGTATATCAAGGCTCGTACCACCTATAAACACGTATACACACATCAATCAGACTCATCCATGTTAATCTATTGCAAGATATATCAAGGCTCATACCACCTAATAAACACGTATACACACATCCATCAAACTCATCCATGTTAATCAAATTCAACTCCTAAAAAACAAAGGTAAATTGCAATGATCGAACCGTAAGACTAATTTAGAAATTTTATATATGCACTTCTCACATTCTAAAGATTTAGCGAAGTGCCGTCAAAAGAAGATTGGTTCGCCATGGCTGACGGCAATAATTTCACATAAATCATCGTATTTTCGCTTTCTGTGACGTGAAAAGATTGCGTTCTCAGGGCCAATAAATTTATGTGTCATGAATTGATCCATCATAATTTTGCTATACGTGTCGTCAACAAATTGGTTTCCCACGAGCATATGCCGATAGCAACTTGTTTTGTTTCATGTGGTGGAAAAAAACGCACAACCACAGATTATATCTATTGTAAAGTATATCAAGGCTCGTACCACCTATAAACACGTATACACACATCAATCAGACTCATTCATGTTAATCTATTGCAAGATATATCAAGGCTCATGCCACCTAATAAACACATATACACACATCCATCAGATTCATCCATGTTGATCAAATTCAACTCCTCAAAAACAAAGGTAAATTGCAATGATCAAACCTTAAGACTAATTTAGAAATTTTATATATGCACTTCTCCCATTCTAAAGATTTAGCGAAGTGCCGTCAAAAGAAGATTGGTTTCGCCTGGGCTGACGGCAATAATTTAACGTCAATTATTGTATTTTTGCTTTCTGTGACGTCAAAAGATTGCGTTCTCAGGGCCAATAAATTTATGTGCCGTGAATTGATCCATCATAATTTTGCTATACGTGTCGTCGACAAATTGGTTTCACACAAGCATATGCCGATAGCAACTTGTTTTGTTTCATGTGGTGGGAAAAACGCATAACCGCAAATTATATCTATTGTAAAGTATATCAAGGCTCGTACCACCTATAAACACGTATAAACACATCAATTAGACTCATCCATGTTAATCTATTGCAAGATATATCAAGGCTCATACCACCTAATAAACATGTATACACACATCCATCAAACTCATCCATGTTAATCAAATTCAACTCCTAAAAAACAAAGGTAAATTGCAACGATCAAACCGTAAGACTAATTTAGAAACTTTATATATGCACTTCTCACATTCTAAAGATTTAGTGAAGTGCCGTCAAAAGAAGATTGGTTCCGCCAGGGCCGACGGCAATAATTTAACATCAATCATCGTATTTTCGCTTTCTGTGACATGAAAAGATTGCATTCTCAGGGCCAATAACTTTATGTGTCGTGAATTGATCCATCATAATTTTGCTATACGTGTCGTCGATAAATTGGTTTCACATGAGCATATGCCGATAGCAACTTGTTTTGTTTCATGTGGTGGAAAAAAACGCGCAACCACAGATTATATCTAATTTAAAGTATATCAAGGCTCGTACCACCTATAAACACGTATACACACATCAATCAGACTCATCCATGTTAATCTATTGCAAGATATATCAAGGCTCATGCCACCTAATAAACACGTATACACACATCCATCAGACTCATCCATGTTAATCAAATTCAATTCCTGAAAAACAAAGGTAAATTGCAATGATCAAACCTTAAGACTAATTTAGAAATTTTATATATGCACTTCTCCCATTCTAAAGATTTAGCGAAGTGCCGTCAAAAGAAGATTGGTTTCGCCTGGGCTGACGGCAATAATTTAACGTCAATTATTGTATTTTCGTTTTCTGTGACGTCAAAAGATTGCGTTCTCAGGGCCAATAAATTTATGTGCCGTGAATTGATCCATCATAATTTTGCTATACGTGTCGTCGACAAATTGGTTTCACACGAGCATATGCCGATAGCAACTTGTTTTTTTTCATGTGGTGGGAAAAACGCATAACCGCAAATTATATGTATTGTAATGTATATCAAGGCTCGTACCACCTATAAACACATATATACACATTAATTAGACTCATCCATGTTAATCTATTGCAAGATATATCAAGGCTCATACCACCTAATAAGCACGTATACACACATCCATCAAACTCATCCATGTTAATCAAATTCAACTCCTAAAAAACAAAGGTTAATTGCAATGATCGAACCGTAAGACTAATTTAGAAATTTTATATATGCACTTCTCACATTCTAAAGATTTAGCGAAGTGCCGTCAAAAGAAGATTGGTTTCGCCAGGGCTGACGGCAATAATTTAACATTATTCATCGTATTTTCGCTTTCTGTGACGTGAAAAGATTGCGTTCTCAGGGCCAATAACTTTATGTGTCGTGAATTGATCCATCATAATTTTGCTATACGTGTATAAATTGGTTTCACACGAGCATATGCCGATAGCAACTTGTTTTGTTTTGTGTGGTGGAAAAAATGCACAACCACAGATTATATCTGTTTTAAAGTATATCAAGGCTCGTACCACCTATAAACACGTATACACACATCAATCAGACTCATCTATGTTAATCTATTGCAAGATATATCAAGGCTCATGCCACCTAATAAACACGTATACACACATCCATCAGACTCATCCATGTTAATCAAATTCAACTCCTCAAAAACAAAGATAAATTGCAATGATCGAACCGTAAGACTAATTTAGAAATTTTATATATGCACTTCTCGCATTCTAAAGATTTTGGGATGTGCTATAATGATTTCACAGGGAGTTAATAATTAAAAATTTTGACTCTAAGTCTTTTGTTCGTTTTACGAAAAATACTGCATTTTTTGAAAATATTTCTCGAGAAGTCATTTTTCAAAAAATTATCATTATTTTCCGCTATTCATCTAAAATCTAAAAATGAAGTGAAAAATACTTTTCATTATTTGATAAGGAAATCTTTTTTTCTCTGCACTTTTGTTAAATAAATTTATTATTATTATTATTTTTAAATTAAATTTTAAAATTATTTTTTAAGAAATTGATTTTTAATTATTTTCTTTTTATTTTTCTTTTCTTTCTTTGTATCTTCTTTTTCTTTTGCCGATCGCCAATGGCTGGTGACCGGCCAAAGGCCAGCTTCTACTGGCGATTGGCGAGGGGCGAGCTCGAGCTCGCCGACTTCTAGCCTCTCCAGATCGGCAAGCTAGAGGCACGCTGGCTCGCTAGAGATTAGTGAGCGCAAGGGCGAGCCTCGAGCTTGCTGACCTCTGGCCTCGCCAGATCAACGAGCTAGAGGCTCACGCTTGTTGCTGGTTTGTCGAGTTGGCGAGCAGCAAGCGGCCAGCTCAAGCTCGCCACTCACCAGAAATCGACGAGCCAAGCGAGGCTCAAGGCCCGAGGCCAGCAAGCTCGAGGCTCACCTTTGGTCAATCACCGGCCGTAGTCGTGTCGGGGACTGGCCAAAAAGAAGGTGGAAAAATAGAAAAAGAAAACGAAAAAGAAAAATAATTAAGAAAAGAAATAATAAAAAGAAAAATAATTTAAAATTCGAATTATTAGAATAGAAAACGAGAAAGAAGGAGGCGAGTAAGGTATGAGATGAGAGAGAGAGAGAGAGAGAGAGAGAGAGAGAGAGAGAGAGAGAGAATTATATTTTCCAATTTTAAAAATGAAAAACATTTTATCCTCTTTTACAATACTTTTTTTCCTTGATGGAAAATATTTTCCACAACTAATTTATTTTTCATCAAATGAATACTGAAAGATCTGAAAAATATTTTATTGGAAGTTATTTTTTATGAAACAAACAGACCCTAAAATATGTTGATATGACATTAGAGATTATGATCCAAAAGTTTAAAAGCAATTAGTTAGACGCAAAAAGACCGCATGTATATACTGCCTATGAAAAACTCCACCATTGAATACTTTAACATGTGGCGGCAATATTCTATACACAACTTTATACTAACAGAGAGGATACAATACTTATTTTCTCAACTTTTTTTAGACCTTGAACTGAAAGAAAATATCAAATAGTTAGTAGCCACCACATTATCAGCCTATATGGCGTGCATGAGAACAAATTGGTTACTTAAAATAGCCAATTTCAAGACTGGTCAGCAGCCAAATTTAGCCCCAATTACACGATTGTTCCTCTTAAACCTTGAAGAAATTGGAGTTCAAGGCTAATTTTGATAATTTTTAAGAAAAAATGCATTGCCAATGAACAACATAATAGAGCGAATTATGATGGGATGGATACCATGTAAGTATAGTTTACAAGGATAGGATTGCCAGACATTTTATGCAAATCATCTAGACTGAACCCTTACCAAGAAGCGAAGAAACAAAGGGAGGTGAATTTGAGGCGTTCATAAGTTTATCAAGTTGTGGAATTATCTCTTGTTTTTCGGGAGGAGATGCATAGTCCTAACGAAGTAATTTTGTAATTTTGGCAAATTATCTCACATTTCTCTATACGAAATAGAAAATACAATCACAGCTTTTCTCAATCAACAAAGTGGCGAATTTATTTGGAAAGTGGAGATACTTTAAGAAAATATGATACATGTTGTATAATCCAATCTTGATATGTGAAAGTTTTTAGTGGAAAAATTTCTCACCTATTGTGCAATCAATAATTAAAGATAACAACCTTTCTTTATTAGACATGATTAATGAGTGCCATGAAAGACTCTTTAATAAGATTCTGATAAATTTATAAAAAGCCTTTGAAGTAGTATTGGGGGGCGGCTCGTTCTCGCTACTTTCATTCGTATGTTTAGACAAGGATTACCATAAGATTATGATGTGACCTCTCATCTACCGGATTAAACAATTAGTATCACAACAGACAGAAAAAGTTTGTTAGACAGATGACAATATTTGTAGAAAAAACTGTTGCCAAGACAGCTGTAAGAAAAGAAAATCTAAAGAAAGACCAACGCACTGTGAGAGAGTAGTCAATTAAGAGAAATTGTTAAAAGAAGCAAAAAGAAAAATATATGAGCAGTTGGAGCCAAAAATTCAACTCTACAAAGGATGGCGAAAGATGAAAGAGGTTGCTTCTTGCTTCGTGCTTCACGTTTTGACCCCCAGTGCTTTGTCTCTTTTCTATTGTCTTTTGGGATCCCCTTTGATGGACAACTGCACGAAAAATTGTAAAGAAGGACCGATGCATGGGAGTTACTTTGTCATATTTTTCATGTTGCTCGTCCCTTTGATTGGTATTACGCTTTTTCGTTTTTCTCCTTTAGTTTATATGTTACATCTCATCATTAATCTAAATGCAAGAATTGAACTATACAAATCCAAAGCAACATGCCATTTCCATTTCATGCACTCGAGCACTATTTTAAATCATACTGGCTGTGACAGCCTGAATTTTTAGAATTTATTTTCGATTAAATAAATCAAGCATTTCATCGACGTGACAATAGTACAATTCTCTGAGCTGATCACTCATGGGATAACTGGACTATTTAGGGAAGCAATTAAGGAATCTAAATGTAATTGGACTTGAGAATTGACTAGGAATCGACTACTCGACCGTGTTGATCTGCAAGGGTCATACAACTTTATCAGAATCAATCAGAGATTAGACATAGGTCGATTCGATTGGGATACTTGATTGCAAAATTCTTATCGATCGGCACTAAATTGATTTTCTGACATTTTGGGCACCCTGTGTCTGTAATTGAAACATTGAGATTTTCACGACGATCGAGAATTGACAATGTGTCGAAGATGTACATTGTGACTTTAGATAAATCCATTACGGGTCAATTGTACCAAAAAATTCCTAAAAGTTACCCGGTAGATTATGTCACGTTAAAGTCACACCGGAGTAAAATTAATCGTGAATTTGAACCCGATTTCATAAATCAAAAGTTCTGTGGTGTCACGAGTTATTTTAGGAACGTTGACTCATCCTCCGAAGATTTTTGGAGATTACGAGATTTTTACAGAAAATTGATTCGAACGTTACAGAAAATTAACGGAAATTCGAATTGGCTAAATTGAAGAGATTTTCAACTTGCAAACTGAGCTATATGGCGAAGGGGACTTGTAGAAATTATGTGGGCTTTTTGTACATCAAATTTGGATACCAGTTGGAGAAAATTTCAAAGAAATTGAAGACAAAAAAATGGAAATTCGGAGCTATGGAAAGGGGCAGCAATTTTGGCTTCATAATTTGATAATCCAAGTGTCACGCCCCGAATCCCGAGACACGTGAAACAACCCACCGTGGTCGTGTAAATGCAACATTCCCAGGTAGTGTCACCGACCCCAATTTATCTTTTTAATGCGCAAGCGGAACATACTAAGAAAACCCCTTACACAAGCATACGGGATAGGAACAGCAGGAACATCAATTCAAAATCAAACAACATACTTCCATACATCATCATCATTACAAGGTTTACGAACATCAACAGAATCCATAGACTATGCACCAAAAATGGGTTAGGGTTTATGTGCATCAAAAATGGGTCAGCCTACACAACATGGATCAGCTCACCAAAAAAGAAGAACAGTCCCACTAGTACTAATCGGACTTGCTCGGCGATCCTACTTCCTCCACCACTGACAACGCTGGGTCCGGAGACGATGGGTCATCCACCCTACCATCAGGAAGGTCAGCTACACCCTCACCCAGGATAGCATCCATCACGGCCAGCGGGATATCAAAGCTGTCAAGTGGACCAATCCTAAAGCCATTGGCCCCAAAATGGAACCAAGCCCTATACCTATGGGTTACCCTAACATCTTCAGTCTCCTGGATCCATACCGTAGTCCTGATCAACTCGTAGACCCAATGGCTCCCATGATCAGGAAAGGTGTGCACCTGCTCAATAATCGGCACTGGGATGCCATTCTTCTCTGGGGGTCCCGCCATCTACGGTCCTGTAATATTTTCCCCAAACTGGGATGAGACTTTGTCTCAGCAAGTTCACCCCTCCTAAACCCCTATTAGAAAGTAAATACGCCCCAAAGTAGCTTAGCCACGACATCAAGAAGACTTACATCGTCTTAGCCCTCATTTGCAGGTTAGCACAGTTTATATAATTCAACAATGTGAAATTCTAATAACTCAACAACGGAAGTACAATCACATCATCAGAACAGCTCAATCACGGGGATCGTCTCATGCGATCAATCGACTCGGCCGATTACATGTCATTCTAGTAAATCAATTACTGCTCCCAATCTCGACCCTATAGGAATGTTTAATAATCAGTGGCAATCACAGCCCCACTCGGCACGACCTGCAATTAGGTGGTAGTTCACGGCCTCATTAGGCACGACCTCTTATAGGTGGTCCATCATGGCCTCACTGGGCACGACCTCTAATAGGTGGTCAATCACGGCCCCATTAGGCACGACCTCTCTTAGGTGGTTCATCACGACCCTATTAGGCACGACCTCTCATAGGTGGTTCATCACGGCCCTACTAGGCACGACCTCCAATAGGTGGTTAATCATGGCCCCATTAGGCATGACCTCTAATAGGTGGTTAATTACGACCAATCTTCCATAAATTTCAACACTCGGATTTTATAAAGAATTCCTATCTATCGCAATCACACTCAATTTGCCACAATTAATCATCAATTTCAAATTCTACAAACACGGCAACGATTGGCACGAAATTCTGAGCAACTAGGGTTAAAATAAATTTTTCGAGTTTTTTTTTTATAAATAATATTTTAATGAATTTCGGAATAAGATATATTATTAAATAATCCAACAATTTTGAAGCATTTATTTAAATCATAAATAAACTCCTTTAAGTCACATCAATGTTTATTTTAAAAATAAACACACTTAACCATTAAACTAAACACCATTTACCTTAATTAATCACCTTAATATAATCCAGAACTAATTAAGCCAATTTATCCACCTAATCTCAATCAACTTAAGTTAAACATACTTAGGGCATCATTAACTCGCTAATTGCGGATTAGTGAGGTAAACTCACCGAAATCACTTTCCGACGAGTCTCCGGTGAAGAGCACGACGACGCCGACGACAAACCTACACGGATCAAGACCAAATGAGCACTAAAAGGGGACCAAAACGAGCTCGGAAGGGACTAGATCTTGCTGGTTTTTCCAGCACTAACCAAGCTTGAGAGATGGTGGAACGGCGGTTGAACGGTCGGGGAAACGGCGGAGGAGAACTGGCGACAACTCGTGCAACGACCGGTGGAGGCTTGAGCGGGCGGTTGGCGGCGACGGGAGCTTCGGCGGACGGTGACCAGCAGCGTACGAAGAGGCGACGGTGCGACGGGGACACGACGAGCGTGCGCGAGGCTTCGCACGCAGACAAGCGGCGACGGCGACGGCGTGCGACGGCGTGCGACGGCGAAGGCGACGATAAAGGCGAGCAGTGGCGATGGTCGAGCGGCGAAGGCGGACGGAAGGGGGGGGCGGTTTCCGCTGGTTTTTCTCCTTTGGTTTCCCTCCCAATCTCTCTCCTCTCAAGCTTGAAGATGATGGAGACAAGGGGGAAGTGACATCCCCACTTTTGGTGAGCCAATTGGCTTGTGACACTTGTCAAGCTCTCCTTGAATTTGGCCTCCACCATGACATCACCTGCCGATGTCATTCTCCACTAATTCAAATCCTCCATAACATCTTCCAATAGGTTCACTTTCATTTTCCGCCGGGGTCCAAGTTCTTGTACATTCAATTACTTCAATTTCCATCAATTCTCTTTTAATTGAGTCCAAATTAAAGTTCACAAAAATTATCCCATGATCCTAATAAGATGTGTGACATGACCGAGCTTCCGACTTCTAAATTCAATCTCAAATTTTTCGGTTGAATTCAATCTGGTGCGATTTTAGCGCTCCTAATCATCTGAGTGGCTTTTAGGGAAATTTTCTTGCATCTGACCCGAGGATGATCAGTCCCCAAGTCTGACGCGGTAAAATTCCTTAATCACCTCACTCAATAAACTAGTTCCCTCGTGAGTGGCCAACTCTGAGAGACGAACTATATGCACAATTGAATTGCCCGACTCAATTGACTGAAAATGAAATTGAGAAAAATCGGGATGTCACACCAAGGATATTACAAGCTAGAAAGTATTAAGAGACATTAGGATAAGATTGCACACTATTTGGTGACCAAGCAATTAATTTTTTTGGATTAGTTCATTGACTTTGTCTTCTCTTCTTCAAAGACTTCCTCTGCACGCCTCGACGTCCCCTCCTTCTTCGAACTTCTTCTATTCTCTTTTATTTCTTCGTTCCTGCCTCTGTTTTGCTCTCTCATTCTCAAACCAGCGAAATCTTAAGCCGTCCAGCCCATCTCACGTTGGCACATGGAGTCAACAAATTCAGAAAAACTCCCCCAAAGTTGACTTTGTTTCCACCGAGGCACCAATCACCTTCTCCACCATCGTCCGTGGCCATCTGTCGACGATTCTGCCCCCACCATCATCGGTCAACAACCAAGCTCTCTCTCTTCTTAGTTGACCACCGAGTGAAGCCCAGCCCGGTTGCTCCATCATCTTCGAAGCTGCCATGCTTCGTCGCTCATCGACGTCCCCGCAAGAGCAGCTTCTTTGTGCAATCCCATCTCCACCGCTTGGGTTTTTGTTCAGTCAACTCCACGCCAAGGAAGCCCAAGCTGTTGACTCTTTTTGCTCGCAGCTCCTCCACCGAATCAACTTCAGTCTTGCCGCGCCAGTTGAAGCCCAGCGAAGCCTGCAGCAGCCCAGATTCCACGAAGCAGGCCCATGAAATCCAGTCAGTCTGCAGCCCATGTGAGACTCAGCCCAGCTTCTTCGTGAGTTCAGCCGCAAGCCCATTGGAAGCCCGTGATTTCAGCAGTCTTCAGTCCAGCAAGTTTGGCAAATCCCAAGCCCGCGTCACTTGAAAACTGCTGTAGTTTCAAAGCCCAAGCCCAAATCAAGCCTAGTTCAAGTTTGTAACAAATCTCAAATTGGGTTGAGATTTGTTGGGCCCATTTTAGGCTCGGTCCGAGAGTCCGCCAACGCCACCGAAAATTCAAATTTTGGCCTCTGTTGCGCCACCGTCACAGTGAAGTGGTTTCCGCAATTAACTAGTGATTTTATACTCTAAACTCTTCTTAGTAGGTTGATAACGTTTAGGGGGTGTTTAGATTTATTTAATTATGAATTATGTGGTTAGTTAGATTAAATTAGAAATTTAATTATTTAATTATGCATGTTAGATGGTTAGATTAAATTAGTTAAGGCTTAGATAAATTGTATTATTTATCTAGAAAGGTTCAGGAATTTTCTAGGTTCGTATTGGTATTTAATTTAATAATTTTGGCATAGGTTAATATTTTAAGAAATTAAATTTATTTATTTATTTAATTTTCGAAATTAATTATTAATTATTTTTTTTGGAAATTAGGCTGGGATAGTCGATGACCGGAATTTTGTACTGATTGCAAATGTGTGGTTAATTTCTGCAATCGAGTGCTATTTTGTGAAATTTGAGCGTTGATTGGAAAGTGGGTCAATTATTCTAGAAAATCTCGGGTGTCGGGTTTTAAACATCGAAAGTGGTTTTATATATTATATAAACCAGTGGGATTTTTAAAAAGAGGGTTATGGAATTTCCAGGTCTAATTTGACCGTGTACTCACGCACGACTATTTTTACTTGATGTTTTTAATATGAAGAAAATAGGCCACGATCACTATTTTAATTGATGTATTTGAGTGTAATGCATAGAGTCCTAAGCCGAGATTGAGTGGTTGTGTGTTGGTTAAGAGAACCCGTCCTTGAACTATATCGGATGGAAGTTACCCATTTATTGGGATTTGGGTCGCAGTAGAGGCTGGACCTATACTCCTTCGGGAAAGTCGTCTTTGAGAGACGTAATTGTGCTCAATGGGGTGAGACGATGCCTAGCTATGCCAGTAGACCACCAAACTTGGAGTAGGTCGTGCCCCAGAGAGGGAGTAATTGCCAATTGGAACGCTTGTTGAGTGGAATTGATGTGTCGGATTATTTGACAAAATCATGTGACATGATATGGGACGTGTCATAACAATTTGCCTCTATAATCAGGATCCCTGTATTGATTTGAGAATTAAGTGTGACGTTCCAATTGTTAGAGCTTAATTATTGCTCATATTTGTATGGCTGTCTGTGATATAAATTGTGCCAATCTGCAAAGTGGAACTGAGGCAAAGTAAGTCCCCTATGCCAATTACGTGATTGTGTGGTTAGGATGTCTCTTGGCGTATTACCCTCCTAATCGGATTTATATATCATCCCGTTGTGAAACAATTTTTCAAGATCGTCGAGTGGAGGGCATAGAGTCGAGAGAAGGTGATCAAAAGTGTAGGTCAACTAGGACTGTCTCTTTTTGGAAAACCAGCTTTTGTAGTTTTTTGGTCACAGACCTTGTACTTGACATTATGTAAATATAAAAGCATGTTTGTTTTGTGAAATTGTTATCCTGCTTTTCTATCCCGAGATGATAACTGTTAGGGGATTTCTTTTTGCTTCCGCATGTGTAATAAAAAGAAAATGGTCGGCGACTCGTCCTGAGAAGTCGCAAATTATTACCGACCAAATAGGAATTGGTATGCGTTCAAGGTTCAGGGCGTGACATAGGCAGCATTTGAAAAATGCTCGGATCATCACAATCACCATCACCACTCACCGCTGGAAACTGTTGGAAGATGATTTGATTCTTAGTTTCGATTCTAATCACAAACATTGTGGGATAATTGATTTGATCTCAAAATATCGTTAGAATATTTAGAAGATATAATAGGAATTGTAATATTATTTAATTTTCTTTTGTATTATAAATATGGGCATGTACATGTACGAAAAATACAATCACAATTTCCTCCATTGTCTTCGTTTCTTGTCATGGTATCAGAGCAAAGTGTTCTAACCTAGCTTATGCAAATACCCCGAATTGCCTTCAGTAGTCTTTTCAATTGTTGGTGCAAATTTCTTTCTGCAAAACAATTCAATTGTTGTTGTAAATTTCTTTTTGCAAAAAAAAATTGACAAATTCATACGTTCAAACACCATGCCCGAAAATCAAAGCAGCAGCAACAACGACCAAGAGATGATCTCACCTGTGGAGGAATCGTTGGACACCAACAATTCTCCTAAGAGTCTAGCTTCAGATTAGATCGACCAAACCCAGAATTTGCAGCAGCAACTTTCGGCTCCATCGCCCACATCTGTTCAACCCTCTGCACCAATCCAATGGCCACAAATGCAGTGGATTCCAGTCCCAGGCCCATGGGCCGTTGGACCCAATCAACAACAATGGGCTCCATACAGCCCATCTGGAGGAGGTACGATTCATGGGCCCCAAATTGATGGATCGGGTCACAGATCCGAATTGAGTTCGACGGGTCATGGGATGAATCCCTACCTGGGATTACAACCCAGGTTCTACCCGTACCCGTCCTCGGTGCCGGCCACCATCCAAAACCTGGGGATGCTCTGTACACCTTGCCAGCCGACGGACCGAAGCTCCGAATCATCAACCTGCAACTTACTGGTCCAGACAACTACAATGCGTGGGCTAGAGATTTCCGAGGGCTCTCGTGACCAAGGACAAAGATGGGTTCCTTGATGGAACTGTGCCTGTTCCTTACGACGACCGTATGTGGTGATGATGTTGGTTGGCGGAGGTGTAATCAGCTCGTGCGCACCTGGATCGGGAATTGGGTGGCTGCTGATATCATCATCGTCGGCCTTCCACCGACTAAAGATTTGAAACAAATGTGGGGCAATATCAAAGAAATGTATGGGAAGTTGGACGGAGCGAAGCTATTTTTGATCACTCAAGCTCTGTCAGATTAAAAAAAAAAAAAAAAAAGCTCTGTCGAATCTGAAGCGAGGGAACCCATCGGTTACCGCTTGCTTCAACCGACTCTCCTCTCTCTGGAATGAGCTCGAGGCTGCTGAGGTAGAGCTCACAGGACCCAAAGAGACTCTCGAGCAGTACAGACGAATTAGAGAGAGGGAGAAGCTTACCCGTTTTCTGTTGATTCTGAATGAAGGCTTCTCAATGACATCAAGCATGACAAGTGAGTTTGGACTTTTGCTGACTCATCTATGCCCATGCCAGGCCGTGTCTTTCTCTTGATGTATCTCCTGGATTGTGAATCCCTTCTTGATTTTCTTGGGATACAGTTTCTGCACATCTTTATATTACATACAGAATCTTTTCAAGATCAATAAAGATTCTCTCAGCTTTGATGCTTCGTATATCGAGTCTTCTCAATCGAGGTGGTTTCATATATTTTTGTGGCTTCTCTTGAAAATCATTGGAGCTTTTTAGCATATATCCAAACTTCCCTTAAAAAAATGGTCTCAATGTTCTCTATGCAGTTATATTCGAGAGTGTTATTGTTGTCTCGGCACTGGAGTTGACATGATATTCCTTTTGATGTAGATTGATACGACTTGTATACGACTTGATTAACTTAAAAGTCGAAGAAATGTCATGATGGCTTCTTACATTGCGCGAGCAGTGGATCTATGACTAGGCAGGTAAAGCTCTACAGTCTACATCTCCTCCTGATTTTTCCCCTTAAATAATACCAGCTATCTTGTTGCTGGATTAAATTTAAGCTCTTCCTTCCTTTATTAGTGGAATTTTTTTGTCAAGATAAATATGGCTCAGATGATTGAAATCTTATTTGGGTCTTTTACAAGGTTTTCTTGTATGATATGAGTTGGAAACATTTAGATGGCAGGTTCCTGAGCAAAGCTGGAGTAAGCCCTGGCGAGATGATGGAATTTCCTGGTCATTTGGTTGAACGTGGCAACAGTGAAGCAAACGATGAATCTTTGAGGGATCTAAATGCGTGTGGAAACAGTTTTAATTCTCTTCAAAAATTAATATGCAAAGCAGCAGCATAATGTTACTAATGTTAAATCTGCTTTAAAAGGTACCTGGAATACAGTTCAATTTGATCCATTTCCTGGTGTTCTATAAAGTGTTTATTTTTCCTGTTTAGTCTTTATATGAAGGTAATTTGTCTTACCTCCTAGCCTAAAGTCTTAAACTTCCAATGGAGTATTAACATTTTTCTCCCTCATTGTTTATATCCCATGAACCCTATCATTCAGCTGCTCTGCAATTGATGTAATTGGGTGATACTCCATACTCACCAAAATGATATTGCAAACACATTGTGATTCAGAGCTTTAAGGATGCAAGTCCAAGGGATGTTCATGAGATGTGGGATGATTTCCGCAAGGGCTTGAACTTGCAGATGCCATGAATCAATTCGTTGTTTCCATTTGAAGTTAATACTTTCTTCATTGACCAGATAAAGAGAGTCGACAATTGAAAATCATCATTGTTATCCATGTTATCTCTTTCTTTTCTGTTGAGGAGCATGATTCCCTTCTCTTCATGTTTTGCATGATCTACAATAATTACCCGATTCTGTTTGTGATGCACTGAAACATGTATTCATTAGTACTCTTTCAGAAGGAAAGAAAATGGCTAGATGCCTTAGAATGGGGCAAAGGTGAGTATATTAGATGCCAGTATATCAGGGGTAACGGGTCGGATTTTGTTTCATAATAGATAAAAGCTTCACCGAAAATACAAAACTATCTATCGAGTTTTCAGCTTTGTGCTTCACAGAAGTTCTGAGTGTGTCCATTCATTTGGAAAATCCATAATTCACCTTGACCGGTTACGTTCTTGAGATTTTCCTAGCTCTAGCACTGTGCTCTAGGTACTTAAGAATGACTCATAAGTACGAGAACTTCATGCAAAAGAGGAGGGCAATGAGCCGAGTTACATGGATTCCTCAGGATATTCCATTATGCTTACATTTTCTTATGAAGTTTTCATTACTTAACCAGTTGTTCGTTCTACTTGCCGATAAATTTTCAAATGAAGTTTTCATTAACCAGCTGACTATGTTCTTGATATTGCCATGTATTTACTGCTTCCTTTTTGCTTGGGGTTATGGAAATAACGAATTCAATAACAGATTCATTATCTTTCTTCAGTTGTTTCTAACACACATGAGAATGTGAATGTTCTTTTGCGGGCGGTGTCCTTCCTTTATTTTTGTGTTAGTTTAACTAAGCATGTCCTACTTGGAGATTGACACTTCCCTATCATGTAGAATGGCAGGTTTTGTACACCACACAAGTAACTCAAAAGGCCAAGAAATACCATGATGGTTCTTTGCAGCTTGAAGTTTGCGGATCGCCAGGGAGGCAGGTCATTCCGAAGCACTTTTAAGGATGGTTTCATCCTTAAGCCACTGTTCTTTAAATTAAACTGGGCTGGCTACTTTGTTTGCTGATCCAACATGAATCACTTCATTTGTTTTTCAGATAATGGTTCATTATGTGACCCAAGCATCACACTAATTCAAGTGCATTTCACTACCCAAAAAAGTTATAAGGCCCTAAGCAGCCCTTCTTTATAGGTCCTGTTTTTGCTCATTATTATATCCCCTTTGGATCATTTAGGTCCCATTGTATGATGCTAGCAGGAAAGTCTTAGGTAATAAATTTCTTAGGAAAGATGAAGTGCTGGGAACTGGTAAGTCACTGGTATTCGATTCTCACTTAGTTGATATTGGGGAACATGCAGTAGAAGAAAAGGTGCCAATGGGTTTGAATGATCGTGAACCACGTTGTGCTGCTGGAGAATTGAGGACAGGCCATGGGGAGGTAGATGCTCTTAAAGTTGATCAATTGTCCTGATGTTATAATCCTACCTATTGAGCTGCAGTTGAAAAAACTTCAAACTCGAGAAGCAAGGTTTCAACATGTTAGGAAATAATAATGAGGGTAAAATAATCAATAGTTAATCTTACGTTGAACGGGGTTACTCATATATATACTTGTAATCATTTTTTATTAAGATAATACGATATGTAGAACATTCTCCTGTCTTTCAACATGGTATCAGAGCACAGTTAAAAAAAAAAACAAAGAAAAAAAAACTTCAACCCTACCACCACTACAACCCGGAGGCAGAGGGCGTCGCTAGATCCAGATCCTCCGCCGCCATCGTTGCCGCCGCGGCATGCTTCTCTTCTAGACAGCGGAGCAGAAAGAACGCTCATTGTCGTTTAGTCGTGGTTCGTCATCAGATCCAGATTTGTCCACTGGTTCGTCCTCATATCCAGATCTAACCCTCACCCGCGTAATTGTCGTCACCCCCATCTCTTGTCTTTTACAAGTAAAAGTCATCACCCCCATTGGCACCTGTACTGCAGATCTGGACAGAAGCACATCCAGCAAAATCGGTATGTGTTCGGCCCTCTTTCTTGATGACGAGATTGAAGACCGATTGCACAATTTGGTCTTTGTTTGTCTTGCAATCTAGATTCTGTGCTTTTCATAAATCCTGAGGATTCTGCAAGGGCTTCGTTCGATTTTGCGAGGGTTTCACGCCGAACCCAAAAAAAAAAAACCAACCTGAATTGAGGTCATCAGAAGTTGTTTTTTAGTCTACTTATATGGATTCTCATTGAAGTATATCACCTGTTGAAGTACTGGTTGGTATGAGCATAGTAATCTTTCAAGTGTTGGATGATTTCTGGTCATTTTTGAAGTGCTGGTTGGTATGATTTTATGGCCTCTTAGTGAAGTATATTGATTCATCAGTGGACCGATTGAACCCTTATTTCTATTTGTTGTTTAGTGGCTGATTACACGCCATAAGTTAAGTGCTTGATTATTGTGTCATTCTTATTAGGTTCAGTCGATTCTTGTGTTCAACCTATCTGGCTAATTGCATTATTGGAGTTTAGTGGAGTTAATAATGATGGCTTCTACATAATCTACTGGTTTGACGCATTTCCAATTGACATCTGTCAAGTTGGATGGCACTAAGTATTCATCATGGTCTAAAGCTGTACAAGTTTATCTTACTGCAACTAAACAGCATGATTATCTTACATCTACACTTCCCTCGGATAAGAGTAAAGTAGATGATTGGATTGCTGGAGATGCAATGATCCGTACTGTGACATCCTGAATTTCTCAACATGTTTTCTACTGAATTAATCGGGCATTTCGTTGACGCGTTTATAGGGCTATTTTTAGAGCCGATCACTTTTGAGATAACTAGATTGTCTGGGTAAGTAATTAAGAAAATTTAGGGTAATAAACTTGAGAATTCGATCGGGAATCGGCTTCTCGACCGTGTTCATCTTTAGAGGCCATTGCGGCACAGTTAAAAATCGATTTAAGACCAAAGATAGGTCTGGTTGACTGAGATGTGTGGTCGATCGTGGGTGACTCCACTAAATTGGAAAGTTCTCATCGATCGACACTAATATGATTTTACTGTCGTTTTGGTACCCTGTGTTCGTATTTGAATCCTCAGGATTTTCACGACAATCGAGAGTCACCATTGATTCGAATGGGTTCATAGTGGTTCGAAGAAAATCAACCACGGGTCATTTGCCCTAAAAAGTTCTGAAAACTACCCAATAATCTAGGTCACGCTAAAAACGCGCCAAATGAAAATTAACTACCAATTCGAGTCCGATTTCTGAAATTGAAGTTTCGGCCATGTCACAATAAATTTTAAGAGCATCGACTTAGTCTCAGAAGATTTTTCTGACACCCAACATTTTTTGGGAAAAAGTCGTCATTGGATTGTTTCTGTGCAGAAAATGCCGAAGATGATTTTTTATCATAAAATTGAGATGCAAGGTGGGTTATTGGATGAGGAAAAATAACAATTGAGAAATTGAGGTGTTGATTGATTTTATGAGAGCCGAATTGAGTGGAATTGAGGACCGATAGGTGACCAATTGAGGAAAAACCTATGTAATTTCGTATGCCCCTATGGGGCAAGACTTATGGACCAATTCAATTGGATTCTAAAAGAAATTTTTAGGTTAAAAAGGGGTAGTGGTGGCCAGCTATCTTGGTGGGCCATGTGAGGATCAAAAAGGATAAGTTTGAAGGGAGATGTTCCCTCAACAGAGAAACCGATCCTCCCCTCATCTCTATCTCCTTGCTCCCTCCCTCCTCTCTTCCCTACGTGTGACGATTTTTGCTTCTGCCTTGCTTTCATTCTTCTCGGTGGACCGAACCGTTCTGCTCATTTCCTTTCATTTTTCTTCCTTGTTGATTTCCATCAAACCTCAGCTCGCATGTCTTCATTTGTCCGAGCCAGAAGCGAAGAAGCATTGAAAGCAGAAGCAGCCAGCAACGCCTGCAAGCTGCCAGCGTCTCACCCTCAATGATTTCCCTCCCCGCCGTTGCCACATGCCAACCGCTCCATCTGCTTTGATCAATAGCAGTGGATTATCCTCATCTCCGGTCAATCTTCATCGAAGAAGACCACCTTGCTGCATCCGAATCGGCGCTGCATCAACTTTGGTTGGCCACTCACGCCAGCCTCCACAAAAAAAAATAAAATAAAATAAAATAAAAAATAAAAAAATAAAAAAAAATAAAAAATTAGAACAACAGCTTTCACCATGTGCCAAGTCCACCGAAGGCCCACGCGTCCAGCAACAGGCGTCCACGAAGCCCCACGGAGTCAAACCTTCCCTCTTTGTTTCAATTGTTGACCAAAGCAGCTACCAACATCCCAATCTCCATCCTTTTTCAACGACATCAACGGCTTCGATTGGTCAAGCTGCACGAAGCCTCGTGCATCTTCCCTCAGCTCCAGCGACGTCCAGAGAAGCCAAGATCTTCGCAGCATCAATTGAAGCCGCACACCAGCGAAGCCCAGTCCACCGATCCTTCAGCAAGCCCACACACCCTAGTCCATTTTCACTTCGGTTTGTCTTGGCCCAACAACGACACTGACTACCTTTCATTGATCGTGGGCTCAGCAAATTGAAGCCCAACTTGGATCTAGCTCAAAGCCTCAGCACTCAGCAGCTCCTTTGGGCTTTCTTGTTTAACCCAATTTCAGCCCAGGAAGTCAGCCCAGAAGTTCAACAGGCCCAACCCAACTTGGGTCTGGCCCAAAAGCAAGAACAAATCTCAGTTGGGCTGAGATTTGTTGGGCCAAGCTTAAGGCCCGGTCCAAGCCGTCGGTATTGTCGAAAGCCCAATTTCGGCCGCCGTCGCATCGCTGTTGCGGTGATTCGATCTCCGCTTTTGCCAAGTGAGTTTTACTCACTAATGCTTTATTAGTTTGCTAATTATGCTTAGGGGTTGGTTAGATTTAATTAAATGCAATTAGGTGGTTAGATTAGTTTAGATCAATTAAATTAGAGACTTAATGATGAATGTTATGTGGTTAGAATTAGACATTAGCAAGTAGGCATGCCATGTTATTTATGGAACGAGTCTCGGTAATTTTCCGGGCTCGTCTCGCGTCAATTCGGCATTCGAGCCTAAATTGGATTTTTTTATAATTATTTATTTAATTTTCGAAATTAATTATTTAATTATTTATTTTTCCGGAAATTCAACCGAGATGGCTGATGATCGAATTTCGTGCTAATTGTCATGGTGCAGTCTGTTTATTTATTTGAGCTTTATTTGGTGCTAAAGTAATTTATGAGTGAATTTAAGATTTATTCCTAAATTAGATCTTGAGAGGGTTAGGTGGGGACTCAGTAAAGCCACTGATCTTGAGAGGGTAGGATCAGAAAGCCACTAAATCTTGAGAGGGTCGGGTGAGACTGTAAAACCACTAAATTTAAGGAATTGCTTGGTGTGGGATGAATGACCTAGAAATGGTTCGACTAGTATGAAATCGACTAAGTCGATTTGATCGATGCTTCGATCGGTGATGTGATTGTTTGAGTACTTATTGAACTATACTAATATGCAGATGGAATCTGAGGCCAAGGTAAGTCCTCTGACTCGTGCCGTGCTTAGGCAACCGAATAGTGTATTGGCTTACTAATCAAGTCTTAGGGATTAGAACTCGCTGAGACGTGGTCTCATTGGTTATTGAATAACCATTTCAAGACCTTGAGGAGAAGCTGAGGAGGAGGAACCTGAAGGGGAGAAAGACTTTTGAAGAAGCAGATGATCCAGAGAGGGATCTTGGGTATAACCCGGATGTGGATTGAGATCTCATCCCTTTTGTAAATCATGTCTTAATGTAGATAGGTGTGAGACGAGTATGCTGTGAATAGTATTGTAAATATACTATGAGTTGCGTTGTTAATAAAAATGTGGTTGTGAATTTCAATCTTAAAAATATGGCATATTTTTCTATCCCATTATTTTATTGTCTAGGGATTTATAACTGCTTCAGCATGCGTAACAAAAAGAAAGGGTCGGCGATACTTAGTCATGGGATATTGCACTTTAAAATCAACCAAGTAAGAAGGATGGGCGCATCCCCGAGGATTGGGGCGTGACACGTACACTGTTATGGAATAGTATAGATCTGAAGATTAGCCCTCACTTTATTCAATGTAATTCTACTAAGGAAGTTTGGGATAAATGTGCTCTACTTTATTCTGGCCAAAATAATATGACATGAGTGTGTGACACATGGGAGGCCCTATTTGATCTTCAACGTGGAGTTCAGTCTCTATCTAAATATTATGCTCGTTTCACTACACTTTGCCGACAGTTAGATGCTTATCTTCTAGTGTCCAATGATCCAAATGTATTAGTCAAACGCTAGGAGGATCTTCGAGTGATACTATTTCTTAAAGCACTAGGGCCTGAATATTCCTCCCTTCGTTAGCAAATTACGTTCGAAAGCTCCCTTCCAACGGTTGATGAGGTTGGACTTGTTGGAGCAAAACCGGTTGATACTCCTATGTAACCCAATGTGAAACTTGATGCAGAAGATGGAGAATTATTACATGACCCAATGAAATATTAGAGAGTAGTTGGTAAGTTGAATTATCTTACCGTCATGAGACCTAATATATCTTTTGCTGTTAGTGTTGTAAGCCAATTCATGGGTTCTCCTCGGACTACTCACTGGAATGTTGTGCTTCGAATTATCAACTACTTGAAAGGAGTACCAGGTAAAGGATTAATTTTCAAGAATTATGGCCACCTAAATACCACAGGTTTTTCTGATGCGAATTGGGCTGGATGTTCTACTAGTAGAAGATCTGCATCGGGTTATTGTGTATTTCTTGGAAGTAATTTAGTTGCCTAGAAGAGTAAGAAACAACATGTGGTTTCTAGATCAAGTGCAGAAGCAGAATATAGGGCAATGACACATGTGACTAGTGAATTGCTCTGGTTGAGGATGTTATTGTCAGAAATTGGGATGTCAACATCAGAACTATCGATATTATATTGTGATAATCAATCAGCTATTCATATTGCAAACAATTCGGTCTTCCATGAGCGAACCAAGCACATTGAGGTTGATTGTCACTTTATACAAGAAAATGTTTAGAAAGGAGATGTCACTTTTAAACATACAAGAACAGAGGATTAGCTTACAGATATTTTTACCAAGTCTTTATGAGGAAATAGAGTGAATTTTTTATGTAACAAGTTGGGATTGTTTGATATTTGCATCCCAACTTGAGGGGGAGTGTTAGGAAATAATAACGAGGGTAAAATGATCAATAGTTAATCTTACGTTGAACGGGGTTACTCATATATATATATTCTTGTAATCCTTTTTTATTAAGATAATACGATACGTAGAACATTCTCCTCTCTTTCAACACAAAGTAAGTTGGAGGACAACGAGAATACGCTTTTTCTCCAATGCCACAGCATGAATATGAACCTGATGTCGTGATGAGTTGTGGGATTTTTCATTACATTCAAGTGACGTCAAATAGGATAGGATTCATACTGATGAGATATGTCACGTCATTTTTGTCACGTGATGTAACAAGTCAAATGATTCATAGATGATTAGTTCATTGGATAGAATACTATTGCAAAGGAAGAGTTGTGCTCATTGACAGTCTGTGCAAACCTTTTGCCTTTTGAGAGACCTGGTAGACCACTATGGAAAAACTATGATGTGATTCAACAAATCCCATCTACAGCAATTATTGAGGAGGAAAAGGAGGTGTTGATTGGAGGCTGCAAACTCTGTCTCATTCTCTACCCCACCAGTCCCTAGTTGCAAGTATGTCCCTGCCTTATCTCTCTCTCCCTCTCTCTCTCTCTCTCTCTCTCTGTGTAGCAGGATTACAGCTTCACAAGCTCAAAGGAAGTGGAGGGAAATGGTTAATGTTGCTCTTTCTTCATTTGGAAGTGGTTGATGGAGTTAGCTGGATGTGTTTTGAGCGGTATGAAGGGATTTTGATTGCATCGCCTTTGAGGTCTCGATGGCGTCCAATTATTTTCGCATCCATTGGTAGAGCCAGATTTCAACTGCCTTTGATCATTGTAACATAATAGAATTGTATACTTTGAGACACTGATGTAGGTGATGAAATTTTTTACTTGGCTGAAATAAAAACCAATCTGCTCTTGTTAGGGGTCCTACTTAAACTTGCTTAAACGATCCCATTGTCGCCAGCACATGCCTTTGGATAAATAACAGACTAGGAATAAAAGAGCATCTTCAACTTTGCACCTTCGGTTTGGTCTTATGTTTAAATGTAAATATATGCTTGTTAATTAGTGTGCTTCAATTGATGGGCAGTGTAAGGACTTACTGTTTCATATGTTTCCAAATTTGTCTCTAACTGCACATTGAAGATCATCCATTCATCCATTTTCCATTTTTGTAGGTCGATTGGGTAGACCTTGATGATGTGCATCATGTTATAGGAGATGGTGAAGAACAAGCGCTTGGAGTCGGATACTATAGCTCAAGCGAAACAATTGAAGCTTATAATACATTTTGGTGTCAATCTAGATGGTGTCTACCCCTGCTTGCTTGTGTATGTCGGGCAAGGGGATTTTGGTTTATTTGTCAGTATTATTACTATGTTCTTTTAGCTTTTAACTGAATCTGATACCCAACATTTACATCTTCATGAAGGTGTTGATATCGATGCTGCCACCAAAAATGCAATAAAAGTAGCCAGAATTCTGGGTGACATCATGGGAAATGCAGCATCATGTGTAGAGATGGTGATTTTTTTTATGCTGGATTTACTCCGAAAGCAAGTATGTTTAATCACAAGAGAAATCTTTAGTAGCTGGGGTACTTCATGTGATTCATTCTTACATGCTAGGTCCATAGGTTAGGTATGTCATAGGTCGTGCTTCTTTTTGTTCAGTCATAGAGAATGACAGGTTGAATATTCTAGCTGTAACATTTTTTAAAATGTGAATGAATCCCCCTACTGTTTTGCATTCTCATCCTTCTTGTCAAAGTTCTTCTCGTCGAAGTTCCAAGTGAATGTTTAATCATCAACGCCAGTAAATGCTGTTTGAAGCCTATGTAGTTTCTTATAAATGAAAGTGCGTGGGTGTTTATATCCTCATTAATGGGGACAAGGACTTTGGAGTCTAAAAGTTAAGCGAAAAAAAGACACTTAAGTCTTAAAAGTTACGAAAGGACACTTAAGATCAAAATCGAAGAAAATGGATCAAGTGCCAATTTGGCCAATCCGCCAAAATGCCAACGTGGATTTTTCCTGATTGAACTGCCCAAAACGATGACGTTTTGCACGCGATATGGCAAAATAATGCAAAAATAGCGTCGTTTTGGGCTCATATGATAAATATATATATATATATATATATATAAATTAAATAAATTAAATTTGAAATTAGATTTAGTTAAAATATTAAAAAAAATAAAAATAAAATAAAATTTAGTTAAAATATTAAAATTAATAATTTTAAAATTAACTTTACTTAAAATATTAAAAAATAATAATTTTAAAATTGAAAAAAAACTTTAAAAAATTAAAAAATTAATAATAAGGGGTGGCTAAGGGCAGCCTGAGCCACTGCCCCCCCTTTTTAAATTTTTTTTAATTTTTAATTTTTAATTTTTGATATTTTAACTAAATCTAATTTTAAAATTATTTTTTTTTAATTTTTTTAAAATTTTTAATTTAAAAATTATTATTTTTTAATAATTTAACTAAATTTAATTTTAAAATTATTTTTTTAATTTTTTTAACTAAATCTAATTTTAAAATTATTTTTTTAATATTTTAACTAAATCTAATTTTAAAATTATTATTATTTAATATTTTAACTAAATCTAATTTATTTAATTTTTATATTATTTTTTTACCACGTCGGCCCAAAGGAACGTCGTTTTTACATTATTTGCCACGTCAACGTGCAAAACGGCGTCGTTTTGGGTTCACTTCACCGGAAATTCGTCGGAAAAATGTCACGTCAGCCTTTTGGCCGGACTTTGGCAGGAGTGGCACTTAAGTGATCTGTTTTTCTTCGAATGTGACATTTAAATGTACCTTTCCTAATTTTTAACACTTAAGTGTCCATTTGTGCCAACTTTTGGCACTTGAAGCGTTCTTCTGCCCTCATTAATGTACTGGGAAACGCAAAAAAAAAAAATTGTTCAAATTCCCCAACTTTCAAAACATAACAAAACATCCTGCATAAGGCCTACATCTGTATGAAAATGTTCATTTACAATTCAAGTTGACATAAGGCTTCCGATGAGGCTTCCTGTGTTGGCATGACACCACTTGATGTAGGGCTTCTTGCATTAGCATTCGTTGGCTACATGCCACTACTGCCAGGCTGGAATCATTGTTATGATTGAATTAGGATTGTTGGATTTCGATTATTAGGAGGACACTTGATCAAACTATGCAACCTGGACTCTAATATGCCTAAATTCATGTACTCATCCTTCATAATTGTAACTTTAAATTAGCAAAAGAATGTCGAGTGCTATCCACCAAAAAAAAAAAAAAGAGGAGAAATACTGATAATGACGAGAAAAAACAGGTGAAACCAAGCAAGAGAATTGAACAAATAATTGGCTTTTGCAAATGTAAAATGTATAACAATAAGAAAAAAAAAAACACCAATAAAGGGTAATCATAAGCTGCTTCTTGTACTTTTACAAAGAAGAAGAGGAGAGAAATGATGAGGAATGGGAAGACCTTTGAGTGAGAAGATTTAAAGAGATCGTCTTCTAGGCGTTTAACAATATTGTTCAGCTTCTGCATTTGAGTATCATCAATTGGCTGCTGATGCCGCTGTGCTAAGATAACAAAGCTTAAAAGGGACAGTAAAAAGTTCAATCAAAAAACAAGGACCAATGGAACTGTGGAGGTTAAAGCACAAGAACAAGTGCTCTAGACTAAATTACCTCTTCTCTTGCATATAGTGTCGAGCTCCGAGAGTATTCGTGTCCATGCCAAACGTAGCATGAGAGGCACCACTACCTGCAACTACCATATTCAGGACGACATTGCCATTTTGCTAGGTCACCTCAGGCAATTGAGCACCTGATTGACTAGATACATGCCCCAACATATCCGCCTGAACATTCGTCACAGCAATCTATAAAAAGCTCTTGCTTGCTCTTCCTGTAATCATTCAAACTTGCAAAGGGTCCACGCATGTCTGAGCCGGTGAAAAGAGACTCTTTTTTAAGGGAAAACGGTAATAATTCGAACAATATCAAATTAATGCAGCGGAATAAAATAATCTCCCCTCTTGTGTAAACCTAAAAGGAATCGATATAATAGAGTAAAATAAATACCAAGCACGCGAACACAAGATGATTTTTTACGTGGAAAATCTCCTCGATGTGAGGAGATAAAAAAAACAACGGGATCGGAGTCCACCCGAAAATCTTCACTATCAATAAAATTGTTCTTCTCTAGCAAATACTAGAGGTACATAGCAGCAAACACCTCAAGAATAAAATTCTTGGCAATACACATGAACTTCACAAGAGATCAAGGATAAATTTAACCAAAAACGCAGGTTTTGATCAATCCACGAAAAACCTAATGTATGGAGCTTCAAATGAAAATCAAACCGTCCAAATTCGAGAAAATTGCGCCACGAACATGCTGACAAAATTTCAGCTCAATCGGACCATGAATCGACCTCTAACACTAGCTTGATGTAAATCAGATATTGCCATAAACCCCAGATTTTCTGTTTTCTCTTTTTCTCTTGTTACTGTTTCCTTTTCTGTAGCTACCTCTTTATATAGATAGTGAGAAACCCTATTACCTCTTTATCATATGGGCTCAAGCCCTTTTTGGACTTGCAACTCATTGGGTCTTCTCCACATAGGAGTGAACCCAGCTAACAAATCTCCCCTTCACAATAATGTGGAGAGATTCAACATCCCTGCTATCAAATGGCAATGTTCAAGCTTCTCTCTTGGTAGAATCTTCGTCATCATATCGGAGCCATTATGATCTGTATGAATTTTCTCAAGTTTCAACAACTTTCAATCTAGAGCATCTCTTATCCAATGATATCTAACATCAATATGTTTTGATCTAGAATGAAAAGATGAATTCTTACTAAGATGAATTGCGCTTTGATTATCACAAAATAGCACATACCTCTTTTGCTTGAACCCAAGTTCTTCTAAGAACTTCTTCATCCACAGCATCTCTTTACTAGCTTCAGTTACTACAATAAATTTAGTTTCGGTTGTAGAAAGTGCAACACACTTTTGCAATCTTGACTTCCATGACACAACTCTACCCACAAAGAAAATCAAATAACTAGAAGTAGATTTACGAGTATCAATATCTCCTGCCAAGTCGGAATCTGTGTATCCAACTAACTCAAGTTTCTCGGTCCCGAAATTGAGTTTCAAATTTGAAGTTCCCCGAAGATACCTCATAATCCACTTCACTGCATTCTAGTGCTCTTTGCCTGGATTTGACAAATAGTGACTAACAACGCCAACTGCGTGCGCCAAGTCTGGGCGTGTACATACCATCACATACATTAAGCTTCCTACAGCTGAAGCATATAGAACACTTTCCATATCTTTCTTTTCTTTATCAGTCGTAGGACTTTGCATCATATTTAACTTAAAGTGGACAGCAAGAGGAGTACTAACCACTTTAGCCTTGTCCATGTAAAATTTCTGAAGGATCTTCTCGATATATTTCTCTTGCGACAAAAATAACTTCTTAGCATCTCTGTCTCGGGTAATTCTAATGCCAAGAATCTGCTTCGCCGAGCCCAAGTCTTTCATGGAAAAAGACTTGCTCAACTGTTTCTTCAATAACTCAATTCTTGAAGCATTCCTACCAACAATCAGCATATCATCAACATAAAGCAAGAGAATAATAAAGTCATCATCAGAAAATTTTTGAACAAACACACAGTTATCCGAAGAAGTCTTCTTATAGCTCTGTTCTGTCATAACTGACGTAAATTTCTTATACCACTGCCTCGGTGCTTGTTTTAGGCCATAGAGACTTTTCTTCAATTTGCATACATAATCCTCTTTCCCTTTCACTTTGAAACCCTCAGGTTGTTCCATATATATCTCTTCCTCCAAGTCACCATGTAGGAAGGCTGTTTTAACATCCATTTGCTCAATTTCCAAATCTAGGCTAGCTGCTAAGCCTAGTACCACACGGATAGAAGACATTTTTACTACCGGAGAAAATATATCATCAAAATCAATACCATTTCTTTAACCGAATCCCTTAACAACCAATCTAGCTTTGTACCATGGTTATGCAGTATGTTCATCTTGCTTCAACCTATATACCCACTTGTTCTTCAAAGCTCTTTTACCTTTAGGTAACTTCACCAATTCAAAAGTATAATTATCATAAAGTGACTGCATCTTATCTCGCATAGCATCGAACCAATTGCTTTTGTACTCATCTTCTATTGCTTCTACATAACACTCTGGTTCACCTGCATCAGTCAATAATACATACTCATCTTCAGAATATCTGGTGGAAGGTCGTCGGTCTCTAACGGATCTCCGAACTGAAACAACCAGTGGAAAATCTAATTGAGCCTCTGGTTCAGGAATAGTATTATCTATTTCAATATGTTCAGGAACATGTGCATTATTTGGAACATTGACTTCCTGTTGCTCTTCATCAACCTGTGTAGGAATATTTGTAAGAGGAACTGGATCTAAATCAACCAGATTATCATTAACCCGTGGTGCTAAAATCATATCTGATTTCTCAATATCATCTATTGTTTGATCTTCCATAAACACAACGTCTCTGCTTCTTACAATTTTCTTTTCAAGTGGATCATAAAATTTGTAGCAAAGCATATCCTGTCCATAACCAATAAATATACACTGTCGTGTTTTCACATCAAGTTTAGACCTCTCATCTTTGGGAATATGCACAAATGCTTTGCACCCAAATACACGCAAATAATCATAAGAAACTTCTTTGCCTGTCCAAATTCTATTAGGAATATCAAACTCTAAAGGAACGCATGGAATAAGATTTAATATATGCACAACTATACTTAAAGCCTCACCCCAAAAGGATTCAGGTAGCTTTGACTATGAAAGTAAGCATCTTACCCTTTCAACCAATGTTCTGTTCATTCTCTCAGCTAAGCCATTTAACTAAGGCGTCTTGGGAGGTGTCTTTTGATGTCGAATACCTTGTTGTCTGCAATATTCATCAAAAGATCCAATATACTCTCCCCCGTTATCAGTTCTGATGCATTTCAATTTCTTTCTAGTCTGTCTTTCAACTGAAGCCTGAAATTGCTTAAAAGCATCTAACACTTGATTTTTAGTTTTCAAGGTATAAATCCAAATTTCCTTGAAAAATCATATATAAAAGTAACAAAATAAAGAGAGCCACCAAGTGATTTTGTTTTCATAGGACTGCAAACATCAGAATGCACTAAATCCAGTATACCTGACTTTCTTGAAGGATGGGAGCTTTTAAATGCAACTCTGTTATGTTTTCCTGCTAAATAGTGAGCACACTTCTTTAACGCTGAACTTTTCAATCCTGAAATGAGCGTTTTCTTGGCCAATATTGACAAACTCTTCTCAGCCTTTTATGCCATAATTCAGCTGCATATTCGCTATCTACTGCATTAATTTTGTCTGTGGACAACTTTGCCTGCATAATGTATAACGAAGAGTATTTTTCACCTCTAGCCACAACAAGAGAACATTTGGTGAGCTTCCATTGACCATTACTGAAGGTGCTGCAATACCCCTCATCATCCAACTTGCCTATAGAAATCAAGTTCAAGCGGATATCAGGTATATGTTTAACATTATTCAATACTAACCTCGTGCCATTGCTGGTTTCTAGGCACACATCACCGATGCCTACAGCTTGAGCTAGTCCATTGTTTCCCATTTTCACAGATCCGAAGTCACCTGACCTGTATGATGTAAAGAAATCTCTACGAGACGTAGCATGAACGGATGCACCACTATCAATTACCCAACTGGTCTCATGAGAAACAAAATTCACCACATCACCATCAAAAATAGTGAGAAAGTCTTCTTTAAGTGCAACGACACGATTGTCATCACTGTCATCATCACTTTTCTTCTCTTTACCTTTCTCCTTTTGTTTGTCCCTTTTAATCAAGCGACAAAACCTCTGAATATGTCCCTTCGATGACAATAATGGCACTCAACATTAGCAAATTTATTATACTTACCTCTTTTTGTCTCGACTTTTATCTCTATTTCTCGCACCTCGAGACTCACTTCTTCCCCTTTTCTCAACAACCAAGGCATCGAAAAAAGAGGACGATCCCTGTGTCTTCCTTCTTATCTCTTCATTCAAAATACTACTCTTGGCTAAATCTGTCACGCCCGATCCTCGCACGACGCACACATCCGTCTCACTTGGTCGATTTTATAATGCGATATCCTGCGACAACGATGATCGCCGACCCTTTCATTTTTTTTAAGACGTGCGAGCGATTAAAATCAAATCCCTTATAAAAAATTGATGGGATAAAAAGAGTTAATATTTTTCAAATACGAAATTTATAACCAAACTTTTATACAAACCACAAACCAAACACTTCACAACTTTTTATTCTAAACTCTATTCACATCAAAATGGAGATATCAAAGAAGATAAAATTTCAGTCCATCTAGGCCGTCTTCACACCCCTCTCGAGATTGTCTTCTTCTCCCAAAATCCTTCTCCAACTCTTCCTCCTCGCCTTAGCGGGGTCCCGAAATGGTTTTCCCCAACCCTGAGGCTAACGCTCGCGAGCTTCACCCCACTAAGCTCGATTAGTGAACCATTATCTTAAAGGCTGCAAAGACGATAGGTCAAGACGACTTTAAGATCAGATCCCACCGATCGATCAAGATAACGACATAGATTCAAATAATCATATCACAGATCAAGCATCGATCAAATCGACCTAATCGATTATATACCAACAAACCACTCTGTCATTTCTAATCACCAATCAATTCACGACATCAAATCAAAGCGAATGATAAATCGATCTAATCGATTACACGTGTCGATTGACCATTCTAGATCAATACTCTCGGCGCCAAGCTCACCAATGTGATTTATCCACTGATAATTGCGTCGTTCTTTAAAGCCAGATTTTAAATGACATCCTTAGTCACCTAACCACACATGCTTATAACCATGTACTCAAATAGACAATTGTGTTTCTTTAAACAAGTACTGCCAAATATCCCCAATCACCGTCCACACACGCCTATAACAATGTATTTAATAGACAAGTGTATCGTTCTTTACAAGCGCCAGATTTTAAATGATGTCCTTAATCACCGAACCATACATGCCTATAACAATATGAGTATTAGACCGATCGATACGTTCTTTAAAGTAGCAGATTTTAATGATCCTAATCACCGAACCACGTAGGTCCACAATAATGTATGTTTGCACCGATCGTGCGTTCTTTAAGCTGCCAGTTTTTAAATGATATCCCAATCACCGAAACCACGAGGTCTATACAATGTGTCTGATTGATTCAATCCCGAGTATTTCCATTCTCTCATAACTCCATCCACTGCATAACTCAATCAATCAAAGCATTATAAATGCTAAACAAACATACTTTCGGCCAGCTACCAATCAATCATTCAATCTCAATCAATTCCAAATCAATTTAGGGTAAATCCCAAAAATATCACAATTTATTTAATTCCATACAACGTGAAATTTCAAATAAATAAACGAATCAGCTGCCTACATGACGATCAGCACGAGATTTCGGTCGTCGGCCATCAAAATCTTAATTTCCGAAAAATAAATATTTAATTTATTAATTTCGAAAATTAATTAATTAATATTAAAAATTCAATTTAAATTTCAAAATAAAGTTCCCGATTAAATAAACGGACTTCACCACGGTCATCAGCATAATTTTCCGGTTCCAGGCCATCTCAGTTGAATTTTCGGAAAATAAATAATTATTTAATTTAATTCCGAAAATTAATATTAAAATACAAAAAAATCCACTTAGGCCCGAAAAGCCTAATTGGAAATTACACTAAGGGTCGGGAAAAATCCCGAAGACTTCCAATAATTAGTAGGCGCCTACTGCTAATTACACAATCAATTTATCTAATTCGCATCACAATTGACTAATAATTCTTAATTTAATCTAATTTAACAACCTAAACATAATTAATTAAAACTAAACCAACCTAAAGCATAATTAGCCAACTAATCCTGGATTAGTGAGATTACTCACCAAATCGCGCGCAAATCGGATCAATCCGACGGCGGCGACGCGAGGAACGATTGTTCCCAAAGCACGGCTCGGGTTCGGGGCCGGGAAACGGCCCAAAAGCGGGCCCGAAGTCGCTGAAACCCACTCCGTGGGCTTGCTGGTCGCGGCTGATCGGGACTGCTCCGGCGGCTAGGGAGGCGAGGGGAAGCCGGCGGAGGGTGAGGGGGACGAGGGGGAGGTCCGGCGGAGCTAGGCGGTGGCCCACGGTGGCCGGAGGTGGCCGGATCGGTGCGGAACCAGGGCGAACAGCAGCTGGTTCGCACGGCCTGGGCGCGCGGACGGGTGGCTGGGCGCGAGCGCGGCGCAGGCGGCGGTGCGGTGGCGCGACGGCGAGACGAGCGGCGAGCGGGCGGCTGCGATCGTGCGGCTCCTGCTCGAGCTCCCTCCTCTGGTTCGCTTCCTCGGATGCGTGGGGAGGAAGAAGAAGAAGGGGAATACGGTCACGTGGGGAAAAAAGTGAGAGAGAAGAGAGAGGAGAGAGAGGGAAGAGATAAGGGAGAGAAAAGTGAGTCAGTGGGTGGAGGTGTCCGCACGAAGGGGGGAGGGGAGGTGAGAGAGGAGAGAGAAAAAAAGAATTTAAAAAATAAAACTTTTCTTATTTTTTTCTTTTTCTCTTTCCTTTCACTTTCTATTTTCTTTTCTGCCTTTTCGATTTTTTTCCGATAATTTCTTTATTGAAATTTGACTTTCCAATAAATTGATCGAAATGATTTACGAGATCCTAAAATAAAGAATTATGACGCCGCTTTAAAATTCGATTAAATCGAGTTGAATTTCATGGTTAAAAAATCGATCGGACGCGATTTTACCAATCTAACCAATTGGTAGGCTTTTGGGATTTTACACCGATCGTCATCCCTTAACTAGCTTCACTCTAATAGGTTAGTTAACTCGTGAAATGATCAATTTCGTAGAAAAAGGTCATAAAGACGCCGACGTAAACGCCCATTTCACTTTATCGAAACGGGCAATTTCGGGATGTCACAACTCTTCCCCTTTATAAAAATTTCGTCCTCAAAATTTAAACCATTACACTTTGTTCAAAAAGATAACTGTCTTCATCGATTCTTCATCTCCAAGTCGCTTCCGCATCATGAAGTGGTGTTCTTGCACCACTTTGACCAACGGATGGTCTTTCAGACGCGAACTTCGCTTTACGATCGACAATCTGACCGCTTTCAACGTATGACACATTTGCGGTCATCCACGTCCAATTCTCGAAATCGAAAGACGCACGTGGTGGCCAGCCAGATTTCCTTAACATCGACATCGTGAAGACGCTGACTTGCGCTTAATCTTGGCTAACGCAAGACGATACGCTAGGTTTCCGATTCTTTCAAGAATCTCAAACGGACCTACGCACTTTGGACTCGATTTGCTTTTCTTACCAAAGTCAAAGCTTCCTCATCGGCGACACTTTCGTGAAACGATCACCAACTTGGATTCCAAAGACACCTTCGACGCTTATCTCGCATAACTTTTCTCGCCACTCATACCGCCTTCAACTGCCTCTGATCATCGCCACGATCTACCGATTGCAACTAACTAACTCGGCCGTTATCTTTCTTTTCCCAACTTCATCCCAACACACCTAGCTTCGCACGCCCGCCATACAATGCTTCAAATGGAGCCATCTTGATGCTCATTGATAACCGTTGCGGTGATTCCACTGGGATTTGTTGATCCTCCCAGCTTCCTTTGAAGTCTATTACACACGCCCTCAACATGTCTTCAAGAGTCTGAATCGTCCTTTCAGACTGGCCATCCGTCTGAGGATGATATGCCGTACTGTATTGAAGCTTTGTACCCAAAGCACTCTGTAAGCTCTTCCAAAATGCAGCAGTAAACCTTGGGTCTCTATCAGATGTTATCGTAACCGGCACTCCATGCATACGAACCACTTGACGCACATACAACTCTGCATGTCTATCCAAACTCAGGTCCTTTCGAACTGCAATGAAGTGAGCCGATTTTGTCAGCCTGTCGACTACTACCCAAATCGAATCATTTCCTCTTTGACTCCTTGGTAGTCCAGTCACGAAGTCCATCGTGATATGTTCCCATTTCCACTCTGGGATCGCGAGAGGTTGCGTAAATCCTCCCGGGCCAACAAACGCTGGGCTTTTACTTGTCGACAAGTCAAACACTTGGCCACATGCTTGCAATGTCCGCCTTCATACCCGACCACCAATAGTGTTGACGCAAATGAGTCTGATACATCTTAGTCTTCCGGGATGAACGCTATAATTGCTACGATGTGCTTCGATAAAATTTCTTCTCTAAGCTCTACATCGTCGTACAACCAAACGTCCACGAAACCTCGTACCCCATCATCAGAAACTTGAAAATCAGCTTTTCTTTTGTCAGTATCCTCTTGAAGAATTTTCTGTACGTCTGGATCTATCGGTTGGAGTTGCTTGATTCTGACCTGAACATCCGGTTCAATTCTGAGGGTGGCCATAAAACTTGAAAGGTGGCCTACCTCAAATTTGAATCTGGTCTTGAAAGAAGAATGTCATGCAATTAAGCTTGGGAATGGTCGTATCGATGTTGATGCATTGATGTGCCCTTTATTTTGCACTTCCTTCAAAGTTAACTCCCGTGTTTATTAAACCACCAGGGCACCCTTCTAAATATGGAAGGGTAAGGTGGGGAGCTCGAATCCCCACCTTTTTAGGGGGTTGGAGTGGGGACGATTTAGTTTTAAATATGAGTTTCAACTTTTACGTTCTGCAATGAGACAAGACAAAAGTCCGTGAAAGTGAGAATTAGAGTAAAAATAGAGTAGGACCAAAAAAAAAAAAAAAAAAAAAAAACTACCGCGCTTAATGGAGGAACCTACATTGTGTTACTTACTGTAGCTTGCAAATGAGCTCTTGTAATCCAATCGATGCGGCCTATCAAATATATCTGTCCTCTGAAAACCATTATACCAAGTTGCCGCTGGAGAAAGTCATAGAGGAAGGTAAGTTTTGCTTCACCGACAAAGGAGCTTCAGCATTCGGATAATTCTTCTGATGTTGCTCAAAAACAAAGAGTGCCATCTCGCTAGACTACCTTCAGTGGAGTATAAGGCATCGGAAATCTAGCTGACAACATTGGCTACGAAAAGTTACCTAGTCTCATGAAGTCAAAAAAGGTAGGTTTAGCCGTGATTTCTTTCAATTCGGCGTTCTTTCAAATTATAATGTTAGTTTTCTCATAGTTTATGTTTCCTTGTCTACATTGTAGAATTTCATCAGAATCATCCTCTGATTTCAATGAATTTCACTCTACGGAAGGGCTTTCAAATTGGCAACTCCCACCTATTCCACGGCTACTTGTCCTGTTAAATTTAGAGTAATCAATACTTTTAGCTCCATTTTTCAGCCATTGGTGGTAAGGTTGTGACAAATGACAATAAGCATCTTGAAACTCCATTAGAACTTCATGAGTTTCGATGTTGGTTGAAACTTTTTGGTGCAAATTACTATACAAGCAGAAACAAATTGGCTGCAGGTAGCAACTGCTTGTAGGAAACCAAAGTCTAGTTCTGCATTTACTTAGTGGACATTCTCAATTGCACTGAGCTCTGTATGACTAGCATACACATCTGGTCCAATTATTGCTTCCCACCTTCTCCCGAGCAAGCTGACCCCAAATGTTGTGGCAACAAGCCTTGCTTCCAAAGCATCTCTTTCATGCTGTTCTAGTGGCGATGCTAATGATGAATTGAAGACCCCTGAAGGAGACAGGGATCAATTGAAAGTGAATGCCGAGTGTCCCAGCTTTGATCTTGGATTTTGAACAATGGTCATTGCTCCATCGACCGAATTGACTACTATAAGAATCTGAATGGTGTGCACAAAAATCTCGTGCCTATCGCATATGAAATTCTTACAGTCGAGCTCTTGTATTTATGGGGAGTGTTTTAGTGCCCAGTCCATTTGCAGGTGTCTGATCTGAAACCATTTTAGTTATACGACATAATCAATGTATTTGCAGCGATATTCAACATATTGAGGTACACTATGTTTACATATCGAAATGGAAAGAGGCCACCTGTGTCAATCTGAGATATTAGTTAAATTTAAGACAAGTGAAAGCATGGTGAAGAAGTAGTTCAGCTGAGGAAGCATTTTGTGTGTTCTCATGTCTTCAAATATTTATATGGCAGGACAAAGTTGCATCATAGACCGTTTGTTTGTACACAATGCTCGTTCGATTCCTATCGAGAAAGATGCTCAGTTTGGAAACTTCGTTAGACAACATATGAAGGTTGCCCAGTTTTAGCTGTGTCTTAGCATGCAGATCATGTAACAGCAGCTCCTCAGTCAAACTGAGGGAAAAGCAGCCTGTGATTGTGATAAATAGCTGCTTAAGCAATTTTATTGGTTCCTTCCAGGTTGCCCAGTTTTAGCTGGGTCTTGTGAATTGTGACTTGTGAGCCTATCATTATTTAATTACCAGGAGGAAATAGTATCTCCGCTTTGTAAACATTCTTCAATCTTTACCTTCTCTGTTTGGAATATCAGGCAAGAGGGAACTGTAGAGTATAGAGCGGCAACCATCTTCCGAAGGAATTCCTTGTAGAAATTATGTAATCTTATCAGGACTTTCTTTTCGTTCTGTTTCTTATTGCATTACATTATTCTCAAAATCTTAAGCTAGCTTAAGCTACCATAACAAATACAGCATCGGTCATACTTGCGGTGCAAAGAAACCGTGATATGGGCCTATCCGTTTTCTTTCATCCCCTGTTCTTCTTAGCTCTCATCCAGGAACTTCGATAACTTGCTGTCCTTTCTTGACTTCGCATGCTAAGCTAGGCCTTGAAGAGACGTTTGCTTTTGCATGAATATAGCTCGATATCAGTTCTCCTATTCCTCTCAGCATGACAATATATTGAAGTAGATCATCCGGTTCCGATGGGTACTGGATGTTCATGTGGGGATATAATGGCGATTCACAAAAGAATCAATCATAAAAGATCACGTCCTCAAGACATCTGAAGAACAAGAAAAGTAGTTCTATAACTCGTGAACTTTCTTCATCTAATAGACCAATCTTGTTATCTGCAATATGCATATGGTAGTTAAACCAGAAAATGGGTCATACAACGTTAGCATTTGGACATTTTCCCATTTAAGCCACTTGTCATGTATTATCGCAGATTCTTGCCGACTTCCTCGTCTTTAGCTTTTGAAACTAAGAGAAAGTTATTGAGCATGAGCCAACACCTACTTTTTGGTCTTAATAAAACAATAGATAAATCTTGTGAAGGGAAGTGTGCCCGGTGAGATACATCGCATGAGGTCCTTAAGAGTTCTTATCGCTAGTGAGTGCTGAGAAATGCCTCCATGGTCTATGAACGTCTCAGACGTCAATAGTCTCTGAAAAACAATAACATTGTTGAAAGTTCTATTTGTTACTTTGTGATAAATAAGTTGATAGCACAAGGGATGGTTGTTCTCCTTGCCATTTTCCATACTTTGATCAAAGCAAGATTTCTTCTGCTCTTTAGAATCTCTCTTGCTCTAGTAATTAGTTTGTCATAATATGATATAATCTGGCGCATTATGGAGTTTATCTGGAGTAATTTCACATTTTGAAAAACTTGATTCTTCTTGACCAGTTGCAATCTATTAGACCCTGCACATGGTAAATCAGAGGGTATGCAAGCCCTTCCCATCCTAAACACTACGAAACAAGGAAAACCTAATTATATTGCACAACTGTCGAACACAAGAAAATATGAGCTCAGCCGCAGATCCTTCCTCAATCTTGTCAGCCAGGAGACAGTTGACCTTTTAGGTCATGGAGCCCAAGTGATCCACATTGATTATGAAAGCTTTCGTCGCAAAATCTTTTAATGTGTTCACCACCCTACAATATTGTCAAGGCAATTTACCAGATGTGCAACAGGAAGAAATGCTCAACCCGGTACAAGACAATGAAGTGAAAACCTATTTATCTCACATTTGTAGCTATGTACTGAAGAAAACTATAGGTGTATTATGAAGTACCTTCAGCTATTTGGAATGTTCAAGCTCTCTGTCTCATGGAGAGCTCATCATAATTCGAAGCTTCCTGAGGAGTGGAAACTGAAGAAGGCAACTGGAAAATCCACCATACTAATGTTTAGAGTATCTTCACCTGTTACAATGAAGATGCAGCAAACAGATTCAAATTCACACCCTCGTGCATTGATTGTCATTATCCATTTCAATTGAAAATATACAGACCCACTCTTCATCTGCCACTTGAGATGCTCCTGCATTCCAAAAGATAACATATGTAATTGTTCAGGCTCCACAATACAGCTTTTACGTGGATGTACCCTTCCGCACACTATGAAGCCCTTTTTAAAGCACGAGGTTTCTGTACCGAGCACCCCTTTCCAAGTTCAAACTCAGCAGAGTGACAGCAAGGGCCAAATGACACATGGACGTGGTAAGTGCAAGTTTAACATCAGGCTGTGATTCCAGAAGAAGATAATTATAACAGTTGAAGAGGACATAGATTAGCAACTCAATAGAACAGATTTTATGAGACCCTTCGAAGATCTGAACTGATACTGGAGATGCAAAATGCACCGTTGTATATCTTGTCATCATTTATCTATATACAAAGAAATCAATTGCACAAGCCGAAAGCAACATGCCCATTTCAGATAAATGTACCCCAGTTCCTACTCCACATTCGCATTTCGTCAAACACCTGACCAGCACTATGGAAATGATCGGATCTCCTCTCCTTTCCTCCCCTCTCCAAGGCAGCAGCTTCCAACGATGACTGTCTTCCAACGCCACGACAAGCGACGACTCTTATTTCTTCATATGCCTCCCCCATCCAGGGTCTTTTGGAGAAGCGACAAATTCGCTCCTCCTCCTCCTCGCGGCGCTCGCGAGAACTTTGCTGTCTTCCATGAGCAAAGTCGCTGGGTTCTCTCGACCGCGAGTGTGAAACAGCAGATTCCACCCCCCACTGATTCAGAAGTCCTCAGGGATGAGAGGGAAAACGAAAGGAATGACGATTTATGAATGATGGAAAGACGACGACATGGAAACTAATTAGTCAAGGAATATGCCATAATACAATACTCTCTATTTTCACTCATAATATACGAGATTAGATATTTATTCTGGAGGGCCCACCCCCCTAACAGCCTACAAGCTCACGCGCCCCTCCCTCCTCTCTCGCCGGACAGCTGGGGCCACCCTTGGCCACCCCACATCATTATTCCTATCCCGGACTGTTTAACTTTTTGAGCTCCTTCCATATATCGTCCGTACCGTCATATGTAAAGACATGTGAAGGTACCACCCTCAATTTGGGACAACCGGAGATCCCTAATCGAGAAAGATGAGGCACGGCTCCTTCAGCAGCCCTCCACTCCTCCAAATCATATAATTCACCAAAAAGTAAATGCTTGAGTTGAGGAAAGCCTCCTGCAGAGCAAGCCATTGCCTTTCCCGTGAAAGTGCGGTATAGCATGAGAAAAACCAAGTGAGGCAATTTCTCCAATATTGGCACCGGATCTTTTTCGAGTAGAGAATATAGTAAGACTAGCTTCCTCAATTGTTGGGGTAAACTCTTATGTTCTGGCAACTTCTCTATTTTTCCAAAAATAGATAGCTTACAAGAATAGGGATAGTTTGACATTTTACTTAATTCACCTTCAGTCCATAAATGATCATACCGTCCAAGATAAAAAGACGAGGTTTGAAGGTGTTTCAAATTGAATTCAGCAAGTTGCAGAAATATCTCCAGCTCGATAGGATGATACCTGTCAAAGACAGTCAATTTTTGCAGATTGGTAAGCTTGCGTACATCGTGCACCTCACATTTATTTGAACTAAAGTTTCTTATTGTCCGTAGGTTCTTTAAAGTGCTCAACTGCAGCTTCTTCCGGCCCCAATGGAATCTCTCATCGACGTCAAATTGGTAAGGAAGACGGAGATGCCTCAACCTTCTCATCTTCCTCAACACATTTGGCATGGAAACCATAGTATGTACACCCAAGTCCAAGAATTCCATACATACAAGGTTCCCCATAGATTGCGGCAAGCTGTTAAACCGACCACCTGCTAAACTTAAGAATCTTAAATGAACTAGGTCTCCCACTGGTTTAGGTAAGCTTCTCATCACACGAAGGTTCTCTAGTTTCAGAACTCTGAGAAACGTACAGTGGTTGAAAATAAGTTGAAATTGCTTCCTCTCCCATATGACACCTGCGAAGGACATGAGAGTTCGAAGGTGGACCAGAGTGCTTCCTGATGCTTCCAAGCTTGAAATCATGTTTTTATTAAGAGAAAGCCTTCGTATTTTGCAACTTGACTCGACTTTTATTGCCATTGAAGCAGAACAATTCTCCGTCTCATTGTCCTGTTGAATGTTAAGAATGCTTAGAAAACTCCCTTCTAGAGCCTTGGAGATGCATAAGTCTCGCATCAGGTCGTGGAGGTGGAAGCTTTTGATCTTTCCACTTAAATTGAATCGTACTTGAACCATTCCCCTGTTAACCAACTCTATTAAATATTGCTCTGCTACATCTTCCACTGATTTTTTTCTCTCTTTGTCATATGCATCCCTCGACACAAAGCCTTCAGCAATCCACATGTAAAGAACTTCCGTTGCAAGGATTTCTGCATTCTTAGGAAAGCTAGCCAAATAGAGGAAGCATGGCTTTAGATGCCATGGTAAATTGTGATAGCTTAAGGCTAACACTTTTGATACATCAAATTTATCCCTAACATGCAAATTTATCTTTTCATGAATCGTGTTCCAATTGTTGACAGCGAAGCAGTCCACCAAGCACAATGATAGCCAAGGGCAATCCCGCACACTTCTTAAGGAGTTCATGTGCTAACTTCTTCATGTCTTCGATGATTTCTACACAATATCAGGCAACCAATTGCAACTCAACAATCATAGGAAGATGCAATTGTAATAAGAAGATTACTTCAAGGATGAATATGTGCTTTTAGAAGTATAAGTAAGATGCTATAATTCTTTATAATTTGTTATTCATTTATGCTTTTGTAAGGGGAAAATAGGGACCATAACAAAGCTCTTATATATGCCTCCATCTATGCCTGGAAGATCAAGAAGTCTAAATTAACAAAATGGAATGTATCGTCTCTGTTATCCGTGGCTTGAATTACTTGACTCATGCAAATATAAAGCAACAATAAACCTACCTGACGAAGAAATATGAAAGCAACACAAGGACAACTCGAGTGTGATCTCCCATCACTCAAATGCACAACTAATCTCTCGCACAAATTCTAATGAAATCTTCGTTTCCTTTTATTGTTAAGCCAACTATTCACAAATGCAAAAATGGTGGACTTGAGATGAAGCCTATGGAAGAAGTAACATAGCCAGGCTTCGCATTATTTCATGAATCCGATCAAAATTGCTTATTATGTTGGCCTTATAAAAGCCTCTTTGATTTTTAACCTCATTAGAGGAAAGAAGGAACACGGTTTTGGATCTTGGTTTAGTGGTATAATTGTTAGCTATTAAGAAACAAAAAGGGCATATGATTCCCCAAATATTGAAATTATGGTGCCTAATACTCGATATTTCGATCATTTGAATCCATTGTAACTATCTATTCATAAATTGCTTAAGTTTCCGAAAGGACAAACTATGCAATGAGGTACTTGGTATTTGTCCCTCTGTCTCTGATTGTTTTGCGATATCTTCTATAGCTTGACCCGCAACAATATCTTGACCAACTTCGGGTCCATGAGAAGAAATTTCATCGACTAACCCTGCAATAATAATCGAAGCACCATAAATCAGAATCAAACAGGCAATTTAATATCTAGATGTTAGGATAATAACATTAGAGAATTCCCACCTTTTGTTTTAGGAAACGCCCTCTTCTTTAATAGATCCCAACTCTCTCGGTCCGATAAGCATTGAAGTTCATGGATCCCTTGAGGATTGATATACTTAGCTACATCTCTATTCCGGGTCGTTATCAATAGCTTGCTTTTTGTGTTCTCAACCCGGAATGCAACCCGAAGACTATCCCATGCCTCTTTGGTCCAAATATCATCAAGAACCACGATACAACTCTTTTCTTTCAGGGTCTCGTGTACTTTTTCAAACAATTCCCGACTTATCATCTTCTTAATATTCTCATTTTGATCAGGGATCAATTTAATGAGAATTCCCACCAAAATATCTTTCACGTCGTATTCTTGAGATACGCAAGCCCAAGCGAAACTAGTGAAATTTTTCTTCACTTCATCCTGAGCAAGGACTTTCCTAGCGAGTGAGGTTTTACCCACACCACCCATTCCCCATATAGAAATAACTCTATGCTGTTTTCCATCCTTCAACAGCTTTTCCACCAACTCTTCAATACTATCAGCCCTCCCAACAAAATCCTCCTCGAAATGGGAATAAGTACGTTTCCACGTCAAATATCTCCCCCTTTCGTGGTCGCCCTCATTCGCAGGTTGTGTGCCAAAAGCCAGCATGCTCGTTCTAAGATTGGAGATGCTGGATTTTAAGTCCTCAATCTCTGTCCCCACCACATGAACCTGCCCGAACGTGCACTTCGCCACGAGCCAAGCACACGCTCTGGTGATGTATTGTCCCTCCTTCGGCGTGGCTCTGAGGATGTATCTCTCGATGAGGTCCTCGGCATCATAGGCGAAGTCTCGGAGTTGCGCGACCAATTCGCCAACAGCTTCGCTGTGCTCTCGTCTCGCATCCGCATCCCTCAGCAAGCCCTGAACCAGCTCCTTTTGTAGGTCCTCGACCTTGTCCTCCACGCCCCTCAAGAATTTGGCCTCGTCGACGAGCAGCTTTCCTATTGTCTGCCCCACGGATGAAACAACAGACTCGGCCATTGGTATTGCACTACTTAGACTACGATCGGTGGAGATTATGACAGAGAATGACTTTGAGAATTCGCTTCTGATGCGTTAACGAGCTCTGAACATATAGGCCTGTGAGTTGCGTAGAAGAGAGAAAAGGAATAAGTACTTAGAAAGTTGCTTGCTGCATTGACTATACCCAATCTATATCCGCCGATACAAGTAAATCGCCCGAAGAAGAAAAGAATGAGGTAACGGGGAAGTTTACAGGCATATATTCACGCCGCAGGTAGAAGAAATGCTTTGTCCCTATAGTCACAGACGCAAGAGAATCAACCCCAACTGAATGTGATTAAATTTCTCGGAAAGGGTTATGATGATGCTTTCTTGTTTGAAGGACGAATCGTGAATCTGCTTGACCAGCATTCCCGAATACGATGCTTTCTTGTTGAAGCGGTATCTCGCAGCAATTACTTGCAGCTCTCGAAATCCCTAGAAGATCTTCTTCTTCTTCTTCTTCTTCATCCTCCCCAAATGCAGAAACCGCCCTCATGGATGAGGCTCCCACGAAATGGAACAGTCACCTTCACGAAGCACCTCAAGCAGAAAGCGCAAGGTCTACCGCAACGGCTTCCTCTCTCTCTCCACTCCTCCACCGCCAAGGTGCGTTCCCTCTCTCTCTCACTACTGATCTCCTCTGCCGTTCATGTCCTGCTCAACTCGATCAGCAAATTTAGTTACCTTCGGTTGATTCGGTTTGATTGACTTGTCTTTGTCAAAACTGCAGTGCTCATCGATCCGTTACCGTTTTTGTCTGTCACTGTGGATTGCTCTGTTCTGTGCTTTTGGTCGTTATGCTCTCCATATTAAGTAGCCAGTTACGTTCTTGATATTGCTGCGTATTTACTGCCTCCTTTTAGCTTGAGGTTACTGAAATAATGAAATCATTGACGGGTCCATTTCTATTCTTCAGCCATGTTCGACATGCCTGAGCATGTGATGTTCTTTTGTGGGCCATGTCCTCCCGCTGTTCTGCGTTTGTTTAACTGAGCATGTCCCACTTGGAGATTGACATTTTCCTGTCATGTGGAATGGCAGGTTTTGTACACGACACAAGTAACTCGAAAGGCCGAGAAATACCACGATGGTCTTTTGCAGCTTGAAGTTCGCGGATCCCTAGGGAGGCAGGTCGTTCCGAATCACTTTCAAAGACGTTTTCATCCTTAAGCCGCTGTTTTTCATTGAACTGGGCTGCCTGCTTTGTTTGCTGATGCAACATGAATCACTTCTGTTTTTTGGATAGTGGTTCATTATGTGCCCAATTATCACACTAATTCAAGTGCATTTCACTACCCAAAGAAGTTAAAAAGCCTTTTGCACCCCTTATTTATAGGTCCTGGAATTACTTTTATGCTCATTGTTTTCTTCCCCTTGGATCATTCAGGTCACGCTGTATGATGCTAGTGTCATGGACTGGACCTGTGACACTAGCAGGAAAGGTTTGGTGAATAAATTTCCTAGGAAAGATGAAGTGTTGGGAACTGAAAAATTGCTGGTATTTGATTCTCGCTTGGTTGATATGGGGGAGCATGGAGTAAAAGAAAGGGTGCTGATAGGTTTGAATGATCATGAACCACATCTCGCTGCTGGAGAAATGAAGACAGGCCATGGGCAGGTGGATGGTGCTAAAGTTGATCAATCAATCAATCCAAGGAGGTTTGCAGCGTTATCGATTTATCCAATGCTATTCAGATGTTTCAATAAATTTATTGTATTCACTTGTAGTTTTCCTTGATGCACCCTGTTTGTCTAGCTATGTCCTAGTGAAGGACTGCAGCGGTTATTTAAGTGGCTCTTTGGGTATTAAGATAGACTTGTAAATGAATATGTTGAAAGAACATGTTAAGAGCGAGTTGCTAACTCCCTAACCAAGCAGGGGCACTTATATGAGGGATGTTATACACCTGATATGGTCACCTCAAGATGACTCAGAATTGGGGCATCTAATTCTTTCTTCCATAAATATTAATTCTATGTGCCTCAGTTATTTGATTCCTAACTCCTTATCTCTCGATATTACAGTACTTTGGCATAAATATGCAGACTAAACTTCAGGGAAGGTTCATCCAGCGAGAGATTCAGTTTCAAACAGTGGAATATCTAGCGTGAAAAAGCACAGATCGCGTCAGAGAGTTCCCTAGACCAAGCCTCTATGCGATGGTGATTACTCTATGGAGAAATTTCTCTTTATGAGGATTGTCTTTGACCTTTTGATGTTACCATCTTTTGCACGTGAAGTTGGATTTAGGCACAATAAAAATAAATTTATCTTATTCAGGTGTATCAAGTAATTTACAGTAAGCTTTATAAAGACCGCAAAATGGATAGATTGTTCCATGGACCTGCTCTAGAAAGAGATTGTCATGCAATTAAGCTTTGGGATTGGTTTTATTGATTCTGATGCATCGCTCACTTTACTTTGCATTTCCTTCAAAGTTAACTCTCATGTTGATTGGAGGAACCTATGTTGTGTTACTTACTCCAGCTTGCAAATGATATCATGAAATCCACTTGATGCAGCCTATCAAATATTATCTGTCTTCTGAAAACCATTAGATCAAGTTACCATTGCCGAAAATTCATATGAAAGGAAGGCAACTTTTGCTTCACTAACGAAGGAGCTTCAGCATTCAGAGAAGTTTTATGATGGTACTCAAAGACTGAGCGCCAGCTGCTGAACTAGCTTCAGTGAGGATGTGGACACTGGAAATCTAACCGTTACTACTGACAATGAAGAGTTACCCGGTCTCATGAAGTCTAAAGGTTGGTTTTAGTGTGATTTCACTACCTGCAGCATTCTTTGAATGTTAGTGTTAGCTTTTTCGCAATATAAGTTTTCTCAGCTGGCATTATGAAACATCATCAGACTCAGCCTCTCATTTCAATGAATCTCACAATATGAGGGGCTGTGCAATTTGCAATTGGCAACTCACGGGTATTTCATAGTTACTTGTCCTCCTATGTTTATAGCAATCAATTCTTTGAGCTCTATTTTGACCCCTCTGTGGCAAGGTCGTGACTCTAAGCATCTTGAAAATCCATTGAACTTAATGAGTTTTGATGTTTGTCGAAACTATTTGGTCCGAATTACCAGACAAGCTGAATTAAAATTAGCAGCAGATAGCAACTGCTTGTAGGGAATTATCAGACTAGATGCATGAGGACCTGCTAAATTCTCAATTTCACTGAGCTTTGTATGACTAGCTTGTACATCTGCTGCAACTAACGTTTGCAGCCTTCTTATGAACAAGCTGACCCCAAATGCTGCAGCAGCAATCTTGTTTCTGAAGCATCTCTTTCACAAGGTTTTCATGGCAATGCTAATGATGAAAGTATAACCACTGAAGGAGATAGGGATTCACTGAAAGTGAAGGCTGAGTGTCCTAGTTTTGATCTTGGATTTTGAACCATGTCCATTGCTTGATCAACTATATTGCTACTCTCAAGAGTCTGGATGGAGTGTGCAAGAGTCTCATGCCTATCACATGAAATCTGTACGGTTGAGCTATTGTTTTTATGTTGAGTGTTCTAGTGCCAAGTTCATTTGCAGCTCTCTGATCTAAAAATTTTTTAGTTAAGCAACATAATCAATGTATTTCCAGTGATCTTCAACATATTGAGGTACACTTATGATGCAAAGAAACTGAGATATGGGTCTATCCAGTTTCCTTTATCCCCTGTTCTTCTTAGTTCTCATCCAAGAACTTGTATAACTTGCTGTCCTTTCTTGACTTCAGCATGCTAAGCAAGGCCTTGAAGAGATGTTTGTTTTTGCTGGAAAATAGCTCAATATCAGTTCTTCTGTTCCTCTCAACATGAGTAGACATTGAAGTGGATCTTTGGAGTTCCGATGGAAACTAGATGTTCATGTGGGCATATAAGAGAACTGGTCATAAGAGATCATGTCTGCAAGACATGTCCAAAAAAAGTAAAGTTTAAAAGCTAAGCCACACTGAAGTTCACTGATGCCTACTTGTCTTTTGGCATTAGAAGGGTTTGGAGATGTAGATCTATCGACAAGAGAACCCGAACGTGTGAGTTGAAACTGAAATGGGGAGGCACGTTTTTCTGGTTAGGAAAAGTGTGGCTTGCATTAAGAGCTTGTTTGACTACACGACTTATGATACAATCATGGGTATGAAAACATGATGTAAATGCTATGTATGGCAATCTGGAGCTTTCAAGTCGAATGTGCTGACCTGCTTTTTTGTTGGATGGAGTACTCGTGAATTTAAAGGTGCCGGCTAGGGAGGATCGTGGAAACTGTGTTGCCGAATGCAGTCTTCTGCATTAGGTTCCACTGTCAGCACCGGGTCTTTTCAAAGCTAGGATGATTAGCACATATTCTGTCAAACGTTACCTGGCAAAGATACAGGAGTCTATATTTCTTGGATATATGCCTTCGGCAAGAAAAAATGCTATTAGTACGTCAGTAGTAGCATTTGATATTATTCTGTGACTCGTGAACTTTTGACATCTATTAGTCCAATCTCGTTCTGTGCAATGTGCATTGTGGTAGCTAGACTAGAAAAAGAATCATACATTACCTGCAGACATTTCGCCATATACTGCATTTGTCATGCAATATAGCAGATTCTTGCTATCTCCACCGTCTTTAGCTTTTGAAACTGAAAGAAAGTTCTTAAGCATGAGCCAACTCCAAACTTTTGGTCTGAATAAACCAACGACAAATCTTGTGATCAGAAGCATGCCCGGTAAGATATATCGCATGTGGTGCTTCGGAGTTCTTATTGCTAGTGACTGCTGAGAAAGGCCTCCATGGTCTATGAACATCTCACACATTCGTAGTCTCTAGAACACATAAGCAGGTTTGAAAATTATATTATTTGTGAGAAAAAAAGTCAATGGTACTTATCATTGAAGCAGGATACGTTATGCTGTTTAAATATCTTTTGCTCTTCTAGTACAATGTGAATGTGATATAATCCAGCCGGCAACGACATGGAGTTTATCTGGAGTAATTTCAGATTTTCAAAAACTTAGTTCTTCCTGCCGAGTTGCGATTTGTTAGACCCTGCACATGGCGAGTCAAAGGGTATGGAAGCCCTTCCCATCCTTAATGCTATAAGAAAAAGGACAGCCTAATTATATAGCACACCTGTCGAACACGACAATCTGAGCTCAATTGCAAATGTCTCCTCAATCTTGTCATCCAAGAGATAGTTGACCTTATAAGTCATGGTTCCCAAGTGATCCACGGTGTTTATGAAAGCTTTCGTCGCATAATCTTTCAATGTGTTCACCACTCTACAATTTTGTCTAGGTCATTTAATTAATGCGCAACAGGAAAAAAAAATGCTCATCCAGTACACGACAATGAAGTGAAAACCTATATGTCTCACATTTGTTTCTGATCGTGTCTGTTGTAAGACAATTCAAAATAATTAGCTGCTGAGTAGAACTGCTTTCTAAGATCCTTCAAGTCCTGATCAGTGAAAAAGGCTACAATTAGCACGCAAGACAAATCCAAACCTTTTCACCTTGAAATTCGAACGTAGACTAGATCACGAGGAATTTTATATAATAGGCCAAAAAAGTAGAGAAAAGTAACTTGTTCATAAGCAAAGACAAATATGAAAATGAGTACAATCGAATTTTAAGGTAAACCCATCTATGTAAAGTACCTTCAAGCTATCTGAAAAGTTGAAACTCTGTTTCATGTGGAACTCATCATAATGTGAAGCTGCCTGAGTAGCAGAAACTGAAGAAGGCAATTGGAAAGCATCCATCATACCAAAGTTTAGAGTATTTTCACCTATTACAGTGAAGAAGAGGTAATCAAATTCAAATTCACATCCTCGGGCACTGCCTATCATTGTCAATTTCCAAGACATTGTCTTGTCCTAGTTCTAATTTTCCTTCTAACCAAGAGAACATTTTCCTTCACTGATCTCTTTCGTCGTCCAGCCAAATTATGCAAACGTATTTTCTTCAAATTGATGTTCTTCACATATTCTTATCTCAACCATTTCCTTCCAACAAAGCCGAGGGTAAAATCCTGAGATATTGCAATGCTCACAGAGTTCTTCACGTGCCGATGACAACAATTCTTGCCAACGCAAGCGAACTTTTCTTTTTGTTTCGACAATTCACGGATCATATAGAGCATTGCCAAACCGCAAGTCCAAAAAGAACAAGAGAAAAATTATCAACAGGAGAGTAAAAAGCGTAGGCAGCGAATATGAAGCTGACATTACCTGCTCTTTTCCCTTTTTATCACAACACAATCCCAAGCCTTGTTTCAGCTCACTAACATTCCTCGTTAAGGAAAAAAAAGAAAAGAAAGATATCCAGATGGCCATAACCAGAATTAGTGATCTTCACCTTAAATCTCAATAATTCTTAGTCACTGTTTTTGCCCATAAGCCTCATGTATATGAGCATTTACTTCCGTCAATTAATTTAAGCTTTTACATATTGGGCATAAAAGGTAGATTCTCAATCCAATCCAATCACCGCGTCTGTTCATTTGGCTTACAAGTTATATCATCCATCGATTTCTACACAAGGGTGTAACACACACGATGTTACAATTACAAGTTATTCTTATGCAAAGATCAAGTGTAATGTCTCTTCTTGATTGGGGTAATACAATCCTCTTTAATCACTATCACCCACCGAAAACATTAAAGTTTTTCATTTGTGAAAGATGTTGTGTCGGCGTTGCATTTGGTACTACACAATAAGTCAATTATCTACAAAGCCACCATACATCAGTTGTCGCTTGATGTTGGCTCAAGTCTTTTCATCAATGGAGCCCCACTACATTAAGACAAAAAAAAAAATTAGAAAAAAAGGACATAGTTCATTTAAAATAAAAGATACTATTTACCCACATTAAAATCATGTATGGGTTGGTGATTTATAATGACATCGCCGTTAAAGTCACTGGGAGTTCCATCTAATATGCTTGCTGATGAATTCAGTTTTATTCTTCAACAAAATTTGTCAGACCATGCATGCAAATCCAACCATGCTGTCCAATTCAAGGATGGGCTGATCACATTCATCGGCGTACACACGGTCGATTATGCAAAATAATAGTCATCAATGGACTCTTTTAAGAAGTTAGAAGATGAATGATCAACATTTAATCTAATATAGACCAGCTCTAACTTATTTACTACATTTTCTATAGAAGTCTTAAATATTCACTAGTGGTCGACTGTGCATGCAAATACAACCATAGTGAGATTTTGCAATAGATCATGTAAATCCCATTAAAAAGTGAGGTGGCAAAATCTTTGCATTCGTGAACTTTTTGGTAGTGCTGCCGTCAAGATAGGAGATCGAGCAAAGGCTTCACGGTAAATGGAAACAAAACGTGTTGGACAGCGTACTTGTAAAGAAACAACAAAAGGCAACAATAATTTAGAAAATAATGGAATAAACACGACAAAAATATCTAAGAAATTGGAAACAGTTGAGGTGGGCAGGAATTCCTTGTCAGACCTTTCGTTGTTACATAAATCATACGATATAACGAGATTCGTCCATGATTGTCACATTCCAACAGCAATGACTCCGTACATCATAGCAAGATCATTTGGAAGAGGCGTAACCGCTGTTGCATACCCACCCACTAAACTCCTTCCTCTTTCCTCGATCCGTCGGAAATATAAATTGAGCATATTAATGATGACTTTTGTCGTTCTCTTCCAGTCGGAGGAACATCAGTTATCAGAGGGGGGTAACAGCATCTAGCGACGATTTGCCAGCTAAATCGTGGATCGTGCAAGACTCTATGAAGTTGCAAACCCCCGAAACATTGATCCCTGCTCAGTACTGACAGCTTTATGCAGCAAATGTAGAACGCGAAACTGCATGTTCGCAGAGCTCCATCTGGAGTTTAGGGTAAAAAAAGGGAAAGGGAAAAACATAACCTGATATTTCTATGCCGTGTCCTCTGAATACCAACAATCAAGAGATGCAGAAGCGTTTAGCTGGTGCGACAACTACTTCAACCCTACTGAACTAAAAGTTAATTGAACTGAACACAAGCAACCCAAGTTGGCCTATTCAATTGACGTCACCAACTGTGCATAGATTCAATTATACCATAGCAACAGGTTGAACCTAATTGTATCTTGGTCTACTCATATGGTTTGACTAAGAGCGACGTGTGCATTTCCCGAGTTGTCCATTTCCATGTGACAACACCGATCTCAATATCTGCTTCTTCCAAGCAGGAAGACAAAGGATGATATCCTACTGACCAAATACGTGTTTGACAAAATGACATGGATATAAGTACTAACATGATCGTTGAGATAAATCCATCATAATGATCAAATAAAGTTACACGCATTAAAAAGAATATCAAGTCTCTCAAGATGCCATTAGCACAAGATAACCAATCTTATAAGTGTGCAAATACAAGTGCAAACCACCACACATGGCAGAAGGTCCTCAACAGTCCACTCCAACTCTCTTGCGTTACTCAAAGTCTGATTGATAAGCTGCAGGGAAGGAACTTCTGTCAAAGGTGCAGATTACTTTGCCTTCTGGAAATATACAAACCCACTCTGAATCTCTCACTCAGGATGTTCTTGCATTCCAACAGATATTGAAATGTTCAGGATCCACATTGTAGCTTTCTACATGGATAAATTCTTCAACACACTATGAATCTACTGCTTTACTATCTGCACCAGCATTTTCACGAGCACGGGGTTTTAGTATTGAGCCTCCCTTGCCAAGTTTGACCCCAGCAGAGCGACAGCAAGGGCCAAATGACACGTAGATATGGCAAATGTAAGTTTAGTATTTGTCTGTGATCCCAAGATAGGATAAACTATCATAATCATTGAAAAGGACATAAACTTGCAACTCCATAGAAGAGGTTTTATGAGAACCTCCAAAGGTCTGAACTGATGCAGGAGACTATGTTATCCTACTGAATTAATTAGTCAATTAGAATAGAATTCCAGGAAGAGAAAGCTAAAGTCCTCTCATTAATTTTACCTCCTTGATATATTCCGCACGTTCTTGGTAAGAGGAGCATAGCAACATTTTCCGTGCATCACTAATTGACAAATAGTCATATGCTTTCTTGCCACATCTAGCAATTTCATCTCTGTTGTACAAAGGGAAAGAATAGAGTAAGCGCACATAAAAGAATCTTCAAGCATGACAATCTCACTATTTGACTAAAACCTTGAAATCTAGATGGGTCACACTTCATGCTTCTATTTGTATATTGTGATGGTTGATAGCAATTAGTACAGGCCATGTACTCTTGTAAATTAATATAAAAGCAACAAAAAGCCACACAAGTGTATGACTCAATCATCCCATCAAAAATGCTATACATTTCCAAAAATACCCTCCGTTGCAAATATAGGAAGAGACACATCTAATTTTATTGATTACTGATTTAGTCGTATCCAGTTGAAGCTAACTTCAAATCTTTTGACCAATTTAACGTCTTAACAACAAAGGCACAGTAATTACCTGACTGCCTTGGCCAGAAGGTCCATAAAATAAACATAAGTCTCATGAGGCACCATCTGCCTAGCACTCAAAACACGATTATAGGCCCCTTCCATGAAAGATCGCTCCAACTCAACAGCATGATTGATGCAAGGATTCTCTAGGGTGGCATATGAAAGCAATTCAAGTTCGGTATGGAACTCAGCTATTCTATTCTGCACAAGGAGTCTCAACAGGTTGAGACCTGAAATAGGGTACTCTTGAGAAGATCATGGAATATGGCCACTGCTCAATCATAAGAATTTTCAAGTTTACATAAAAATGATGAGTGTAAAATGTCAATAAAGCAATAAGGAGGGGAAATCTTTCTCATAATCTAGCAATTCAGGTCTAATGCCTTATAGTGTCTGCAAATGCACGTGACATGAGTATGAACAAACAATTTTAAGCAACACCAGGACAAAAGTTACCCTGCATTTGTATAATAAGGCTTCAGTTGAAAAAAAATCTCACTCAAAGGCATCTTGATCTTCCATCTTCACACTTATAATAAAAGCACGCTCATTAAGTACTAAAGAGTTCTTTAGGAAGGCAGGTGATGTGAGGCTTCCACATTCAATTCAGCAACTGAATGACATTTAATCTTTCTCACCATAAACCAACTCTAAGTTATGTCCTGCATCTTACATATAAGTCTCAAGCATTCCCCATGGTCCACTGTGCATGCAAATCCAATGGAAGTGCGGTTTTGCAAAAGATCCTGTGAACCCAGTGAAAAGTGAGGTGGCAAAGTCTTTGCACTTCTCAGCTTTTGATTAGTATTGTCATCTTGAAGATCGAGTAAGACTACATTGTAAAGATGGAAACAAAACATGCATTGTGGAGCAGAAGGGCCTACTGAAAAGAAACAAGAAAAGCCAACGATAATTTGAACAAAAAAATGAATAAACAAGAAAATAAGTACTAAGAAATTGGAAACTTTTGGGTGGTTGGAAATTCCTCGAATGTTCATTATTACATCATCATAAGATATGATGAGATCCATCAATGATGGTCACATCCTAATAGCAAGGAGCCAATTCATCATAACACCAAGATTCAGAAGAGGCAGACCATTGTTGCATACCCACCCATTAAATTCTTCCTCTTGCTCTTTCCCGATCCGTCAGAAGTATTGATTAAGCAAACTAATGATGACTTTCATTGTTCTTACGCAGCAGGAGGAACATCATTTATCAGAGAGGAGCAACAGCATTTAGCAATGGTTTTACCATGCAAAGGCTACATCATGGATCACTCAAGACTCCACCAAATTGCAAATCCCAGATTCATTGATTCTGCTCAGTCTTGAGAGTTTTATGCAGCAAAAGTAGAAATCGAAATCACATGTACCCCAGTTCCTACTCCACATTCGCATTTCGTCAAACACCACGACCAGCACTATGGAAATGATCGGATCTCCTTTCCTTTCCTCCCCTCTCCAAGGCAGCAGCTTCCACGATGACTGTCTTCCAACGCCACGACAAGCGACGACTCTTATTTCTTCAGATGCCTCCCCCATCCAGCCTCTTTTATAGAAGCAACGAATTCGCTCCTCCTCCTCCTCGCAGCGCTCGCGAGAACTTTGCTGCCTTCCATAAGCAAAGTCGGTGGGTTCTCTCGACAGCGAGCGTGAAACAGCAGATTCCACCCCCACACTGATTGGGAAGTCCTCAGGGATGAGAGGGAAAACGAAATGAATGGCGATTTATGATGGAAAGACGACGACATGGAAAATAATTTGTCAAGGAATGCCATAATAATACTCTCTATTTTCACTCATATAATATAATGAGATTAGATATTTACTCTTATCGATTATATACAGCATTGTGGTTATTCATCAATTTTTCATTTTCCACATCTGCTAATTATTCTGGAGGGCCCACCGCCCTGACAAGTGACAACCCACAATCTCACGCCCCCCTCCCTCCTCCCTCGGACAGCTGAGGCATCTCGTTGGATATTTCGTCCCAATCGTCACATGTAGAGACATGTGAAGGTATCACGCTCAATTTGTCACAACGGTAGATCCCTAATCGAGAAAGATGAGGCACGGCTCCTTCAGCGGCCCTCCACTCCTCCAAATCATGTAATCCATAAAAAAGTAAATGCTTGAGTTGAGGAAAGCTTCCTGCAGAGCAAACCATTTCCTTTCCCATGAAAGCCTCATATCCCAGCATGAGAAAAACCAAGCAAGGCAATTTCTCCAATATTGGCATCGGATCTTCTTCAAGTTGGGAATTTCTTAAGACCAGTTTCCTCAATTGCTGGGGTAGACTCTTATATTCTGGTGACTCCTCTATTTTTCCAATAATGGACAACTTACATGAATAAGGATAATTTGACATTTTACTCAATTCACCTTCAGTCCATAAACAATCAAACTTTTTTAAATAAAAAGATGAGGATCGAAGATGTTTCAAATTGAATTAAGCAAGTTGTGGAAATATCTCCAACTCGATAGGATCATACCAGACAAAGACAGTCAGTTTTTGTAGATTTGTGAGCTTGCCTACATCGTTTACATCACATGTCTTCAGACTAAAGTTTTTCAATGTTCGTAGATTCTTTAAAGTGTCCAACCGCAACTTCTTCCGGCCACCATGGAATTTCCCCTTGACGTTAAATTTGTGAGGAATACAGAGATACCTCAACCTTCTCATCTTCCACAACACATTTGGCATTGAAACCGTATAATATTTACCCGTAAATAGGTCCAAGAATTCCATATACACAAGGTTCCCCATTGATTGTGGCAAGCCCCCACACATAGTGTCTGCTAAACTTAAGAATCTTAGAAGGAGCAGGTCTCCAATTGATTTAAGTAAGCTTCTCCTCAAATTGAGGTTCTCCAATTTCAAAACTCTAAGAAACTTACAGTGGTTGCAAATAAGTTGAAATTGCTTCCACTCCCATGTGACGCCTTCGAAGGACATGAGAGTTCGAAGGTGGACTAGAGTACTCCCTATTGCTTTTAAGCTCGGAATCACATTTCTATTAAGAGAAAGCCTTCGTACTTTGCAACTTGACTCAACTTTTATTGCCATTGAAGCAAAACAATTCTCCGTCTCATTATCCTGCTGAATGTTAGGAATGCTTAGAAAACTCTCTTGCAAAGCCTTGGACACACACAAGTCTCGCATCAGGTCATGGAGGTGGTAGCTTTTGATCATTCCACTTAATTTGAATCGCGCTTGAACCATTCCCCTGTTAACCAACTCCGTTAAATATTGCTCTGCTACATCTTCCACCGAAATTCCTCTCTCTTTTTCATATGCATTCAGCAACACAAAGCCTTTAGCAATCCACATGTAAAGAACTTTCGTTGCAAGGATTTCTATATCCTCAGGAAAGCTACCCAAATAGAGGAAGCATGGCTTTAGATGCCATGGTAAATCGTCATAGCTTAAGGCTAACACTTTTGATACATCACTCTTATCACTAAAACGCAAATTGATCTTTTCGTGAATCGTCTTCCACTCGTTGACCGCCAGCAGTCCACCAAGCATAATGATAGCCAAGGGCAATCCTGCACACTTCTTAAGGAGTTCATGTGCTAACTCCTTCATGTCTTCAGCGATCACTACACAATATCAGGCAACGAATTGCAACTCAACAACCATAGGAAGATGCAACTGTAATAAGAAGATTACTTCAAGGATGAATATATGCTTTTAGAAGTATAAGTAAGATGCTATAGTTCTTTATAATTTGTGGTTCATTTATGCTTTTGTAAGGGGAAAATAGGGACCACAACAAAGCTCCTATATATGCCTCCATCTACTCCTGGAAGATCAAGAAGTCTAATTAACAAGTGGAATGTATCATCTTTGTTATTCGTGGCTTGAATTAAGTGACTCAAGCAAAGCTAAAGTAACAATAAACCTATTTGACGAAGAAATATGAAAGCAACACGGGGACAACTCGAGTGTGATCTCTCATAACTTGAATGTGCTACTAATCTTCTGCACAAATTCTAATGAAATCTTCGTTTGCTGCATAACGATTCATGATTTTCCTTATCAATCCCTACTTTTATTGTTAAGCCAACTATTCATAAATGCAAAAAAGGTGGACTTGAGATGAAGCCTAAGGAAGAAGTAACATAGCTAGGCTTCACATTTTTTCATAAATCCAATCAAAATCGCTTAGTATGTTGGCCTTATAAAAGTTTCTTTGATATTTAACCTCATTAGAGGAAAGGAGGAACAAAGTTTTGGATCTTGGTTTAGTGGCATAATTGTTAGCTATTAAGAAACAAAAGGGGCATCTAATTCCCCACATATTGAAATTATGGTGCCTAATACTTGATATTTCAATCATTTGAATTCCATTGTAACTATCTATTCATAAATTGCTTAAACTTCTGAAACGACAAACTGAGTAATGAAGTACCTGGTATTTGTCCCTCTATCTCTAATTGTTTTGTGATACCTTCTATAGCTTGGCCTGCAACAGTATCTTGACCACCTCTAGGTCCATCAGAGGAAATTTCAACAATTAATCCTACAATGATAACTGAAGCACCATAAATCAGAATCAAAGGGCAATATAATATATTGAAGCTACTATATGTTAGGATAATAACATTAGAGAAGTCTCACATTTTGTTTTGGGAAATGCCCTCTTCTTTAAGAGATCCCAGCTCTCTCGGTCTAATAAGCATTGAAGTTCATGGATCCCTTGAGGATTGATATACTCAGCTACATCTTTATTGCGTGTTGTTATCAATAGCTTGCTTCTTGTGTTCTCCACCAAGAATGTAGCTCGAAGACTATCCCATGCCTCTTTGGTCCAAATATCGTCAAGAACCACAATACATCTCTTTTCTTTTTGGGTCTCTTGTAGTTTTTCAAACAATTCCTGATTTATCATGTTCTTAACATTCTCATTTTGACCGGGGATCAATTTAACGAGAATTCCCATCAAAACATCTTTCACACGGTATTTTTGAGATACGCAAGCCCAAGCGATACCAGTGAAATTGTTCTTCACTTCATCCTGAGCAAGGACTTTCCTGGCGAGTGAGGTTTTACCCAAACCACCCATTCCCCATATAGAAATAACTCTGTACTGTTCTCCATCCTTCAACAGCTCTTTCACCAACTCCTTAATACTATCTTCCCTCCCAACAAAATCTTCCTCAAACTGGGAATAAGTACGTTTTGACGTCAAATCTCTCGCCCATTTGCGGTCGCCCTCATTCGCAGGTTGTGCGCCAAAAGCCAGCATGCTCATTCTAAGATTGGAGATGCTGGATTTAAGGCCCTCAATCTCTGTCCCCGCCACATGAACCTGCACGCACGCGCACTTCGCCACGAGGCAAGCACATGCTCTGGTGATATATTGTTCCTTCTTCAGCGCGACTCTCAGGGTGTATCTCTCGATGATGTCCTCGGCATCATAGGCAAAGTCTCGGAGTTGTGCGACCCATTCTCCAACAGCTTGGTTGTGCTCTCGCCTCGCATCCGCATCCCTCAGCAAGCACTGGATCAGCCTCAGCTCCCTATACAGGTCCTCAACCTTGCCCTCCACGCCCCTTAAGAATTTGGCTTCGTCGATGAGCAGCTTTCCTATTGTTTGCCCCACGGATGAAACAACAGACTCGGCCATTGTTATTGCACTACTTGATTACAATCGGTGGAGCTTATGATAGAGAATGACTTGAGAATTCACTTTCTATGCGTTAAAAATCTCTGCACATATAGGCCTGCGAGTTGCAAAGAAGAAAGAAGAGGAGTAAGTGAGAGTGCTAGTATGAACAAAATAAAGGAGTTAGAGAAGAGAATAAGAACACAAGATTTATAGTGATTCGGCTTAATCCAAGCCTACGTCCACTCTCCCACGCTAACAGCCTTCTTGGCTGGATTCCACTATGCAATCAATAAGAGATTACAACTTCAAGTGCAAACACTTAGTAGTAGATCACACTATCTCACTAAGTCACTCTTTTGGTATTTCTCTCACGATTACAAACGTTTAAGCTCTCAATGACAAGTATATGATCGAAAGTCGCCGCACTTTGGAATTATAAATTCTACGCTCCGTCTCTTACTTGCTCATCGGTCCATGATCTCCTTAAATACTCCTCCACTTCAAAACTACCCGTTAGACAGTATCCCGGAGAATCGTTTTCCAATATACCCATTGGACAGCTCTATATCTAGAAGATTTGGTAACCGTTGAGTGACAAAGGTAGAATCCTAAATTGATTCCGATCGCCCATACAAACGGAATCTTGGTTTCCATAAGTAAAGCTTCTTCGTATAGAAAGTTCTTGTCTTCAAGATCCAATCGTCAATCAATTAGATTGAATCAATCAAATCAATCTTGATGTGGAATCCAAACCAGATCACTAGCCGTTATATGATTGGGCTTGAGTTACGATTCATTAACTGATGTAAAGTCGATAGCCATAGACTTTACAATATGAGTCCGTAGACTTTACAATATGGGTCGAACATATCTGCTTCGAATGTTTAGCTTTAAGGTCTATACCCAAATTCAGCTTCAAAGATAGAGTCTATCTTCTCGTTAGCTTCAAAAGATAGAATCTATCTTCTAGTTCAAATTCACATTCGATCGGAATTAGTCGAGTGAGGAGCTTGATGTAGAACAGACTTTGACACTAAAGTCTGGCAGTCTTCAAACTTTGAGTCTTGAGTCTGGCAATCTTCAGACTTTGACATAGAAGTCTGGAAATCTTCAAAATATACTCTGGGCATATGTTACGTTCAGTCTTCTGGTCGTCTTCACACTTTGACAATATCCTTTACATGTTCTATCATCTGCATGGTCTATTACTTAACCATTAAACATGTTAGTAGCCTTTGATTTATTTTGTCATCTTCAAAACATCATAAGGGATTTCCCTAACAGTAAGTACTTAGAAAGTTGCGTATCGCATTGATAATACATATTCTACATCCTCGGATGCAACAAAATCACCCCACGAATGACTTGAGCTTAATTAGGTGTCCAGGCTTGGCAACGTTTCGTAAAAGTGTACTAAGCTGATAATTATGTTTATTCTTTTTCTCTTGGAGTTGCAACAAGCATAAGCTTCGATTTTTTATTTTTTTATTTTTTTGGTAAATTGTGCGGTGAACCTGCACACCACCAAGAAAAGAAGTTCCCAGCTTATTGCCCATTAAGAATCCTCCGATGCTTAAATTAGTATGGGACTAGAGTGTGTTAAGTATGGAATTTATGGAGAAAGCATACTATCAATATAGTGGGTTTATTTGTGAACCCATTTGATTATGGACTTTGTTAGCAGTGATCCCAGTTAAATATGTTGTAATTAAAGCGAAATTTGTCAAAAGCTTGCTCATCGTGAGATTGTCTCGCAAGTTGGGGAAAAAATCATAATATAAGTTTGTCATCATGAGTTTGCCTCAATTATGTTGTAATTGAGCAAAATTCAATTATTAAATTACACCCATCTAATATGCATGTAAAAATTTTGATTACTAATAGCTAAATCTCAATACATCATGTAATTGAAAATGAATTCGAAATTATTTAGCTATCAAACACACTAACGCAGCTCTTCATATCCTTAGAAATTCAAATCCCTAATGAACCACCATGGAAGCTGTTAAAAGAAATGGAACGTCGCCTTCACAAAGCACCTCTATCATGATGGCTCTCTCCTTTCTCTCTCTCCAGGCCTCCACTAGTAAAATACGTGTGTTGCTCACTAGTCACTCTCACTACTTAATTGGTAAAAGAGCCTCTTCTTTTCTTTTTTCTTTTTTTGATCAGGAAATATAATTTAATTATAGAGATACGAGATACAGTTTGCAACTATAATGTCTGATAAAAGCAAGTCTAGTAGGGGAGAGGGGGGGAGACGGCCCAAGAAGGAGAGAGGCAGCCCTTGTTGTGGGCTCGTGCTACCCAATCAGCTACTGAGTTTGCAACCCGTTTACAAAACCTAATTTGCAAAAGAGGAAGAGCGCTGCACAAAAGAACTACTTCGTGGACGAGGGGACGGATCTCCCATGGTGGCTCTCGCCAGCTGTTGATGGCTTCTACCAAGAGTAAGCAATCCAAATCAATCTCCAGAGGGGTAGTCACCGTTTGTTGCTGTAGTACGTGGCGGAGAGCACAAATCAACGCCTGAGCTTCCGTCTGCAGAGCCGACGCTGCCTGCACAAATCTAGTAAATCCCTCCTTCAACTGCCCAGAATGATTGTTGGAAATGACAGCAATCAATCCCTCTATATCGCCAGAGTTAAAAGCCCCATCAATGCTGATTCGTAGGGACCCCGGAGCAGGAGATCTCCAGAAGCAATCCATAGTGTCACGCTTTTGCCCCTTTTGCAGCAGAGACGGATTGAAGGGCTGAGCAGATCGAACCTGGGCTGTGGTAGCAAGAACAACAGGAGATGGATCCAAACAATGGTTGGAGAATATTGCCCTGTTTCGGGCTTTCCATATCTATCAACAAACTGCGATAATAATCTCCAAGGCAAGTATGACCTGTTTATCCAATATTCGACTAGCTAGCCATTCATCAATGCGGCGTATATTAGTGTTGGCGAAGGAGATACCTATTGACGGGTGTGACCAAATTTCAATTGTCCAGGGGTAGAACAAGAAGAGGTGCTCGATCGACTCCGGCTAATGGGTGTGACAGAGAGGGCAAAAGGGATCGGTACTAATACGGCGTCGAGAGAGATTCTCTTTTGTGGGCAACACATTATGGCAGACATTCCAGAAGAAGACCCTAAGCTTTGGTGGGAGTTTAAGCTTCCAGATGCGCTTCCAAAGTTGAGGAGGTTGCTGATATGACGATGAGGCGTGCAAGGTAAGAATAACTCTTTCTGCTACTCTGATGAAATGATAGCCGCTTTGAACTGTATACTGGCCATTAGTTGTAGCTGTCCATACTAGTTTATCGGTTGTAAGGTCTCGTCGCACTGGAATGCTGAGTATGTCTTTTGTTGTTGTTCATCATAATAGGTATTTAAAGTAACTATATCCCAGCTATTTGAATTTTGAACCAGTAGCTCAGCCACCATTCTCAGTTCATCACACTATACAAGTCCACCAAGGATACCCCTAGGAAGCCACCGATCCTGCCTGATGTTTATATTTGTACCATTGCCAACCGACCATTGTAGATTAGGAAGTATAACCTCCCGTCATAATAGTAAGCTTTGCCAGCCCCATGAAGGGCGAACTCCTCTCCGGGCATAACGAAAGTCTTGTGTAGGAAAGTAGATTGCTTTAAATAGTTTACTCCACAATGAGGACGGCTGTTGGATGAGACGCCATGCTTGTTTACCCAACATGGCCTTGTTAAAAGCTGCCAAATCTCGAAAGCCTAGTCCTCCCGCCGCCTTAGTATATTTCAACACGTCCCATTGTTTCCAATGGATACCTGCTTTTCGACAATCATTCTGCCACCAAAATCTAGCAATCTTTTTTTTCAATAGATTTGCATATGGAGATACGGATTTTAAGAACAAACATTGCATACTGAGGGATGGCTTGCACAACAGTTTTAATTTGGACCTCCTTACCACCCTTTGAGATTAGATTCTCCTTCCAGCCCTCCATTTTCAAGTTCACCCTACCCAAGATCCAAGAAAAGAGCTCTCCTTTTGATCGACCCCAATCAGAGGGGATGCCTAAATATCTGCCCATTCGTTCCAACACAGGTATTTTGAGCTCACTTGCCAGGTTATCTTTAAGATAGCTTGGGCAATCCTTACTTAGGAAGATACCCAACTTGTTTCGATTGATGGACTAACCCGAAGCTAAGCAATATTGAGACAAAATACTTGCCAGGTTGTGACATTCAGCAGTGGTGCCATTTACAAAGAATATAGCATCATCAACAAAGAACAAATGATATGAGAGTAGGACTAAATCTGTTAATTTTAACGCCTTTCAACTATCCCATGTCGATGGCTCGATGAATGAGAGTGGATAAGAGATTAGTCAAAAGGATGAAAAGATAAGGGGATAAAGGGTCCCCTTGATAGATACCTCGAGTAGGGCGAAAATAATCCATCTGTTGACCATTAAACTTGATACTAATAGATACGGTTGATATGCACTGGAAAATCCATTGAACCCATTGGGGATGGAAGCCAATCTTATGAAGGTAGGCCGTCAAAAAGTCCCATTCCACTCTGTCGAATGCTTTCTGCATATCCATACGAATGATTGCTGGGAAGTTACGCCGTCGTTTTCTGACTTTAATCTTATGGATAATCTCCTGGACCACTAAAATATTGTCCTATATTTGACGCCTACTAACAAAGGCCGATTGTTAATGTGAAATCAGTTGAGGCAATATAGGTTTCAGCCGATTAGCTAGGACTCTGGAAATGATCTTATAGGCGAAATTGCATAGACTAATAGGGCAGTAGTGGTCTAGACTTTGTGGGAGGGGGGGTCTTTGGTACTAAAGTAACAGCAGTCTAGTTAAGAGCCAAGGGCATTTTAGTAGAAAGGAAGAATTGGTGGACTGAATGAAACACCACTTCCTCGAGAGTATCCTAGTTAGATTGATAAAACAATCCATTCAGTCCATCCGGACCCAGGGCCTTGTTCCCTCCTAGCTGAAAGGTGGCTGTACGGACTTCATCCTTAGTTACCATGGCAGTGAGAGCCATATTCATTTCATGGGTTACTAAGCAGGGGCACCGATCGAGGATAGGACCATAATCACGAGACCCCACTGATTTATATAGATTATAGAAAAAAGTTTGAGTCTTTTCCTTTAATACGGCTTCATCGCATACCCAACCTTGTGCACCATCTAGTAACATTGTAATACGATTCCGTTGCCTTCTTTGGATGGTTGTGGCGTGGAAAACTTAGTATTTTTGTTGCCCCATTTCAACCATTTGATTCCCGAACGCGTAGCCTAGAACTGCTCTTCTTGTTGCCAAAGCTACTGAATTTCTGATTTAATTGTTGTTACTTCGTGTCTGTCGTAAGGAATGTCCATTTGGTTTGTGATCTGTTGAAGTTTATATTGCAGTTCGCAGATTCTTTTGTTTGCATTTGAGAAGGTCCGACGACTCCATAAGGAAAGTGCGAGACTGGCCTTTTTTAATAGGTGTGGTAGATCATGGTGTGCATTGGTAGGTTGTTGCCAAACATCGGAAATAACCTTCCTACAGTCCGGGTAGCCAAAATGCTTCAAAAGTGAAGGGCGGGCCCGCCTAGTTTATGATGCTACAGTATTCAGTAGGAGCGGGCTGTGATTAGATCCCACCGCTAGGAGAGCACGTACAACAGTATCCGGGAAGGCAATTCTCCACTCTAGGTTGCACAGAAATCTATCTAAGCGCTCCTTGATGATGTCTTCTCCCTTACGGTTATTCATCTAGGTAAATGTGCATCCTTTGCTCTCCTTGTCAATCAAGGAGCAATCATGTAATACCTCACGGAATGAGGACATTCGATGAAAATTAGCTAACTTTTTCCCTACTTTCTCCCAGTGGTAAGTGACTTCATTGAAATCGCCAACACAAAGCCACGGTAAAGAGTTTGTCAATGCAATCCTTCGAAGTACCTCCCAAGAACTATTGCCGAAGCCGAAACACTATCGGTGCATGGATACAGGTCATACGGGTAGGTATATGGTTCCCCAAGTCAATGCAAAACAAGTCTATAAAGTCTAGATCTGAATGAACTATGCTGAGGTTGAGATGTGCATGCCAAAAGATAACTAAACCCCCTGCTAGACCAATAGGGTTAACCAAAAAAGAGTGAGGAAATTTGAGATGTTTCTGAATTTTAGATAGCTTTTCTGGACCATTTTTCGTCTCCATTAAAAATAGGAGATCCGATCTTTCTCGGACCACAAGGGCCCGAAGGGCTTGAACTATCAGGGTAGACCCGAGACCCTGATAGTTCCAACTCAACATTTTCATTTTGCCATCGATGGCTTTTGAGAGCAAGCCACCTCTGCCCTTGTACTATGCTTTTCAGCCATAAGTACAGGAGTGTCACATAGCTGTTTTGGACCAGCCACTAGCGCCCGAGTTCGATCTTCTTCCATGTCAAGCACAGGTGTTTCCATCAGGTTTGATTCGTCTAGGTCATACAACAGTAAACATTTTTTGTCATATGGCGTATAACACTTCTGTTTTTTAGCAGCACCCATATTAGGTATCATCCTTGAATTCTTAATCTTCCTATGGAGCTGATTATCCATAGTAGGAAGCTAAGGCTCTTTCATTTTAACTGATGCAGGTATCAAAGCTGTATGAGTAGAAGTCCCATCTGGTTTGTCCCTGTATTGGGCTGAGGTATTGGAGAAACCGGTAGATTTACTATTGCTGTGGTGTTATGACTCATAGAAGGCAAAGGAGGTGCATTCAGCAGCTGTGATGGAGGCATCTTAAGTATAGATTCTTCAAACTGATCTATTATAGTGTGAGGTGCATAGAAAGATTGCCAAAAAGGACTAGGTTCTTTGACTTCAGCCTTAAGCCATTGACCATAGACCATGCTATCTCGTGTTTCAAATTTAGCTGCATCATAGGTAATTTCCTTGCAATACATTGCATAATGACCCAACTTCCCACAAGAGTAACAAAAATGCGAAAGACGATCATATCTGAAATCCAGCCACAAATTTCCCATCAATACGAATCAACTTACGGTTCTTAGAGAGTCTTGAAGATTTAATTCACCCTCACTCGACCTGTTCTAGCAGTACGTCCCTCTTTAGTGTCAATTTGGACTTCTAGTACCCGACCAATTTCTTGCACAACCTTGGTTACTAGGCTTTCAGTGGTCCATTCCAAAGGTAGGCCGAAAATTTGTATCCAAAAGGCACAAGTTGAAAAATCATAACAATGTAGAGGGGTGTTGGGCTGCCATGGCTTGAGAATAAAGAGGTGACCTGAAAAAAGCCAAGGCCCACCATCTAGAACATGCTTTTTATCAGCAGCCAACTGAAACTCAACGACATATAGTCCACCCTCACATTGTGTAAATTCAACTTGCTCAGTTCGCCACACTTTTTTTTATAGTACTCTGGAAAGCAGGGAAATTGATGGATGGATTAGAAAGTATCGTTCCCAGTAAAGTTAAACTGCATTCTTCCAACTTTTCAGGAGGTGGTGCATCATCCCATACATCGATGTTCCTCTCAGTTGTAAGCCTACCTAGTCTTAAGCACAGGGCAGCTAGTCGCACAGAATCAGGGACCGCTTCGGAGGCCATCCAACCTCACAAATAATAGCGACACAAACCCAGTGGACTAAGGAAATACTGGGTAAGAGTCGAGAAAAGACTACCGATACAATTCATCCAGAGTAGCAGAGCCTTGGAGTCCCGACATGCCGAACTCAAGTCAAAGAAGACGTCCAGAATTATGAAGAAATGGAGGAGAGGAATCGTACCGTGTACAAGTCTGACGAGATAGAAAGCGAACAACTCTGAAGATATCGCGTAAGAAACAGAGTCCCCGTTCAATTTGGAAATGCACAATCAGGAGCGATGAGAGAATAACAATCGGAGGTAGTACGCATGGTAAGAGCCCATCGGTAATTCCAAGGAAAATGACATGCAGCCGATTCTCAAGAAAAACGGGTGAAGACTGAAGCCAAAACCCTTAGAAAAGGGAAGGTAGAATGAAGATGCAAGGAAGGATGGTAGAGATTAAAGTTAGGGGCAGGTTGTAGAAGCCATAACTAAACACAGGGTTTAGAATTCTCTGCATGTCGATAGTAAAAGAGCCTCTTCGTGTCATCAAAAATTGCCTCAATTGCTTCCCAGTCAACTCCCTCATTGATCTCACTCAGTCAAAACATACATGTTTCGTGCAAAAAATCAATTTATCTTTCTCTTAGAAATAACATGTTAGGCAAAAAGTGAATACTCAACAATGTACAAGGGGCATAGACTTGATGCAAATGTTGAGACATACAACGTAAGAGTTCACCAAAGATAAATTGGGCTTACAATTGTACTATACCAGAAGCTGAGAAGCACAACATAAATTCATGCATCACAGCTCTAAACATAAAATATGCATGCATGCATGTGAAAGCCCCATACTGAGAAAAGCTTCCACTTGCTTATAATAATCATTCTAAGTATAGAAGTTAGCACCGCCGACTTGCTGGAAGCAGCAAGTGAACTAATATTTATGTCATTCAAACGACCCAAGGGAAAAAAAAAAAAAACGGAATATGGCATAATCCATCTCACCTCGAAGAACGTAAAAATAAAACATAAAAATTCTAAATCATCAAAATACCGATGCAATGATTATGATAATATTAAAGAAAACTAAAACCACAAAAAAGTAGAAAAAGAAAAGGAGACAATTCGACTGGGAAAAGAGCCACTAACAAGATCAATTGCGACTTCCTCTTTTGTCTGAATATTGATTCCTAAAAGTAATTCGTGAAAAACTTCAGTTAGAATCAAACTAAAAGCAAAACGGATAAAGTAGAAACCGTGTATCAGTTCGCGAGCAGTCCATCGAAGTAAATCTCTCCGAACGATCCGCTTCCAATCTTACGATCGAGCCAGAAACAATAACTCAGAATGATTATTGGTACTGGGATTGGGTCAATAAGCTCATCATCTTCATCCTCATCATTATCATCGTCATCACTCTGCACAGCTAACTGGATAAAGGCGATGGCACATATATATAAGTAATGGCACAAGGGTAGATGGTAATAATTCAGCATCGCATTTTTGCTTTATGTACCGTCAAAAGATTTGGTTACACACAGGCAAAGATCAATAATTCAGCATCATATTCTTGCTTTATGCCCCGTCGAAAGAATATTGGTTTCGCATGGGTTAATGGCACTAACTCGGCATCACGTCTTTGCTTTGCGTTGTCAAAAGATGAGTTTATCAAGGTGAATCGCTTTACGTGTCATCAACTTAGCATCATATTTTTGCTTAAAGTGTCGTCAAAAGATCATTTTCAAATGGGCTAATACTGATAGCAACATTTTTGTTCTTTGTAGTAGGAATACATACCTTCGCAAATTATATCTACTGTAAGATATATCATGGCTTGTACCATTTAATATATACGCACACACGAACTAATCAGACTTGTTCATGTAATTAAATTCAACTCCACAAAGTTAAGGATAAGTTACGATGATGGAACTGCACGTATAATTTGGAAACTCCATATATGCATGACTAGAAAGTGTTACAGTGATTTTGTGGTGCGTTAATAGTTAAATGTTTTAACTCTACAATGAAAGTGTAGTAATTTTCTACGATATCATATGAGAAACCATAATTCAAAATTCGGTGATTAACTAGATGAAAGAGAACCACATATATTTAATGCCCATCAAAAGCTCCATCAACAAGTGATTTTGAATCTTTGAACACGATTGCAACATGCCATATACAACTTTATAATTATATATGATGTGTAATTTGTATTTGTATATTCACATACAAAAGATTAATGAGAGGTTGTCGCTTTTTTTTTACAAACCGAGGGACAAACATAAAGGCCGGATTTCCTAGAAAGAGCAGGATTCAGGCATTGCACTTAAGAACAACCGTGAAAGAAGTTTCTTGGGCGCGCATTTAAAAAGCCCATTCTCATTCTAAAAAGTTTATAAAACAGAAATAGATTGTTCTATTTCTATTTCTGAAAAGTTTTTAAGCGAAAAATAACCGTTTGATAACGACACAAAATTTCTATTCTAAAAATAAAATTCGTTTAATAATGACACAAAATTTCTTCCTTTCGGACGGTGACAATGACGACTAACGACCTTTAATATAAAAATAAAAATAAAAATGATTTATTAACAAAAAAAAGAATAAAATAAATCATAAAAAATCATAAAAAATAAAATAAAAATATCCTTAAAAATAAATTTATTTTATTTATTCTATTTTATTTTATTTTACGAATAAATTTATTTTAAAATGAATAAAAATAAAAATAAATAAAAATAAATTTATTTGGCAAAACACTCAAGGTAAAAATAAAAATAAATTTATTAAATTTAGTTTTAAAAAATAATTTATTTTTATTTATCATAAATAAATTATTTTTAATAATTTTAATAATTTTTTTAATAAACTAAAAATAAAATGATAAATAAAAATAATTTATTTATTTTTAATAAATTTATTGTTATTTTTAAATGAATAAAATGAATATATTATTTTTATTTTTAATAAAATGAGGAGAGGCGGATGAGGAGGAGGCAGAGTCGTAGAGAAGATGACAGAGACTCACCGAAATTAGGATTTAGTGGGAGAAATTATTTAGAAGAGAAATCGAGAGATAGAAAATTTATATTTCTGATTTCTCTTCCAAATCAATTTCTGGAATAGAAATCTATTCTAGTAGGTTTATTAAACATGTTTCTATTCCAAAAACAGATCTGGAATAGAAAAATTATTTTTAGAACAGAAATTTTGGTTATCATGCACTCCCTTGGTTTCTGGATTCTGGCATTCCACTGCAGAGACGCAATAAAATTGGCGAACTGCAGTACAGTGAGAGTTAATGCAGCCACGCGGGTAATTTCAAGTTCCTAGTGAGAAAGAATTGGATGATCGTGATTAGCCTTCACGATAGACATGCGCAGTACTCCCCTTCACCGCATGCCACCAACAAGAGTATATGATGCATCTCTTTATAAGCCAATCTTTATATCTCTAGTATTCTCTTTAAGTAAAATAAAATCTCCGCCCAAGGATCTTGGAAAGTAACAACTATGGACCATAGGAACTAGGAAGAGCTGACCTTATCTATACCCCTTAAAGCGAACAATATTATAACCGAGCTGGAACTTATTGCCGACGCGCGGCTCCATCGGAGAGCAAATTTCAAAAGGGAGGAACCCTAGCTATGCACGCTCTTATCCAAAGACTATAGGAGAGACTTCATCGTAATCAAACCGCAGCCACTGATAAGGAGAGAGAGTGTGTGCCAGTCATTACAATAATTGGGCATCATTATCGTTTAACAATAACAGTGGGTTTAGGTCATTGAGCTCATTATCTTCATCATCATCGTTATCATCATCACTTTCTAACGGTAACTAGATAAAGGTAATGGCATCTAAGTAATGGCATATAGACTGCTAGCAATAACTCAGTATCATATTCTTAAAGTAATGGCGCACCAGCTGCTGGCAAATATTTTTAAATAATAGCACATCGACTGCTAGCGATAATTCGGCATCATGTTCTTACTTTATGTGTCGTCAAAAGTTTCATGGGCAGATTCCTTTTATGTGCCCGTCATTTCAGCATTTGCTTTATGTGCCATCAAAAGATTGGGTTCTCATGGATTTATTTTCGGAAAAATTATTCAAAAATCTTAAACAAATTATGTTTTTGCAAATTCAATCATAAATTTTTCAATTTTATCAATTGAGTTCTAAATATTTTTACTTTTTGCTAATTGAGATTCATCTAATCAATTTTGACTAAAAATCAATGACATGAACATTAGTGGTGCAATCGACTTAAATGCTCCAAATTGCCATACATAACATTTACATCATGTTTTCATTCTCTCTTATTGTATCACATGTCATGTATGTAGACAAGCTCCTAATGGAAGCCACACTTTTTCTAACCAGAAAAGCACGCCTCCCCATTTTGATTTCAATTCACACGTTAGGGTTCGCTTGTCCATAGATCTACTTCTCCAAACCCTTCTAATGTCAAAAGACGAGTAAGCATCAACGAATTTCAGTGCAGATTAGCTATTAAGCCTTTTGGTTTTTTTTTTGTTAGACATGTCTTGAGGACATGATCTTTTATGACCAATTCTCTTATATGCCCAAATGAACATCCAATACCCATCAGAACCCCGAAGATCCACTTCAAAGTCTATTTAGGTTGTGGAATCAAAGAACCGATACTAAGCTATATTCCAGCAAAAACAAACGTCTCCTCAAGGCCTTGCTTGGCACGCGGAAGTCGAGAAAGGACAGCTAGTAATACAAGTTCTTGGACGGGAACTAGGAAGAACAGTGGACAAAGGAAACCGGATAGACCATATCTCAGTTTCTTTGCATCATAAAGTGTACCTCAATTTCTGTCCTCACCACATGAACCTGCAGGCACGTGCACTTCGACACGAAGCAAGCATATGCTTTGATGATGTTTTGTCCCTTCTTCAACACGACTCTGAGGATGTATTGCTCTATGACGTCCTTGGCATCATAAGCAATGTCACGGCGTTGTGCGACATTCTCCAACAGCTTGGTCGTGCCCTTGTCTAGTGTCTGCATCCCTCAGCAAGCACCGGATCAGCTTCAGCTCCTTTTGCAGGTCCTCGACCTTGCCCTCCACAACCCACAAGAATTTGGCCTCGTCAATAAGCAGCTTCCGTATTGTCTGCCCATCGACAAAACAACAGACTTGGTCATTGGTATTGACTACTTGACTATGATCAGTGGAACTTACAGTGGGGAATGACTTGAAAATTGAAAATTCAATTTTCATGCGTTAACAAGCTTTGAACTGATAAGCCTGCGAGTTGCTAAGAAGAGAGGAGGAATAAGCACTTAAAAAGTTGCATATTGCACTGACAATGCATATTCCACATCCACGGGTGCGCAAGAAAATCACCCCACACGAGAATTGAGGCTTATTGGGTCTCGAAGCTTGCCAACTCTTGGAGCTACAAGCACAAGCTCCAATTTTTAATAAAAAGAAAATTGCACCTTCAACCTGCAAACCAGAAGGAAAAGAAGTCTTCGGGTTCTGGCTCCTTAAATATGTTGTTATTAAGGAAAAATTTGTCAAAAGCTTGCTCATAATGAGATTGTCTTAAAAGTATGGGCAAAAAAATTGGAACAAAAATTTGTCATCATAAGTTTGCCTCAAATATGTTTTAATTGAGCAAACTGCACATATTATAATATGCCCATCTAATAAGCATGCAAAAATTTCGATCACAAATATCTACATTCAATAATAAAACCTCTAATGATTGAAAGGAAATCGTAATTACTTAGCTATATCAGGTCAGTTTTGTATAAACCCGATGTTCTTGCACATATAATAACATGAAAAAAAAAAAAAGATACAAAATAAGAAGAAAACCGAATTACTTTATCTGAATGTGTGTTTTTTATATGTGTTATGTTATCCTATTAATAAAGAACGCATGCTTTTCGTAAGTTCAAAAAACGTACTAAAAGAAACAAAAAGAAGGTTTGGACTTCTATTAGATCCATTATTAGTTTGAGAATTAAAGTACACATTTACCATTTAGTGATTGACATGTGGAAGAACTCTATCACATTATTATCTTCAAAGTGTGTAGAAATTTTGTTATGGACGTAACAGTTGTCTCAAAACTTTTAGCCCAGGTCAAGAGGATTTTAGGTCTAACCACACACCTCACATTTCATAATTTAGCTTCTGCCATAACTTATAAAGCATTCGAGATGCCTAAAAATTCAAACCCCAAATGCACGGCATTGGAAGCTGTGAAGACTTCACAAAGCACTTGTAGCATGACCACAAGGTCTATTGCAATTGCTCTCTCTCTCTCTCTCTCTGCGCCAAGGTCGCTCACTAGTCCATGTAATTGGTAAACAGAGCTTCTCCACGTCATCAAAAGAGAATACTATAGTTGCCTCACTCTCTCTCTCTGTCTGCCTCCACCGGTAAAGTCGCTCGCTGGTCCCTACGTAATTGTAAACAGAGCTTCTTCACGTCATCAAAAGAGAATACTATAGTTGCCTCAGTTGTTTCCCAAGCAACCCCCTCATTGATCTCGCTCAGTCAAAACATACATGTCTCAAGTGAAAAATTGATCTTTCTTCTTATAAGTAATCTTTCAGGCAAAAAGTTGATACTCAACAAGGGATGAAGGGGCATTTACTTGGGCATACAATCATATTATAGCAGAAGCACGACATCAATTCACGCATCACAGCATTAAACATATGCTCGCAAGCATTTTTGAAATAAAGAAGTTGCCACCCTGGCTTGCTGGAAACAAGTGAAACTATCAATATCTATGCCAGTCGCACAACCCAAGAAAGAAACAGAACAAAGCACAATCCATGTCGCCTAAGAGAACATAAAGATAAAACATCAAAATTCTAAATCAACAAAACACCAATCCATTGACACAGCAATACTAAAAGTTAACTAAATTAAGCAAAAGCTAGAAAAACAAAATGATCAATTTAACAGGGAGAAGAGCCACTCACAAGCTTAATGGCGACCTTGTCGTTCATCTGAACAAATTCAAACTAAAAAGCAGAATGGATAAAGCAAAAATCAAGTATTAGTCAGCGAGCTGTCCACTGAAGTAGATCTCTACTTATGATCAGCTACCAATCTTATGACTGAGCCAGAACTTGTTTCTAGGAGTAACCGGAAACTATAATGGAGAATGATTATTGTTCAACAATAATACTGGGATGGGGTCAATGAGATCATCATCTTCATCCTCACCATTACCATCATCATCACTCTCTACCGCTAACTATTTATGGACAATGACATACAGGTAATGATACAATTTTGTTTTATGTGCCATCAAAACATTCGTTTCCCATGGGCTAATACTAATAGCAATCACTTAGCATCATGTATTTTGTTAATATTCGTTATTGCAGTTCTAGCATGCTGAAAAATTAATGGCGATTCATCATCAAAATGACTAAAATTTTTTGAAAAAGGAAAACCTCTTTGCTTCAAGATTCAGACTTCTTCTGCAGCAAACACTTTCGCCCGGACAACTGTAAGAAAAGAAAATGTCCAAAAAGACCAACGAACATGAGAGGGTAGTCAATAGAAAACAGAAACTGTCAAGACAAAAGAAGAAATGAGAAGTTGGAGCGGAGAATGGATTACAGGAATACTACAAAGAATGGCGGAAAACGAGAGAGGTTGCTTCATGGCTTCGCGTTTCTGACCACCTATTGCTTTATCCCTTTTGGTTTCTTGTTTTCTTCTTTTGTCCTTTTGGATCCCTTCGATGGATAACTGCACGAAAAAGTATAAAGAAAAGCACAAAAGCCGAAGAAATTATGAGAAGAAACCGAGGAGGTGCCTCCACGTTGCTTCGTCGTTTTTCGCCGCATTGCTCGTCCCTTCGATTAATGTCTAGTGGAGACGCCAATTGGTCTTTTCTTAATCGCGGTTTTCTTCTTTTTTATCCTACGCCATCGTTCATCACAATGCAAAAACTAAACCACGAAAACGAGAGCAACCCGTCGCTTCCATTTCATGCGCCCGAACACCGTTTCAACTCCCCACGTGGGCGTTTTGTCAAGCACCTGGCCACCACTTGAAAATGCTCGGATCTTTCCCTCTTCTTCGGTTCCGCAATGACTTTGACGACGATGTCTCCAACGCCACGAGCAGCGACGCTCATTTCTACTTGTCTCGCATCAGCGTCCTCCGAGACACGTTGGATTGATTCACCGTCGCCTCCTCTCGCATGCCCTCCAATTGTCCCCCCGCAGCCTACGAGAATTTTGCATCTTCATCGAGCGAGTCACGAGCTCCCTCTACGGCGAGCGGAATAACAGAGGTTCCGCCTTTGAAGCCCCCAAGGATGAGAGGGAAAATAAAAGTCGGTCCTCAAAATTTTAGTTAATGTTCAATTTGGTCCTTGGAATTGAATTTTGGCCAAATTGGTATTTGTGCTCTCTGATTTAAGCTAACTGATCCTTTCAGCCGACACATAATCCAAATGACTACGACAAACCAATTTGAAGCCATAAAACATCAATTCGCTAGAAAGGGGCATGAGCTACATTGTAGTCATACTTTCTTTTATTTATTTATTTATTTATTTATTTATTTTTAACAGAACTTACTAGTCCACGTTGTTGAAAGATTCAATTAAAAGTAAAATATTTAATCCCTGCATTCTTTTATAGAACCGTCCTTCATTTTATCACTCAGGCTCAATCTGAATTATACAGCTTTTGATATTAGTGGTTTGGTCGGTCCTCGACCGATTTAGAAATCAATTATATATCGGCCTTAATTTTTCCTTGAGAATAAAAAAAAAACATAATAGTCAACTGCATTAATTATTGGAATTGTCTAAGCCGAGCTAATCTCACATACTTTCAGCTCACGATGTAGCTGAACACTTGAACTTATTTTTCTAGCTCTTTGAGTTTCCTTCAAACTAACCAAAATTCTGTAGCCAGACACAATCATTTATTGATTTTTACTTTAAATAATATTTCTTTCAGGAGCACCAAACAATTCTTCACAAGATACGTGGCAATACTTAAAACTTACAAGAAGTCAACATTAGTTCCATAATATAAGGGGGGACTGGCTTTATAAGGTCCATGACATCGCTAAAATATAACATCAAAAATTACTTGATCGTTATTGAGAAAGAGCTTGCAATACTAAACATGATACATAACCAAGCATAGACACGAGTTGCAAACCATTAATTATCCCATGAATAGGTAACTTTGATGCCTTTGCATCTCTCTGTCATCCCACGAATTCACTAAATTCAATATAACATCCTATAAAAGATGAGGTTTCACAAGAAATGACGATTAAATCATGCCGAATTTGTTGAGGACTCCTTAGAAGCTCCAACTAACAAAACTTCATTATTAGAGAGTTCTCCCTAATGAGATGTCATGTTCTTCCCCTCATGTTCTTCTGCTGAATGGAAACAAGACTAGATAGAAAATGCTATATATTGATAGAGGTGATTAATTAGAAAGGAATAGAGATTATATAAATAATTTGGTAGAAAATAAGGCAAAAAGAATAGAGACATTAAGTTATAATATCGTTTGGATGCTATTGAGAGAAAGGAACATAGAATAATTTCTCCCGATTTAAATGTCTTTTTATGTAGCTAAATTTTGATTTAAGACGAGGGTATTTGGAGGAAAGAAGAAAGAATTGTTAAATAATGGGTGCATCAGAGAGTGTGGGAGGGGAGCAAGTCCAGCCAGAAATTTTCCTTGTAGCATTGCTGGTACCGCCCATCACATCTAATGAGTATATTATATTCTTTCAAATGGGCCAATTTTTTACATTTAAGCTCTTTATACCACTGAAATTTAAAATACCATTCGAATGTCACTTATTGACTTTTGTTAAATAGTTAACTTTTCCTATCAATCGATGTCATTTAATCACTGATGATTAATAATGTATGGCACATTCTTATACTATATAAATGTCCGTAAGAAAAACTCGACTTGTAATATTTAGGTTGTCAGGTGAAAAAAGATAAATCAAAATCATATTTAAATGAATTTTGTGTTTGAGAGATTTTCTTCTCCTTAACTCCTCGAGTTACGTGTTCTCGCTATCATCGACGTTTTCTTTCTTGCCTTTTTTTCAACCTCCTCGTCAATGTGATCATTCTTCTTCTTGCTATCCTAAGTTCGAAGCACCAACTCCTTTTAGCTCAAATTGCCCTATTCATGAGCTAGCTCAAATTAAGGAGGACCAGCTCATTATTTCATTTAGTTGAGCCTGAATGAAAAGATATTTTAGCCCAATCAAAATATTAAAATTTTAAAAAGGGAAAATTTGAATTATCTGTAATTTATTACCGAACCATGGCTTGAGTAAACATCGAATGAAATTGCATACCATAGAGTTCTTCCTACTACGGGTCTAGTGCCCTTCGTCTTCTTCTTCTCCATTGCATGAGAAAAAGTTAAAGATGGAATTTCTTACAAAGTAAAATGCCAACGCATTTATTTATTGATTGTTAAGACATCCTCAAAAATGCTAATTACTCAGTAATTTGTTGTTTATCTCTGGGAAACCTCCAAGATCCTCATTGCTAATCTTCTTGCCGAGGAAAGGTTTGAATTAATGAGGGCGTGGAAAACGATGGAGCGGTATTCATGTCCCATACCCATGACGTAAAAGTGAAGTACATGATAAATTCCCTAGTGACCACCCTTTCAATATAAAAGAGGGAGGTGAGAGATTTGAATCTCCATCTTCTCAGGGGGTAGGGATGATTTAATTTTAAGTGTGGGTTTTCAACTCTTATATCTTGTAAGGAAGCAAGGCAAAAGTTTGAGAATGAGAGTTAGAATGGAAGTAGAAGATGATCGATAAAAAAAAAAAGAAGTACATGATAAATTTATGACAAAAGTGATGTACTATGTACTTAAGCGTAAGGAAAACTAAATATTAATGTGTTATTATACAATAATGATTATAATAGAAAGAACAACTTGAATAAATGAATTAGTGTACACAATATTGTCATCGATATTTTATAAGGTCAATATCATGAAAATTCTCAAATTGATATAATTATAATAAATTTATTCCAAAATAATGTTTTTACCATCAAAAACCTCAAATTGGTACTCTTGTCATTCAATTTAGCAATTAGACTGTAAAATTTATCGAAAACTAATTAAGAGAAAATTTGTCATATGTGTATCGGTTTGGAGTTTTTTGTGGTCAATAAATTAGTTTGTGGGTAAATTTGTTATCAATATATCAGTTTGGAGTTTTTTTGTAGTATTAACTCTATTTTATATGATTCATAAATATTTGTAATGAATAACAAAAATATATTTTCACATAAAGGAGTTACAAATAAAATAGGTTCGTTAGATGAGTGAGTTGGATTGGGTTTGGGTCGAGTTGAAAATAATCCAACTTTTTCCCAAACCATTTATACCAGTCAAGGAAGTCAAAGCTCCATGTTGCGGTAGCAGCATGTCAAATACTTCATGAATGATAACCATTATGTTCAAGAAATCAATTTCTAGCCCAAAATAAAAAATTTTATTTCTATTCTCCATATGAGTTCCTCAAAAAAAGTACGAGTTAATAACTATATAAAATTTCTATTATCGAAATAGAAATTGATTTATAATGACACAAAATTTCTATCTCTCGAATGATGATGAGAGGCAAGCTAGTAGATGGCGACAAACAGACGGTGGTTGATAACAAGTGAGCAATTGGTTAGTAGTGAAAGCGAGTGATAAGAAAAGTATTTATTTCTCACTTTTGTTCTAGAAATAGAAAAGTAACTTTTTTTTTTACTTCTCATTTTTATTTCAAAACCTATTTCTAGATTAAAAATTTATTTCAAAATAAAAAATGAAATTACATTGCATAACGGATTTTTATTCCAAATATATTTCGATAATAGAAAAATAGAAAAAATGATAAACATAATGATTATTATGTGCACTCTCCACATTCAATTTAGAAATCAAAGCCAGATTCTATTGATAGGCATTTTGACAAATAGTTGAGGCGCAACCAAACTATCCTCATCTCGCTTTCTAACCCCACGCTTCAAATCACCCATTCTCTTGCTGCCTCAGCCGTAGTGAAATAAAATCGCCTGAACGAAGACTTTTGTACGGAACATACTTTGATGAAAAAACAAAATTATAGAAAAACCGAATATGCCCGTGAGAACCGTGGGAAAGAAGAAATCCTTCATCGAATGTCTAGAGATGAAAAAAAATAAAAAAAATTTACCAAAAAAAAAAAAAAAAAAAAAAGCAATCGATATTTCCTACTTGGCACATAATAACGAATTCAATGACTCAACCAAAAAACCTCAAAATGCTCGGCGACTGTCTCGCCGCACTCATGCTCGTTTCGCTCGTTTCCCGCCATTACATTTGCAGCTCTCGAAATACCTAGAAAACTTCTTCTTCTTCTTCTTCCTCCTCCTCCCCCGAATGCAGAAACCACCGCCATGGACGAGGGTCCGACGAAATGGAACGTCACCTTCACGAAGCACCTGAAGCAGAATCGCAAGGTCTACCGCGACGGCTTCCTCTCTCTCTCGCTACCGATCTCCTCTGCCGTTCACGTCCAGCTCAACTCGATCCGGCGAATTTAGTCACCTTCGATTGGGCTCGGACGTGATTCGGTTTGATCGGCTAGTCCGTGCCGGTGGCAATCGATATCTGACCGTTCTTTCCCCGAATTTAGCTCGCTCGATCGAACTAGATGGCGACGTCCGGATGCTGCTTGGGATTTCGATTTTGTCCGTCATCGCCGATTGTTCTGTTCTTGTCGTTATGCTCTCCAGGATTGAGCTTGTTCGTAGTAGATTCGGTCGTTCCGTGATTGATGGCGGGATGATTTGACAGGTAATGCTGTATGATGACAGCGAGCAGCTGTTGGAATGCAGGATCTTGAAGAATGATGGAGTTGTTTGCTCCGGTGAGACGCTGACGTTCAATGCTTATTTGGTTGATGTTGGAGAGCCTGAAGGAGAGCAGAAGCCCCTGGATGATACTTATATTCATAACTGAGAAAAGAAAGTTCCTAAGCGAACAACTTCGCTTCACAGGAATAAGTTCGTCAAATTATCTGATTGTGCTGGTATTGTCTGTGGTTACATATTTTTCTTAATGCTGGTGTCTCCATTGGTTTGAGATTTGACAACTCGTACTCGTACATTCGCATTGTTGTGCTCATCATCTACCTGTATTATATTATAATCCACTTGGCTTTCTTTTTAAGGGAGAAGACCAAAGCGGAGAAGCATAAACAGCAGACAATCGGCCTAAGCCCATCGTAGAATTTTCTTAGAGGTTGGTGATGAAATCCTACATAATCTAACTCTCTCTTAATTGCGAGTATTGCTGGGTACAAAACTTAGCATGCGTGTTTCTCTTAATTGCAAGTATTGCTGGGTATAACAATTTAGCGTGCGTTTTCTTTTGTTTTTCAATCTCCAGAATTCAAAAAGAATGAAATGAACAGGTATGGCATATGCAGGCGAGTCCGAACTTAAGGACATCGAATATGACAGGTGAGTTTGGACTTTTTCTGACTCATCTATGCCGATGCCAGGCCATGTCTTTCTCTTGATGTATCTCCTGGATTGTGAATCCGTTCTTGGTTTTCCTTGGGATACAGTTTCTGCACATCTTTATATTACATAGAGAATCTTTTCAATATCAATAAAGATTCTCTCAACTCTGATGCTTTGTATATCAAGTCTTCTCAATCAAGGTGGTTTCATATATTTTCGTGGCTTCTCTTGAAAATCATTGGAGCTTTTTAGCATATATCCAAACTTCCCTTAGAAAAATGGTCTCAATGTTCTCTATGCGGTTATATTCGAGAGTGTTATTGTTGTCTCGGCACTGGAGTTGACATGATATTCCTTTTGATGTAGATTGATACGCTTTGTATACAACTCAATTAACTCAAAAGTCAAAGAAATGTCATGATGGCTTCTTAAGTTGTACGAGCAGTGGATCTATGACTAGGCAGGTCAAGCTCTACAGTCTTCATCTCCTTCTGATTTTTACCCTTAGATAATACCAGCTATCTTGTTGCTGGATTAAATTTCAGCTCTTCCTTCCTTTATCAGTTGGTTTTCCTCTTCATGACGTATACCTTTCTCAGCAGATTAGTGAACAAATTTTGTCAGGATAAATATGGCTCAGATGATTGAAAACTTATTTGGGTCTTTTATGAGGTTTTCTTGTATGATATGAGCTGGAAACATTTAGATGGCAGGTTCCTGAGCAAAGCTGAAGAAGTAAGCCCTGGGGAGATGATGGAATTTCCTGGTCATTTGGTTGAACGTGGCAACAATGAAGCAAACGATGAATCTTTGAGGGATCTAAATGTGTGTGGAAACAGTTTCAATTCTCTTCAAAAATTAATATGCAAAAGCAGGAGCATAATGTTACTAATGTTAAATCTGCTTTAAAAGGTACCTGGAATACAGTTCAATGTGATCCATTTCCTGGTGTTCTATAAAGTGTTTATTTTTCCTCTTTAGTCTTTATATGAAGGTAATTTGCCTTACCTCCTAGCCTAAAGTCTTAAACTTCCAATAGATTATTAACATTTTTCTCCCTCATTGTTTATATCCCATGGACCCTATCATTCAGCTGCTCTGCAATTGATGTAATTGGGTGATACTCCAAACTCACCAAAATGATATTGCAAACACATTGTGATTTGGAGCTTTAAGGATGCAAGTCCAAGGATGTTCATGAGATGTGGGAGGATTTCCGCAAGGCCTTGAACTTGCAGATGCCATGAATCAATTTGTTGTTTCCATTTGAAGTTAATACTTTCTCCATTGACCAGATAAAGAGAGTCGACAATTGAAAATCATCATTGTTATCCATGTTATCTCTTTCTTTTCTGTTGAGGAGCATGATACCCTTCTCTTCATGTTTTGCATGATCTACAATAATTACCCGATTCTGTTTGTGATGCACTGAAACATGTATTCATTAGTACTCTTTCAGAAGGAAAAAAAAATGGCCAGATATGCCAGAATATCAGGGGTAACAGGTCGGATTTTGTTTCATAATAGATAAAAGCTCCACCAAAAATACAAAACTATCTATTGAGTTTTCAGCTTTGTGCTTCACAGAAGTTCTGAGTGTGTCCATTCATTTGGAAAATCCATAATTCACTTTGACTGGTTACGTTCTTGAGATTTTCCTAGCTCTAGCACTGTGCTCTAGGTACTTAAGAATGACTCATGAGTATGAGAACTTCATGCAAAAGAGGAGGGCAATGAACCGAGTTACATGGATTCCTCAGGATGTTCCTTTATGCTTACATTTTCTTATGAAGTTTTCATTACTTAGCCAGTTATTCGTTCTACTTGCTGAAGTTTTCATTAACCAGCCGACTACGTTCTTGATATTGCTGTGTATTTACTGCCTCCTTTTAGCTTGAGGTTATGGAAATAATGAAGTCGTTCCTGACACACGTGAGAATGTGAATGTTCTTTTGTGGGCGGTGTCCTTCCTTTATTTTTGTGTTAGTTTAACTGAGCATGTCCTACTTGGAGATTGACACTTCCCTGTCATGTAGAATGGCAGGTTTTGTACACCACACAAGTAACTCGTGAGGCCAAGAAATACCATGATGGTTTTTTGCAGCTTGAAGTTTGCGGATCCCTAGGGAGGCAGGTCATTCCGAAGCACTTTTAAGAATGTTTTCATCCTTAAGCCACTGTTCTTTAAATTAAATTGGGTTGGCTACTTTGTTTGCTGATTCAACATGAATCACTTCATTTGTTTTTCGGATAATGGTCCATTATGTGACCCAAGCATTACACTAATTCAAGTGCATTTCACTACCCAAAAAAGTTATAAGGCCCTAAGCACCCCTTCTTTATAGGTCCTGTTTCTGCTCATTATCATATCCCCTTTGGATCATTCAGGTCCCACTGTATGATGCTAGCAGGAAAGTCTTAGGAAATAAATTTCTTAGGAAAGATGAAGTGCTGGGAATCGGAAAATCACTGGTATTCGATTCTCACTTAGTTGATATTGGGGAACATGTAGTAGAAGAAAAGGTGCCACTGGGTTTGAATGATCGTGAACCACGTCGTGCTGCTGGAAAATCATGTTCTTTTAGCTTTTAACTGAATTTAGTACCCAACATTTACATCTTCATAATGGTGTTGATATCGATGCTGCCACCAAAAATGGAATAAAAGTAGCCAGAATTCCGGGTGACATCATGGGAAATGCAGCATCATGTGCAGAGATTGCGATTAATCTGATGCTGGATTTACTCCGAAAGCAAGTATGTTTCATCACAAAGAGAAATCTTTAGTAGCTGGGGTACTTCATGTGATTCATTCTTACATGCTAAGTCCACAGGTTAGGTATGTCGTATGTCGTGCTTCTTTTTGTTCAGTCATAGGGAATGACCGGTTGAATATTCTAGCTTTAACATTTTCTGAAATGTGAATGAATCCTCTACCGTTTTGCATTCTTATGCTTTTCTAGTCAAAGTTCCAAGTGAATGTTTAATCATCAGCGCCAGTAAATTCTGTTTGAAGCCTATGAAGTGCGTGGGTGTTTATATCTTCATTGATATATTGGGAAATAGAAAAAACAATTCGTTCAAATTATACCCCAACTTTCAAAACATAACAAAACATCCTGCATAAGGCCTACATCTGAATGAAAATGTTCATTTACAATTCAAGTTGACAGAAGGCTTCCGATAAGGCTACTTGTGTTGGCATGACACCACTTGACGTAGGGCTTCTCGCATTTGCATTTGTTGGCTGCATACTGCTACTGCCAGCCATATTACTCATAGGTGCATCCATTGAAGGTGTTGCCATCATGGTCGAACTCCCATTATGCAACAATCCAGTAGGTGGAATCATTGTTATGTTTGAATTAGGTTCGACTGGATTTCGATTATTAAGAGAAGGACGCTTGATTAAACTATGCAACCGGGACTCCAAAGTGCCTAAATTTATGTACTCATCCTACACAATTGTAATTTTAAATTAGCAAAAGAATGTCAAGTGCTATTCACCAAAAAAAAAAGAAGGAAATACTGATAATGACGAGAAAAACAGGTGAAACCAAGCAAGAGAACTGAAAAAATAATTGGCTTTGGCAAATGTAAAAAGTATAACAATAAAAAATAAAAATAAAAATAAAAACCAATAAAGGGCAATCATAAGCCACTTCTTGTACTTTTACAAAGAAGAGGAGAGAAATGATGAGGAATGGGAAGACCTTTGAGTGAGAAGATTTAAAGAGACTGGAGTCTTCCAGGCGTTTAACAATCTCCTTCAGCTTCCGCATTTGAGAGTCATTAATTGGTTGCAGATGCCACTGTGCTAAGAGAACCAAGCTGAAAAGGGACAGTAAAAAGTTCAATCGGCGAACAAGGACTCAATGGAACTGTGGAGGTTAAAGCACAAGAAGAAATGCTCTAGATTAGATTACATCTTCTCTTGCATATAGTTCCGAGATCTGAGAAGATCCGTGTCCACGCTCAACACAGCATGAGGGACACCACTGCCTGCAGCTACTAAATTCAGGACAACATTGCCACTTTGCTGGGACACCCCAGGCAACTGAGTGCCCAATTGACTAGATACATTCCCTGACGTATCTGCCTGTACATTCATCACATCAATCTACAAAAGCTCTCACTCTTCCTATAATCATTCAAACTCGCTACACATGCCTGAGCTTGTGCCACATACATTAAAACTCTATTCACAATGAACAAACCACACCCGATTCCGCCAGGCACCGGTGCAAACAACCATAACAAGAAATTATAGAGAGCACATGCCTTTGGATAAATTTTGTTTGGCATAAGGCTTGACATAAGGCTTCCTATGTTTGCATTTGTTGGCTGCATGCTGCTACTCCCAGCCATATAACTCATTGGGGCATCCACTGAAGATGTCGCCATCATGGTCGAACTCCCATTATGCGACAATCCAGGGGTTGGAATCATCATCATCATTGCATTAGGATTGACTGGATTTTGATTATTATGAGGTGGATGATTGATCAAACCATGCAACCGGGACTCCAATGTGCCTACATTCATATACTCATCCTACATGATTGTAATTTTCAAGTAGCAAAAGAATGTCTAGTACTATTTAATGAAAAGAAGGAAATGCTGATAATAACAAGAAAAAATAGGTGAAACCAGGCAAGAGAAATGAACAGATTATTGGCTTACGCAAATGTAAAATGTAAAACACTGAAAAAACTCAACAAAGGGCAATCATAAGCTGCTTCTTGTACTTCTACAAAGAAGAATAGGAGAGAAATGATGAGTAATGGGACCTTTGAGTGAGAAGATTTAAAGAGACCGTCTTCTAGGCGTTTAACAATCTCCTTCAGCTTCTGCATTTGAGAGTCATCAATTGGCTACAGATGCCGTGTGCTAAGAGAACAAAGCTGAAAAGGGACAGTAAAAAGTTCAATCAGTGAACAAGGACTCAATGGAACCGTGGAGGTTAAAGCACAAGAACAAGTGCTCCAGACTAAATTACATCTTCTCTTGCATATAGTGCCGAGCTCCAAGAGTATTTGTGTCCACGCCAACCGCAGCATGAGAGGCCCCACTACCTGCAGCTACCATATTCAGGACGACATAGCCATTTTGCTAGGTCACCTCAGGCAACTGAGCACCTGACTGACCAGATACATGCCCCGACATATCTGCTTGAACATTCATCACAGCAATCTACCGCTTGCTCTTCCCGTAATCATTCAAACTTGCAAAGAGTCCACGCATGCCCGAGCCAATGCAACATACATAAGAAAAAGAAAAAAAAGACTCTTTTCCCAGTGAACAAACCACACCCAATACCGCCAGGCACCATTGCTGACAGCCATGACAAGAATATTAAATGAATTTTAGTGCATGGTACAGCTTTTGATATTAGTGGTTCAGTCGGTCCCTGACCAATTTAGAAATCAACTATTAATTGGGCTAAGTCTTCCTTTCAGGAGAAAAAACAAATTGTAGAATCGACTACATCAATTATTGGAGTTGTCTAAGCTGAGCAGATCACACATACTTTCAGCTCATGATGTAGTTGCACACTTTAACTTATTTTTCCGAGTTCTAGGAGTTCTCTTCAAACTGATCAAGCTCCTGCAGCCAAACATAATCATCTATTTATTTTTATTCATTCAAGATCATCTTAATGCGGGCTTTGAGTCACGCATGCAAACAAAAATTGGAAAGTTCCTTATGGAGGGCCAAGTGCTATAGCTCGTTAAATTAGATCTTTGCCGAGATACTAATCTCGAGTGCTAAACTAATATTTTGGTACTTGAGACATTGGTTGGAGATAATACAGTTGGCCACAGCTCCCAAATCCCGCAAACTGTTTTTTCCCCTCTAAGCCAGCTCTAGCCGACATACTAGGCTTGTCATAACGCCACTAAATATAATCCACTCTTCTAAGTGAAGGGAAGAGATCTTAGTAAAGACGCAAACTTAGTTCCATCTCTATCGATGCTCATTAGATATTGTTCTAGGAAAGTGGTGCCCGAAATGCTTGTCGTTAGCATGAGATTGTGGCTCTATCGGCAAACACACTGGTGGTCCTGAAATCAAACATATCTTATGCACCAACAATCAAGAGTATGCCGAAGCCAGCAGCTAGAGCAACAACTACTTCAACCCACTGAACTCAAAAGTTAATTGAGCTGGACACAAGCCACCCTAGTTGGCCCATGCAATTGATATCAGCAACTGTGCATAGATTCGATTCTACTATAACAACGGGTTAAACCTAATTGCATCTTGGTCTACTCATAGGGTTTGTTTAAGAGTGACGTGCACACTCCAAGTTGTCCGTCTCCATGTGACAACACCGATTTCAATATCTGCTTCTTCCAAGCAGGCAAGACAAGGATAATATCCTACTGACCAAATACAAAAGAAGTGTTAGAAAAAAATACATGGATAAGAGTACTAACATGATCGCTGAGGTAAATTCCATCATAATGATCAAATAAAGTTGAAGACGTTAAAAAGAATATCAAGTATCTCGAAATGGGCAAAAGGTAAGATGCCATTAGCACAATATAACCAAGCTCTAAAGTGTGCAAATACAAGTGCAAACCACCCTGCACGGCAGAAGGTGCTAAAAAATCAGCTCCAACTCTCTTGCGTAACTCAAAGTCTGATTGATTAGCTGCAGTGATGGAATTTCCTTCAAAGGTGCAGATTCCTTTGCCTTCTGGAAATATGCAAACCCACTCTTAATCTCCCACTCAGGATGTTCCTGCATTCCAACGGAGATAGAAATGTTCAGGCTCCACATTGCAGCTTTTTACATGGATATGAATCTATGGTTTACTATCTACATCAGTAGTTTTACAAGCACGGGGTTTTAGTACTGAACCCACCAGCCAAGTTTGACCCCAGCAGAGCGACAGCAAGGGCCAAATGACAAGTAGATGTGACAAGTGTGAGTTTTATATCTGTCTATGATCCCAGAATAGGATAAATTATCATAATCATTGAAAAGGATATAAACTAGCAACTCCATAGAATAGGTTTTATGAGACCCTCCAAAGGTCTGAACTGATGCAGGAGAGTATATTATCCTACTGACTTAATTAGTCAATTAGAATAGAATTCCAGGTAGAGAATTCCAGCTAAAGTCCTCTCATTAATTTTACCTCCTTGATATATTCCGCAAGTTCTTGGTCAGAGGAGCATAGCAACATTTGCCATGCATCACTAATTGAAAAATAGTCATATGCTTTCTTGTTACATCTAGCAATTTCATGTCTGTTGTACAAAGGGAAAGAATGGAGTAAGTACACATAAAAGAATCTTTAAGCATGACAATTTCACCATTTGACTAAACCCTTGAAATCTAGATAGGTCACACTTCATGCTTCTATTTGTATATTGCAATGGTTGATAGCAATCAGTACAGGCCATGTACTCTTGTATTTTAATTTAGGGATATATTCAGTAGAAGTCCTAAAACTTGTCCATAAAGTGCAATTGAGTCCTAAAATTTACAAAAAGTTCAATCAAGTCCTAAAACTTGTCAAGTTGGTTCAATTGAGTCTTAAAGTTAACACCGTTAGCTTTTTCCTTTAAAAATGCTGACGTGTCATTTTAAATTATTTTTTATTTTCCACATGGATTTTTTAAATGATTTTTATTCATTTAAAAAAGAATTAAAAAACTAAAAAATTAAATTTATTCATTTTATCTAAAAATTAAAAAGAAGAAGTTATAAATGTTATTTTTAAAATTTTTTAAAAAAATCAGCCGTCTTCTCCCCGCCGCCGCCGCCGCCGCCCATCGCCCGGGGGGCCGAGCGACGATCGTCGCCCAGGCGGGTGGTGGCCCTCGCCGGCCCGGCGAGGGCCGGGCGACCGTCGCCGGCCACGGGCGAGGCTCGCCCGGATCTGGCGAGCCTCGCCGGCCCACGACGAGGGCCAACGAGGCCTCGCCTAGGGCGGGCGACGGTCGCTCGGCCCCATGCGAGGGATGGTGACCGTCGCTCGCCCAGATCTGGCGAGCCTCGCCGGCCCCGAGCGAGGGCCGACGAGGCCTCACCCAGGGCAGGCAACGGTCGCTCGCTCAGCCCCAGGCATGGGACGACGACCGTCGCCCGCCTTGGGCGAGGCCTCGTTGGCCCTCGCTCGAGGCCGGCGAGGCTCGCCAAATCTCGCCGGCCCCCCGTGAGGGCCGGCCACCCCGCCCAAGGCCGGCGACGGTCGCCGGCCCCTCCGGCGATGGGCGGCGGCGGAAGTCCACCGGTGCCCTTTTTTTTTTTTTTTTGAACAATTTTGTTTTTTTAAATAAATTTAGATTTTCCTTTTTAGTTTTTAATCTAATTTTTAAAGATTTTGAATAAAAATAATTTTAAAAAGCCATTTGAAAAATAAAAAAATCATTTAAAATATGACGTCAGCGCGACGTCAGCAATTTCCGTTAACTTTTTTAACGGTGTTAACTTTAGGACTCAATTGAACCAACTTGACAAGTTTTAGTACTTGATTGAACTTTTTGTAAGTTTTAGGACTCAATGCACTTTCCGGACAAATTTTAGGACTTCTATTGAACATATCCCTTTAATTTAAAAGCAACAAAAAGCCACACAAGTGTATGACTCAATCATCCCATCAAAAATGCTATACATTTCCAAAAATACCTTCTGTTGCAAATATAGGAAGAGACACATCTAATTTTATTGATTTCTGATCCAATCGTAGCCAGTTGAAGCTAACTTCAAATCTTTTGACCGATCAAACATCTTAACAACAAAGGCACAGTAATTACCTGACTGTCTTGGCCAGAAGCTCCATAAAATAAACATAAATCTCATGAGGCACTGTTTGCCTAGCACTCAAAACACGATTATAGGCCCCTTCCATGAAAGATGGCTCCAACTCAATAGCATGCTTGATGCAAGGATTCTCCAGGGCAGCATATGAAAGCAATTCAAGTTCAGTATGGAACTCAGCTATTCTATACTGCACAAGGCATCTCAACAGGTTGAGACCTGTTGAGACCTAAAATAGGGTACTCTAGAGGAGATGGTGAAATATGGCCACTGCTCAACCATAAGAATTTCAAGTAAGTTTACATAAAAATGATGAGTGCAAAATGGTCAATAAAGCAATAAGGATGGGAAATCTTTCTCATAATCTAGCAATTCAGGTCTAATGCCTTATAGTGTCTGCAAATGCACATGACATGAGTATGGACAAACAATTTTAAGCAACGTCAGTACAAAAGTTACCTTGCATCTGTATAATAAGACTCCAGTTGAAAAAAAATCTCACTCAAAGGCATCTTGATCTTCCATCTTCACACTTATAATAACAGCATGCTCATTAAGTACTAAAGAGTCCTTTAGGAAGTCAGGTGATGTGAGGCTTCCACATTCAATTCAGCAACTGAATGACATTTAATCTTTCTCACCATAAACCAACTCTACCTTATGTGGTGCATCTTATAAATAAGTCTCAAGCATTTGCCATGGTCCAAATCCAATGTGCATTTTGCAAAAGATCCTGTGAAATGAAAGTGGAAAGTTTTGCAAATTAGATCGTCATCTTGAAGATAATGACTACATTGTAAAGATGGAAACAAAACGTGCATTGTGGAGCAGAAGGCCTACTGAAAAGAAACAAGAAAAGCCAACGATAATTTGAAAAAAAAAAAAGGAATAAACAAGGAAATAAGTATCAAGAAATTGGAAACATTTGGTGGTTGGAATTCCTCAAATGTTCATTATTATATCATCATAAGATATGATGGGATCCATCAATGATGGTCACATCCTAACAGCAAGGAGCCGATTCATCATAACGCCAAGATTCAGAAGAGGCAGACCATTGTTGCATACCCACCCATTAAATTCTTCCTCTTGCTCTTTCCCGATCCATCAAAAGTGTCAATTAAGATGACTTTCATTGTTCTTTCGCCGCAGGAGGAACATCATTTAACAGAGAAGGGCAACAGCATTTAGCAACGATTTTGCCATGCAAAGGCTACATCATGGATCACTCGACAATATCAAATTGCAAATCCCAGATTCATTGATTCTACTCAGCCTTGAGAGTTTTATGCAGCAAATGTAGAAAGCGAAATCACATGTTCACAGAGCTCATTCTGGGGTCTAGGAAAAAATAAAGGGAAAAGAAATTTCTTATATGATTGTCCTCTGCCGTCTCTTTGGAATACCATCAATCAGGAGCAAGCACAAGCCCACAGCCGGTGGCTATTTCAACCTGCTGAACTAAAAATTGAACTGGACACGAGCAACCCTAGTTGGCCTTCCTATGTCAATGCTTTGCAACTCTTTGACCAATGGAGACAATTGATGTAACCAAGTGTGCATATATTCGATTCTACCATAACAGATTAAACATAATTGTATCTAGGCCTATTCATAGGGTTAGATTGAGTAAGAACGACTTATACATTCTCCAAGTTGTCCATCTCCATGTGACTAGGCTGATTTCCGTTTGTGGTTCTTCCAAGCAGGTAAACCAAGGAAAATATACCACTGATCAAATACAAAATTGTATTCAACAACAAAATGGATATGATTACTAAAAATAAGTATCAAATTTCTCAAAAAGAGCAAAAGGGATGAGATTCCATCAGCATAAATAACCAATCTTCAAAGTGTGCAAATACCAGTGCATACCACCGCACATTCCTAAACAATCGCTCCAGGTTTCTTGCTAACCCAATGTCTGAAGATAAGCTGTAGGGAAGGAATTTCCTTGGCCTTTCTAAAAATATACGAACCCACTCTTAATCTGCCACTAGGGATGCTCCTGCATTCCAACAGGTAACATATGTAATTGTTCGGTCTCCACAATACAACTTTTGTGTGGATAAATTCTTCCACACAAGGTTTTTCAAGCACAAGGTTTCAAAACTGAGCACACCCTTGCAAGTTTGAACTCAGCAGAGTGATAGCAATGGCCAAATACACATAGATGTTGTAAGCATAAGTTTAACATCAATCCATGATTCCAGGAAGAAGATAAACAATCATAATAGTTGAAGAGAGCATGGATTAGCAACTCAATAGAACAGATTTTATGAGACTCTTCGAAGATCTAAACCGATACTAGAGCGGATATTATCTTTTCCACTTAATTAATCAATCGAGGATAGAATTCCAGGTAGAGAAAGCCAAAATCCTCTCATAATATTTACCTCCATAATATATACCGTGAGTTGCTGGAAGCAGAAGAAGAGCAACATTTGTCGTGCGTCACCAATTTGACAAATAATGATATGCTTTCTCGCTACATCCAGCAATTTCATCACCGTCGTTCAAAGGGAAAGACTAATGTGAGCACACACGAAAGAATCTTTAAATTATATCTTGCAGCCTTTACATGCAGGAGACAGGGATACTGATAAAAACAAAAACAAAAATGTAGGAGACTAGGAGATGCAAAATGCACCATTGTATTTCTCATCATCGTTCATCTATATACAAAGAAATCAATTGCACCAGCCGAAAGCAACACGCCCATTTCAGATGAATGTACCCCAGTTCCTACTCCACATTCGCATTTCGTCAAACACCTGACCAGCACTATGCAAATGATCGGATCTCCTCTCCTTTCCTCCCCTCTCCAAGGCAGCAGCTTCCACGATGACTGTCTTCTAACGCCACGACAAGTGACGACTCTTATTTCTTCAGATGCCTCCCCCATCTTAGAGAAGCAACGAATTCGCTCCTCCTCCCCTCCTCCTCCTCGCGGCGCTCGCGAGAACTTTGCAGTCTTCCATGAGCAAAGTCGGTGGGTTCTCTCGACAGCGAGTGTGAAACAGTAGATTCCACCCCCCAACTGGGAAGTCCTCAGGGATGAGAGGGAAAACGAAAGGGATGACGATTTATGATGGAAAGACGACATGGAAAATAATTTGTCAAGAAATGCCACAATACTCTCTATTTTCACTCAATGATATAATGAGATTAGATATTTATTCTAGGGGGCCCACCCCCTAACAATATTTTCTCCAAGCTCACGCCCCCCTCCCTCCTCTCTCGCCGGACAGCTGGGGCCACCCTTGGCCACCCACATCAATATCCCTCTCTCAAATCATGCGGAACTTCCCCATCTCCTTGAGTATTTCGTCCCAACCGTCATATGTTGAGACATGGGAAGGTACCACCCTCAATTTGGGACAATCTTTGATCCCTAATCGAGAAAGATGAGGCACGGCTCCTTCAGCGGCCCTCCACTCCTCCAAATAATATAATTCACCAAAAAGTAAATGCTTGAGTTGAGGAAAGCCTCCTGCAGAACAAACCATTTCCTTTCCCTCGAAAGCCCAATATCCCAGCATGAGAACAACCAAGTGAGGCAATTTCTCCAATATTGGCATCGGATCTTCTTCAAGTTGAGAACATAGTAAGACCAGCTTCCTCAATTGCTGGGGTAGACTCTTATGTTCTGGTAACTTTTCTATTTTTCCTATTATGAACAGCTTATAAAAATGAGGATAGTTTGACATTTTACTCAATTTACTTTCAGTCCATAAACAAATAACGCTTCCGAAATAAAAACATGAGGTTCGAAGGTGTTTCAACTTGAATTCAACAAGTTGCCGATATATCTCTAGCTCGATAGATTCATACTGGTTACGGACAGTCAGTTTTTGTAGATTAGTAAACTTGCCTACATCGTTAATGTCACATTTCTCCGGATCAAAGTTTCTCAACGTCCGTAGATTCTTTAAAGCGCCCAACTGCAGCTTCTTCCCACCCCAGTGGAATTTCTCCTTGACGGCAAATCGGAGAGGAAGACGGAGATACCTCAATCTTCTCATCTTCCACAGCACATTTGGCACAGAAACCTCATATCTACTCAAAAGCAGGTCCAAGAATTCCATAAATACAAGGTTCCCCATAGATTGTGGCAAGCTGCTAAAACTACTATTTTTTAAACTTAAGAATCTTAAATGGACTAGGTCTCCCACTGATTCAGGTAAGTTTCTCCTTAGGATAAGCTTCTCTAGTTTCAAAACTTTGAGAAACTTACAATGGTTGAAAATAGGATAAATTAGCTTCTTCTCCCATTGGAACGATCCACAGTTAATGAAAGTTCGAAGGTGGACTAAAGTCCTTCCTATTGGTTTTAAGCTCGGAATCATGTTTCCATTATGAAGAAGTCTTCGTGTTTTGCAACTTGACTCAACTTTTTTTGCCATTGAAGCAAAACAATTCTCCATCTCATTGTCTTGTTGAATGTTAAGAATGCTTAGAAAACTCTCTTGCAGAGCCTTGGAGATGCATAAGTCTCGCATCAAGTCGTGGAGGTGGCAGCTTTTGATCTTTCCACTTAATTTGAATTGCACTTGAACCATTCCCCTATTAATTAACTCCATTAAATATTGCTCTGCTACATCTTCCACTGAAATTTCTCTCTCTTTGTCATATGCATTTAGCGACACAAAGCCTTCAGCAATCCACATGTGAAGAACTTCCATTGCTGGGATTTCTGCATCCTCTGGAAAGTTACCCAAAAAGAGGAAGCATGGCTTTAGATGCCATGGTAAATCTTCATAGCTCAAGGCTAACAATTTTGATATGTCACTCTTATCGCTGAAATGCAAATTGATCTTTTCGTGAACCGTCTTCCACTCATTGATAGCCAGAAGTCCACCAAGCACAATGACAGCCAACGGCAATCCCGCACACTTCTTAAGGAGTTCATATGCTAAGTTCTTCATGTCTTCGGTGATTACTACACAATATCAGGCAACAAATTGCAACTCAGCAATAGGAAGATGCAACTATAATAAAAAGATTACTTCAAGGATGAATATATGCTTTTAGATGTATAAATAAGACGCTATAGTTCTTTCTTTATAATTTGTGGTTCATTTATGCTTTTGTAAGGGGAAAATAGGGACCACAACAAAGCTCTTGTATATGCCTCCATCTACGCCTTGGAAAAATCAAGAAGTCTAAATTGTGGCTTGAATTAAGTGACTCAAGCAAATGCAAAACAACAATTAAAATACTTGATGAAGAAATATGAAAGTAGCGCAAGGATGACTCGAGTGTGATCTCTTGTCACTTGAATGTGCTACTAATCTCCTACACAAATTCGAGTGAAATCTCCATGTTGCCACATAACGATTCATGATTTTCCTTATCAATCTCTACTCTTATTTTTAAGCCAACTATTCACAATTGCAACAGAGGTGGACTTGAGATGAAGCTTACGAAAGAAGTAACACACAGCTAGGCTTCACATTATTTCATAAATCCTATCAAAATCGCTTATTATATGTCCTTATAAAAGCCTCTTTGATATTAAACCTCATTAGAAAGGAGGAGCAAAGTTTTGGATGTTGGTTTAATGGTATACTGGTTAGCTAGTAAGAAACAAAAGGGGCATCTAATTCCCCAAATATTGAAATTATGGTGCCTAATACTCAATATTTTGATCATTTGAATTTCACTGTAATTATCGATTCATAAATTGCTAAAGCTTTCAAAAGGAGAAACTAAGCAATGAAATACGTGGTGGTATTTGTCCCTCCATCTCTGATTGTCTTGCAATACCTTTTATAGGTTGGCCCCCAACAATACCTTGACTAACTCTAGGTCCAATAGAAGAAAATTTAACAGCTAATCCTACAATGATAATCGATGCGCCATAAATCAAAATCAAGCAGGCAACATAATCTCTTGAAGCTACTATATGCTAGGATAATAACCTTGAAGAAGTCTTACTTTTCATTTCAGGGAACACCCTCTTCATCAGCAAATCCCAACTCTCTTCGTCTGATAAGCACTGAAGTTCATGGAGAAAACCTTGAGGATCGATATACTCCGCTACTTCTTTATTGCGGGTTGTTATCAATAGCTTGCTTCTCGTGTCCTCGATCGGAAATGCGGCTTGAAGACTATCCCATGCCTCTTTGGTCCAAATATCATCAAGAACCACGATACATCTCTTCTCTTGTTGGATCTCGTATAGAGTTTTGAACAATTCATCATTAATCATCTTCATAACCCTCTCTCTTTGATCAGGGATCAATTTAACGAGAATTCCCACTAGGATATCCTTCGGATTGTATTCTTGAGATACACAAGCCCAAGCGATACCATCGAAAGTGTTCTTCACTTTGTCATGAGCGATGACTTTCTTGGCGAGTGAGGTCTTTCCCAGACCACCCATTCCCCATATAAAAATAACTCTCTGCTTTTTTCCATCATTCGACAGCTCCTTCACCAATTCTTCGATACTATCTTCCCTCCCAACAAAATCCTCCTTGAAATGGTCATAAGTCCGTTTCGGCATCAAAGCTCTCGCCCGTTCGCGTTCACCTTCATTCACAGATTGTATGCGAAGAGCCAGCATGCTCGTTCTAAGATTGGAGATGCTGGATTTTAAGCCCTCAATCTGTGTCCCCATCCCATGAACCTGCACGCACGAGCACTTCGCCATGAAGCAAGCATACGCTTTGATGATGTTTTGTCCCTCCTTCAGCGCGGCTTTGAGGATGTATCTCTCGATGACATCCTCGGCATCATAGGCAAAGTCTCGGAGTTGTGCGACACATTCTCCAACAGCTTCGTTGTGCTCTCGTCTCGCATCCGCATCCCTCAGCAAGCACTGGATCAGCTTCAACTCCCTTTGCAGGGCCTCGACCTTGCCCTCCACGCCCCACAAGAATTTGGCCTCGTCGATGAGCAGGTTTCCTATTGTCTCCACCGCGAACGAAACCACAGACTCGGCCATTGGTGTTCACTACTCGATGATGATCAGTGGAGATTATGGCTGAGATTTTGCGGGTGCTCAATTGCTAGCTGCCGTCGGTCTTGGGTTAGAGTTAAAATAGGCCGTTCAAAAAGAAGCTGCTATTTTATCCGCCCTGTGACGTCGGGAACGAAAACTTTTTGATTTCACGCGGTTTCACATAGGCTGATAGCAATCGTTCAGCATCATAATGATTTCACGCGGTTTCACATGGGCTGATGGCAAAAGTTCAGCATGATAATTTTTTTAAAATTGATTTCACGCGGTTTCACATGGGCTGATAGCAAGAGTTCACCGGGGCTGATAGCAAGAGTTCAGCATTAATTTTTTTGAAATTGATTTCACACGGTTTCCCATGGGCTGATAAGAGTTCAGCATCATAAATGTGTATTTTTTCTGGATTGGTTTCTCATGGGCTAAATCGCGATAATTCACTCATCATATTTTTCGTTTTGTGTGAAGTCAAAAGGAGTCAAATTTTCATTTAATGTGCAGTCAAAAGGAACATGTTTTCGTTCGGCGTGCCCTCAGAAGATGGGTTTCACATGGGCTGATAGCAAGAGTTCAGCTTCCAGATTAGTTTCCCATGGGCTAATCGCGGTAGTTCACATCATATTTTTCGTTTTGTGTGCCATCAAAAGGAATCAAATTTTCGTTTAATGTGCTGTCAAAAGGAACATATTTCCGTTCAGTGTGCCCTCAAAAGATGGGTTTGACATGGACTTATGCTTCTTTTTCTTTTTCCTTTGGTCAGACATGGACTTATGCTAATAGCAACTTTTTTGTTTCTTGTGGTGGGAAAACAAACCATCACAGATGTGTTATCCTGGTCCGTACCATCCCATGGACGCACCCACAAACCGGCGAGACTCGTAATGTTAATTAAATCAACTCCTCAAAATTAAGGGTAAGTTGTGATGATCGTATAATTTGAAAACTCTATCTACTCACTTCTCTCATAACGACTCATGATGAAAATAATGAAAATTTTAAGAAAAAGGAAAACCTCATTACTTGAAGATTTAGCAAAGTGCTTAAATCATTTTGCAGTTAGTTGATAGTAAGATGTTTCAATGTAAAATTGTAAGTGCAGTTTCTATAGTGTCATTTTAAAATTTATAATATAAAATTTTGAAAGTAATAAGTTACACGGAGGAAGACCACACATATATAATCATAGCTTTATAAAATAAAAATAAATAAAAACAATTTTGAATACTATAACATGTGATTGCAACATGCTATGTACCTCTTCGTACTAATGGATGATATGCGTAATTTGTATCATCTATACTTGTAAAATCCTAAAAGAATTGATGAGAGTACAAGGAGCACTCAGTCAAAACATACATGTTTCAGGCGAAAATCCATTTTTTTTTCTCTATTTTGTAAGTAACGGAAAAAGCCAATACTCAACAAGGTACAAGGAGCACAGACTTGACGAAAATATTGAGACATAAATAGTAAAAGAACACCAAAAACGAATTGCTTGGGCTTACAGTGGTACTATACCGGAATCTCGACATGAATTCATGCATCACAACTCTAAACAAACGATACACATACACGTGCATGTGGTAAGTCACAAACCGAGGAAAGCTTCCATTTGTTAATAATAATCGTTTTAAAGTATAGAAGTTAGCACCGCCGACTTCCAAGAAGCATGTGAACCAATATCTACATCGTTCAAACCATCCAAGAAAAAAATACAAGAAAGCACAATTCATTTCGCCTTAAAAAATGTAAAAATAAAATATCAAAATTTTAAATAAACAAAATACGATGCAACGATTACAACAATACTTAAATAGATAAAATGTCCGAAAATAAGGAAAAGTAGAGCATATAAAGGAAAAACTAAGTGTCAGTTGGCAACTCACTTCCTCATTCGTCTGAATGTTAGTACCTGAAAACAACTCAGGAGAAACATCGATCAAAATCAAACTAAAAGCAGAACGGATAAAACAAAAACTGAGTATGAATTAGCGAGCAATCCCCCGAAATAGATGTATCCGAACAATTCGCTTCCAATCTTATGACCTGGCCGAAAACAACAACTCAGAACGATTATCGCTCAATAATAATACAGGGATTGGGTCGACAAGTTCATCATCTTCATTCCTCATCAGTATTATCATCATTGTCTCTCTCCACATCGAACTCTATATGGGCGATGGCATATAGGTAATGGCACATGGGCTGGTAGCAATAATTCAGCATCACATGTTTGCTTTATGTCCCACCAAAAGATTCGTTTCACACGCTAGAGCAATGATTCAGCATCGTCCTTTCGCTTCATGTCCTGTCACTCCCCATGTACCGTCAGAACATGAGTTTCTCATGGCGAATTGGTGTATGGGTGCCTTTAATTCAACGTCCCAAAAACTTTCGATTGAGGTCGCCGTAGGGGTTGCTCGACCAGGCGGCGAAGAGTTTGGTTGATTTTTAAAAAAATATAAATTAAAATTTATTATCAAATTTTTTTGCTAAATACATATTTAATTTAAAATTTATTTATAAATAATTTTTAACCAAATATAATTTATATTTTTTCAAATAATTTTGTCTTTTAGTATTTATATTATATTCAAAGCTCATTTACAAACAGGACGAAAAAGCATTCTATGTGCCATCAATTCGTTGTCATACTTTTGTACTTTTAAGTCCTCAAAAGATTGGTGTCACATGGGCCGATGGCAATAATTCAGCATCAATTATAGTCGTACTAAAAGTTAGCACGACCACTTACGACATCTACGGTCATTCAGACAACCCAAGAGTCAAAAGGATGCCAAAGTAAAGCATCGAAACTCTAAATCAACAAGATACCGATCAACAAGATACCGATGCAATGGTTATGAAAATACAAAAAAAAAAAAAAAAAAAAAAAGCCCAGAAAATGGGAAAAAGAAAAGGGGCCAATTCAACTGGGAAAATGCCACTCACAAGCTTAATTTCGACTTCTTCCTTCGTCTGAATATTAGAACCTGAAGAAAATTTGCAGAAAACTTCAATCAAAATCAAACTAAAAGCAGAACAGGTGAAGCAAAAATTGAGCATAAGTTAGTGAGTAGTCCCCCAAGGTAGATCTCTTTGGACGACCGCTACCAATCTTAAGATTCAAGTAGCACCGATACCGATAAATGAATACACACAACACAACACAACACGATATCTTGACACATCATTTATCATAAAACATAAAATTTCAATACGTTAGACACATTGTGTATTAAATAATATTTTTACACATACATAATAAATTATTATTTTTATGTTTATTTCAATCAATTTAATTTAATTTAAATTCACAAATAAATAAATAATAAAAAAGCTTAGAATGATTTCACATTAATATTAATCCACAATTTATTAATATCATTTATTGTTTTAATTTAATAGATTCAACTCCATTCCAATAATCTGTAAAAATTTGAGAAAAAAAGAAAAAGCAAGCAATTCGCATCTTAGACCCTTGTGTCAAACGTGTCGGAAGATAAAAGAAAAAAATAGGAGAAGAATTATATATCACGGGAAGTGAGAATAAAAAAAAGAGAGAAAACTATATTTTTTTATTTCCCCATTTATTATTTTTTATTTTTTATTTAATATATATGTATTTTGACCATTCGATCATTGAAAACTGACATCGCATATCAAAATCAATCGTGTTGAAAACTCGCATATCAGAATTCCAACTAGAGTATTAGGAAAATTAATCAAGCGTCCGATTTTTCGATATGTGTAGATTGAGTGTCTGAAAGTATCTAAGAATATCATAGAGTTGGTCGATACAAGATGAAAACTCTCAAAAAGTGTTGGTGTTTCATAGCTTAAGACTAAGCCAGAGCTTGTTAACTGAGAAACAATGATAATACTAGGATTGGATCAATGAGCTCATCATCTTCATCGTCGTCGTTATCGTCATTTGTCACTCTCTAAAGCTAACTCGATGTAATAATGGCATATAAGTAAATGGCACATGGGCTAATGGCAACTATTAAGCAGTAGGCCCATCAAAAGATTGGTTTTACACAGGGTAAGATCAGTGATTAAGCATCAGATTTTTGCCTTATGTACCGTCAAAAGAAGATTGGGTTGACGTAGGATGATGGCAATAATTCAACGTCACAGCTTCGCTATACGCGTTGTCAGAAGATTGCTTTCTCACGGGCCAACCACTTTATGTGCTCTGAATTCATCATGATACTTTTTGCTCTATGTGTCCTTCGTTCCACATGGGCTTATTGATAGCGACATTTTTTTTCGTTGTGGGAAAAGCAAACCATCGCAGATATATGTACCGTAAGATATATTATGGCCCATACCATCTAATAATAACACGTATAAATCAACCAGACTAGTCCATGTCAATTAAATTCAACTTCACGAAATTAAAGATAATAGTGGTGATCGAACTCGCTCATATTATTTGGAAACTTTATATATGCACTTCTCACATTTTTTAAAGATTTAGCAAAGTGCTAGAGTAATTTTGCAGCGGATTGATGTTCAAATGTTTTGACTCCAAAAAATAAGTATGGTGGGTGTCTATGAGATTATAATCCAAAAGTTTATGCAAAAGGACTACATGTATATAATGCCCACGAAAAACACCATCATTGAATACTTTAACATGTGACTGCAACATGCTACATGCAACTTTATACTTATTGATATCATTTGTAATTTGTATTTGTCTATTCGTGCAGAAGTCTAACAAAAGATTAACGAGGGTTTGTTGCATGATTTTTTCTTTTTTCTTTTACAATCCATGCCACGATTGTAGAGGACGAATTACCTAAAAGCCCGCGAAATACTCTACAAACCTTCCAACCCTGTTAAGTTCAGCCATTTAGTTTATATAATCAGCTTGACCTAGAGCAATTTGCATGAAATTGGTGACATTAATGGGCAATTTCCAAGTTTCTAACGTGAAAAGCTCCTAACAATCCAACCAACACGAGAAATAAGAGAGTTGTTCAGATGATCGAGATTTTGCATTTTAAATAGTTTGAGATTATTAATTTAGAAAGGAAAAGTGATATTACGGAACCCTATTTTTAGGTGGTCAATCCACGGAAGAATGAGAATTGAGATTTTAGTTTTGTGCCTGAAAGTTAAGGAGAGGATTCAACATTTATTTTCTCATCGACCTTCAGACTGGAGCATGATGGGAATTGTCTTTTTAAGACTATAACAACATTCGTGGGGGTTGTGGTAACGTTGACTTCAGACTACCTGATCGTAAATGACAATCCCTCTTGTTGAGGGAGGCGAGACAAGCGATTGATTAAGAGGGAAGGGATATTAGAGTTTCTTTGTCATATGGGTAACGATTACCTGCACCAAAGCACAAATTGGTTCCTTAGATTAACCAATTAAAGAGGAAAAAAAAATTTAAATTTATTATAATCGTGTCAATTCAATTTTAAATATTCTATTTTTACTAATTCAATCATAAACATTTTATATTTGTATCAATTTAGTATATCCGATTAATTCCGGACAATTGGCGATTGAGCGTCGATGTAGATAGTTTTTAATAATATTTTTATTTTCTTAATTTTTTTTCCCTTTGCCTTTTTTCTTCTTTTCTTTATTTTCCCATAATGGTAGAGGGTCGCGGCTCTTGCCTAATCTTGGCGTCCCACAAGTGCATCAACTTGTCCCTGGTGAATGTCCCCACATAAAAGAAAAGCTTGTAAGGCATGCTGTGATCCGTCTCCTTGAGCTGATCGATCTTGCATCCAAGACAATCCTCCCGACACCAAGCATCAACCTAAGCCCGAGCCCCTTCGCTGCTCTTCCCTTACGACGCTTCGTAGGCGCCAAAATACAGAGCAATGGTTGACTCAAAGATGGCGACCTAAATAAGAAGCGGAGATGACGGCATAGCAAACATGCAAACGCCTTGGTGCGGTGGACCCAAAACCGTTGCCATGCGGAAGCGGGTCTCTTCCTACAACTTGAAAAGATCTGGAGGCGCGACAACAGGCGAAGGCGGCTATGACCTTGCCCATGGCCAGTGACAATGGGAAAAAAAAACGAAAAAAAACTAAAATTAAAAATAATTAAAACTTATTCGCTTCAGTGTTAGGTAGACACTCATTATTCACATTATTGCTAACGGGTTAAAATTGGCTAGATAGATTAAATTGACATAAATGCAAAATGTTTAGAATTGATTTAACAAAAAAAGAAAAAAATAGTCTATAATTGAATTTGCACGACTGCAATAGGTTTCAAATTTTTTCGGTAATTTTCCCCGATCAAAGACTGGTCAGCAGTCAAATTTAGTGCCAAATACAAGATTGTTCATGTTAAACCTTGAAGAAATTGAAGTTCAAGGCTAATTGTGATAATTTTCAAGAAAACTGCAAGGCCAAGAAACGGCATAAAAGAGCAAATTAAGATGGGATGGATATATTCTGAGTAGATTTGTATAGCAAAATCTAGTGAAATCAAGAAATGTTGCATTTTGATTTCATATTTGATTTGATACGATGATTTCAAACCAATTAATCTTCTTATGTACCGGACAAAAAAGAACTTCGTGTATTATTATTGTCTATTACCATTGCCACTTAATTTGCAAAATGAGCAATTTACTAGCAAAATTATTAGCTTTCGAGACATATCGCTTTCAATTTGACAACTAGATGAAGCAAGTAGCTAAGTACAAATCACACGGTATTTCGATTTCTCCCGCCAGTATGGCTTCCCAATCTCCAGAGTGTCTTCCTGAGTGTTGCATCCGGGGATTCCTTTAGGTACGGTCATCAATTGGGACAGACATCAATCCCGACTTGAGAAAGACGTGGCATGGCTCCTTTACCAACTCTCCGTTCTTCTTAATTCCACGGCCCGACTAAGACCAGCCCCTGAGATGCAGGGACAAATACGTGTGTTACTGCATCTTCTTGATTTGGCCATATACGTATAGTTTACAAGCAGAGGGGCTGCTAGACATTTTACGCAAATCGTCCAGGCTTAACCCTTGCCAAGAAGCAAAGAAATAAAAGGACACACATTCGAGGCGTTCGTGAGTTTACTAAGTAGCGGAATTATCTCCTGCTTTTTCGGGAAGGGCAGATTCCAAACGGACTACTTTTGTAATCTTGGTAGTTTGTCTCACATTTCTCCAAACGAAGCAAGGAATACACTCAGAGCATCTCTAAGTCGACATTGGTGCGAATTTATTTGGAAAATAGAGATATCTCAAGAGTATATGATATATTTCCGTGTAAATTTTGGTGGAAAAATTTATCATCTATTACGCAATTAGTATAATGAAAATGAAAATCTTTTTTCATTAGGTATGGTTATTTGTCCTTAAAAGGCTCTGACATCCTGGAAAGACAGGATAGTCCCCGGGATCCGGGGGACGAAAAATATTCCGGCCCCATTGGCCGACCCGGCCACAATCCCCTCCTTACGGGGGGACGGGCGGCCACGGCTGAACCCCGCGATGCCTTCCCCGGCCTCTCGACGACTGCCGGGCGCGGTACAGGGTAATGATGAGATCTTTATAAATTTATAAAAGGCTCTCGAAAGTAGAAAAGGAGGGAGGCTCCCTCGCTCCCCCTCACTACTACCTTTCACATGTTTAGAGAAGGATTTCCATAAGATTATGATGTGACCTCACATCTGACAGATTCAATAACAATTTGCAGTGACCGAGAAAAAGCTTGGCAGATATGACAACTTCTACAGGAAAAAGATGTAAGGAAAGACCGATGCACATGGTAGGGTAGCGATAAACAGAAATTGTCAGAAAAGACATGAGCAATGGCAGGCTCGCAGCTAAGAATTTATTGCGGGGAAACTATGAAGAATGGCGAGAAACATCTACAGGGAAAAGATGTAAGGAAAGACCGATGCACATGGTAGGGTAGCGATAAACAGAAATTGTCAAAAAGGACATGAGCAATGGCAGGCTCGCAGCTAAGAATTTATTGCGGGGAAACTATGAAGAATGGCGAGAAACATTACCGGGAAAAGATGTAAGGAAAGACCGATGCACATGGTTGGGTAGCGATGAACAGAAATTGTCAAAAAGGACTGAGCAATGGCAGGCTCGCAGCTAAGAATTTATTGCAGGGAAACTATGAAGAATGACGAGAAACGAGAGAGGTTGCTTCATGCTTCCCGCTTCACGTTTCGACCTCCGATGCTTTTGTCTCTTTTTCTTTTTGTCTTCGTTGGGTCCCCTTTGATGGGCAACTGCACGAAAAATTGTAACGAAAGAACGAAGCTCGGGAGCTGAAGAAATTATGAGAAGAAATCTGAGGGGGTGCCTAGCTGTTGTTACTCGTCCCTTTGATTAATATGTATCGAAAAAGCCAATTGGTATTTTCTTAATCACGATTTTTCGTTTTTCTCGTTGAGTATAAATTTTACGTTTCATTATTCATCTAAATGCAAGAATTGGACTATACAAACCCAAAGCAATATGCCGCTTTTATTTCATGCGCTCGAACACGGTTTCAACTCATATGAGTATTTTGTCAAACGCCCGCCAGCATTTGCAAAATGCTCGGACCTTTCCCTCTTCTTTGGTTTAGCTTTGACTTCGACGATGACATCTGCAACGCCACGAGGAATGACTCTCGCTTCGTCTAGTCTCGCATCAGCGTCTTTCGAGAAGCATGGGATTCGCATCCCCTCCTTTCGCGGGCCCTTCCCTTGTCCCCTCGCGAAACTCGCAAGAGTTTTGCATGCTCTCCGAGCAAGTCACGAGATGTCTCTACAGCGAGTGAAATAACAGATTCCGCGATTGAAGCTCGCAACGACGAGAGGGAAAATGAAACCAACAAGATGGGCAAATTCCAAAATGGATAAATTATGATAACGTGTGCGTGTGAGCTTCGAAACTATTACATCCAATGGCTGAAAAGACACAATCTAATTTCCATTTCATTGTTGAAAAGAGAAAAGATAGGCTTCGGGCATAAATATGATATATTTAAAGTTAGACCGCTAAGGTGGTTATGCAGCATCCTTCTGCGGAAGATGTAGATGTTCAAGTCACCCATCGTTCTAAAGTGGGTGCAACAAAACCCGTATCTGGTGTGGCTGGTGACAGGCCTTCCTATGTTGGGGAATCAAGCTCGGGAAAGGTGGCTCCTCAGGGACCGGATGCTCTACCTGATCCGCAATCAGTTGCTGAGGAGGAAGGATGGAAGCAAGTTAATCGGAAAAATAAGAAAAAGAAGATGAAGCAGGCAGCAAGGAAGGCTGCTGCTGCTGCTGATGCTACTGATGCAAATGCTGTAGCACCTGCTGATATTGTTCAAGCGGAGGTTGAAAAATTGTCTATGATGAAACCAAACGACCCTTCAAAATCTCTTGATCCAGTGATTCATTCCCCGGCAAGATTGTTATCCCCTTCTATAGCGGACCCTCCCGCTCAGGATGATCCCCTGGCTTTAATCGATACCTCCGATGAAATTAGTAATTCTAGTATCCAAGGGGACCCGATTGGAGTAGATTCTCAAGTTGGGGATATTCCCGAACCTAAAAGGCTCACCTCGCCGTTAATGGCAAACTTCCAGGAAAAGCTTCGTATGCTCCTATATGATGGTCCAGAAGATTTGAAGAAGGAAGTTGCAGCTTCGAGGACCTCTAAAAAGAGGTAATTTTGCTCCTTGTTTTTTTGATGATTGTTGGTTTTTGGAATATTAGAGGTATCTTAAATCCTCTTAAGCGTGCCGAAATTAGACGTTTTGCAGCGGTAAATAAGCTTTGTTTTATTGGCTTGCTTGAAACTAAAGTTCCTTTAGAGCTTTTTGATTCTATTTCGGCCACCCTCATTAAGGGGGTGGAATTGGTGTGCTGATTATGATTATGCTCCGCGTGGGAGGATTTGGGTTGGATGGAACCCGGATCTCGTTGCCTTTTCTACTATCTCTATTAATGACCAAGTGTTGCATGGCATTTTAAAATGCAATCTTTCTGGAAGGAGTTTTTGTATATCGGCTGTCTACGGAGAACATACGTTTGCCCGTCGTAGACCGTTATGGGAAAATCTTCAGCGCTGCAGTGAACTCTTCCTCGATTCACCATGGCTAGTTGCTAGTGATTTTAATGCTATCAGGGATCCTTCGGACCGTGTTGGAGGCGCCACCAATTGGATTCCGTATTTTGATGAATTCCGCCAGTGCTTGGAGCAAACGATCTTACTGACCTCAGATTTGTCGGGCTTCGTTACACTTGGTCCACTTCATCTAGGACCGGGAGGAATATGAGAAAGATAGATCGTGTATTGGTTAACAGCAAGTGGAACCTTGATTTCTCGTATTCGGAGCGTCCTTTTTGAATCCCGGCATATCGACCACAAGCCGATGGTTGTAAGAGTTGTCCATCGGCCCCGAGGAGGAAACCTTTCAAATACTTTGATTTCGGACGAGATCATCCGAGTTTAAGGCGATCGTGCAGCGTGTATGGAATACTCCGGTTAGAGGCGTCCCTATGTTTAAACTGGTTTCTAGGTTGAAGATTTTGAAAGCTCAACTCAAGACCCTCAACCGAGATGCTTTCTCTAACATTTTGACTAGAGCTGCTGAGGCAAGAGAAGCTCTCAACGCCACTCAAGTTCAACTTCAATCAAACCCATCTAGCTTTGCTCTGGCTGATCAAGAAAGGTGCCAACGTCAGGTGTTTGTTGAATTGAGGAATCAAGAGGAATCTTATTATAGGCAAAAGTCCAGAATTAGATGGCTAAAGCAGGGTGACCGGAATACGAATTTCTTGCACCAGTCTGTCAAGAGGAGACAACTAATCAACAGAATCCTTTCGGTGAAGGATCCCATCGGCGCGCTGATTACTGACCCGGAGTTGGTTCCGCAGGTGTTCATTAGCTACTTCTCTTCGTTGTACTCCCCCCATGATGCGTTAATCAGGCCGTCCGTCCAAGAGGTGGAGCGGGTTATTCGTCAACCTCTAGCTACTGATCAGATGTGCCTTCTCTCTAATTCGGTTTCTGATGCGGAGATCAAGTCTATGATGTTCTCATTAGCCAAAGGTAAGGCCCCTGGACCTGATGGATTCTCGGCTGAATTCTTCAAGTCCAACTGGGAGATCGTTGGTCCATTGGTTCTGGAGGCGGTTCACGACTTCTTCCACACCGGCCGGTGTTTGAGAGGTAAATGCAACCATCCTTGCTCTCGTCCCTAAAGTTCCTAATGCCGTGTCTTGTTTCGGATTTTAGGCCGATTGCTTGTTGTAATACTATATATAAGGTGATTACCAAGATCTTGGCCAATCGTATAGCGGCGGTTTTAAATGTATTGATAAGTCCATCTCAAAATGCGTTTGTTAAAGGAAGGAGAATTAGGGATAACATCCTCTTGGCTCGAGAATTGTTTGCGGGTTTCATCTCCACCCATACCCGCCTAAATGTGCGGTTAAGGTTGATTTCCATAAGGCATATGTCACGGTAGATTGGGAGTTCCTTGAACTTGTTCTTCTAGCCTTCCACTTCCCGGAGAATTTCATTAAGTTAGTCATGGCTTGTGTTCGGACTCCTAAATACTCCATTTCTATAAATGGCGATCTCCATGGCTTTTTTTCGGGAGGACGTGGTTTGAGACAGGGTGACCCTATGTCACCTTATCTCTTCACCCTAGTGATGGAAGTGTTTTCCGGTTTATTGGTGTCTCAAACTTCAAATCATGAATTCAGGTATTATTGGAGGTGTAAGCCGGTCAACTAACGCATCTATTCTTTGCTGATGATGTTTTCCTTTTCTCTCAAGCTAACGGCCGTCGGATCCATGCTGAAAAGAGGCTTAGATATATTCTCATCCCGGAGTGGATTGGTTCCTAACAAAAACAAGAGCGAGATTTTTATTGCAGGTGGTGACCCTTCTATTCGAAACGTAATCCGTCGGCATTTGGTTTTAAGGAAGGAAACTCCCTGCTCGCTATCTTGGGATACCTATCATATCTACCGAGATTGAATAAGGGGGATTGTATTGCATTAACGGAGCGTATTACGGCTAGGATTCAATCCTGGGCGCATCGTTTCTTTCCCCGTCCTTTGCGGAGACTCAGCTGATTCGGTCGGTTCTTTACTCGATTCAATCATTCTCGACAAGTGTCTTTATGCTTCCCCGCTTCGGTTTGTCGACATCGAGAGAATTATGAGGCAATTTTTATGGAAGGGAACAGCTCTTGGCCGTGGAGGAGCAAAAGTAGCGTGGGAGGATGTATGTCTTCCGAAACTTGAAGGGGGTCTTGGCATTAGGAATATCAGAGATTGCAACAAAGCCTCTATGCTCAAATTCATATGGATCCTCTTCTCGGATAAGGAATCGATGTGGTGCCGGTGGATTCATTCCATTTTCTTGACAAGGAAGAATTTTTGGGTTTCATCTCAACCTGCGACTTGCTCCTGGGCGTGGAAGAAAATCCTCCAGCTTAGAAAGCATTTCAGAACCTTGTTTAGGTGAAAAATTGGTAATGGCCTATCGGTATCCTTATGGCATGATTACTGGCTTCCATGTGGCCCTCTTGATGGATTCGTTCCGCCCTTGTTTAGGGACAATATGCGGCTCCCTTATAATGCTGTAGTTGCTGACTTATACACCCCGTTAGGTGACTCGTTCTCTCGGATATTAATCAGATGGGGTGTAGCTTTACCAACTCTGGAGGCTTATAATGATAAGTTTATTTGGTGTGGCGATCCATCAGCCTCCTTCTCGGTCGCATCTGCATGGAATGTCATTAGAACCAAGAGAGATCGGGTGGAGTGGGCTTCTTTGATTTGGGATATTGATATAGTCCCGCGCCATCGTTTATTCTATGGCTTATATCTAGAAACCGTCTTCCCACTCGTGTGAGGTTGTTAAATCAAGGTCGAATTGATTTTAATCTATGTGCCTTTTGTAGTGAAGAACCGGACTCAATCGAACACCCATTCTTCCGGTGTCGCATCTCCGCCTCGTTGGCCTTTTTTGGGCGGCTGATGTAACTTGCCATGGAGGAATAGATGTTGGAGTGAGGCGCTCACTTGGGCTAGGAAATTCCTCATGGGGAAGGATTTTTACCACAGGATAGTTCGATTCTCCTTTGGTGCTTTGTGCCATCTCATTTGGAAGAAGAGGAATGCGATTATCTTCGGGGGTGAATCCTTGGTGGTCCCTGCCCTTAAAAATCACCTAATCAAGGTGGTTAAGGACAAAGCACTCACATTCACGGAAGTTCTTCCTTCTCCGAGGAACAGAAGACTGCAAAGGGGGTGGGGATTCCACCCAATGATCTTTTCATCTGTAGCTATTCCTCCTTAGGTTGCTGGTGATTCGGTCTGCTCTTGTTCTTGTAGTTACAGGTTCCTTCCTCCTCCGTTCTCCGCTTTCAGCTTTGAGGGCTTGAGGGATGGGGACGCTACGAGTTCCTATCGTTACGGCTTGTTTGTTCGCTTCATAGCTTTTGTGTTCTTGCTGGCGCCCTCGGGCTTTTTATCGGATCCCCGTCACTCTTGCTCCTTTGTTAAGAGTGCTTGTTTGGATCCGATCTTTTGTACTTTTGTCCTCCTCATTAATATTATTACCTTTACCAAAAAAAAAAAAAAAAACTCACTTTGGAAACATGAAACTTTGCCCAGTTTTTTTCCCTCTCTTCTTCAACTATTATTTGCGCAAATTAAGCTCTCCTTTGTCGATCTGCTTGAAGGATATCACAAATCAAACCAGATAACTACTGGGTCGTGATTCATTAACATTTATGAAGGCATTATATCTCCATGTTGCTATATGATGAGGCATAAAATTTATTTTGTATGCGTTTGGTATGCGGCGCAAGGTAAATGGATAAGGAACACTTTCCTTACAAATTATTCACAACAAAATTGACCAACGAAAACTGTGGATGTCACTGACTGTGCATAGAGTCGATTCCACTATAACAACATGTTAGACTTGATTTTATCTAGGTCTACTCATGGGTCAGAATGATTAAAAGCGACGCATGCATTTTTCGAGTTGTCTATCTCCATGTGAGAACACTAATTTGATATTCGCTTCTTCTAGTAGCTAATATAAGGAAAATATCCTACTGATCAAGTACAAAATCATATTTAACTAAATGACATGGATACGAGTATTAACTTCATCGCCGAGATTAATTCCATCACAATGACCAAATAAAGTTATAGACATTAAAAAGTATATCATGTTTCTCAAAATGGCCAAAAGAAATGAGATGCCATCAGCCCAGAACAACTAATCTTTGAAATATGCAAATACCGGTGCAAAGTAATAATTATGTGTGAGATAGAGCTTTGAACAACTCGAAGGCATATGCTTCGAGCATATTCTGAAAATGCGATCAGGTTACTTCTTGGTCCACGACAGTGATGTACTGCTGTCCCTGGTTTGCGCTGTTAGTCTCTCTCCGGTCCCTTTTTGTTCTTTCGTTTGGCACTACTTCTCTGATTGAGAAACGATCCATAAGGATATGCTTCAATTGGGGTTGATTAATCGAGTTGAAAAGATCTTAAAACCTTTCGATTAATTCAGCTGGATCTCAATTCTTTAAAATCGAATCAAATTTGTGAATTATTTGCTTGTTGGAGATTCGATTTGATCGAATTTTTTTGAAGAAAAAGGGTAGAGGACTGATGCATTTTTACCTGCCCATATTCTCTTGGGCCATGGGATGGCATATGAACAAAAGCCCATTATTCACGCGTTCGAATCTGTCTCCCTAAAGCTTTAAATGAAGGGCCTAGTTCTGCTATTGCTCGTCGACTTTGAGGCCGCAACCTGCTTTGCTCCCAATTCCATAAGTGCATACGGTCCCATTTCGCTGTGTAGATTTCAACTCACATGGGCATTTTGTCAACCACCTGGCCAGCATTTGAAAAATATGCTCGGATCTTCCCTCATCTTTGGTTTAGCAACGACTTTGACGATGACATCTGCAACGCCACGAGGAATGACTCCCACTTCGTCTAGTCTCGTATCAGCGTCTTTCGAGAAGCATTGGATTTGTGCCACCTCTTGCATGCCCTTCGCTTGTCCCCTCGCCAAACCCGCAAGAGTTTCGCATCTTCTACGAGCAGGTGTGAGATTTCTCTACAGCGAGTGGATTAAGAGATTCCGCCATCGAAGCTCACAAGGATGAGAGGGAAAATGAAACGAACAAAATGAGTAATTCCAGAATGACAGTGTTGTATGATAATGCAGCTTTCACGAGACTTCGATGTCTTGTTAAGAGTTATTGGCGTGAAAGGAAGGTGGACATGCATGTGTTTAGTAGTTTCTAATTCTAAAAGTTCACTCGGCCAATGGGCTTCAGATTTAAACGGGAAGGTGATAGCAAAGTTGGTCCCTAAATTCTAAATCATTGTTCAATTTGATCTTTGAAATTTAATTTCGATCGAATTGGTCTTTGTTCTCTTTAATTTAAGGTGCAAGAGCTAGATTGGAGCCAATCTTCTTCTTTTTTTCCCAAGAAATACTATTCCAATTTGTTAAAAGTTTAATATTACGAAAAACCCCAAACCGGTACATCTATGATAAATTTATCCAAACTTAATATATTGATAACAAAAAATCCCAAAATGGTACACTTGTGATCTCAATCTAATTTTTTAATCACATAAACCATAGATTAGTACACTTGTAATAAATTTACCTCAAACATCTCTTCAAGGCCTTGCTTAGCATGCGTTTGTTGATAAAGGACAGCAAGTTATACAAGTTCTTGGACAAGAACTAAGAAGAACAGGGGACAAAGGAAACTGGATAGACCCATATCTCAGTTTCTTTGCATCATAAAGTGTACCTCAATAGGTTGAAGATCACTGGAAATACATCAAATGGCATGGCGTTCGTCCTCATTCACAGATTGTATTCCATGAACCTGCATACTAATTCTCAAATTGGACATGCTGGATTTTAAGCCCTCAATTTCTGTCCTCGCCACATGAACCTGCATGCACGTGCACTTTGCCACGATACGCTTTGATGATGTTGTGTCCTTCTTCAGCACGACTCTGAGGATGTATCGCTCTATGACGTCCTCGGCATCATAGGCAATGTCATGGAGCTGTGTGACCCATTCTCCAACAGCTTGGTCATGCTCTCATCTAGTGTCCGCATCTCTCAGCAAGCACTGGGTCAGCTTCAGCTCCTTTTGCAGGTCCTCGACCTAGCCCGCCACGCCCCATAAGAATTTGGCCTCATCAACGAGCAGCTTCCCTATTGTCTGCCCCATCAACAAAAACAACAACTCGGTCATTGGCATTGGACTACTTGACAATGATCAGTGGAGCTTATGATGGAGAATGGCTTGGAAATTGGAAATTCACTTTCCATGCGTTAACAAGCTCCGAACCAATAGGCCTGCAAGTTGCAAAGAAGAGAGGAGGAATAAGCACTTAGAAAGTTGCATATTCCATTGATAATTACATATTCTGTATCCATGGATGCGCAAGAAAATCACCCCACAAGTGGCTTGGAGCTTAGTGAGTCTTCAAGCTTGCGAACTCTTGGAGCAACAAGCATAAGCTCCAATTTTTATTTAAGTCAGCTTCACAAAGCACTTGAAGCATGACCGCAAGGTCTATTGCGTGGTCTCTCTAGAATACTATAGTTGCCTCAGTTGTTTCATAGCAACCCCTCATTGATCTCGCTCAGTCAAAACATACATGTCTCAAGCAAAATATCGATCTTTCTTTTAGGTAATCTTCCAGGCAAAAAGTCAATGCTCAACAAGGGACAAAGGGACAAAGGAGCATTTACTTGGGCATAATTCATGCATCACAGCATCAAACATATACTCACATGCATGTAAAAGCCACAAACCCAGGAAAGTTCCACTTGTTAACAATAATAGTTCTAAAATATAAAAGTTAGCACCGCCGACTTGTAGTAAGCAAGTGAACCTATCAATATCTATGCCAGTCGCACAACTCAAGAAAGAAACGGAGCAAAGCACAATCCATGTTGCCCGAAAGAACGTAAAAATAAAACATCAAAATTCTAAATCAACAAAACACTGACGTATTGACCACAACAATACTAAAAAAAAATCAAACTAAGATCACAACGGATAGGGCAAAAATCAAGTACAAATCAGCAAGCAATCCACCAAGGTAGACCTCTCCTATGATCCGCTATTGATCTTACGACTGAGTCGGAACTTTTTTCTAGGATCAACCGGAAACAATAATGCAGGAGGATTATTGTTCAATAATAATACTGGGATGGGGTCAATGAGCTCATCATCTTCATCCTCACCGTTATCATCATCATCAGTCTCTACAGCTAAATATTTATAGACAATGACATACAGGTAATGATGCAATTTTGTTGTATGTGCCATCAAAATATTCGTTTCCCATGGGCTGGTACTAATAGCAATAATTTAGCATCATATATTTTTTTAATATTCGTTATTGCAGTTCTCGCATTCTAAAAAATTAATAACTCATCATCAAAATGATTAAATTTTTTGAAAAGTGATTAAATTTTTTGAAAAAGGAAAACCTCCTTACTTCAAGATTCAGACAACTTCTGCAGCAAACAACGCCCACGAGAGGGTAGTCAATTGTTAAAGAAGAAATGAGCAGTTGGAGCGGAGAGTGTATTACAGGAATGCTACAAAGAATGGCGGGAAACGAGAGAGGTTGCTTCATGGCTTCGCGTTTCTGACCACAAATTGCTTTGTCCCTTTTGGTTTCTTGTCTTTTTCTTTTTATCTTTCTGGGTCCCTTTGATGGACAACTGCACGAAAAATTGTAAAGAAAGACCAAAGCACAAGAGCTGAAGATATTATGAGAAGAAACCTGAGGAGGTGCCTCGCCGTTTCTTTGTCGTTTTTCTCCATATTACTTGTCCCTTCAATTAATGTACAGTGGATGCGCCTATTGGTCTTTTTCTTAATCGCGGTTTTCTTCTGTTTCTCTCGTCGCATTTTTATCCTACGCCATCGTTCATCACAATGCAAGAACTACACCACAAAAACGAGAGCAACCCATCGTTTCCATTTCATGCGCCCGAACACCGTTTCAACTCCCCACGTGGGCATTTTGTCAAGCACCCGGCCACCACTTGAAAATGCTCGGATCTTCCCCTCTTCTTCGGTTCCACACCAACTTTGACGACGGTGTCTCCAACCCCATGAGCAGTGACGCTCATTGCAACTCGTCTCGCATCAGCGTCCACCGAGAAAAGCATCGGATTCACCGTCGCCTTCTCTCGCACGCCCTTCACTTGTCCCTTCGCAACCCGTGAGAATTTTGCATCTTCTACGAGCAAGTCACGAGCTCTCTCTCTGGCGAGCGGAATAAGAGAGGTTCCGCCTTTGAGGCCCCCAAGGACGAGAGGGAAAATAAAAGTTGGACCCTAAAATTTTAGTTAAATTTGGTACTTGAAATTGAATTTTGACCGAATTGGTATTTGTGCTCTCTGATTAAGCGAATCGATCCTCTCAGCCGACACATAATCCAAATGACTACGACAAACCAATTTGAAGCCACAAAACATCAATTCGCTAGAAAGGCTAGAAAGGTTCATGAGCTAGATTGGAGCCATACTTCTTCTTTTTTTTTTTAAACAGAAATTACTAGTCCACTTAATTGAAAGATTCAATTAAAAGTAAAAAATTTAATCCTTGCATTCTTTTATAAAACCATTCATCTTTTTATCATTCATGCGCACTCCTTCCTTTTCAATTTTCTCTGTATGTTCGTCAATTTTAAACTTCATCAATCAATTACATGTTTGCTATCTATTGAGTCAAAATAACCCTCACTTGAATAGGAGTCAAAGATTTTTTTTTTTTTTTCAGAATTACGAATAAATAATCCACAAGATGATAGGGAAAATGAAATAAACAAAATGGTCAAATTGCAAAATGGATGGATTTTGATAACGTATCCATGAGCTTCAAAGCCATTACACCCAATGGCTGAGAAAGAAATAGTCTAGTTTCCAGTTCATTGTTGAAAAAAAGAAAAGACATATCTTTGGGTATAAATGTGATACAATATATTTTAGAGATGATGATTGGGTAAGCCGAGCTTGAAGTAACGGTCTAACTTGTTGCCCAAGTTTAAGACCCACAATTAAAGCTGTAACTTTCAACTAAGTTGATCATCGGTTCCGTTATTTACAATTCAATTAATAAATGCCTTTTCTCATATAATTCCACTCATATTGTCACATGACGATAAATGATTAAATAAGGTAAAATACTATTTTAAACAAGCGATGGTAAAATGGAACCTCAATGGAATAAATTCATTTATTAAAATTAAAAATAGTGTAATTGTCGGTGCTTGAACTTGGCTTGTGTAATGATTTCTTCTAGACAAATAACGAGATATCAATTAGATGTTTTATCTCATTAGCCACTGTACTAAATATGCCACCGAGCTTCATTAACGGATTTTGTTTTTTTTTAATTACTAGTCAATGATAGCCAGCTTCACAGTGAGAAGCCTAAGGGAAGGGAGAGGGACCGCAGTCTTGGCTTTGGACTTACTATCTCTTCACTAAGTATAATGCAAGAACTTATTTCCGCGCAGCGAAATTTTGCACGACAAAGTTAGTGGGCAAAATCCGATTGTCGATATGAGAAGAATTTGATCTAATGGCGAGGATTAGTTTGTTGTCTCCTGATCGATGGTGCACTTCTTGCATGTCCAAGGTAGAGATAGGGCACGATTTGTTTGCCATTCGAATTGTCACAGCAACTTTTTAAAATCATAAAAAAAAAACTCTAAATTATGTTTACTGTTGCATATTTACTTTAATTTTTTTTGGTGATAAAATCCTATATACACACACCCATATCCATATAACACATTTACCCTAAATTTGCATTGATACGACACATTTACCTCAACTTTTTATTATAACACCAAAAATCCAAATTTGGTACATTCGTTAGTTTTTGTTAAATTATATTGATATTACGAAAAACCGCAAACTAGTATATTTATGACACACCTAATTTAGCAATTTGACTGTAAAATTTAATATAAACTAATGGTGGGTAAATTTTTTATAGGTGTACTAGTTTGAAGTTTTTTTGGTTTAATAATTAATCTAAGATAAACTAGTCACAAGTGCACAAATTTGGCGTTTTGGTGATGAACTCTATTTTATACGATTCATAAATATCTGTAATGAATAACAAAAATATTTTTTCACTTAAAGGAGTCACAAGTAAAGTAGGTCCGTCGACAGGCGAATAGGATTTGGGTAAAGTCGAAAATGATCCAACTCTTTTGATTTGTTTTGACCAATTTTAGTATAGTACAAATTTACTGACTCGACCCATTTATGCCCATCCACATGATTGGGAAGTCAAAGCTCCATGCCGCGATAGCAACACATCATTCATTTGAATATCCTTGCAACAAACACTTCATTTCATGCAAGCACTTCACATTCAACCTGGATGCCATATCGGCAATCGAAGCTAGATTTTTTAACAGGCATTTCAATTGGGAATAAGTATATTAGCAGCGTCACGACTTTTGTATAGAGCATATTTTGATGCCAAAACTTACCAAATGTGCGAGTGAGAGCCGTGGGAAAATCTCGCATTGAAGGTCTAGGGATATAAAAAAAATGAAAATAAAAAACAATTGACGATTCCTACTTGGCACATAATAATGAATTCAATGGCTCAACCAAGAAACCTTAAAATGCTTGGAGGCCGTCTTAGCGCTCTGGAGCTCGTTTCCCGCCATAACATTTCAGCTCTCGAAAGCAGTATCGCTTCACTTGCAGCTCTCCGAAATCCCTAGAAAATCTTCTTCTTCTTCTTCTTCTTCTTCTTCATGCTGCAAATGCAGAAACCGCCATGGATGAGGCTCCGACGAAATGGAACGTCACCTCCACGAAGCACCTCAAGCAGAAGCGCAAGGTCTACCGCGACGGCTTCCTCTCTCTCCACTCCTCCTCCGCCAAGGTGCCTTCCCTCTCTCTCACTCCCTACTCATCTCCGCCATTGATGTCCAGCTCAAGTCGATCGGCGAATTTAGTTACCTCCGATTGGGCTGGGACATCATTCTGTTTTGATCGGCTAGCAGTCCATGTCGAAACTGCAGTGGCGATCGATTCCCTGAATTCAGCTCGCTCGATCAGGCTAGATAGCAACGGCTCGATGTTGCTAAGGATTTCGATTTCGACTGTCCTCGCGGATTGTTCTGTTCTGTGGTTTCGGTCGTTGTGCTTCCCGCGATTGAGCTTGTTCTGAGTGGATTAGGCCATGCCGTGATTGATGATCGGATTTTTTGACAGGTAATCCTGTATGACGACAGCGACCAGCTGTTGGAATGCAGGATCTTGAAGAATGACGAAGTTGTTTGCTCCGGTGAGACGCTGACGTTCAATGCTTATTTGGTTGATGTTGGAGAGCCTGAAGAAGGGCAAGAGCCTCTCGATGATACTTATGCTTGCAGCCGAGAAAATAAAGTTCCTAAGCGAACGAATCTGCTTCACAGAAACAAGTTCATCAACGTATCTCATTGTGCCGGTATAGTCTGTTCTTACGTGTTTGTCTTTCTTAATGCTGGTGTCTCCGTTGGTTTGAAAATCGATGACTCGTGCTTGTACGTCCGCAAATTTGTGCCCATCATCTACCTGTATTATCGTATAATCGACTTGGCTTTATCTTCAAGGAGATGAAAAGACCATAGTGGAGAAGCATAAACAGCAGACGATCAGCCTAAGCCCATCGCAGAAGATTATTAGAGGTTGGCGATGAATTCCTACATAATCTAATTCTCTCTTAATTGCAAGTAAATGCTGGCTACAAAACTTAGCACGCGTGTTCTTTCGTTTTTTTGGTTTTCAGAATTCAAGAAGAATGAAATGAACAAGTATGGCGTATTGCAGGTGAGTCCGAACTCAAGGACGTCAAGGACAACGGGTGAGTTTGGACTTTTACTGACTCATCTATGCCCATGCCAGGCCGTGTCTTTCCCTTGATGTATCTCCTGGATTGTGAATCTGTTCTTGATTTTCTCTGGGTGTATAATTTCTGCATGTTGTTACACTACATGCGGCATCCATTCAAAATATATTTACTCAAATTTGATGCTTTGTATATCAAATCTTCTCAGTTACAGCGGTATTATGTTCACATATTTAAATCGCTTCTCTTGAAGAACATTGGAGCTTCCTAGCATATTTCCAGACTTTCCCTCAGAAAACTGGTCTCTATATTCTCTATGTAGTTACATTCATAAGTTTGTTATTGTTGTCTTAGCACTGCAGTTGACGTGATATTCCTTTTGATATAGATTGGCATGTCTTGTACACGACACAATTAACTCAAAAGTCAAAGAAATATCATGATGGCTTCTTGTGTTGTACAAGCAGTGGATCTATCACTAGGCAGGTCAAGCTCTACATTCCACATCTCTACTGATCATTAACCTTAGATAATACCAGCTATCTTGTTGCTGAATCATATTTCAGGTCTTCCTTCCTTAATTAGTTAGTTTTCTTCTTCATGGTGTATACCTTTCTCTACAGATTAGTGAAAATTCTTTATCAGGATAAACATGGCTCAGATCATTGAAACCTTTTTGGGGCCTATACCAGGTTTTCTTGTATGATACGAGCTGGAAACTTTTAGATAGTAGGTTCCTGAACAAAGCTGAAGAAGTGGGGAGATGATGGAATTTCCTGGTCATTTGGTCGAAGTTGGCAATCGTGAAGTAAACCATGAATCCTTGAGGGAAACTAAATCTAAATGCAAGTGGAAACGGCTTCTCTTCACAAATTATATATGCAAAAGCAGCAGCATAATGCGACTACCGTTAAATCTGCTGTAAAAGGAACCCTGGAATAGAGTTCAATTTGATTTGTTAGCTGGTGTCCCTGATTTTTTATATTCCCATCGATCCTATCATTCAGCTGCTCTGCAAATTTATGTAACTAGGGGATGCTCCGTACTCACAAACTGATATTTTAACACAATGTGATTTGGAGCTTTAAGGACACAAATTCATGGGATGTTTATGATTGTGGAAAGATTTCCACAAATTCTGGAACTTGCAGACGCAAGAGTCAGTTCATTTTTTTTATATGTAGTTAACATTTTCTTCATTGACCAAATATAGAGAGATCACAATTGAAAACCATCTCTGTTATTTATATCATCTTCTCCTTTTCTGTTAAGGAGTGAGATTCCTTCTCTTCATGTTTTGCATGATCTACGATAATTACCTGATTCTGATTGTGATGCACTGAAACATGTATTCATTTGTACTTTTTCAGAAGAAAAAAATGGCCAGATGCACAGAATGGGGCAAAGGGGAGTATATTAGATGCCGGAAAATCCGGCGTAACCGGTCAGAGTTTGCTTGGATGCATATTCAGTTTGTTAAGAGTGTTTGCTAGTTGCCTTGTCTCTACATTTGTTGCATGTTCTTATGTGATTATGAACTCACATTCTTTTCCTTGGTGAAATCAAAGTTGCCCGGTCGGAAACTTTCGCACTCGTCATAGGCAAAACTCTATACTGCTTAATGAGATGGATTTTTGAAATTCCTTACAAATGACAGATATTGCACTTGAGTTAAAATGGAAAAAATGTACAGTAGATAGAAGATTCACCAAATTAAAAAACTATGTATAAAGGTGCCGGGTTTGTGCTTCAGAGGTGGTCTAAGGTTGTCCTTTCACTTGGAAAATCCACAATTTACCTTGTCAGGTTATGTTCTTGGTATTTTCCTAGCTCTAGCACCATGCTTTAGGTATTGAAAAATGAGTCCCATTTAAAAGAACCCCATGCAAAAGAGGAGGGCATATGGGCTAAGTTACATGGATTCCTCAGTGTATTCCTTCATGGTTTTTACATTTTCTATTGAAGTTTTCATTAACGAGCTAGTTGCTCATTCTACTTCCCGGTAGATTTTCCAATAAAGTTTTCATTATGTAGCCAGTTATTGTCTTGATATGACTTTGTATTTACTGCCTCCTATTAGCTTGAGGTTACTGAAATAATGAAATCAATAACAGGTCCACTATTGTCCTTCAGTCATTTTTGACACCCATGAGCATGGGAATGTTCTTTTGTGGGCTATGTGCTCCCGCTGTTTTGTATTATTCTGAGCATGTCCTTCTTGGAGATTGACATTTTCCTGTCATGTAGAATGGCAGGTTTTGTACACAACACAAGTCAATCAAAAGGCCAAGAAATACCATGATGGTTTTCTGCAGCTTGAAGTTCGTGGATCCCTAGGGAGGCAGGTCATTTCGAGGCACTTATACAGATGTTTTCATTAAGCCACTTTTTTCCCATTAAACTGGGCTGGCCACTTTGTTTGCTGATCCAACATGAATCGCTTCTGTTTTTTGTATAGTAGTTCATTCTGTGCCCCAACTATCACACTAATTCAAGTGCATTTCATTACCCGAAAAGTTCAAAGGCCTTTTTATAGGTCCTGGAATCACTTTTCTGCTAATTGTTTTCTTCCCCTTGGATCATTCAGGTCACACTGTATGATGCTAGTAGGAAAATCTTGGTGAATAAATTTCTTAGGAGAGATGAAGTGTTGGGAACCGGAAAATCTCTGGTGTTCAATTCTCACTTGGTTGATATTGGGGAGCATGTGGTAAAAGAAAAGGGGCCAATGGGTTTGAATGATTGTGAACCATGTCACGCTGCCGGAGAAATGAGGACAGGCCATGGGGAGGTGGATGGTGCTAAAGTTGATCAATCAATCCTGGGAGGTTTGCAGCATTCTTGATTCATCCAATGCTATTTAGATGTTTCAATAACTTCATTGTAGATGTAGTTTTCCTTGATGCATCCTGTTTGACTAGTTATGTCCTAGTGAAGCACTGAGGAGGTTATTTAGGTGGATCCGTGGCTGTTCAGATACAATTGGAAATGAATATGTTGAAAGAACATGTTAAGAGGAAATTGCTACTTCCCTAACTAAGTAGGGGCACTTATATGAGGAGGATTGTACACCTGATATGGTCACCTAAAGATGATTCAGAATTGGAACATCTAATTCTTTCTTTTATAGATATTAATTCTATGTGCCTCAATTATCTGATGCCTAATGCTTGACCTTTGGATATTACAGTACCCTGGCATAGACATGGAGACAAAACTTCAGGGAAGGTTCATCCAGCGAGAGATTCGGATTCAAACAGTGGAATATCTAGTATGAAAAGCACAGATTGCATCAGGAGAGTTTCCGAGACCAAGCCTCTACGTGATGGTGATTACTCTATGGAGAAATTTCTCTATATTAGAATTATCTTCTGCTTTTTGATTTTACCTATCTTTCGCATGTGTAGTTAGATTTAGGCACAATGAAAATAATTTTATCTTATTCAGGTGCGTCACGTAATTTACAGTAAGCTTTGTAAAGCCCACAAAATCGATAGATTGTTTCATGGACCTGCTTTAGAAAGAGAATGTCATCAATTAAGCTTGGGATTGGTTTTATTGATTTTGATCCATCACTCACTTCATTTTGCATTTCTTTGAAAGTTATTTCTCATGTTTATTGGAGGAACCTATGTGAATTACTACAGCTTGTAAATGATCTCTTGTAATCAAATCGATTGCAGCCTGTCAAATACTATCCGTACTCCGAAAACCATTAGATCAAGTTGCCATTGCTGAAAATTCAAATGAAAGAAAGGCAACTTTTGCTTCCCTAACGAAGGAGCTTCAGGATCCAGATAAGTTTTGTGATGGAGCTCGAAGCCAAAGAGCGCCAGCTGCTGAGCTGGCTTCGGTAGAGAATGTGGACACTGGAAATCTGACTGATACTACCAACAATGAAAAGTTACCTGGTCTAATGAAGTCTAAAGGTTGGTTTAGTGCAATCTCACTCACTCCAGCATTATTTAATTTTTAGTGTTAGCTTTGTTGCAATATATGTTTCGTCATCTGACATTGTAAAATATCATCAGAATTAGCCTCTGAATTCAATGAATCTTACTTGACAAAGGACTTTGCAATTGGCAACTCACAGGTATTTCACAGCTACTTGTCCTGCTCTATTTTCAGTAATCGATTCTTTCAGCTCTATTTTGACCCGTCTGTGGCAAGATTGTGACTCTAAGCATACGGAAATTCCATCAGAACTTAATGAGTTTTGATGTTTGATGTAACTCTTTTGTCCAAACTACTGGACAAGATGAATTAAATTAGCAGCAGGTAGCAACTGCTTGCAGGGAATGTTCAAACTAGATGCATGAGGACCTGCTTGAATTCTCTAATGCATCCCAGTCCAAAATCTAGTTCTTTGTTTACCTTGAGGATATTCTCAATTTCACTGAGCTTTGTATGACTAGCATGTACATCTGCTGCAATTAACGTTTGCAGCCTTCTCATGGGCAAGCTGGCCCCAAGTGCTGCAGCGACGATCTTGTTTCTGAAGCATCGCTTTCACACCGTTCTCACAGCTATGCTAGTGATAAAAGAATGGACCCTGAAGGAGATAGAGATCCATTGGAAGTGAAGGCTGAGTGTCCCAGTTTTGATCTTGGATTTTGAACCATATCCATTGCTCAATCAACAATATTGCTACTGTCAAGCATCTGGACTGATGCTGGAGAGTATATTATCCATCTGAGTAAATTAGTGAATTTAAAAACAGAATTCCGAGTAGAGAAAGCTAAAATTCCCTCATCGCAGGAGAACAGCAGCATTTGCTGCGCGTCGCCGATCGACACATAATCATTTGCTTTCTCGCTACCTCCAGCAACTTCATCTCTGTATATCCAAAGGGAAAGAATAAAGTGGGCACGCATAGAAAAGAATCTTTAGATATACAAAGAAATGAATTACTCATTCCGCAAGCAACATGCCGATTTCGGCTTTTAGCCACCCCAGTTTCTACTCTCGCCTGCGCATTTCGTCAGACATCTGACCACCGCTACGAAACGCTCGGATCTTCTGCCCTCTCCATTGCAGCTTTCATGGCGATGATTTCAACGCCACGAGAGACGACTCTCGTTTCTTCATAAGGCCTCCCATCCAGCGTCTTTTTGGAGAAGCGTGGAATTCGCTCCACCTCCTCTCGCGTGCCCTTCGCCCTTCACCTTGTTTCCTCCCGGCGCTCGGGAGAACTTCACAATCTTCCATGAGCAAGTCGCGAATTCTTCTCCTCTCCACAGCGAGCGAAACGACGGATTTCCCCCGAATTGAAGTCCACGAGGGTGATAGGGAAAATGAAACGAACAGAATGGGCAAAATTGCAGAATGGATGAAATTTTTGATAATGAATACGTCATGTCAGCTTCGAAACGATTACACACAGACGGCTGGAAAGATGTAGTCTAGCGTTTTTGCATATAATCCAAGGCCCAAGGGTGCGTTGACTCAATGAAGAAGACTAAAGCGTGAAATAAAGAAATATATGAATTCGATTAGTGCGCGTGCGGGTACGGTTTAACTTAATATTAGACAATATATATGAAATTATTATAAGAATCGAGGAACAACTTTGGACATATGAATTAGCGAATACGATTGATTTTATTGTCATCAATATATTATATAATTCATATATTTTTAATAAAGTAAAATGAAAATCTCTTTTCACATGAAGGAGCTACAGAATGGATAGATTGTGTCATGAACCTGGTCTTGAAAGGAGAATGTCATGCAATTAAGCTTGGTGAGCGGTTGTATTGATGTCGATGCATCGCTGTCCCCCTTTATTTTGCATTTCCTTCGAAGTTAACTCCCATGTTTATTGGAGGAACATATATTGTGTTACTTACTCCAGCTTGCAAATGAGCTATAGTAATCCAATCGATCCGTCCTATCAAATATTCTCTGTCCTCTGAAAACCATTAGATCAAGTTGCCACTGCGAAAAAATCATATGAGAGGAAGGCAAGTCCTGCTTCACCGACAGAGGAGCTTCAGCATTGAGATAATTCTTCTGCTGTTGCTCAAAAACAAAGAGCGCCAGCTGCTAAACTACCTTCAGTGGAGTATGGGGCACGGGGAATCTGACTGATAATTTTCGCAATGAAAAGTTACCTGGTCTCATGAAGTCTGAAAAAGGTTGGTTTAGCCGTGATTTCTTTCAATTCAGCGTTCTTATGAACTTTAATGTTAGCTTTCTCATAATTTATGTTTCCTTATCTACATTGTAAAATTTTCATCAGACTCAGCTTCTGATTTCAATGGATTTCACTCTACGGGGGGCTTTGAAATTGGCAACTCCCACCTATTCCACGGCTACTTGTCCTGTTATATTTATGGTTATAAATCCTTTCAGCTCCATTTTTGAACCGTTTGTGGCAAGGTTGTGACTATAAGCATCTTGAAACTTTATTAGAATCTCATGAGTTTTGATGTTTGTCGAAACTCTTTGGTGCAAATACAAGCAGAAACAAATTAGCTGCAGGTAGCTACTGCTTGTAGGAAACCAAAGTCTATTTCTGTATTCACCTAGTGGACATTCTCAATTGCACTGAGCTCTGTATGACTGGCATATACATCTGGTCCTATTATCGCTTCCAGCCTTCTCTTGAGCAAGCTGAGCCCAAATGTTGTGGCAACAAGCCTTGCATCTAAAGCATCTCTTTTTGACCCAGTTCTTGGGACGATGCTAATGATGAATTGAAGACCCCTGAAGGAGATAGGGATCAATTAAAAGTGAAGGCCGAGTGTCCTAGTTTTGATCTTGAATTTTGAACAATGGTCATTGCTCAATCGACTGTATTACTACTATCAAGAATCTGAATGGAGTGCTAAAAAATCTCGTGCCTATCGCACATGAAATTTGTACAGTTGAGCTCTTGTTTTTATGGGGAGTGTTTTAGTGCCAAGTTCATTTGCAGTTGTCTGATCTGAAACACTTCATAGTTATACAACATTATCAATGTATTTGCAGCAATATTCAACATATTGAGGTACGCTATGTTTACATACCACCCATGTTGATCTAAGATATCGGTTAAAATTAAGACAAGCTAATGCATGGTGAAGAAGTTCGGCTGAGGAAGCAGAAATGATACTGCGTATGTTCTCAATGTCTTCAAATATTTATATGGCAGGTCAAAGTTGCATCATAGACTGTTCATCTGTAGACAATGCTCGTTCAATTCCTATTGAGAAAGATGCTCAGTTAAGATGCTTCGTTAGATAATATATATATGGCCATTGAAGGTTGCCCAGTTTTAGCTGTGTCTTAGCATGCAGATCACGTAACAGCAGCTTCTTAGTGATCAAACTGAGGGTAAAGCAGTCAGTGATTCTGATAAATAGTTGCTTAAGCCATTTTATTGGTTCCAAGGTTGCCCAGTTTTAGCTGTGTCTTAGCGTGCAGATCATGTAACAGCAGCATCTCAGGGATCAAACCGAGGGTAAAGCAGCATGTGATTGTGATAAATAGCTGCTTAAGCCATTTTATTGGTTCCAAGGTGGCCCAGTTTTAGCTGTGTCTTGTGAGCCTGTCATTATTTAATTACCAGGAGGAAACAGTATCTCAGCTTTCTAAACATTCTTTAATCTTTACCTTCTCTGTTTGTAATAACAGGCAAGAGTGAACTATAGACTATAGTGCGACAACCATCTACTGAAGGAGTACCATGTAGAAATTGTGTAATTTTATCAGGACTTTCTTTTCGTTCAGTTTCTTATTGCATTAAATTATTCTCAAAATGTTAAGCTAGCTTAAGCTACCATAACAAATACAGCATAGGTCAATCTTGCGGTGCAAAGAAACCGTGATATGGGTCTATCCGCTTTCTTTTATCCCCCGTTCTTCTTAGCTCTCGTCCAAGAACTTGTATAACTTGCTGTCCTTTCTTGACTTCCGCATGCTAAGCAAGGCCTAGAAGATACGTTTGTTTTTGCGTGAATAAAGCTCGATATCAGTTCTCCTATTCCTCTCAGCATGAGTATATATTGAAGTGGATCTTCCGGTTCCGATGGGTACTGGATGTTCATGTGGGGATATAATGGCAATTCACAAGAGAATCAATCATAAAAGATCATGTCCTCAAGACATCCGAAGAACAAGAAAAGTAGTTCTAGAACTCGTGAACTTTCTTCATCTAATAGACCAATCTTGTTACGTGCAATATGCATATGGTAGTTAAACGAGAAAATGGGTCATACAACGTTAGCATTTGGACATTTTGCCATTTAAGCCAATTGTCATGTATTATCGCAGATTCTTGCCGACTTCCTCGGCTTTAGCTTTTGAAACTGAGAGAAAGTTATAAAGCATGAGCCAACACCAACTTTTTGGTCTTAATAAAACAACAGATAAATCTTGTGAAGGGAAGTGTGCCTGGTAAGATATATCGCATGAGGTCCTCCAGAGTTCTTATCGCTAGTGAGTGCTGAGAAACCTCCATGGTCTATGAACGTCTCAGACGTCAATGGTCTCTGAAACACAATAACATTGTTGAAAGTTCTATTTGTTACTTTGTGATAAATAAGTTGATAGCACAAGAGATGGTTGTTCTCCTTGCCATTTTCCATACTTTGGTCGAAGCAAGATTTCTTCTGCTCTTTAGATTCTCTCTTGCTCTAGTAATTAGTTTGTCACAATATGATATAATCTGGCACATTATGGAGTTTATCTGGAGCAATTTCACATTTTGAAAAACTTGATTCTTCTTGATCAGTTGCGATCCATTAGACCCTGCACACGGTAAATCAGAGGGCATGCAAGCCCTTCCCATCCTAAACACTACGAAACAAGGAAAACCTAATTATATTGCACAACTGTCAAACGCAATAAAATATGAGCTCAACCGCAGATGCTTCCTCAATCTTATCAGCCAGGAGACAGTTGGCCTTATAGGTCATGGAGCCCAAGTGATCCACATTGATTATGAAAGCTTTCGTCGCAAAATCTTTTAATGTCTTCACCACTCTACAATATTGTCAAGGCAATTTACCAGATGTGCAACAGGAAGAAATGCTCAACCTGGTACAAGACAATGAAGTGAAAACCTATTTATCTCACATTTGTAGCTACGTACTGAAGAAAACTATAGTGTATTATGAAGTACCTTCAGCTATTCGGAATGTTCAAGCTCTCTGTTCCATGGAGAGCTCATCATAATTCGAAGCTTCCTGAGGAGTGGAAACTGAAGGAGGCAACTGGAAAATCCATTATCTTCACCTGTTACAATGAAGATGCAGCAAACAGATTCAAATTCACACCCTCGTGCATTGACTGTCATTATCCATTTCCATTGAAAATATACAGACCCACTCTTCAATTGCCACTTGGGATGCTCCTGCATTCCAAAAGATAACATATGTAATTGTTCAGGCTCCACAAAACAGCTTTTACGTGGATGTATCCTTCCACACAGTATGAAGCCCTTTTTAAAGCACGAGGTTTCCGTACTGGGCACACCTTTCCAAGTTCAAACTCAGCAGAGCCACAACAAGGGCCAAATGACACATAGATGTGGTAAGTGCAAGTTTAACATCAGTCTGTGATTCCAGAAGAAGATAAAAACAATCATAATAGTAGAAGAGGACATAGATCAGCAACTCAACAGAAGAGATTTTATGAGACCCTTCAAAGGTCTGAACGGATACTGGAGCGAATATTATCTTTTTGACTTAATTAGTCAAGTGAGAACAGAGTTCCAGGTAGAGAAAGCCAAAATCCTCTCAGAATATTTACCTCCATGATATATACCGCGAGTTCTTGGTCGCAGGAGAAGAGGAACATTTGCCAGGCGTCCCCGATTGACAAATAATCCAGCAATTTCATCGCCGTTGTTCAAAGCGAAAGAGTAATGTAACAACACGCAAAAGAATCTCCAGAGTATATCTTGCAGCCGTACATTTAGGAGACGGGGATACTGATAACAACAAAAAATACAGGAGACTGGGAGGTGCAAAATGCACTGTTGTATTTCTCGTCATCGTTTGTCTATATATACAAAGAAATCAATTGCACAAGCCGAAAGCAACACGCCGATTTCAGATTAATGTTACCCCAGTTCCTACTCCAAATCCGCATTTCGTCAAACAGCTGACCAGCACTATGGAAATGATCGGATCTCCTCCCCTCTCCTCTCCTCTCCAAGGCAGCAGCTTCCAACGATGACTGTCTTCCAACGCCACGACAAGCGACGACTCTTATTTCTTCAGATGCCTCCCCCATCCAGCCTTCTTTTGGAGAAGCAACGAATTCGCCCCTCCTCCTCCTCCTACTCACGGCGCTCGCGAGAATTTTGCAGTCTTCCATAAGCAAAGTTGCTGAGTTCTCTCGATAGCGAGAGAAACAACAGATTCCACCCCCCACTGATTTGGAAGTCCTGAGGGATGAGAGAGAGAACGAAACGAATGATGATTTATGATGGAAAGAAGACATGGAAAATAATGTGTCAAGGAATATGCCATAATACAATACTCTTTATTTTCACTTACAGATATTTACTCTCATCAATTATATGCAGCATTGTGGTTATTCATCAATTTTTCATTTTCCACATCTGCTAATTATTCTGGGGGCCCACCGCCCTGACAAGTGACAACCCACAAGCTCACGCGCCCCTCCCTCCGTTTTTCGGTTGAGTCATTGAATATGAATTCATTATTATGTATGTGCCAAGTAGGAATTATCGATTGCTTTTTTTTTTTTCATCTCTAGACATTCGACGCAGGATTTCTTCTTTCCCACGGTTCTCACGGGCATATTCGGTTTTTCTCTGATTTTTGTTTTTTCATCGAAGTATGTTCCGTACAAAAGTCTTCGTTCCCGCGATTTTATTTCACTACGGCTGAGGCAGCAAGAGAATGGGTGATTTGAAGCGTGTGGTTAGAAAGCGAGATGAGGATAGTTTGGTTGCGCCTCAACTATTTGTCAAAATGCCTATCCATAGAATCTGGCTTTGATTTCTAAATTAAATTTGGAGATCGTGCATAATAATCATTATGTTTATCATTTTTTCTATTTTTTTATTCTCTAAAATAGATTTGAAATATGCAATTTCATTTTTCTATTTCTTGAATAAATTTTTAATCTAGAATAAGTTTTGAAATAAAAATGAGAAGTAAAAAAAAAAAAAGTTACTTTTCTACTTCTAGAACAAAAATAAAAAATAAAAACTTTTCTTATCACTCACTTTTGCTACTAACAAGTTGCTCACTTGTTATCAGCCGCCATCCGCTAGCTTGCCTCTTATCGTCACTCGAGAGATAGAATTTTTGTGTCATCTAATGAATATTTATTCCAATAATAGAAATTTTATATAGTTATTAACGCGTCTTTTCTTTAAACTCATATGGAGAATAGAAATAAAAAATAATAATATTATTTTAGGCTAGAAATTGATTTCTTGAACATAATGGTTATCATTCGTGAAGTATTTGACATGCTGCTACCGCAACATGGAGCTTTGACTTCCTGATTATGTGGACGGGTATAAATGGTTTGGGAAAGAGTCGAATTATTTTCGATTCAACCCAAACCCAATCCGACCCACTCCTCTAACGAACCTATTTTATTTGTAACTCCTTTATGTGAAAATACATTTTTGTTATTCATTACAAATATTTATGAATCATGTAAAATAGATTTAATACTACGAAAACTCCAAATTGGTATACGATAACAAATTTACCATAAACTAATTTATTGACCACAAAAAGCTCCAAATCGGTATATATGTGACAAATTTTCTCTTAATTACTTTTCGATAAATTTTACAGTATGATTGTTGAATTGAATGACGAGAGTACCAATTTGGGGTTTTTGATGGTGAAAAAAAATATTTTGGGATGAATTTATTACAATTATATCAGTTTGAGATTTTTCGTGGTATTGACCCTATAAAATATCGATAACAATATTGCGTGCACTAATTCATTTATTCAAGTTGTTCTTTATATTATAATCATTATCATCTAATAATACGTTAATATTTAGTTTTCCCTATGCTTAAGTACATTGTACATCACTTTTGTCATAAATTTATCATGTACATTTTTTTTTATCGATCATATTTTACTCCTACTCTAACTCTCACCCTCAAACTTTTGCCCTGCCTTCTTATAGGGCATAAGAGTTGAAACCCATAATTGAAATTAAATTGTCCCTACCCCTGAGAATGTAGAAATTCAAATCCCTCACCGTCCATTTCTATATTGGAAGGGTAGTCACTAGGGAATTTATCACATACTTCACTCATTACATCTAGTCATTTACGTCATGGGTGTGGGACATGAATATTGCTCCATCGTTTTCCACGCCCTCATTAATTCAAACCTTTCCTCCGCAAGAAGATTAGCAAGGAGGTTTCCCAGAGATAAACAACAAATTACTGAGTAATTAGCATTTTTGAGGATGTCTTAACGATCAATAAATAAATGTGTTGGCATTTTACTTTGTAAGAAATTCCATCTTTTAACTTTTTCTCATGCAATGGAGGAGAAGAAGAAGACGAAGGGCACTAGACCCTTACTAGGAAGAACTCTATGGTATGCAGTTTCATTCGATGTTTACTTAAGCCATGGTTCGGTAATAAATTACAGATACTTCAAATTTTCTCTTTTTAAAATGTTAATATTTTGATTGGGCTAAAATATCTTTTCATTCAGGCTCAACTAAATGAAATAATGAGCTGGTCCTCCTTAATTTGAGCTAGCTCATGAATAGGGCAATTTGAGCTAAAAGGAGTTGGTGCTTCGAACTTAGGATAGCAAGAAGAAGAATGATCACATTGATGAGGAAGTTGAAAAAAGGGCAAGAAAGAAAACTTCGATGATAGCGAGAACACGAAAGGAGAAGAAAATCTCTCAAACACAAAAATCATCTAAATATGATTTTGATTTGTCTTTTTTCACCTGACAACCTAAACATTGCAAGTTGAGTTTTTCTGACGGACATTTATATAGTATAAGAATGTGCCATACATTATTAATCATCAGTGATTAATTGACATTAATTGATAGGAAAAGTTAACTATTTAACAAAAGTCAATAAGTGACATTTGCATGGTATTTTAAATTTCAGTGGTATAGAGTGCTTAAATGTAAAAAATTGGTCCATTTGAAAGAATGTAGTATACTGATTAGATGTGATGGGCGGTACCAGCAATGCTACAAGGAAAATTCCTTGCTGCACTTGCTCCCCTTCTACACTCTGATGCACCCATTATTTAACAATTCTTTCTTCTTTCCTCCAAATACCCTCATCTTAAATCAAAATTTAGCTACATAAAAAGACATTTAAATCGGGATAAATTATGCTATGTTCCTTTCTCTCAATAGCATCCAAACGATATTATAATTTAATGTCTCTATTTTCTTTGCCTTATTTTCTCCCAAATTATTTATATAATCTCTTTTCCTTTCTAATTAATCACCTCTATCAATATATAGCATAATCTATCTAGTCTTGTTTCCATTCAGCAGAAGAACATGACATCTTATTAGGGAGAACTCTCTAATAATGAAGTTTTGTTAGTCGAAGCTTCTAAGGAGTCCTCATCGAATTCGGCATGATTTAATCGTCATTTCTCGTGAAACCTTATCTTTTATAGGATGTTATATTAAATTTGCTAGTGAATTCGTGGGATGACACAGAGATGCAAAGGCGTCAAACTTACCTATTCATAGGATAATTGATGGTTTGCAACTCATGTCTATGCTTAATCATGTATTATGTTTAGTATTGCAAGCTCTCTCTAAATAACGATGGAGTAATTTTTGATGTTATATTTTAGCGATGTTATGGACCTTATAAAGCCAGTCCCCCCTTCTATTATGGAACTAATGTTGACTTCTTGTAAGTTTAAGTATTGCCACGCATCTTGTGAAGAACTATTTGGTGCTCCTAAAAGAAATATTATTTAAAGTATAAATCAATAGCTGATTGTGTCCGGTTGCAAGATTTTGGTCAGTTTGAAGAAAACTCAAAGGGCTAGAAAAATAAGTTGAGGTGTTTAGCTGCATCGTGAGCTGAAAGTATAAGAGATTTGCTTGGCTTAGACAATTCCAATAATTAATGCAGTTGACTATTATGTTTTTTTCTTCTCAAGGAAAAATTAAGGCCGACATATAATTGATTTCTTAATCGGTCAAGGACCGACTAATCGATCAAGGACCGACTAAACCACTAATATCAAAAGCTGTATAATTCAGATTGAGCCTGAGTGATAAAATGAAGGATAGTTCTATAAAAGAATGCAGGGATTAAATATTTTACTTTTAATTGAATCTTTCAACAACGTAGACTAATAAGTTCTGTTAAAAAATAATAATAAATAAAAGAAAGTATGGCTCCAATCTAGCTCATGCACCTTTCTAGCGAATTGATGTTTTATCGCTCCAAATTGGTTTGTCGTAGTCATTTGGATTATGTGTCGACTGAAAGGATCAGTTAGCTTAAATCAGAGAGCACAAATACCAATTTGGCCAAAATTCAATTTCAAGGACCAAATTGAACATTAACTAAAATTTTGGGGACCTCTGTTATTCCGCTCACCGTAGAGGGAGCTCGTGACTCGCTCGATAAAGATGCAAAATTCTCGTAGGCTGCGGGGGGACGATTGGAGGGCATGCGAGAGGAGGCGACGGTGAATCCAACGTGTCTCAGAGGACGCTGATGCGAGACAAGTAGAAATGAGCGTCACTGCTCGTGGCGTTGGAGACATCGTCGTCAAAGTCATTGCGGAACCGAAGAAGAGGGAAAGATCCGTGTCACACCCCGATTCACAAGAAGAAGGGCATGACACAGCCATCCTTTTTCCAAAGAACGCAGCCTCAACGTAACCAAAATTTCAACCCGATATCAACATATATGCATCCACATATATATATTTGACAAAAAGGGGCAATTGGTTACAATATAAGAGTATATCTATAATCCACAAACATCAAAATATAAACCTTCTACAAAGACTAACTTATAAACTTAAACTATGCATAAGCCATACCCAAAATTTCCACCACAAAAGTCCTCCCCGAACGAACGCTCACGCCTATTCGTGACTCGCTGAAGAACCTGAAAAACAAGTAGATGAGAGTAGTGAGCTATCACGGCTCAGTGAGTAACACATTTCTTCTAAGCGGATCGAGAAATCACTATGCACATTTTAAAACACAAACATAACTCACTTTATCATAATACTAAATCATAATTCAAATATCGAAAGCACCAATGGTCGAGTCCATTAGTCAATCTCGTAAAACATGCATCAATGGTCTATTTCATTGATTAATCTCATCAACTCATATCAATGGTCCACTCCATCGACCAAACTCAAATCACACGTCAATGGTCCACTCCATTGACCAATTCATGCTCAAATGTCTAGCCATGGTCACGGTAACGCCCGTGACAAGACGACCAAGATTCCCCCCTTGGCAAGGTCTCCACTTATTATTAGCTGGTGGCTCGGCCCACAAGGATATCCTACAATAGTATGCGCATACCCACACCCCTCAAGGTCCATAGAGACATCGAGCACCAACCACCAATTACAATATCCAGTAATCCAACATTAGAAAGAGAATCATACCACAACTCCAAATTTGATATATATAAATATCAAAGCATTTTCTACAACATTTCAAGATTCTTTCACAAAGATTTTCACAAATCCCTTTTTCACACAACCATTCAAATCAACGTCAAAATATAATTCATTTCGAATAACAAAAATGTCAGTAATAGCTCGATCCTGTTTTATGCAACAAAACATGTTTTTTATCAACTCATAGAGTATTTAATCCACCATGTTTCTCAAAACATGAGTTTAAAATACAAAAAAGGAAAAAGCCAAAAATCAACTACGACGCTCACAGGAACTGACGCATTCGGATTCCTAACAATTAACAGAAAAATATAAAAAAGCCGAGTAAAAAATGATATTCTTATAACGACTCACCTATACTAGGCCTATTAGTCGATAAACGACATCTACGCAGCCCAAAAGTTCACAATTTAGCATAAACCCATCATTTTCAGCTAGGCGTGGCCCATACGCCAACTTCGTCACGCCATAACTTCCTCCACAAAATTCCGTTTCAAGCCGTCTTATAGTCTTTAGAAAGCTCTTTCAACGTACAACAACAACCCCAACTCAGCCGCCCCAAAACAGTACCGAAAAAAATAAAAAAAAGAGACTCGAAGCCACTGTTCGCTACAATACCAGATTGCGTCCCCAACTTCAAAATTCCGTTCCGAACAAACCACAAGCTCAAATCACGATCCGAAAGATGCTATAGCTTCACAACATCCCAAAGTACCATTTCTAAAAAAATTTATAGCTTAACGACTCAAAAATTGGGCTTCGCCACACAAATACCCATGAAATCCGAATTTCGAGCCCTAATTACGGCAATTGCTTCAAGCAAGTGATTAAAAGCTTCAATTTCTTACCGGCCTTGCAAAACACACTTGAGTCAGCTTGATGAGGTATCCGGGTCACGAGCACGCCAAAATTTTTCCCTTTTTCCCTTTTTCCTTTCTCTTCTTTCTCTCTTCTCCCCTGTTTCTTTCGTTCCCTGTTTCTGCTCGCTGCTCTTCTCTTTCTCTCCCTCTTTCTCTTTTTTTAAAGCCCAGCTGAAGGTTCCACATACCTCTTCAACCTCCCTTTTTTGACTTTTCAAACTCTTTCTTTTCCTTTTATTTTATTAAAGAGCCCATATATTACAATCCGAGCATTTTCAAGTGGTGGCCAGGTGCTTGACAAAATGCCCACGTGGGGAGTTGGAACGGTGTTCAAGCGCATGAAATGGAAGCGACCGGTTGCTCTCGTTTTCGTGGTTTAGTTTTTGCATTGTGATGAATGAACGATGGCGTAGGATAAAAATGCGACCAGAGAAAAAGAAGGAAACCGCGATTAAGAAAAAGACCATTTGGCGTCTCCACTAGACATTAATCGAAGGGACGAGCAATGCGGAGAAAAACGACGAAGCAACGTGGAGGCACCTCCTCGGTTTCTTCTCATAATTTCTTCGGCTTTTGTGCTTTTTTTTTTTATAATTTTTCGTGCAGGTTTCCATCGAAGGGATCCAAAAAGACAAAAGAAGAAAACAAGAAACCAAAAGGGACAAAGCAATTGGTGGTCAAAAACGCGAAGCCATGAATGTAAGACAAAATAAAACATATGCGGAAGCCAGGATTGATAAAAGACAAACCTCCGGCCATTGTTTGTATTCACGTTCGTTGAATGTCCTGAAAAATCAAAGTAATAGGCACACTCTACTAATCAAATCTCCTCACGTACTGATGGTGTATTCTAAATGTGAGGATTTTGTATTAGACCTTGTGATCGCCCGTCAGAAATGAACGTACGTTCCTTATATATATCGTCTCCCATCAAGACGAGCGGTTGTCACGAAAGGGTACGAAGCGTGGATCGAACAGTCGCAACTCTAAGAGAAAATTTGGGTCAAAAATGTGGGATCATAAAAAAATAAATAACATTCTCCCACTTGATCCCATCATTTTCATCATACGGATCATTCAACTAATTCCACGAAAACTTTATGCTTAAAGAAAAGAAACAAAACACATGAATCATGGCGACATGTCCTCTAAGAGTGAGTAATACCTTCCATGTATCACAATGCATCTTATTTCTTTAATGTCAGCCAATATGTGACAACATATCTTAATGAATAAACCCCATGTTTATTCCAAAACCAAGGATAAATGTTATTCTCATAAACAACAAAATGTGTACACAAAAATTGAGAATCAACATTACAACTGAATAAGAGTTTCATACAACAAAAATCGTTCATATGTCGACAAATCACATGATGGGACCTATTCCCATACTAGTTACATGATCCTTATACTTCATTGGTGACATGCCTTTAGTTAAAGGATCGGCTATCATCAATTCAATGCTAACGTGTTCAATGACCACTTTATTCTCCTTAACACGTTCCCTTATGGCTAAATACTTAATGTCGATATGCTTACTTCGACTGCCACTTTTGGCATTTTTAGCCATAAAAACTGCAGCTGAATTGTCACAATATATTCTTAATGGCCTAGAAATAGAATCAACAATTCTAAGCCCAGCAATGAAACTCTTCAACCATACACCATGCGAGGTAGCCTCAAAACAAGAAACGAACTCAGCCTCCATAGTGGAAGTAGCAGTCAATGTCTGCTTGGCACTTCTCCATGACACGGCTCCGCCAGCTAACATGAAAATGTATCCAGATGTTGATTTTCGTGAATCAACGCAACCCGCGAAGTCCGCATCCGAGTAACCGATCACTTCCAGGTTGTCAGTCCGTCTATACATAAGCATATAGTCTTTGGTACCTTGAAGGTATCTCAACACTTTCTTTACAGCTCTCCAGTGGTCTAAACCTGGATTACTCTGATATCTTCCCAACATTCCCACAGCAAAAGCGATGTCAGGTCGAGTGCAAACCTGAGTATACATCAAGCTTCCAACAGCAGAAGCATATGGAATGTTGTACATTTGTTCCCTTTCTAGATCATTCTTCGGGCATTGGTTCAAATTGAACCTGTCACCCTTCACAATGGGTGCTATACTTGGTGAACAATCTTTCATCCGAAATCTCTCTAGGACCTTATTGATATAGGTTTCTTGAGATAGTCCTAAAATTCCTTGAGATCTATCTCTATGTATCTTAATGCCAATGACATAAGATGCATCACCCATATCCTTCATGTCAAAACTCTTAGAGAGGAATTGTTTCACCTCATGTAGCAACCCCTTATCATTGGTTGCAAGTAGTATATCATCCACATACAGCACAAGGAAACAAATTTTGCTCCCACGACCTTCCGGTATATACATTGATCCATGACATTCTCTATAAAACCAAATGAAGAGATGACATCATGAAACCTTAAGTACCATTGGCGGGATGCTTGTTTCAAGCCATATATAGATTTCTTAAGCTTGCACACCAAATGCTCACATTTACTAGAGGAAAATCCTTCAGGTTGTTTCATGTAAACCTCCTCCTCTAGTTCTCCATTGAGGAACGCCATTTTCACATCCATCTGATGTAATTCCATATTAAAATGGGCAACCAAAGCCAAAACAATACGAAGAGAATCTTTCTTAGATACAGGAGAAAAAGTCTCTGTGTAATCGATTCCTTCCTTTTGAGTGAATCCTTTGGCAACAAGTCTAGCTTTATATCTTTCAATGTTACCCAATGAATCTTTCTTAGTTTTGAAGACCCATTTACAACCAAAGGCCTTCGCACCATCAGGTAACTCAACCAAATCCCAGACTTTGTTAGATGCCATAGAACTCATCTCTTCCTTCATGGCATTGTACCACAAATTGGATTTATCACTATCCATGGCTTGTGAAAACGTTTCGGGATCATTCTCAGCTCCAATATTGTAGTCAAACTCTTGTAAATACACAATATAATCACTAGGAATAGCCGATTTCTTTATTCTAGCAGATCTTCTCAATGTTTGATCAACATTCTCTTGAGGAGCATGTTGCTCAACTGGTTGTTCAATAGTTTCTGGTAATTGCTGAACAACTGGATCTATTGGATCAATATCAGCAGGTTGTGGAACTTCAACAATTGGTTGTTCAATAGCCGGCTGAACTGAAGGGATATTATGAGCAACAACCAACCTTAAACTTGAGGTGGGAGGTTGAGTATCTGAATGATCTTCCTTAGAAACAAGATCCCTCGGTCGATCGCTCCCACTGATTAAGTCATTTTCAAGAAATTTAGCATTTCTTGATTCCACAATCCTAGTGGTATGAGATGGACAATAAAACCTGTATCCCTTAGACCTTTCGGCATATCCAATGAAATACCCACTTATGGTCCTTGGGTCCAACTTCTTTTCTTGTGGATTATAAATTCTTACTTCAGACGGGCATCCCCAAACGCGCACATGATGTAAACTCGGTTTCCAACCCTTAAATAAATCAAAAGGTGTCTTTGGGACAGCCTTGGTCGGAACTCGGTTTAATATGTACACCGCCGTCTTAAGTGCTTCAGTCCATAAGAATTTAGGAAGTTTGGAGCTACTAAGCATACTACGCACCATGTCTAATAGGGTCCGATTTCTTCTTTCCGCTACGCCATTTTGGTCCGGAGAACCAGGCATAGTATATTGGGCAACTATCCCATGCTCTTGAAGAAATCTTGCAAATGGACCAGGTGCTTGTCCATTTTCAGTGTATCTACCATAGAATTCTCCACCTCTATCTGATCTCACGATCTTAATTTGCTTATTGCATTGTTTCTCTACTTCCGCCTTAAATACTTTAAAGGCATCTAATGCTTCATATTTATTATGAATCAAGTAAAGATACATATAACGTGAATAATCATCTATAAAGGAGATGAAGTATTTCTGACCACATGAGTCCATATCCGGACTACAAATATCCGTGTGTATGATTTCTAATATTTCTGTACTTCTCTTGGCACCTTTCTTTGTTTTGTTAGTCTGCTTTCTCTTTATGCAGTCCACACAAGTATCACAATCAGTAAAATCTAAAGTACCAAGTATTCCATCATTTACTAATCGCTTAATTCTTTTTATGGAGATATGTCCCAATCTCCGGTGCCACAACATAGAGGAATGTTCTTTCACAACACATCGTTTTATACCAGCTTTATCATGAACATGCATCGCATCATAATAGGCATTGTCTTGTAAATTAATTCGAAAAAGACCATCAGACAAAGTACCACTCCCGACAATTTCAGATTTAAATGATAAACAGAAGTTTGAATCTGAAAAGTTAAAAGAGTATCCCAAATGTACAAGTCTTGAAACTGAAATTAAGTTTCTAGAAAAACTAGGAACATAAAAGGTCTTTTCCAAATCTAAAACAAAACCACTATTAAGAATTAGTCTATATGTCCCAATAGCTTCCACATGCGAACGCATCTTGTTTCCTGAATAGATGCTTTGTTCACTTCCCACTGGCTTCCGGTGGTTTTGAAAACCCTGCAAGGAATTTGAAATATGGATTGTAGATCCAGAATCAATCCACCAAGTGTTGTGACTTACATCAGTCATATTAGATTCATAACAAACACAAGAGATTAGATTACCTTTCTTCTCGAGCTAGGCCTTAAATTTGACACAATCCTTCCTCATATGCCCCTTCTGTCTACGGAAGAAACACTTGGATTCTTTCTTAATGTCAGCTTGGGGAGGTATTTTACCTTTTCCCTTATGCTTGCCATAGCCCTTATTCTTTCCTTGAGTTGCCAAATGAGCACTTTCTCCCAATTCCATAACCAGTCTTTCTTCCTCTTGAACACACATGGTCATGAGTTCATTAATAGACCATTTATTCTTATGTGTGTTATAAGAAATCTTGAAAGGTGCATACTGTTGTGGGAGAGTGTTCAAAACATAATACACAATGAATGATTCAGATATCTCAACCTCAAGGTTCTTAAGCTGAGCTGCAATGTTCCTCATTTGCATGATGTGCTCACGCACACCTCTAACACTAGTGAGCTTCAATGATGAAAATTTCATAATTAGGGTCATGGCATGCGCCTTCTCAGAACTTTCAAACTGCGCATCTATGGCCTCCAATAAAGCCTTAGCATTGCTATGCTGAGCAACCGAACCACGAATACTAGGAGATATCTTAGCTCTTATAAACATGGCATAAACGCGGTTGGACCGCTCCCATTGGTTATAAAGATCTATCTCAGCTGGAGTGCTCGAATCGAAGGGAGCAGTGGTTCGTCTTTCCTTATAGCATAGTCAATGTCCATCCACCCTAATTGAAGAAGAACTGACTCCTTCCAAACTTTATAGTTCTCACCATTCAGTATAGGAACATCAAACTTAAATTCAGAGAAATTCACGGGTTGCGAAACTGCATATCAAATAATCAGGCTTATGTCACAAAATTTGAGGCAAATATAAATAAATCATGTTTTACCAATGTAAACATGTCACAATATGAATCACATAACATAAAAACTACATGTAGGCTAAGTTTTTAATTTAAATAGATTCATAATTACTTCATGAAGAAACTACCATATTATATGCCTTTTCTTAATCCCGTAGGTAAATTAAGAAAAAATAATATGATATTTCATCCTAATTAATCATATTAATATAATGAAAATTCCTGTGAGATAAAATTCATCATATTAATATAATTAATTACAATCAATGTCTATTTCTAAATATGATCCGGAGGCTTTTAATATATAATTTAATTAATTAAAGATGCTGTGGCCACTCCCTAATTAATTAAATATATGGACCATTGGACATTTAATTTCATGCATAAAATATTCATAAAAATGCATGAAATGACATAATCAATAAATACATCAAGGGCAGAACAGTAAATAAATAAATTGGCCAAGGGTATAATTGCAAAAAATTTAAAAAATTGGGGCAAAAGTGTAAAAAGGAGCCGCGGGTGGGAGACGACAGGCGCGTGCTTGGCACGCGCTCATTCCCGCGGCAAGTGCGTGGTCCGCACGCGCGCGGTTCAGCGCGCGGGCGCGTGCCCCGCAAGCTCGCCGTTCAGCGCGCAGGCGCGTGCGTTGCACGCGCCTGGCAACTGCCGCGCGCGTGGATCCCACGCGCACAACGGTTGCCGCGCGCGTGAGAGCGCGTGAAATCCACGCGCCTGCAACCGCAGCGCACGCGTGGGCTCCACGCGCGAACAGAAGCCTTTCCGTCGGTTTTTCGCCATTTTCAGCCGCCATTTCTCCTCCGTTTCTTCTCCGGCAGCCCATCTTAGACCGAAATAAATAATGGGTTTTGAAGAGCATGCCGGCACGACCACATGGATCCAAGATTCGGCGAAAATGAGCAAAAATTGGCCCCAAAATCAAACGAAAAACTCCACAAACGCAAATCCTCAACCACCACGACTTCCGCCGCCCGATTAGCCTCCGGCGAACACCGATATACTGAAAAAACACATGGCTAAGGTTCCTTATGGCGGTGCGACCGTATGGGTCCGAAATCAAAGGGTGGGTCATGCGGATTTTGCCCGGAATCGTCGAGTTTCTCTCTCGGACTCAAAATCCGAGTTACTGTTCATGTTAAAATAAGCCCGAAAATACACCGAAAAAACACAAAAATACAACAAAACAAGGCAGAGGCACTAGATTCGCTCTGATACCAAATGTAAGACAAAATAAAACATATGCGGAAGCCAAGATTGATAAAAGACAAACCTCCAGCCATTGTTTGTATTCACGTTCGTTGAATGTCCTGAAAAATCAAAGTAATAGGCACACTCTACTAATCAAATCTCCTCACGTACTGATGGTGTATTCTAAATGTGAGGATTTTGTATTAGACCTTGTGATCGCCCGTCAGAAATGAACGTACATTCCTTATATATATCATCTCCCATCAAGACGAGCGGTTGTCACGAAAGGGTACGAAGCGTGGATCGAACAGTCGCAACTCTAAGAGAAAATTTGGGTCAAAAATGTGGGATCATAAAAAAATAAATAACAATGAAGCAACCTCTCTCGTTGTCCGCCATTCTTTGTAGTATTCCTGTAATACGTTCTCCGCTCCAACTGCTCATTTCTTCTTTTGTCTTGACAGTTTCTGTTTACTATTGACTACCCTCTCATGTTCGTTGGTCTTTTTGGACTTTTTCTTTTCTTAAAGTTGTCCGGGCGAAAGTGTTTGCTGAAGAAGCTGTCTGAATCTTGAAGTAAAGAGGTTTTCCTTTTTCAAAAAATTTAGCCATTTTTATGATGAGTCGTTATTAATTTTACAGAATGCGAGAACTACATAAACGAATATTAACAAAATATATGATGCTAAGTTATTGCTATAAACCCATGGGATACGAATGTTTTGATGGCACGAAGAACAAAATTGTAATATTACCTGTATGTCATTGTCTAAAAATAGTTAGCTGTAGAGACTGATGATGATGATAATGGTGAGGATGAAGATGATGAGCTCATTGACCCTATCCCAGTATTATCATTGAACAATAATCATTCCGCGTCATTGTTTCCGGTTGATGCTAGAAACAAGTTCCAGCTTAGTGGACAGCTTGCTGACCGACACTTGATTTTTGCTTTATCCATTCTGCTTTTTAGTTTGGCTTTGTTTGGACGAGTGACAAAGTCGCCATTTAGCTTGTCAATGGCTCTTCTCTCAATTAAATTGATCGTTTTATTTTTTTCAAGCTTTTGCCCATTTTAGTTAAATTTTAGTATTGTTGTGGTCAATGCATCGGTGTTTTGTTGATTTAGAATTTTGATGTTTTATCATTACGTTCTTTTAGGCGACATGGATTGTGATTTGTTCCGTTTCGTTCTTGGGTTGTGCGACTGGCATAGATATTGACAGTTTCACTTGTTTCCAGCAAGTCAGCAGTGGTAGCTTTTATGTTTCAAAATGATTATAGGTAACAATTGGAACTTTCCTTGGTTTGTGGCTTTCACATGCATTTGAGCATACAGTTAATGCTGTGATGCGTGAATTGATGTCGTGCTTCTAGTAAAATACGATTGTATGCCCAAGTAAATGCTCCTTTGTTCCTTGTTGAGTATCGACTTTTTGCCTGAAAGATAACTTATAAGAAGAAAGATCGATTTTTTGCTAGAGACATGTATGTTTTGACTGAGCAAGATCAATCAGGGGGTTGCTAGGGAAACAACTGAGGCAACTATAGTATTCTCTTTTGATGATGGAAGAAGCTCTGTAAACCAATTACGTAGGAACTAGTGAGCGACCTTAACGGTGGAGGCAGACAGACAGAGAGTAAGGCAACTATAGTATTCTCTTTTGATAACGTGAAGAAGTTGAGAGAGAGAGAGAGAGAGAGTGAGTGACGGACGGACGGACAGACGGATGGAGGCAAAGAGACGGAGCAGTTGCAATAGACCTTGTGGTCATGCTACAAGTGGTTTGTGAAGCCAAGTTTCCATTTCTTCACGGCTTCCAATGCCGTGCATTTGGGACTTGAATTTTTAGGGATCTAGAAAGCTTTGTAAGTTATGGCAGAAGCTGAATTATGAAATGTGAGTTGTAGGGCTAGACCTCAAATCCTCTTGGCCTGGGCTAAAAGTTTTGGGATAACTGTTACGTCTGTTGCAAAATTTCTACACGCTTTGAAGATAATAATGTCATTGAGTTCTTCCACATGTCAATCACTCAACGGTAAATGTGTAAATCATTTCTCAAACTAATAATAGATCTAATAGAAGTCCAAACTTTCTTTTTGTTTCTTTTAGGACTTTTTTTGAACTTATGAAAAGCACGCAGTCTTTATCAACAAGATAACATAACACACATAAAACACACATTCAGATAAAGTAATCTGGTTTTCTTCTAATTTTGTATCTATTTTTTTTTTCATGTTATTATATGAGCAAGAACATCAAGTTTATACAAAACTGACCTCATATGGCTAAGTAATTGCGATTTCTTTTCAATCGGGAGATGTTGTGTTGGATATAGATATTTGTAGTCGAAATTTTTACATGTTTATTAGTTGGGCATAATAAAATATGCACAGTTTGCTCAACTAAAACATACTTGAGGCAAACTTATGATGACAAATTTTTGTTCCAATTTTTCCCCATACTTTTAAGACAGTCTAATTATGAGCAAGCTTTTGGCAAATTTTGCCTTAATGGCAACATGTTTAATGGGCCAGAACCCAGGGACTTCTTTTCTTTCTGGTTTGCAGGTTGAAAGCACAACTTTTTTTCTTAAAAAATAAAAATAAAATTGGAGCTTATGCTTGTAGCTCCAAGAGTTGGCAAGCTTCGAGACCCAATAAGCCTCAAGACATGTGCGGGGTGATTTTCTTGCGCCTTCGTGGATGTAGAATGTGCACTATCAGTGCAATATGCAACGTTTTAAGTGCTTATTCCTCCTCTCTTCTTAGCAACTGGCAGGCCTATTGCTTCAGAGCTTGTTAAGGGATGAAAAGTGAATTTTCAATTTTCAAGTCAATCTCCATTATAAGTTCCACTGATCATAGCCAAGTAGTCAATGCCAATGACCGAGTCTGTTGTTTCGTCAATGGGCAGACAATAGGGAAACTGCTCATCGACGAGGCCAAATTCTTGTGGGGCGTGGAGGGCAAGGTCGAGGACCTGCAAAAGGAGCTGAAGCTGATCCAGTGCTTGCTGGGGGATGCAGACGCTAGACAAGAGCACGATCAAGCTGTTGGAGAATGTCGCACAACTCCGTGACATTGCCTATGATGCCGAGGATCATAGAGCGATACATCCTCAGAGTCATGCCGAGGATGTCATAGAGCGATACATCCTCAGAGTCATGCTGAAGAAGGGACAAAACATCATCAAAGCATATGCTTGCTTCGTGGCGAAGTGCACTTGCACGCAGGTTCATGTGGTGGGGACAGAAATTGAGGGCTTAAAATCCAGGATCTCGAATTTGAGAATTAGTATGCAGTGTCATGAAATACAGTCTGTGAAAAAGGACGAACGCTATGCCATTCAATGTATTTCCAGTGATCTTCAACATATTGAGGTACAATTTTTTCTTTTGGTCAATATATTGAGGTACACTTTATAATGCAAAGAAACTGAGATATGGTCTATTCGGTTTCCTTTGTCCCTTGTTCTTCTTAGTTCTCGTCCAAGAACTTGTATAACTAGCTGTCCTTTCTCAACTTCCGCATGTTAAGCAAGGCGTTGAAGAGACGTTTGTTTTTGCTGGAATATAGCTCGATATTGGTTCTTCGATTCCACAACCTGAGTAGACATTGAAGTGGATCTTCGGGGTTCCGATGGGTATTGGATGTTCATGTGGGCATATAAGAGAATTGGTTATAAAAGATCATGTCCTCAAGACATGTCTAACCAAAAAAAAAAACTTAATGGCTAAGCTGCACTGAAGTTCATTGATCCTTACTCGTCCTTTGGCATTAGAAGGGTCCGGAGATGTAGATCTATGGACAAGCAAACCCTAGCGTGTGAATTGAAATCGAAATGGGGAGGCGTGTTTTTTGGGTTAGAAAAAGGGCGGCTTCCATTAGGAGCTTGTCTGACTACACGACATATGATACAATCGCAGGGAATTGAAACATGATGTAAATGTTATGTATGGCGGTTTGGAGCATTCAATTCGATTACAGCATCGGCGTCCACATTAACTATTTTTAGCCAAAATTGGTCAGATTGACTCAATTGACAAAAAGTGAAAAGATTTATGACTTAATTGATAAAATTGCAAAATTTATGACTGAATTTATAAAAACATAATTTGATTAAAAAATTTCGAACAATTTTCCTGAAAATAAACCCATGAGAAACCAATTTTTTGATGGCACATAAAGCAAATGCAGAAATGATAAGCACATAAAAGGAATCTGCCCATGAGACTTTTTATGACACATAAAGTAAGAATATGATGCCGTATTATTGCTAGCAGCCAATTTGCCATTATTTTAGAATATTTGCCAGCAGCCGGTGTACCATTACTTTAAGAATACAATGCCGAATTATTGCTAGCAATCCATGTGCCGTTACTTAGATGCCATTACCTTTATCTAGTTACCTCTAGAAAGTAAGAATGTAATTTGTCATCAAAGCATGATTTGTTTAAGATTTTTTGAAAATTTTCCCGAAAATAAACCCATGAGAAACCAATCTTCTGATGCCACATAAAGCAAATGCTAAAATGATAGGCACATTAAAGGAATCCGCCCATGAGACTTCTGATGACACATAAAGTAAGAATATGATACCGAATTATTGCTAGCAGCCGATGTGCCATTACTTTAAGAATATGATGCCAAATTATTGCTAGCAGTCCATGTGCCATTACTTAGATGCCATTACCTTTATCTAGTTACCTCTAGAAAGTGATGATGATAATGACGATGATGAAGATAATGAGCTCAATGACCTAAATCCAGTGTTATTGTTGAACGATATTGATGCCCAATTGTTGTTATGACCAGCTCTCTCTGGCTGCGGTTTGATTAAGATGAAGTCTCTCCTATAATCTTTGGATAAGAGCGTGCATAGCTATGGTTCCTCCCTTTTGAAATTCGCTCTCCGACGGAGCCGTGTGTCGGCACCAAGTTCCAGCTCGGTTACAAGATTGTTCGGTTGAAGATGTATAGATAAGGCTCAACTCTTCCTAATGTCCATAGTTGTTACTTTCCAAGATCCCTGGGGCGGAGATTTTATTGTATTTAAAGAGTAATGCCAGAGATATAAAGATTGGTTTATGAAGAGATGTATCATATACTCTTGTTGGTGGCATGCAATGAATGAGAGTCCTGTGCATGTCTATCGAGAAGGCTAATCACGATCATCCAATTCTTCCCCACTAACAACTTGAAATTACCCACTTAGCTGAATTACCTCACACTGCACTGCAGTTCGCCAATTTTATTGCGTCTATAGTCCAAAAACCAACAAACTCTGGCCAAGAAAACTAAACTTCCTTCTGGTTGCTGCCAAGTGGAACCTCTGACTCCCTTCCAAGAAATCTGGCCTTCACGCTTGTCCCCTGGTTTGTGAGAAGAAAAGAGAAAAAAGAAAAAGAAAAAGAAAATGCGACAACCTCTCATTAATCTTTTGTATGTCTCTGAATGAATAGACAAATGCAAATTACACACCATATATAAGTACAGAGTTGTATATGGCATGTTGCAATCACATGTCAAAGTATCCAAAATCATTTATTAATGGAGTTTTTAATGGGCTTTAAATACATGTGCTTCTCCTTCATCTTGCTAATTACTTTAAATTTTTTGGATTTTAGTTTCTCAAAATGTTATCGTAGAAACCTACTACACTCATTGTAGAGCTAGAACATTTAACTGTTAACTCACTGCAAAATCGCTGTAACGCTTTGCTATTGTACGGGCAGTTCCATCATCACAATTTACCCTTAACTTTGTGGAGTTATATTTAATTAATATGGACAAGTTTGACTGGTTTGGGTGTGCGTATCTTATAGTAGATATAATTTGCGAAGGTACGTTTTTCCACCACAAGGAACAAAAATGTTGCTATTAGTATTAGGCCATGTGAAACAAATCTTTTGACGACACATGAAGCAAAGTATGATGCTGAATTGACGGCACATGAAGCGCTTTGCCATTATAAGCTCATCTTTTGAAAACACAGAGCAAAAAGTTGATGCTGAATTATTGCCATTAGCCAATGCGAAACCAATATTCTTTTGACAGGCAATAAAGCAAGAATATGATGCTGATTTATTGATCTTTGCCCGTGTGTAACCAATCTTTTGACGGTACATAAAGTGAAAAATGCGATGCTGAATTATTGCTGTGAGCCCATGTGCCATTACCTATATCCATATGCCATCGCCTATATATAGGTAGCTGTGGCGAGTGATGACGACGATAATGATGAGGATGAAGATGATGAGCTCAATGACCCAATCCCAGTACCATTATTGAACCAATAATCATTCTGAGTTATTGTTTCCGGTTCAGGTCGTAAGATTGGCAGTGGATTGTTTGGATAGATTTACTTTGGTGGACTTCTCGCTAACCGATACTCAGTTTTTGCTTTATCCATTTTGCTTTTGGTTTGATTTTGATTGAAGTTTTTCGTGAATTACTTTCAGGTAACAATATTCAGACAAACCAGAAGGTCACGTTTAAGCTTGTGAGTAGATCTTTTCCCGGTCGAATTGATCCCTTTTCTTTTTCCAGTTTTTGTGGTTTTATTTTTTTAATATTATCGTAATCATTGCATCGGTATTTTGTTGATTTAGAATTCTGACGTTTTATTTTTTTTACGTTCTATAAGGCGATATGAATTGTGGTTTGTTCCGTTTTTTTTTCTTGGGTTGTTTGAATGACATAGTTAGTGGTTCACTTGCTGCTTCCAGTAAGTAGGCGATGCTAGCTTCAATACTTTAGAATGATTATTATTAACAAGTGGAAGCTTTCCTCGATTTGTGGCTTTCACATGCATGGGAAAATTGTCAAAAAGTTCAAAATCTATAGCATTTTTACAATTCAACCATAAATTTTTCAATTTTATTGATTAAATGTAAACATTTTCACACTTTGCCAATTGAGACCATCCAGTCAATTTTATTGACTGGAAATCACTAATGTGGACAATCTTTAATAATGTTTTAGTATTTTTTTTCAAAATTTTTATTTCTTTCTCTTTTCCTTTATATATTATTTATTTATAATATTCTTTCTTTCTCCCTTGTCCCCTTCGCCAATCACTGTTGGGTCTCGTTGATGGCCAGTGAGGGTAGGCAGCCTCATATGAGGGCCACAATCACTGTCCTCGAGCAAGGGATGCCTAGGCTTTGGCTAGCAAGGGCCGCCCTCACCAAATCAGGCAAGCCTCACTAGCCTCGGGTGAGGGTCGCCCTGGCCTAGGCAAGCATGGGATGCCCTCACCTAGGCAGGAGAGGGCAGGGCAAGGACCGCCGCCTATTAAACTTGATTTTCCAGCATCTAAGCAAAATCTAAATGTTACACTTGATTTTCCGGCATCTAATATACTTTCTTTTGCCCTACTCTTATGCATCTGGTCATTTTTACCTTCTGCAAAAGTAACAATGAAAACATGTTTCAGTGTATCACAATCGAAATCATATAATCATTGTAGATCATGCAAAACATGGAGAGAAGGGAATCATGCTCCATAATAGAAAAGAAGAGATAATATGGTAAAGTGATGATTTTCAATTGTCATCACTCTTTATCTGGTCAATTAAGAATGTGTTAGCTACCAATAAAAACAAACAAATTGACTCTTGGCATCTGCAAGTTCAAGATAGTGGAAATGAACATCCCATGAACTTGTGTCCTTAGAACTTCGAATCACATTGTGGTGAAATATTATTTTGGTGAGTATGGAGTATTCCCCACTAACATCAATTGCAGAGTAGCTGAATGATAGGATCAATGGGAATATAAAGAACCAGGGAAATTTTGAGACTCTATAGCCAGTTAAGACTTTAGGCCAGGTGGTTAGGCAAATTACCTCCATAGAAAGACTAAATAGGATAAAAATCAATTAATAGAACACCATGGAAAGAATCAAATTGAACTCTATTCCAGTTACCTTTTGCAGCAGAATTAACGGTAGTAACATTATGCTACTGCTTTTGCATATTGAATTTATGAAGAGAACTGAAGTTGTTTCCACATGCATTTAGATCCCTTAAAGATTCACGGTCGACTTCATGATTGCCAACTTCAACCAAATGACCAGGAAATTCGATCATCTTCCCAGGGCTTACTTCTTCAGCTTTGTTCAGGAACCTGTTATCTAAAAGTTTCCAGCTCGCATCATACAAGAAAACCCAGTAAAACACCCATAAAAAAGGTTTTCAATTCTCTAAGCCATATTTACCCTGATAAAAGTTTCTCACTAGCATGCTGAGAAGAGCAAAAACCATAAAGAAGAAAACCAACTAATAAAGGAAGGAAGAGACGACATTTAATTCAGCAACAAGAAAGCCGGTATAATCTAACGTTAAAGATCAGTAGTAGATGTAGATTGTAGAGCTTGACCTGCCTAGTAATAGGTTCACTGCTTGTACAACGGAAGAAGCCATCATGATATTTCTTCAACTTTTGAGTTAATTGCATTGTATACAAGACATGCCAATCTATATCAAAAGGAAGATCACATCAACTGTAGTGCTGAGACAACAATAACAAACTTTATATAACTAGCAGAATATCGAGACCAGTTTCTGAGGGAAAGTTTGGAAATATGCTAAGAAGCTCCCAATGATTTTCAAGAAAGGCCATGACAAAAATGTGAACATAAAACCACTGTGATTGAGAAGATTTGATATACAAAGCATCAGATTTGAGAGAATATCTATTGTCCTTGAACAAATTCAATGTGTAGTATAAAGAGAAGTAGAAACTGTAAACCCAAAGGAAATTAAGAATTGATTCACAATCCAGGATATGACGTCAAAGGAAATGATACATGGCCAAGCAGGGGCATATATGAATCTGCAAAAGTCCAAACTCACCTGCCATACTTGATGTCCTTGAGTTCGGACCTGCTGGTAATGTGCCATACTTGTTCATTTCATTCTTCTTGAATTCTGGAAAAAGAGAAACACAGATGCTAAGTTTTGTACCCAGCATTTACTAGCTAATAAGAGAGTTGGATTATGTAGGATTTCATCACCAACATCTAATAATTTTCTGTGATGGGCTTAGGCTGATCGTCGCTGTTTATCCTTCTGCACTTTGGTCTTCTCATCTTCTTAAAACGTAAGCGAAATGGATTATACGATAACAGGTAGATAATCACAACATTGCGAATGTACGAGTATTAGTTGTCAAATTTCAAATCATTAGAGACAATAAGATGAGGAAAAACAAATATGTAAGAACAGAACACTGGCGCAATCAGATACTTTGACGAACTTGTTTCTGTGAAGTGAAGTTGTTCGCTTAGGAACTTTCTTTGCTTGGCTGTGAATATAAGTATCATTCAGAGGCTTTTGCCCTCCTTCAGGCTCTCCAACATCGACCAAATAAGCATTGAACGTCTCACTGGAACAAACAACTTCATTCTTGAAGGTCCTGCATTCCAACAGCTGCTTGCTGTCATCATACAGCATTACCTGTCAAAAATCCAACCATCAATCACGGCATGGCCTAATCCACTCAGAACAAGCTCAATCACGGAGAGCATGACGACCAAAACCACAGAACAGAACAATCCGTGAGGACAGTCAAAATCGAAAACCTATGCAGCATCGAGCTGTTGCTATCAAGCATTTCTTCTACCTGCGGAGAGAATATACACCTGTAGACTTCCCCATTACTCCATTCTTTTCTTCTTGGGGTGCTTTTCTTGTGTCCGCGGATGTAGAATATGCATTATCAATGCAATATGCAACTTTCTAAGTACTTAATTTCTTTCTTTTCTTCTTCGCAACTCGCAGGCCTATATGTTCATAGCTTGTTAACGCATCAGAAGTGAATTCTCAAGTCATTCTCTATCATAGTCTCCAGTGATCATAGTCTGAGCAGTACAATACCAATGGCCGAGTCTGTTGTTTCGTTCGCGGTGGAGAAAATAGGAAACCTGCTCATCGACGAGGTCAAATTCTTGAAGGGAGTGGAGGGCAAGGTCAAGGACCTGCACAGCGCGCTGAGGCAGGTCCAGGCCTTGCTGAGGGATGTGGATGCAAGACGAGAGCGCAAGGAAGCTGTAGAAGAATGTGTCGCACAACTCCGAGACTTTGCCTATGATGCTGAGGACGTCATCGAGAGATACTACCTCAAAGCGGCGCTGACGGAGGGACAGAACATCATCAAAGCGTATGCTTGCTTCATGGCGAAGTGCTCGTGCGTGCAGGTTCATGAGGCGGGGACAGAGATCGAGGGCTTAAAATCCAGAATTTCTGAAATTGGTGATAAGATGCAGAAATATGGCATACAGCCTCTGAATGAGAGCGAATGCGAAACCGCGAGAGCTTCGACGCCAGAACGGACTTATGCCCATTTCGAGGAGGAAGATTTTGTCGGGAGGGAAGATCATATCAAGGTGTTGGTGAACGAGCTGTTGAAGGATGGAGAACAACAGAGAGTTATTTCCATTTGTGGAATGGGTGGTTTGGGTAAAACCACTCTTGCTAAGAAAGTCTTTGCTCATGACAAAGTGAAGAAGCATTTTGATGGTTTTGCTTGGGCTTGCATATCTCAAAAGTACCGTGTGAGGGATATCTTGGAGGGAATTCTTGCTAAGTTGAACCCTGATCAAAGAGAAGGGGTTACGAAGATGAAAGATGACGAATTGTTTGAAACTTTATACATGACCCAAAAACAAAAGAGATGTATTGTGGTTCTAAACGATATTTGGACCGAACAGGCATGGGTTGGTCTTAGAAACGCATTCCCGACCAAGGACACGAGAAGCAAGCTATTGATAACAACTCGCAATAGAGAAGTAGCTCAGCATATCTATCCTCATTGTTTTCTCAATGAACCTCAGTGCTTATCACAAGAGGAGAGCTGGGTTCTGCTAAAGAAGAAGGTATTCCCTCGAACAAAAGGTAAGACTTCTCTCAAGTTATTAACCTAACATATAGTGACTTCAAAGGATTATATTGCCTATTTGATTCTAATTTATGGTGCTTCGGTTACCATTGCAGGATTGGTTGTTGAAATTTCTTCTAATGGATCCAGAGTTGGTCAAGATATTGTTGCGGGCCAAGCTGTAGAAGATATTGCAAAACAGTCAGAGATAGAGGGACAAATACCAGGTATTTCATTGCTTAGTTTGTCCTTTCAGAAACTTAAGCAATTTATAAATAGATAGTTACAATGGAGTTCAAATGATCAAAATATCGAGTATTAGGCACCATAATTTCAATATTTGGGAAATCAAATGCCCTTTTTGTTTCTTAATAGTTAACAATTATACCACTAAACCAAGATCCAAAACTTTGTTCATCCTTTCCTCTAGTGAGGTTAAATATTGAAGAGGCTTTTTATAAGGCCAACATAATAAGCAATTTTGATAGGATTTATGAAATAATGTGAAGCCTAGCTATGTTCTTCTATAGGCTTCATCTCAAGTCCACATTTTTTGCATTTGTGAATAGTTGGCTTAACCATAAAAGTAGGGATTCATAAGGAAAATCGTGAATCGTTATGCGGCACATGAAGATTTCATTAGAATTTGTGTAGGAGATTAGTAGCACATTCAAGTTACGAGAGATCACGCTCAAGTTATCCCTGCGCTGCTTTCATATTTCTTCATCAAGTAGGTTTATTGTTGTTTTACATTTGCTTGAGTCACTTAATCCAGGCCACAGTTTGGACTTCTTGATTTTCCAGGCGTAGATGGAGGCATATATAGGAGCTTTGTTGTGGTCCCCATTTTTCCCCTTACAAAAGCATAAATGAACCCCAAATTATGAAGAACTATAGCGTCTTACTTATATATCTAAACACATATATTCGTCCTTGAATTAATCTTTTTATTACAGTTGCATCTTCCTATGATTGCTGAGTTGCAATTTGTTGCCTGATATTGTGTAGTAATCACTGAAGACATGAAGATGTTAGCATATAAACTCCTTAAGAAGTGTGCAGGATTGCCCTTGGCTATCATTGTGCTTGGTGGACTTTTGGTACACAATGACTGGGAGACAGTTCACAGAAACATCAATTTGCATTTTAGTGATAAGAGTAATGTATCAAAAGTGTTAGCCTTAAGTTATGACAATTTACCATCGCATCTAAGGCCATGCTTCCTCTATTTGGGTAGTTTTCCTGAGGATGCAGAAATCTCTGCAGAGGAAGTTCTTTACATGTGGATTGCTGAAGGTTTTGTGTCACTGAATGCAAACAACAGAGCGAGAGGAATTTCAGTGGAAGATATAGCAAAGCAATATGTAATGGAGTTGGTTAACAGAGGAATGGTTCAAGTACGATTCAATTTAAGTGGAAAGATCAAAAGCTTCCACCTCCATGACCTGATGCGAGACTTATGCATCTCCAAGGCTCTAGAAGAGAGTTTTCTAAGCATTCTTAACATTCAACAGGACAATGAGATGGAGAATTGTTATGCTTCAATGGCAATAAAAGTCGAGTCAAGTTGCAAAATACGAAGGCTTTCTCTTACTAGAAATGTGATTCCGAGCTTAAAAGCATCAAGAAGGACTTTGGTCCACCTTCGAACTCTCATGTCCTTCGAAGGTGACAAATGGGAGCCGAAGCAATTTCAATCTATTTTCAAAGACTATAAGTTTCTCAGAATTCTGAAACTAGAGAACGTTAATGTGATGGGAAGCTTACCTAGATCAGTGGGAGACCTAGTTCATTTGAGATTCTTAAGTTTAGTAGGTAGTAGGTTTAATAACTTGCCGCAATCTATGGGGAACCTTGTAAGTATGGAATTCTTGGACTTGGGAGTAGATACCTTAGTTTCCATGCCAAATGTGTTGTGGAAGATGAGAAGGTTGAGGTATCTCCGTCTTCCTTACTACTTTGATGTCAAGGAGAAATTCCATGGGGCCCGAAAGAAGTTACGGTTGGGCACTTTAAAGAATCTATGGACATTGAGAAACTTCAGTCCGAAGAAATGTGATGTGAACGATGTAGGCAAGCTTACCAATGTGCAAAAATTGAATGTCTTTGTTTGGAATGATCCTATCGAGCTAGAGATATTTCCGCAACTTGCTAAATTCAATTTGAAATATCTTCGATCCTCATCTTTTTATTTCAGAAGTTATCCTTATTTATGGACTGAAGGTGAATTGAATAAAATGTCAAACTATCCCTATTCTTGTAAGCTATCCATTTTTGGAAATATAGAGAAGTTACTAGAACATAAAAGTCTACCTGAGCAATTGAGGAAGCTGGTCTTAATAAATTCTGAACTCAAAGAAGATCCGATGCCAATATTGGAGAAATTGCCTCACTTGGTTTTTCTCATGCTGGGATGTAATGCTTTCTTGGGAAAGGAAATGGTTTGCTCTGCAGGAGGCTTTCCTCAACTCAAGCATTTATTTTTTGGTGAATTACGAAATCTGGAGGAGTGGAGGGCCGCTGAAGGAGCCGTGCCTCATCTTTCTCGATTAGGGATCTACGATTGTCCTAGATTGAGGGTGGTACCTTCACATGTCTCTACATATAACGGTTCGGACGAAATACTCAAGGAGCAGGATAAGAGCATAATGAGAGAGATGTTGATGTTGCTGGCCAAGGGTGGCCCCCAGCTGTCCTACGCGAGAGAGAAAATATTCGAGGGAAAATATTAGGTGCGCTGGGCGCTCCACGTCACCGTGCGCCCGCCCAATAAGAATGAGACACGTGTCGCCACCTGGAGCCGGGTCCCGCTTTTATTTATTTATTTATTTATTTTGGTAAAGCGGGCCCCGCTTTTATTTTTAGCCAAATTTTTGCCAATTCCTTCTCTCTCTTCATTAATGGCCGCGTCCTTCTCCCGCCCTTCTCATTTGAAGCTTCTCCTGCACGAAGTCTCTCTCTCTCTCCCAAAAATCTTTCTTTTCTGTCTTCTCCCACACAAAGTCACAAATCCTCCACGGCCTCCGGCACGACGCCTCCGCTGTCCTCGAGACACTTCTCTGCACAAAGAGGTGCCATTTTGAAAAAATTTCAGTCGGAGCCGAGGAGCTACCGGTGGAAGTGGGAGGTGAGCGGCTTCGAGCCGCGGAAGTAGTCGTCGACCTCCGCCTCCTTCGACACCGACGACCAGCACCGGCCGAGCACCCCGTTCGTCCGGCGGTACTCGATCTCCGCCGCCGCCGCCGGCTCCTCGCCGCCCTCGCAGCTCCCACTAGCCTCCAAGGTCCAGCGGCTCGCGAACAATGTCCAGGTTTTTCCGAAACGCTCCAATCGTCTCGCGCTTTGTTTTGGCTCCCGATTGAGTTGGGGGATTTGCCAGTTTCGAATTTTTGCTTCTTGCTTCGGTTGATTCCTTCTCTGCTGCCGAGCTCTGAGAAGAGCGATTTCCGAATGCAGCTTGCGAGGCAGGATTACTTGGAGCTGAGACAAGAGGCGAGCGAACTACAGGAGTATTCCAACGCAAAGCTTGATCGAGTCATGCGCTACCTCGGCGTTCTCGCCGACAAGACGCGGAAACTAGGTGAGGCGGTGCGGCGTCTATTGTGCCTCGATGCACGTTTGCTTTCTCATTTCGGTTTTTAATAGGTTATGTGCTTTGTGTCAGATCAAGTCGCCCTTGAAGGTGAGGCTAGGTTAGCACCGCTCGTCAGTGAGAAAAGCAAGTTGTTCAATGAGTTGTTGACATCCAAAGGTCAGTCTTTGGTTTCATAATTGAGTTCTCCCACTTTCCACACGAAACACGTGGAGCGGAAGTACTTGGATACATGAGCCAATAATTCAGAAAATTTCTAGTTTGAATTGCAATTCATTTTCGGAATGATGTTCCTGTTGGATGGATGGGTGGAGATAGCTTGTTTGTATGGCAATTTTGCAGTGTGTAGTAGGAGGACAAAACTTGAGTTTAACGAGTAAGATCGAGTTGGAATATGACTGATAGAGTTTTAGCGATGAAGTGCAGGTTAACATGAGATAACAGCTGCCAGTTGTGATGCATTTTTCTGATCATTGTTAGTCTGAAAAATTGAGCTGTTTGTTAGTTCAGGACTGACTATGCCTCAGATATACTAGATATCAAGAACAGAAATGATTTTTTACTCTGTGTATTTCTTCCTCCTCCGTTAGGATCCGTTTGATACTTTGATTGATGGTTACATAGAAATTGAATCTCTTGGATTAAACTAATGGAAGAACTCCCAAGAAATATGATTTTCAGACAAGAGTCTAGTCACCTGTGATATAATTTCCATTTGGACTCCTTTCACATCATCAATTCACCATTGATTGCCCAATCACTAGATTGGTCGACCTAAGTTATATTAATAGTGTTTAAACTTCATGCTATGTTTCTGTCCTAAAGGAATGCCTGTCAGTTACATTTTACGGCAGATCTAATGGACAAGAATATGTCATGCTGACATTGCATTTTTATGTTGTTCTTTTTGGCATGTACGTGACTCTTTTGCAAAAGATGTGAGATAAATGGAGTCAGCCAGTCAGTAGTATACTCAATTGGAAATTCTTTGTGCTTGCTATTGAACAAATTATGAATGTATCTCTCTTAATTCTCTGCAGTTGCAACTGCCACCATACATTTATGGGAGGCAATGGTGATGCCTAACACCTCATACTTTATGATTCTGTGGACGAATCAATTGTGTGGAGGGATTGCACTTGGTTTTGAATAAGAATCTTATCTTGATATTGGGTGATGATGATAGCACTTCCACCTCTGGAATTGCTCCTGTGCAAAGATGAAGAGATGTCGAATAGTTGAACGATAATTCTTCTCTTTGACTATTCAGCATACAACAATAGGACAATAGGAGCACATGATTGATGCCTGAAAGGAGTTCCATCTTTGCTTCTCCTTCTTTGTACGGCAGCTCTGTTTCGACACTCTCTTTGTTTACAGATTTCATGAAAATTGTGAACATAACTCCATATAGTTTAAAGCATTTGGGCTCAATGGGTCTATTTGTTGGCCCATCCTCAATGGACCTCATTTTAGTTAGAAAACAAGAGGAGAGTTGTCTTTCCACAGAGTTGCTATATAGTGAGGATGTTGAGCTCCAGCAGCCTTTGCTCGGCCACCATTTCCCTCCCTCCCTCCCTCTCTCTCTCTCTCTCTCTCTCTCTCTCTCTCTCTCTCCTCCCTCCTCCCTCCCTCCCTCCCTCCCTCCCTCCCTCCCCCCCTCTCTCTCTCTCTCTCTCTCTCTCTCTCTCTATGTGTTGTTGTCACCAAGTCTCTTGTTCCTTTTAAGCCCAGCCTTAGTAAAAGTGAGTACCGGCACTCGGTGGACAGGCTATCCTCCCTAAAGTGGTATTGCCAGCCATTCTGGAGGAGCAGTTGATTCAGCATTTTCTAGTCTTTAGGAGTGATATGTAGCTTGAGCAAAGATTGGATTAGTCTACATTGCGATATGTCTAGGCTTTAGCAAAGCACTTGCCCATTTGATCTTTCAATATAAATGTCAATACCCAGATGTGCTTCTGGAGTATCTGCGATCGAATTATTGGGCGTAGCTTGTAGTTGTCATTTATATATTTATGGTGGTTGCTTGTAGGCCATTTCTTCATGGTTCCATGGATTCTGGATTATAACTACAAGTATCAAAATTGTGGGTTATTCTATTGAGAACTCATGGCTCAATGCTCTTGCCTATTGTGCGTTTGACTATCTTTACCTGGGACTATTTTCTTTGGTTTTTGGTATTTTGTGATGGATTCGTGATCATCATCAACATAGTTTCTGTGTTTGCCTATTTCATTAGTTTGATGGGAAGGATTAATAATTGTTGTTTCCTTTTGATAACAGTTGTTTTTCTAAAGTTAAGTTTTGCTTACTAGGTGGTCTTTCCATATTACAGAAATGTCCCTAATTGCCTTCTTGTGCAATATGCAGAGTAATTATGATAGAAAAGCATCACCTTTTCTGGCGAAAGAATTACTAAGAATTTATACAAAGGAGAAAAGTTGGAGGGAGCAACTCTGGAAAAATGGCATTGTAAAATCATCTCCAATGCCACCACGGACACGTCCTGAATGCGTGGGGACTGAGGAGGTACCCGACCTTTCATGTTTAACTCTTGCTTTCTGATGACTTTGTCAATATGATGCTAGTTGATGAATTTGTTTTGGTTTTTTCATAGGATCCTAAGTGCATTATATGTCGGCAATATCTTTATCTTTCTGCAGTTGTATGTGATTGTAGGCCATCTACTTTTGTTTGTCTTGAGGTATGTGGAAACTGTGTTCTGGTTTATTATCCTGTCAAATTAGTTGATTTGTAGTGCAAATACAAGCCTACTACATGTGCCATACTGCAATGTCAAAAACATTTGCCCTTGAAGGGGGATCTTGAACTCATGGAACTTGGATTATTCCACTTAGCCGGGCACAATGAGTGAAAGCATTCATGACAAGGGCCTCTGTCATAATGAAATACATCCTTAAAGTCATAATGTTAAAAAGCGTATGATACGATTGAATTTGCAAGGAAAAATCTGATTACGTCAATGGTTCTGGTTCTAATTTTGATTTGTCACATTACTGCTGGTGACATATACTTTCCTGTCTTTGATCTGACATGGCACCGTAAATAACATCTTCTTTGGTTGGGTTCATATTCAAAGAAATGGATCACCCAATCATATGAAGTGTTTCTTCTTCATCATCATTTTTGGGCCTAAAGCCAGAATTGGTAATTCTCGATCTCATCATCAGACCCCTTTTGTGCAGCACTGGCAACACATCTGTGAATGCAAACCCAGCAAACATTGCCTCCTTTACCGTCATACATAAGCAGAGTTAAATGACTTGCTGCTCACTGTCGATAAATACAATGGTGAGGTGACTCAAAGGAGCAAGGTGCTCCAGCAAAGATCTTTCTCCAGTGAAACAAGTTCTTCAGCAAAAAAGGTATTGTCAGATACAAGACTTGCTTAGATTAACAAAGAGACTGGATGAGGTATCAAATAAAGCATGCAGAAAACAAATTGCAGCAATTAAAACAACTTCAGCCTTGGTTTTCATTCTATAAATTTATGACTGGATGAGGTGTCAATCTTAAGCAAGGTGGATCATCTCATTTTTATACTTACTAGGTATTATATGATCTTTGTTTTATGGAAGAGTCTAAATGAAGTTGGTTTTATTGCTTTGGTCTTAGTTGCCAATGTTTTTTACTAGTTGACTGGCAAACTATGTACATTATAGGAAATTCTTTTCTACCAAGGTCACTGCATAATTGTTTGGTGTTGGAATAAATGTCAATGAAGAACAAAGTGAATTTTAGTGGTGTTTAGTGAGGTTTGGAATCTGTGCTAATCTCCTCTTGTTCTTTAATATTGTGCTGGAGTTGATTGTCCTTGTCAAGATTGTTATTTTAGTTTGCCTTTTGTTCTTCAGTAAGAGAGAATGTTCTTCTGGATTATATGTTCTTATAGGTAAAAGGTGGTCATGCTACTTTGGCTCATCTTCATACACCTTCTGTTGATTTCTTGCGCATTTTTGGATTTCTCAGGTGTCTTGTCGCGGGAACATATACATAAAGAAGCTAAGGTCACCTGCTGGAGTTGAATTTTCATTGATTTCCCTACAAGTGGCATATTGGTTCAAAACCACTTCAATTATTTTTTCTACAGCTGATCTGAACCGTTTGCAAGATGATGGTTGGTAATTAGGCAATCTAAAGTTCGCCAATTGAACTCCGGATCGATGGTTGCTTGGAAATGGTGCAGGAATCTCTTCAACATAGGTGTATATCTGTAGACTAGACCCTTATAGTGTGTACATGAATGTAGCTTTAGAGATTGTTAAATGGTTGCGTGCTCAAATTTAATGGGCACGAATTTGATGTTAGATGGTTGCCTGCTCACTATTATCTTGCTGTACATAGACACAAGGTCATTATGAGTTATGAATGTGACCAATGATGTTGCACTGTCCACTAAGTTCTCTTTCCCCTCTATGTTCAAAGGCTAGAGAGTTTTGTAAAATCATTAGCCAGCCATTTTCTTTATCCATGTGGTGCTTTAAAACAGGATGTTTAAACGTGGTTTATTTGTGGCTCATATATAAAAATGGTCTATGTAATATTTTCTGCTTCGGATGCATGTGAATAGGCAATTGTTTCTCTATGATAGGAGGAGCTTGCGATTTGCAGTCAAATTGGCTCTTCATCGACTCTAGCCTTTGTGATTGTTTTTGGAGTGAGGATCATCCGTTAGGACGAGGTCAAAACTATTATAAATCATATGGAACAAGTTGGGCAGTCTTTGGGCGCAAAAGCTCATTTCAAACCGCACAAACCTTTGGCTGAGTCATCCTCTATAACTTTCGCATTGGATGTCAAAAAAGAGTAACTTATTCGATTCAAGATAATTTAGAAAAGAAATCGCTCTCGGAGATGACCAATAAATCTCACAAGATGAACCTTCGTCAAGTTAGCATCAATATTCAAATCCTCACCTTTGAATTCGCTCATTCAAATTGTCGAAACTTCTTCGATAATGGTCGATTAAGTGATGCTCAAACTCAACAACTCTTGAACTAAAAAATGGTAAATCTCAAATAACCTACGAAAACATCAATCTTATTCTTTAGTGTGCGGTTCATTTGCCCCATAGGCTAGTTTTTGCAGAAACCAGAATATACAATGTTAAAGATCCTCAATACGTTTATAATTTGAATTTAAGAATCCTCAATCAAACATTTATAATCTCAAGCAAGAATTTGGTCGAAATTTCAGAAAGTAGCGGCATGGGAAAATATGCAGTAGCAAAACAAATTTAATGATATGCCAACATAAAGGCTTACTTTATTCATCCTACAAACAAAATGCACATACATTTACAAACAACTAAAACTCATGAACAACCCAACCAACATCTTTAGGTTTGCCAAATCTCACAATGTCTAAAATTACCATAAACAACAGCACAACCAACATTTTCAATCTAGAATTTTCTTTCTTCTATTTTGCCAAATCTTGCAAAAATCTTGCATTGAGATTGGATTCATTGTCCACTGCTTTCCTGTCAGTCAGCAACTCCAGTAAAACAATTCCACAGCTGTAGACATCTGACTTCTCTGTGAGGCGAAAAGTCCGGGCATATTCTGGGTCTATGCAGCCAATGGTCCCCATCATGTATGTAGAAGTATGGGTCTTCATTGTGCACAAGCTCTTTGCAATCCCAAAATCAGTGAGATGCGCCTCAAATTCCTTATCGAGTATAATGTTTGACGATTTCACGTCCCTGTGGATGATACGCGGACTACAATCATGGTGAAGATATGAAAGCCCCTCAGCGGCACCAAGTGCTATCTTGAGACAAGTATCCCAGTCAAACTTCTTTTTCTTCGCAGGGCCTATAGAAATCATTAATTTGAAAAGATCTTTGGTCGGAAGAATCCTGACATAATTAAAAACTAGGACCAGTTTATTTTAGATGATTTCAATATACATGAACAGAAGAAAATTTAGCATGAGTGAAATGAGTACTAATAAAAGCCACTCCAGATTTTCACTCGCTCGCTCAATCTAGTTCTCACATATGATGGGCAAAAGTTTTGACACACATATTCACCTAAGAGGCTCTTGAGCAGGACATCCAAGTCATTAAAAAGAAACTTCACTCACCATGGAGAAGATCCCAGAGGCTGCCATTTTCCAAAGAATATAGTACCATTATAATCTATGCAGCATTGGGGACAACAATGGGACAACAATAAACTTACAGAATAGTCAAGCTAGGGGTGAGAAGATGTTCTAAGTGGCCTGAAACATGCAGAACGTATTCTAATTGATGTTTATTAAAGCTTATGAAGGATGCCAGAATTATCATGAGAGCGGACTTGGAAAAATTACATAGAACAGGAGAATGAAATAGTTATAAAGATCCTCAATCAGTAAAAAAGTTGCAGAAATGGACTCCCCATGCAGATGAAATCACATGCATAGCTTCAAAACAATCCAATATATGAGAAACTAAGCATACAAATAATGAAGCTTTGACATATTTCCAAGCTCTGGAGGGATTTGTCCGGTCAGTTTGTTGCCATGCAAGTACCGACAACATGTTTCATACCCAGGTCAAGCTTAAACCAGCACAAGAAAGATGCCAACGTGACCCCTAAAATTAAGTACAAGTGTAAAAAAATGATAGCAAGTATTGAGGATAACGCACAGTTTTTTCATGTAGGTGAAATTTCCCAAAATAGGAGGGATGGGTCCAGTTAACATGTTACAGCTCAGATCTCTAGGTGATTAAAGAGAAACAAGATGTTAAGCAACTGTTTGAAAAACAACTATTCTGACCTTAAAATAGGAGAATGAGAACTCACAAGACTGCAAGGGCCTGCATGAGACCAATCACAGATGGAATTTGCTCTGACAGCTGATTACCTTGCAATGACCTAGTATGTAGACAGATTATGAAAGGAATTAGGGAAAGCTGATACAGATCAAATGCTATATATTTGAAACACTCTGCAGAAGTTGCGAACACATACAAGGTGACCACTTGCAGGAAACCAATGTTGAATGGAATTTTCCCTGTTAACCGATTATAGGACAAATCCCTACCAATAAAAGATAAAAGATTTTATGATTTAAAAAAAACAGAACACGATAATGAAGTGCTCGTGCAGAGAAAAGGACGAAGCATTAAATGAGAGAGAGAAGCAAAAATTTAACTGAACCCATCTCTAACCCATCTCTAGAATGGTTGGGAGTCTGGAAAGACGGTGTAAGGTGCAGCTGAACCGAAAGATGCATATATGCGTCTAAATATCTCCTCAAATGTCTCTTCATCATACTCATAACCTGCCCGTTAGCAAAAAAATTAAGATTAGTAACACATCCAGACATAGGATTTTGAGAAGTAAATAGAACTCTCAAGCTATTAGCAGAATTCTCAACTTGCGGTACTAAAATCACAAAATGTTGCAATCGAACGACAAGCATTACAGCACTTCAATATATTAAACCATTAAGTTATCAACAAATAACTGTACAGCTTCATAAATTTAATAAGATAAACCTGGAACCAGGATTACATACTCACACATGCAAAAGAAAATAGTATTCTAGCTGCATTAAGCAAGCAAATCACAGAGCTCCATTTCATAGACTTGGCTATCTTACCTGGACAAATGAATTTCTCACGCAAGTTTTCCACCATACAATGTTTGGCATTTTGGCAGTATATCCGAAGCATGGATATTTTTTTGCCATTTCTGTATATGCAAGTTTAAAGCCCTCATGGACGCGCTTATAGTCGGGACATGGAAGACCGACTGATTTGGCAGCCATGCAGTAATAGTCACCAAGCTCCCCTTTGTAGGCCATGAGCGTGCCAGTGACATCTATAGTGATGCATCATAATTTGGATAGGATTTTCATTTGCAGATTCTTGATCGGGAGGATAAGGCTTTAAGAGTAAATTCTGGAGTCCACCAAAATAAATTTGGACAACCAACTGTTAAAGTAACTTGAGTTCCCACACATCTGCAAAAAAGGATGAGTTGGATTAATCAGTAAGTAAAAGAACACTAACACCAATTTCCAATCTTAGATCTATTAAACATACAAAGATAATGTCAATATGTTAGAATTTCATTCAAGCAAGTGAATTATGTTGTGCACAAGAGATAAATGATCTCTACACAGGGCTAGAGAGGTTGACTCAGAGGGTTTAAATATTAATCTTGCAGATAGCAGTGTCATACACAATATATGCAAGAGACTTTTCCAATTGTTTTCAGCATGATAATTGCAAAGGAAGAGGTAAGGCCTAAGTTTTCCATGCTTATTGCTCAAGCATTCAATCTACAACATGACACCGAGGGATTCAGCTTGGAAAATGTTAACGACAAAGGTTAACCCAACGAGAACGGACAGTCCTTCCTCGAATTTGGCTTGGATTTGATGATTTTGATCCACAACATTCTCCCTAGTTCACCGAGCATGCCCATGTGTTGTGTGTGCAGTTGTAAAGTTAGATAAAAGCAAATACTCAAGAAGCAAAAAGTAACATATGCCACGGCACATTTACCAAAAATGGAGGAAACTACAGACAAATAATGAACTAAAAGAAAAACAGGAGGTAGTCAAGGATTTTGGATAAAAGACAAACCAGGTGATGGGAGATTGGATTCATTGTCCACTGCTTTCCTGCCAGTCAGCAACTCCAGTAAAACAAAGCAAAAGACATCAAACACAAGAGGAGACGGGGAAGGCGAGGAACCTGAGGAGGAACCAAGAGGCCTGGGTGGTAGAGCGACTACTGCTGGAGAAGGGCTCGCTGCATCAGCGCCGGCTGCTGCTGCTGCTGTTGCTTCTTCATATAGAACTGTTGGTTCCACCTCCCCAATGCTTTGAAAACCAATCCTCAATCCTTGCTGGACGCGCCCGGTGAGCTTTTGGGTGTCGGCGATCACTGAGGAGGCACACGCGAAGAAGGTTAGAGCTTGGGACGCAGCCACGACCGACGGGGCTCTTTGGACTGAGTAGCACCTGGTGGTGACAGCGGAGGCGATCGAGCTTGGAGGCAAGCAGCGGGCTTTTGGGTGTCCACGCTCGCCGAAGAGACCAAGGCAGAGATGGTCGGGACCCAACCGCGATCGGCGGGGTTCTTGGGAGTGAATGGCTCTTGACGGCAATGGCGGAGGTGGCCAAGCTCGAAGGCGACCGGCTGGATTTTGAGCATACGCGATCGTCGAAGAGGCCGAGGCAGAAATGGTCAAAGCTTGGGACCCAAACACGACCAGCGAGGCTCTTCGGAGCAAGTGGCTCCTGGCGACGATGGCGGAGGCGGCCCAGCTCGGAGGCAACCAGCGGGCTTTTGGGTGTCCGCGCTCACCTTAGAGGCCGAGGCGAAGATGGTTAGAGTTCGGGACCCAGCCACGACCGGAAGAGTTCTTCGGAGCGAGTGGTTCTCGACGGCGACGGTAGAGGTGGCCAACCTTGGAGGCAACTGGCGAGCTTTTGGTCGAGAGAGATGAGGTTACAGGTTTCATGGAGAAAAATGCATAACAGAAAATTTTGAAAGAGAACGCGAGGGGAAGGGGAAGTGACGGCTTGCGTGCAAATAGGAGAAAAGGACGCAGTCATTAATGAAGAGAGAGAAGGACGCGGCAAAAATTTGGCTAAAAGAAAAAGCGGGACCCGGCTCCACGTGGCGACACGTGTCGCATCTTGATTGGGTGGGGCGCACGGTGACGTGGAGAGCCCGACGCACCTAATATCTTCTCGAAAAACGTCAAAATGCTCGGGGACTGTCTTGCCACACTTATGCTCGTTTCGCTCGTTTCCCGCCATCACGTTTCAGCTCTCGAGAGCTGAATCCCTCTCGCAGCAATTTACTTACTTTTGCAGCTCTCGAAATCCCTAGAAAACTTCTTCTTCTTCTTCTTCTTCTTCCTCCCCTGAATGCAGAAACCACCGCCATGGACGAGGGTCCGATGAAATGGAACGTCACCTTCACGAAGCACCTGAAGCAGAATCGCAAGGTCTACCGCGACGGCTTCCTCTCTCTCTCTCCACTCCTCCTCCGCCAAGGTGCGTTCCCCGCGCTCTCTCTCTCTCTCTCGCTACCGATCTCCTCTGCCGTTCATGTCCAGCTCAACTCGATCCGGCGAATTTAGTCACCTTCGATTGGGCTCGGACATGATTCGGTTTGATCGGCTAGTCAGTGCCAATGGCAATTGATATGTGATCGTTCTTTCCCCGAATTTAGCTCACTCGATCGAACTAGATGGCGACGTCTAGATGCTGCTTGGGATTTCGATTTTGTCCGTCATCGCCGATTGTTCTGTTCTTGTCGTTATGCTTTCCAGGATTGAGCTTGTTCGAAGTAGATTCGGTCGTTCCGTGATTGATGGTGGGATGATTTGACAGGTCATGCTATATGATGACAGCGAGCAGTTGTTGGAATGCAGGATCTTGAAGTATGATGAAGTTGTTTGCTCCAACGAGACGCTGATGTTCAATGCTTATTTGGTTGATGTTGGAGAGCCTGAAGGAGAGCAGAAGCCCCTGGATGATACTTATATTCATAACCGAGAAAAGGAAGTTCCTAAGCGAACATCTTCGCTTCACAGGAATAAGTTCGTCAAAGTATCTGATTGCGCCGGTATTGTCTGTGCTTACATAGTTTTCTTTCTTAATGCTGGTGTCTCCATTGGTTTGAAATTTGACAACTCGTACTCATACATTCGCAATGCTGTGCTCATCATCTACCTGTATTATATTATAATCCACTTGGCTTTCTTTTTAAGGAGATGAGATGTGACATCCTGAAATTCGACCCCGTTTCGATAAAGTGCAATGGGCATTTCGTCGACGTGTCTATGGTCCTTTTTCTCTGAACTGATCACTCACGAGTTAACTAACCTATTGAGTGAAGCCGTTAAGGGATGTATCCGCGGTAAAATCCCTAAAAGCTACCTAATTTGTTGGATTGAACTAAAATCGCGTCTAATCGATTATAACCAGGAAATTAAGTTCGATTTCGGGAATCGAATATTCGAACGTGTCACAATTCATTTTTAGGATTCTATCTCATCGTTCGACAAATTATTGACGAGTCCGAAATTTCAATAAAGAAATTATCGGAGGAAGATTGAAGATTAAAAAGAAATTAGAATGGGAAAAAGAAATGAAAATAAAATAAGAAAAGTATTATAAGTTTATCTTTTTCTTTCTCTCCTTTCTTTTTCTCTCTCTTCTCTCCTCTCCCCTCCCCTTCGTGCGAACTCCCCCTTCCCACGCTGACCATTCCTCCTTTTCCCTCCTATTTTATTCTTTCTTTTTCTTTCTCTCTCTCTCCTTCTCTCTCTTTTTCTTTTCCCTCGTGCGATTCTCCCCCACCGACCGAATGCCTTGCTCTCTTCCTCCTTCTTTTTCTTCTTTGACTAGTCAAGCCTTATCTTCTCTCTCTGTTCTTCTTCTTCTCCTTTTCGTGCGTTCGAGCGACTGAACTAGAAACTGCAGCTCACCGTCTGCTCCGTCGCCGCTCATCCCGCCGCCGCACCGCACGCCCGCGCTCGTGCGCGCGCCGCTTGCCGCCGTGCGCTCCGCCAGCCCTCGTTTCCTCGCGCCCAGGCCTCCCCCGTGCGTCTCTCGCCCTTGTTTCGCCTCATCCAGCCACCGTGAGTGGCCGAGCAAGCCGTCGGAGCCGCCGTGCAGCCTTGCCGGACCGCCGCCTACCTTCCCGACCCTTCTCCGCCCCTAACCATCTCTGTTTTCCCCTGTTTCGCAACCGAACCAGCAAACCCGCGAGTGGGTTTCCAGCCGGTTTGTGGGCCGTTTTGGGCCGTTTCCGCGCCCCGAACCCGAGCTGTGCTTTGAGAAGAATTGTTCCTCGCGTCGCCCCCGTCGGATTAATCCGATTTGCGCGCGATTTGGTGAGTAATCTCACTAATCTCGGATTAGTTGGCTAATTATGCTTAAGGTTAGTTTAGTTTTAATTAATTATGTTTAGGTTGTTAGATTTAAATAAATTAGTAATTATTAGTCAATTGTGATGCGATTTAGATAAATTGATTGCGCAATTAGTAAGTAGACGTGGTCTACTATTTATTGAAAGTATCTCGGAAATTTTTCGACCCCTAATTGGGCTTCAATTTGGCGATTCGGGCCTAAGTGGGATTTTTGGCATTTAAATATTATTTTTTGGAATCAAATTAATTATTTATTTATTTTCCGAAAATTCAACAGTGATGGTTAGTGACCGGAATATTATGCTGATAACTGTGGTGAAGTCCGTTTATTTAATCGGGTTTTATTTTAAGCTAAATTGAATTTCTTGTATTTAAATATTATTTTTCGAAATAAATAAATTATTTATTTATTTTCCGGAAATTCAACTTGGATGGCTAGTGGCCGAATTTTTATGCTGATGATCATGGTGCAGCCCGTTTATTTAATTGAGCTTTAATTTGAGCTAAATTGGATTTATTGAAATTAATTATTAATTTTTGAAATTAATTAATTATTTATATATTTTTCGGAAATTAAGATTGGGATGGCCGACAATCGAAATTTCGTGGACGATCGATCGTGGTGAAGTCCGTTTATTTAATGGAGCTTTATTTTGTGTTGAATTGAATTATTTGCGAAAGATGAGAACTATTCTTTAATTGGAAAATCATTAGTTACTAATTGAAAAATAACCGGGCATTAGTTGATAATGCCAAAACTATTTGAGCGGACTACAGAAAATGTGGGTGTTATGGAAAGGAAAATATTAGATTTTGGCTAAGGCCAGCCGTGTGCCCATGCACGATATTTTATTGGATATTTCTAATACGAAGAAATGAGGCCAAGACATTACTTTAATTGAGAAAGTTAAGTGCGAGGCACAATGTCATTGGGCCGTGATGGATTAATCGTGTGTTGGCTTATAGTTAAAGCAAGATGACTATTGGAAGTTGATGTGATGTGTGTTGTGTTAAGGGAAACCAATGGATCATGAGCAGGTAAAGGACTAAGTACTACACAAGTAAAAGACTTCGTGTGAGTTACCTCGAGCGCCTTATACCATTGCTTATTGTAGTTAAGGACTAAGTATTACATGGCGACCTGAGTCGCATGGGAATTACCTCTAGCGCCTTGCTGCATTGTTATGCATAATGGAGGGCTAAGTGCTACACGATGGAAGATCTCGTGGGAGTCACCTCTAGAGCTTTACTCTATTGCATTTTATAGTGAAAGACTAAGTACTACACGATAGCGAGATTTCGTGTGAGCTACCTCTAGCGCCTTATACTATTGCTTTTGTAGTTAATAACTAAGTACTACACGATAGCGAGACTTCGTGTGAGTTACCTCTAGCGCCTTATGCTATTGCGTTGTGTAGTGAAGGACTAAGTACTACACGATAGCGAGATTTCGTGTGAGCTACCTCTAGCGCCTTATACTATTGTTATTTGTGGTCAAGAACTAAGTACCGCACAATGGCGAGACTTTGTGTTGGGGTCACCTCTAGTGCCTTGAGCCTATATTTGAGTGGAAATGTTGAATTGGAATGTTGAGATTAATTATCGAGTATCGATGGAATCATGGATATGATTTGATCCGTTTGTCATGGATTGATTGATTGAACTGAATTGGTCAGGGAATGGTCTTGTTGGCGTGTGATCGACTAGGTCGATTGATCGAGATATCGATTTGTGATGTGATTGCTTGGGTGCCTATTGAACTGTGCTAATATGCAGGTGGGATCTGAGGCCAAGGTAAGTCCTATGCCCTGTGCGTGTTTAGGCAGCCTATAGTATAATGGTTTACTAATCAGGCTTAGTGGGGTAGAACACGCTGAGACGTAGTCTCATCCCAATTTGGGGAAAACATTTCAGGATCCCGATGAGGAGCTGAGGAGGAGGAATCTGAGAAGGAGAACTTTGAATTGAAACCTGAGGAGGAAGATTTTTGAAAGAAGAAGATAATATCGAGAGAGATCTTAAGTACGACCTGGATGGATTGAGATTTCATCTTCTTTTGTGAACTCCAATTGATGTAAATAGTTATGAAGTTCTCTGGTTTGTGTTTTGTATAAAAGTTTGGTTATAAGTTTCAATATGAAAAATATGGCATTGCTTTTCTATCCCATCGTATTTATTGTCTGGAGATTATAACTGCTTCCGCATGTGCTTAATAAAAGAAAGGGTCGGCGATATATAATCCTGGGATATCGCATTATGAAATCGACCAAGTGAGAAGGATGTGTGCGTGCCTGAGGATCGGGGCGTTACATGAGAAGACCAAAGCAGAGAAGCATAAACAGCAGACGATCAGCCTAAGCCAATCTTAGAATTTTATTAGAGGTTGGCGATGAAATCCTACATAATCTAACTCTCTCTTGATTGTGAGTGAATGTTGGGTGCAAAACTTAGTACGTGCGTTTCTTTTTTTTTTTTTAACTTCCAGAATTCAAGAAGAATGAAATGAACAAGTACCAAACTCAAGGACATCAAGTACGGCAGGTGAGTTTGGACTTCTGCCGACTCATCTATGCCCATGCCAGGTCGTGTCTTTCTCCTGATGTATCTCCTCGATTGTGAATATGTTCTTAATTTTCTTTGGGTGTACAATTTCTGCACATCTTTATACTACATAGTCTTTCCAAGGTCAATAAGGATTCTCTCAACTCTGATGCTTTGTATATAAAATCTTTGCAATCACAGCAGTTTCATATATTTGCATGGCTTATCTTGAAAATCATTGGAGCTTTTTAGCATATATCCAAACATCTCTCAGAAAACTGGTCTCCATATTCTCTATGCAGTTATATTCGAGAGTGTTAGTGTTGTCTCGGTACGGTAGTTGACATGATTTTCCTTTTGATGTAGACGGGTATGCCTTGTATACAACACACTTTTAACTCAAAAGTCGAAGAAATATCATGATGGCTTCTTACGTTGTTCGAGCACAGTGGATCTATGACTAGGCAGGTCAAGCTCTACAGTCGACATCTCCTTCACATTTTTACCCTTAGATTATACCAGCTATCTTGTTGCTGAATTAAATTTCATCTCTTTCTTCCTTTAATAGTTGGTTTTCTTCTTCATGACGCATAACTTTCTCAGCGGATTAGCGAGAAAATTTTGTCAGGGCAAATATGGCTTAGATTACCAGGTTTTCGTGTATGATATGAGCTGGAAACTTCTAGATAGCAGGTTCTTGAACAAAGCTGAAGAAGTATGCGCAGGGGAGATGATGGAATTTCCTGGTCATTTGGTTGAAGTTTGCAATCGTGAAGCAAACCATGAATCTTTGAGGGATCTCAATGCACGTGGAAACGGCTTCAGTTCTCTTCACGAATTAAATATGCAGAAGCAGCCGCATAACTTTACTACCATTGAATCTGGTATAGAAGATACCTGGAATACAGTTCAATTTGATCCATTCCCTGGTGTTCTAATTTTTTTCCTTTTTTTTTTTTTTCCTGTTTAGTCTTTCTGTAGAGGTAATTTGCCTTACCTCCTGGCCTAGAGTTTAGAATGTCAATATTTTCTCCCAGATTGTTTATATTTCCCTCGGCCTTATCATTCAGGTGCTTTGCAATTGATGTAATTGCGGGGTACTCCGTACTCGCCAAAATGATATTTCAACAGTGTGATTCGAAGATTAAAGGACACATGTTCATGGGATATTTATAAAACTCACGACGATTTCCACAAATTCTTGAACTTGCAGATGCCAAGAGCCAATTCTTTGTTTTTATTTCTAGATAAAAAATTGCTAGTGCTTTGCAGAAGAAAGAAAAGCACAATCTTTAAAGAAAAGGATGATTTTTAAAGAAACCCAACCCTCAAGTGCTTTGCAGATTATCAAGCGCCGGTGCATAGTTAATCTTCTGTGAAGTCATAATGAGTTCAAGAACACCCACACAAGATTGGCCCGATGGTTCAAAGACGGGCAAAGCCAAGGTTCCCTGAACATTATAATGAAGAGCATGATCGACCCTCGAATATTCTTTGCTGGTGTAGTATTGTCCATTAAAAGTCCATTCAGGCAGCTTTCGCTGGAAAACAGGACCAGGAAGTCCCAGTTCTCCATCATTCCCCCCGTCCGCAGAAAACAAATACATCATAGACACCGTTCTGTGCTGGTGAAGCCCATTAGTATCTGCACCAAGAACAAAGGGTTGCCCTGAAGTCGTGAGGATGTACCGATCACCATTCTTTACTGGAGCCCAAACCTGAGCCAGAACAAGCTGCTCAGTGGATTCTTTTAAGTAACGAAGAGCCTGGGTCATCCTTTCCTTGATGATACAGATGCCGTCAGCCCCAAATATGGCGATGGCAGCTTTTTACGATCACTATCCTCAGCAGGGGCTTTGGTTTCTGAATTGTGACGATCTATATATTTGGAAACAACTTCTCAGTCAAAACTCAGTAGCAGCGGCTTCATAGGCCATTGCAGACAGTTGGAACAAATCAAACTTCAAGCAAGAGGCAACTTCATAGTTCAGGACTCTCAGAATTCATAATTCTCACACAATATATATAGGAAATCAGGTGCAATGGGAGGTGGAGGAAGGAGCAATCCCAACAATTAATTCAAACTCCTTGCTTTGATTCCCAAGCTTTTTGAAGCGATAGAAAACAGTACCGTATCATCAGACCAAATTTCTCGATTAGTCAAAGAGGAAAAAACAGTCAAAATAACATGCAACAAATTCAGATTAGTTCCAAACGAGGAAAAATTTCGACTTTCCAAAAATCGTAAAACCAGAGAAGACGAAAGCCAAGCAAGTAAACGCGGGTGGAGAAATAGTCAACCCTCAATTCTCAAGTCTCAGATGGCCGAAAAAACAGAGCTTTTCAACGACCCAAATCCAGCTCAATCAATGCGATCCGCACAAACCCGACTCGAAACCAAAAGCGAACGAATTCAGACGAACTCAAGACTGACATGCGACGAACCGAGAGCAATCGGAGAGGCGGAGCCCGCCGGCGGCGGCGGGGTGCGGCGGCTAGCTTGTCCTCGAACCCGCGGGATAAGGCCCAGAGAGGGGAGCTGGGCTGGTCGGAGGCGGACAGGAAAGCGCCGAAGGGGAGCTGCTGATCCATCGTTGGCCAGGGACTGTAGACGTCGAGGTCGAGGTCCATGATGGACTCCCCCGGGGCCGCCGCCGCCGCCGCGTCGGGCGGCGGCGCCGACGGGCTGTCGCGGCGGGTGCGGCCGGGGCCGTCGTCCTCCAGCTCGGGCATTTTCTCGGGAAAGGACGGGACCGGGAGAGTTCGCGAGGGTAGGAGAAGGAGAGGAGGATGGTTGAGAGAGAGAGGGAGAGGGCGATTCTTATTCATTTATTTTTCCGGTTCTCTTCTTTAGTGGAAGCCAAGCAGTTGGACCGGCTGCGCCACGAGGATTGTCGACAAAGGTATACTTACATTATCATCACATAGTTAAATTAATTTTCCTTAAATGATCATCCTCGTCGTCGTCATTCTTTCAGCTAAAAATGTCAAACGAGTTTACCTGAGAAATAACAGGGGAAGTGATTCTCTACAGCAGCCAACCAGTAACCACCATGGATTGTCCACAGGTACTTATTCTCAGGTAAACTCGTTTGACATTCTTAGCTGAAAGAACGACGACGACGACAACGACGATCATTTAAGGAAAATTAATTTAACTATGTGATGATATTGTAAGTATACCTTTGTCGAGACATACGAGTAAGTTTTATTAGAATAGTCTTATGTCAGAGAACAAATGTGTTAGGACCTACGAGCTAAGGGACAATTTAGGTAGACAGTTTCTATGGGTGTAAGCCTCCTAAAAGGTAATGAAGGCGTGCAAAGGTTTCTTCAAGTCGAATGGAGATTGTCCCTTGGCTTGATTGCAAGACCCACCGCTGAGTAGGGATAAAAGTTGGCCTTACTGATCCAACGATGTCAAGTGGAAGGCCATTGCTCAACGGATAAAAATTACTCTAGGTATAACAGGCTAATCTTCCCCAAAAGTTCATGGCGACTGTGTGGTTGTTGACATCTTATAATTAACTCTCAACTTATTGATTTGAGTTTCTTTGAGCCAATATTTTAAAAAGGTTCGAAATTGGGATCCCTTTTGCCGATATCAACAAATGGCATTGTAGTTAGGAGAGATGTGGTGTCGGTTTTGTACTACAACCTCCCATAGGAGATTCGTCATTAATGGAAACAACATGAGATCTACTTTAATGTAGTATGTTATGAGTTGAGATATAACAAATAGACACAATTGATATGTTAGATCCATTAAAATATGGAAAACATAGGTTTAGAAGTTCTTGTTCTTGCTTACAATTTCGATTGATGACCAAAAAGAAAACAAAAACAATATCTATCTTCATTCTTTTCATCTTTGTTAAAGGTGAAGGAGCTTTAACCTAATGTGAAGTAGTCATCGGGATGGCAAAATTTAATGTCTTTACATTCATTTTTTCCTTTCTTTTGAATATATGAGGTCGATTTCCTTCTAGCCTTTTTGGGTTGTGTTTATAAGTTAGAATTGGAATGAGAGACTGTTAACTCATTCAGTAGGTTGCTAGTTTGGCAAAGAACATAGTTTGTGTATTATTTTTTTTTCTTTTTCTGATTGAAAAGTCTGTCTATGATTAGATGCATGATATAAGTTTAATCTTCACTCTACCAATCACAAATGGTTCCTATGGTTGGAAACTCATCCAAACTTTCACTTATGTTGCATTTTTATTTACCCGAGATAAGACTCTTTGTTGTAAAATGAAGATTAAAGATTGAACCAAATGCATCATTCACTGGTCCGACAAAGAGTTACGATCGCTGGCGAGCTAGATCTAGCGCCACAGGCCCACAGTCATTGGTTGAGGTCGCTCGAGGTCGCCCTCACCAGTTGAGTGACCTTCGGTGAGGGCCGCCATTGATGGCCATTGACGCTAGATCTCGCTTGTCGGCAGCCGTAGCCTTTTGCCAAATTGATTATGGTCTTTTTTTTAATTAGATATATTTGATTTTTTTAGCATTATAATAAAAAATTATATTTAAAAAGTTGCATATATTATTTTTTAATTTTAAACAAATAAAATTTTAAAAAATTTATATTACACACTTAAAGAGCTTTACAAATATGTTTTTTACCGAATGATATTTATCTCAAAATTATTTCTGAAAATCTATTTTACCAATGGCCTTTTTATTTATTTGATTTTTTAAGTTAAACTATTTTATATTTTCTCAATCGACTTTTAAAATAATGAATTGAATGCACCCACCTCGTTTCCCGCCATAATATTTCAGCTCTCGAAAGCGGTATCACTTCACTCGCAGCTCTCCGAAATCCCTAGAAATTCTTCTTCTTCTTCTTCTTCTTTTTCATCCTGCAAATGCAGAAGCCGCCATGGATGAGGCTCCGACGAAATGGAACGTCACCTTCACGAAGCACCTCAAGCAGAAGCGGAAGGTCTACCGCGATGGCTTCCTCTCTCTCCACTCCTCCTCCGCCAAGGTGCGTTCCCTCTCTCTCGCTCACTACTCATCTCCGCCATTGATGTCCAGCTCAACTCTATCGGGCGAATTTGGTTACCTTCGATTGGGCTGGGACATGATTCGGTTTTGATCGGCTAGTAGTCCATGTGGACACTGCAGTGGCGATCGATTCCCTGAATTCAGCTCGCTCGATCAGGCTAGATAGCAACGGCTCGATGCTGCTAAGGATTTCGGTTTTGACTGTCCTCGCGGATTGTTCTGTTCTGTGGTTTTGGTCGTTGTGCTCCCTGCGATTGAGCTTGTTCTGAGTGGATTAGGCCATGCTGTGATTGATGATCGGATTTTTCGACAGGTAATGCTGTATGACGACAGCGACCAGCTGTTGGAATGCAGGATCTTGAAGAATGACGAAGTTGTTTGCTCCGGTGAGACGCTGACGTTCAATGCTTATTTGGTGGATGTTGGAGAGCCTGAAGAAGGGCAAGAGCCTCTCGATGATACTTATGCCTGCAGCCGAGAAAATAAAGTTCCTAAGCGAACGAATCTACTTCACAGAAACAAGTTCATCAACGTATCTGATTGTGCTGGTATAGTCTGTTCTTACGTGTTTGTCTTTCTTAATGCTGGTGTCTCCGTTGGTTTGAAAATTGATGACTCGTGCTTGTACGTTTGCAAATTTGTGCCCATCATCTACCTGTATTATCGTATAATCGACTTGGCTTTCTCTTCAAGGAGATGAAAAGACCATAGTGGAGAAGCATAAACAGCAGACGATCAGCCTAAGCCCATCGCAGAAGATTATTAGAGGTTGGCGATGAATTCCTACATAATCCAATTCTCTCTCTATTGCAAGTAAATGCTGGCTACAAAACTTAGTACGAGTGTTCTTTTGTTTTTGGTTTTCAGAATTCAAGAAGAATGAAATGAACAAGTATGGCGTATTGCAGGTGAGTCCAAACTCAAGGACATCAAGTACAACAGGTGAGTTTGGACTTTTACCGACTCATCTATGCCCATGCCAGGCCGTGTCTTTCCCTTGATGTATCTCCTAGATTGTGAATCTGTATTGATTTTCTCTGGGTGTATAATTTCTGCATGTTGTTACACTACATGCGGCATCCATTCAAAGTATATTTACTCAAATTTGATGCTTTGTATATCAAATCTTCTCAGTCACAGTGGTATTATGTTCACATATTTAAATTGTTTCTCTTGAAGAACATTGGAGCTTCCTAGCATATTTCCAGACTTTCCCTCAGAGAACTGGTCTCTATATTCTCTATGTAGTTACATTCATAAGTTTGTTATTGTTGTCTTAGCACTGCAGTTGACGTGATATTCCTTTTGATATAGATTGGCATGTCTTGTACACAACACAATTAACTCAAAAGTCGAAGAAATATCATGATGGCTTCTTGCGTTGTACAAGCAGTGGATCTATCACTAGGCAGGTCAAGCTCTACAGTCTACATCTCTACTGATCATTAACCTTAGATAATACCAGCTATCTTGTTGCTGAATCATATTTCAGGTTTTCCTTCCTTAATTAGTTAGTTTTCTTCTTCATGGCGTATACCTTTCTCTACAGAATAGTGAAATTTTTTTTATCAGGATAAACAAGGCTCAGATCATTGAAACCTTTTTGGGGCCTTTACCAGGTTTTCTTGTATGATACGAGCTGGAAACTTTTAGATAGTAGGTTCCTGAACAAAGCTGAAGAAGTAAGCCCTGGGGAGATGATGGAATTTCCTGGTCATTTGGTCGAAGTTGGCAATCGTGAAGCAAACCATGAATCTTTGAGGGAACTAAATCTAAATGCAAGTGGAAACAGTTTCAGTTCTCTTCACAAATTAAATATGCAAAAGCAGCAGCGTAATGCAACTACCATTAAATCTGCTGTAAAAGGTACCCTGTAATAGAGTTCAATTTGATTTGCTAGCTGGTGTTCTATAAATAGCTGTTTTTTTTCCTGTTGATTCTTTTTTTTTTTTTTTTTTTTGCCTTACCTCCTCTCCTAAAGTCTTGAACTGTCAATTGATTGTCAACATTTTCTCCCTGATTGTTTATATTCCCATCAATCCTATCATTCAGCTGCTCTGCAAATTTATGTAACTAGGGAATGCTTCGTACTCACCAAACTGATATTTTAACACAATGTGATTCGGAGCTTTAAGGACACAAATTCATGTGATGTTTATGATCATGGAACGATTTCCACAAATTCTGGAACTTGCAGATGCAAGAGTCAGTTTGTTGTTTATATATGTAGCTAACACTTTCTTCATTGACCAAATATAGACAGATCACAATTGAAAATCATCTCTGTTATTTATATCATCTTCTCCTTTTCTGTTAAGGAGTGAGATTCCCTTCTCTTCATGTTTTGCATGATCTACGATAATTACCTGATTCTGCAATTGTGATGCACTGAAACATGTATTCATTAGTACTCTTTCAGAAGAAGAAAATGGCCAGATGCATCAGATTCGGGCAAAGGGGAGTATATTAGATGCTGCAAAATCAGGCGTAACAGGTCAGATTTTGCTTGTATGCATGTTCAGTTTGCTAAGAGTGTTTGCTAGTTGCCTTGTTTCTACATTTGTTGCACGTTCTTATGTGATAATGAACTCACATTTTTTTTTCTTGGCGAAATCAAAGTTGCCCGTTAGGAAACTTTCGCACTTGTCATAGGCAAAACTCTATACTGCTTAATGAGATGGATTTTTGAAATTCCTTACATATGACAGATATTGCACTTGAGTTAAAATGGAAAAAATGTTCAGTAGATAGAAGATTCACCAAATTAAAAACTATGTATAAAGGTGCTGGCTTTGTGCTTCAGAGGTGGTCTAAGGTTGTCCTTTCACTTGGAAAATCCACAATTTACCTTGTCAGGTTATGTTCTTGATATTTTCCTCGCTCTAGCACCATGCTTTAGGTATTGAAAAATGAGTCCCATTTAAGAGAACCCCATGCAAAAGAGGAGGGCATATGGGCTAAGTTACATGGATTCCTCAGTGTATTCCTTTATGATTTTTACATTTTCTATTGAAGTTTTCATTAACGAGCTGGTTGCTCGTTCTACTTCCCGATAGATTTTCTAATAAAGTTTTCATTATGTAGCCAGTTATTGTCTTGATATGACTTTGTATTTACTGCCTCCTTTTAGCTTGAGGTTACTACAATAATGAAATCAATAACAGGTCCACTATTGTCCTTCAGCCATTTTTGACACCCATGAGCATGTGAATGTTCTTTTGTGGGCTATGTGCTCCCGCTGTTTTGTATTATTCTGAGCATATCCTTGGAAATTGACATTTTCCTTTCATGTAGAATGGCAGGTTTTGTACACTGCACAAGTAAATCAAAAGGCCAAGAAATACCATGATGGTTTTCTGCAGCTTGAAATTCATGGATCCCTAGGGAGGCAGGTCATTTCGAGGCACTTTCACGGATGTTTTCATTAAGCCACTTTTTTTTTCATGAGCTGGGCTGGCCACTTTGTTTGCTGATCCAACATGAATTGCTTCTGTTTTTTGGATAGTAGTTCATTCTGTGCCCCAAGTGTCACACTAATTCAAGTGCATTTCATTACCCAAAAAAGTTCAAAGTTCTTTTATAGGTCCTGGAATCACTTTTCTGCTAATTGTTTTCTTCCCCTTGGATTGTTCAGGTCACACTGTATGATGCTAGTAGGAAAATCTTGGTGAATAAATTTCTTAGGAGAGATGAAGTGTTGGGAACTGGAAAATCTCTGGTGTTCGATTCTCACTTGGTTGATATTGGGGAGCATGTGGTAAAAGAAAAGGGGCCAATGGGTTTGAATGACCTTGAACCTTGTCACGCTGCTGGAGAAATGAGGACAGGCCATGGGGAAGTGGATGGTGCTAAAGTTGATCAATCAATCCTGGGAGGTTTGCAGCATTATTGATTCATCCAATGCTATTTAGATGTTTCAATAACTTCATTGTAGATGTAGTTTTCCTTGATGCATCCTGTTTGACTAGCTATGTCCTAGTGAAGTACTGAGGAGGTTATTTAGGTGGAGCTGTGGGTGTTAAGATACAATTGGAAATGAATATGTTGAAAGAACATGTTAAGAGAAAGTTGCTACCTCCCTAAACTACTAGGGGCACTTATATGAGGAGGATTGTACACCTGATATTGTCACCTCAAGATGATTCGGAATTGAAACATCTAATTCTTTCTTTCATAGATATTAATTCTACGTGCCTCAGTTATTTGATGCCTAATGCTTGACCTTTGGATATTACAGTACCCTGGCATAAACATGGAGACAACACTTCGGGGAAGGTTCGTCCAAGGAGAGATTCAGATTCAAACAGTGGAATATCTGTTATGAAAAGGACAGATTGCATCAGGAGAGTTTCCGAGACCAAGCCTCTACGTGATGGTGATTACTCTATGGAGAAATTTCTCTATATTAGAATTATCTTCTGCCTTTTGATGTTACTGTCTTTCGCATGTGTAGTTAGATTTAGGCACAATGAAAATAATTTTATCTTATTTAGGTGCATCAAATAATTTACAGTAAGCCTTGTAAAGCCCGCAAAATCGATAGATTGTTTCATGGACCTGCTCTAGAAAGAGAATGTCATCAATTAAACTTGGGATTGGTTTTATTTATTTTGATGCATCACTCACTTCATTTTGAATTTCTTTGAAAGTTAATTCTCATGTTTATTGGAGGAACCTATGTGTGTTACTACAGCTTGCAAATGATCCCTTGTAATCAAATCGTTGCAGCCTGTCAAATACTATCTGTACTCCGAAAACCATTAGATCAAGTTGCCATTGCTGAAAATTCATATGAAAGGGAGGCAAGTTTTGCTTCCCTAACGAAGGAGCTTCAGGATCCAGAGAAGTTTTGTGATGGAGCTCAAAGACAAAGAGCGCCAGCTGCTGAGCTGGCTTCAGTGGAGAATGTGGACACTGGAAATCTGACTGATACTACCAACAATGAAAATTTACCAGGTCTAATGAAGTCTAAAGGTTGGTTTAGTGCTATCTCACTCACTCCAGCATTCTTTTATTTTTAGTGTTAGCTTTGTTGCAATACATGTTTCGTCATCTGACATTGTAAAATATCATCGAATTAGCCTCTGAATTCAATGAATCTTACTTGATGGGGGACTTTGCAATTGGCAACTCGCAGGTATTTCACAGCTACTTGTCCTGCTCTATTTTCAGTATTTGATTCTTTCAGCTCTATTTTGACCCATTGTGGCAAGATTGTGACTCTAGGCATCTGGAAATTCCATCAGAACTTAATGAGTTTTGATGTTGGATGTAACTCTTTCGTCCAAACTACTGGATAAGCTGAATTAAAGTAGCAGCAGGTAGCAACTGCTTGCAGGGAATGTTCAAACTAGATGCATGAGGACCTGCTTGAATTCTCTAATGCATCCCCGTCCAATATTTACCTTGAGGACATTCTCAATTTCACTGAGCTTTGTATGACTAGCATGTACATCTGCTGCAATTAATGTTTGCAGGCTTCTCATGGGCAAGCTGACCCCAAGTGCTGCTGCGACAATCTTGTTTCTGAAGCATCGCTTTCACATGGTTCTCACGGCAATGCTAGTGATAAAAGAATGGACCCTGAAGGAGATAGAGATCCATTGGAAGTGAAGGCTGAGTGTCCCAGTTTTGATCTTGGATTTTGAACCATATCCATTGCTCAATCAACAATATTGCTGCTGTCAAGCATCTGGATAGAGTGCGCAAGAATTTTTGTGCCTGTCACACATGAAATCTGTACAGTCGAGCTCCTGTTTTTATGTGGAGCATTCTGGTGCCAAATTCATTTGCAGCTGTCTGATCTGAAACGTTTTTAGTTATACGACATAATCAATGTATTTCCAGTGATCTTCAATATATTCAGGCACACTTTTGATGCACAGAAACTCATATATGGGTCTATCCGGTTTCCTTTATCCTCTGTTCTTCTTAGTTCTCGTCCAGGAACTTGTACAACTTGCTGTCCTTTCTTGACTTCCGCATGCTAAGCAAGGCCTTGAAGAGACTTTTGCTTTTTTCTGGAATACAGCTCGGTATCAGTTCTTCTGTTCCTCTCAACATGAGTAGACATTGAAGTGGATCTTCGGGGTTCCGATGGGTACTGGATGTTCATATGGGCACATAAGAGACTCGGCCATGAGAGGTCATGTCCGCAAGACATGTCCAACAAAAAATAAAGCTTAGTAGCTAAGCTGCACTTAATTTCATTGATGCTTACTCGTTTTTTGGCGTTAGAAGGGTTTGGAGATGTGGATTTATTGGCCAGAGAACTTGAACGTGTGAGTTGAAATATAAATGGGGAGGTGCGTTTTTCTGGTTAGAAAAAGTGCGGCTTGCATTAGTAGCTTGTCTGACTACGTGATACATGATACAATCACAGGGCATGAAAACATGATCTAAATGCTATGTATGGCAATCTGGAGGGGGTAAGCACACTAGAAATGCAAAAAAACTTTTTTCGCTCACTCGAGTCACATCAAAGTAAAATTAATTACTTGAACGTCAATTATAGCAAATCATTCTACATGTAATTAATTTTTTTTTAAATTTTTTAAAATTGTGTTTTTATTTTGATTTGAATTTTTTTTTTGTCACGAGGGTCACCAGCGACCCTCATTGACTGCGAAACCCTTGCCCTCGGCTGTGAAGTCCTGGGCAAGGCCGCAAGAGCCCCTGCCACCTCCGGGCAACATCGCTAGCAGCTAGTGAGGACGTGATGCCCTCGCTCCTTCAGTGGAGTATGAGGCATCGGAAATCTAGCTAACAATCTTGGTTACGAAAAGTTACCTAGTCTCAAGAAGTCGAAAAAGGTAGGTTTAGCCGTGATTTCTTTCAATTCAGTGTTCTTTCAAATTTTAATGTTAGTTTTCTCATAGTTTATGTTTCCTTGTCTACATTGTAAAATTTCATCAGAATCATCCTCTGATTTCAATGAATTTCACTCTACGGAAGGGCTTTCAAATTGGCAACTCCCACCTATTCCACGGCTACTTGTCCTGTTAAATTTAGGGTAATCAATACTTTCAGCTCCATTTTTGAGCCATTGGTGGCAAGGTTGTGACAAATGACAATAAGCATCTTGAAACGCCATTAGAACTTCATGAGTTTCGATGTTTGTTGAAACTTTTTGGTGCAAACTACTATATAAGCAGAAACAAATTAGCTGCAGGTAGCAACTGCTTGTGGGAAACCAAATTCTAGTTCTGCATTTACTTAGTGGATGTTCTCAATTGCACTGAGCTCTGTATGACTAGCATACACATCTGGTCCAATTATCCCGCCTTCTCCCGAGCAAGCTGACCCCAATTGTTGTGGCAAGAAGCCTTACTTCCAAAGCATCTCTTTCATGCAGTTCTTGTGCCGATGCTAATGATGAATTGAAGACCCCTGAAGGAGATAGGATCAATTGAAAGTGAAGGCCGAGTGTCCCAGTTTTGATCTCGGATTTTGAACAATGGTCATTGCTCAATCGACCGTATTAACTACTATAAGAATCTGAATGGTGTGTACAAAAATCTCGTGCCTATCGCATATGAAATTCGTACAGTTGAGCTCTTGTATTTATGGGGAGTGTTTTAGTGCCCAGTCCATTTGCAGGTGTCTGATCTGAAACCATTTTAGTTATACAACATAATCAACGTATTTGCAGCGACATTCAACATATTGAGGTACACTATGTTTACATATCGAAAAGGAAAGAGGCCACCCGTGTCAATCTGAGGTATTAGTTAAATTAAAGACAAGTGAAAGCATGGTGAAGAAGTTCAGCTGAGGAAGCAGAAATAATTCTGTCTTCTCATGTCTTCAAATATCTATATGGCAGGACAAAGTTGCATCATAGACCGTTCGTTTGTACACAACACTCGTTTGATTCCTATCGAGAGAGATGCTCACTTTAGATATTCGTTAGATAACACATATCTGGCCATTGAAGGTTGCCCAGTTTTAGCTGTGTCTTAGCATGCAGATCATGTAGCAGCAGCTCCTTAGTCAAACTGAGGGAAAAGCAGCCTGTGATTTTGATAAATAGCTGCTTAAGCAATTTTATTGGTCCCTTCCAGGTTGCCTGGTCTTAGCTGTGTCTTGTGAATTGTGGCTTGTGAGCCTATCATTACTTAATTACCAGGAGGAAACAGTATCTCAGCTTTCTAAACATTCTTCAATCTTTACCTTCTCTGTTTGGAATAACAGGCAAGAGTGAACTGTAGACTATAGAGCGGCAACCATCTTCCGAAGGAATTCCTTGTAGAAATTATTTAATTTTATCAGGACTTTCTTTTCATTCTGTTTCTTATTGCATTAAATTATTCTGAAAATCTTAAAGCTAGCTTAAGCTACCATAACAAATACAGCATAGGTCATACTTGCGGTGCAAAGAAACCGTGATAATGTGTGTTGGAATGTATTAGGAAATCTTCTAGAATTTCTCCCTGATTATATTATGTGATTATATTACGTGATATTATGTGATTTGTTTTTATTCTGTTAGCTGTAAATTAGATATTGATAGATCTTAGAGGCAACTTAGGATCTTTATCTAAATAGGTTTCTTACCTAATTTAGGTTCTCTGTTCATGTATTTATACTCATTGTAATCACTCTATGAGAAATAAGAAAACAGATTCTTTTCTTCATGGTATCAGAGCCCAAAGGTCCTTCATCTATTCACCTCGAGTAATTTTTATTTTTTTTCGTTCGATCACTATGTCGGACGAATCATCAACCACCCAGTCTAACCCTCCATCACTTCTTACAAAATCCACCGAAGCTCATCCCATTCAGATCACTTACATAAAGCTGGATGGTGATAATTTTTTCCGGTGGTCTCAATCCGTTCGAATGTATATACGGGGTAGAGGAAAAAGTGGCTATCTGACTGGAGATAATGCAGAACCAGCGACAGATGACCCCACTTGGGCTGTCTGGGATGCAGAGAATTCAGCGATTATGACGTGGCTGACCAACTCCATGGAAGAAGATATTGGTGCAAATTATCTGGGCTATTATACCGCAAAGGAACTCTGGGATGCGGTGTGTGAGATGTATTCAGATTTGGGTAATCAATCTCAAATCTACGAGTTAACCTTGAAGCTGGGGAAGATGCGACAAGGAGAGGAAACTGTCACAAAATACTTTCACTCATTGAAACGTTTGTGGCAGGAATTGGATGTATTCAATGATCATGAGTGGACGTGTATTGAAGATGGTAATCAATACAGGAAAATTGTAGAAGCAGAACATATTTATGCTTTCCTAGTAGGGCTTAGAGATGAGTTTGATGAAGTACGGGGCAGAATACTTGGGAAGCAGCCTCTTCCACCTATTGGAGAGGTCTTCTCGAGGTTCGGAGAGAAGAAAGTAGACGGGGAATAATCTTTGGGCAAGTCAGCTACCGTAAAAGGATGGATCATTGGAAGGTTCAGCATTAACTATATTTGAAGACAAGAAGGGCCATGTTCCTACAACAATAGTTTCCGAAGCAAATATAAGCAAGATCCCTATTAACTTGCGAAGATCAGATGGGAAACCTCGTATTTGGTGTGATTTTTGCAACAAACCCCGTCATACATGGGAGACCTGTTGGAGGATTCATGGCCGTCCAGCTTCTACAACTAGTGAAGCAAGGAGACCAACTTCATTTAGCCGTGATAATAAGTCTTCTCAGCGTATGCCTCCTACAGCTAATGAGGCCACTTGCATTCTCTTTCAAAGCAAAGAACAACTAAACCATCTTCCGCAACTACTTCAGCCGGGTCCGTATCGGGTAATCCTACTTTCGATTGCCCACCAAGGTAGAAATCTAAATGCCCTCTCTTGTTGTTCACAATATGTACCTTGGATCATTGATTCAGGGGCATCCGATCATATGACTAATCTTCCATATTTGTTCAAATCCTATATTCCTTGTCCTGGCAATCAAAAAATTCGGATTGCCGATGGGAGTTTTTCATCTATTGCAGGCAAAGGATTAGTTCCACTTTCTGAGTCTATTAAACTTCATAATGTACTGCATGTTCCTAAGTTAGCCTGCAGCCTCTTGTCTCGTTAGTAAACTTTCTAAAGAGTCTAATTGCCGTGTTGTCTTTTTTGCTTCCCATTGTGAGTTTCGGATCGATCTCGGGGAAGACGATTGGCAATGCTAGGATGAGGGATGGTCTCTACTATTTTGAAGAGTTTGTCTCTAATAAAAAGCTCGTGCGTATGGAACTTTTAGTTCTTCCCCCTGTTCAAGAACAAATAATGGTTTGGCATCATAGATTAGGCCATCCTAGCTTTGGATATTTGAAACATTTGTTTTCTCATTTGTTCAAAGATGTGGATGTTTCTTCACTACATTGTGACAATTGTCTTTTTTCTAAAAGTCATCGTACTTATTATAATCCAAAACAGTATCGTGCATCATCTCCTTTTTACTTAATCCATAGTGATGTTTGGGGTCCTTCACCCATGCCAACAAAAACCGGAAAACGATGGTTTGTTACCTTTATAGATGATCATACCCGTTTATGTTGGACATACTTGATGAGCGCCAAATCTGAAGTTGAGTCATTGTTCAAATTTTTTTATCAAATGGTTATGACTCAATTCTGTACTACTATTAGTATTCTTCGTACTGATAATGGTACTGAATATTATAACCAATTTTTGGGGAGTTTTTTGACAGAAAAAGGCATCCTTCACCAGTCAACTTGCCGAACTACACCCCAACAGAATGGCATTGCTGAACGCAAAAATCGCCATCTCCTTGAAGTATCACGTGCCCTCTGTTTTTCAATGCATGTACCTAAATATTTATGGGGGGAAGCTGTGCTAACAGCATCTTATCTAATTAATAGGTTGCCTACTCGGGTATTAAATTACACTACTCCCTTCAATTGTTTCAAAAAAGTGTACCCCACAGCTCGTATTTTTTCTGATATTCCTCTAAGGGTGTTTGGTTGCACTACATTTGTCCATCTCCCAATTCAGTGTCGATCTAAATTAGATCCTCGGGCTGAAAAGTGTGTGTTTATAGGGTATGCACCTAATCAAAGAGGTTACAAGTGTTACAATCCACATACTGGTAAAACTCATATCACTATGGATGTAACCTTTATCGAGTCACAACCGTTTTTTTCTAACAAATCTCTTCGGGGGAGAATGGCGAAGTTAGTGAAGAGATTAACTCTCCCGTCCTTCCTAATCCTTTGTTTGAATCTTCGAAAACACCTCTGCCAAATCTTGATGTGTCAAGGATAGGGGAGAAAAAGTTCAAGATCACAATGTGATCAACAAGCCCGAGCTTCGGTTTATACTAGAAGGAAAACTCTTCAAAATATTGCAGATCAGAACTTTGTCCCGGAGCCTCATCCGTCTACAACCCCGAGAGATGATCTCTTGCCTTCATCATCGGTGATCCTAGTAGTAATCTTTTCCCTCCATTCCTATCTTAAATTCTGATACTAATGCCTCTAATCTTGATATGCCTATAGCTCTTAGAAAAGGAGTTAGATCATGTACTAAGCATCCTATATCAAAACATGTGTCATTCCAAAAGTTATCTCATCATCATAGAGCATTTGTGTCAAATCTGTCTCACATATCTATTCCTAGAAATATCCATGAAGCTTTGAAGGATCCAAAGTGGAAGATGGCTGTTGAGGATGAAATGCTTGCACTTAAGAAGAATGGCACATGAGAGTTGGTTGATGCACCAGAAGAAAAAAAGATTGTTGGCTGTAAATGGGTATTTACTGTAAAATGTAAACCCGATGGGAGTGTTAAGCGGTATAAAGCAAGGTTAGTGGCAAAGGGGTTCACTCAGACTTATGGAGTAGACTATCAGGAGACTTTTGCCCCAGTTGCCAAGATAAATTCTGTTCGAATTTTACTATCTTTGGCTGCTGCATTTGATTGGCCCTTACATCAGTTAGACGTGAAGAATGCATTCTTGAATGGTGACTTGGAGGAAGAAGTGTTTATGAGTTTACCACCAGGTTTTGCAGAAACTGAAGGCAAAGTTTGCAGATTAAAAAAGTCGTTGTATGGACTTAAACAATCTCCAAGAGCGTGGTTTGAACGATTCGGGAAGGTGGTTAAAAGATTTGGCTATCACCAAAGTCAAGGAGATCACACTCTATTCTATAAACACTCAAAGGAAGGTAATCGTGCAATTCTAATCGTCTATGTTGATGATATAATATTAACTGGTGATGACAAAGTTGAGTTGAAAAGCTTGCAAGGGAAGTTGGTTGAGGAGTTTGAAGTTAAGGATTTGGGTGCCTTGAAATATTTTCTTGGAATAGAATTTGCGAGATCCAAAAATGGCATTTTTAAAAACCAACGCAAATATGTTCTTGATCTGCTTAAAGAGACAGGTCTATTAGGATGTAAAGTGGCAGAGACCCCCGTGGAACCAAATATGAAGCTTGAACTTGCCAAGGTTGAAGAAGTAATAGACCGAGAAAGGTATCAAAGGCTTGTTGGTCGACTTATTTACTTATCTCATACTCGACCCGATATATCGTTTGCTGTAAGTATGGTGAGTCGCTCATGCACTCACCAGGGCCAAGGCATTTTGAAGCGGTATATAGAATTTTATGATACTTGAAGGGAAGTCCTAGTAAGGGTCTAATGTTTGAAAAACATGGACATCTGGAAATTGAGGTGTTCACGATGCAGATTGGGCTGGAAGCAATATGGATAGGAGATCTACTTCAGGCTACCGCACGTTTATTGGTGGTAATTTAGTCACTTGGAAGAGTAAAAGCAGAGTGTGGTGGCAAGAAGTAGTGCCGAAGCTGAATTTCGATCGTAGCACATGGTGTATGCGAAGTTATGTGGATTAAAGGTATCTTAGATGAACTACAAATTCCAAGTTCCATACCAATGAAAGTATATTGCGACAATAAGGCAGCAATCGCAATTGCTCATAATCCCGTGTTACATGAACGGACAAAGCATGTGGAAGTTGATAAACACTTCATCAAAGAAAAACTTGATAGCAGACTAATTTGTATGCTGTATATTTCAAGTGATGATCAGACTGCTGACATTCTGACCAAGGGATTACATAGAAGGCAATTCATTCGTCTAGTGAACAAGCTGTCTATGGAAGAAATCTTCAAGCCAGCTTGAGGGGGAGTGTTGGAATGTATTAGGAAATCTTCTAGAATTTCTCCCTGATTATATTACGTGATTATATTACGTGATATTATGTGATTTGTTTTTATTCTGTTAGCTGTTAGCTGTAAATTAGATATTGATAGATATTAGAGGCAACTTAGGATCTTTATCTAAATAGGTTTCTTACCTAATTTAGGTTCTCTGTTCATGTATTTATACTCATTGTAATCACTCTATGAGAAATAAGAAAACAGATTCTTTTCTTCAATGTGCCTATCCGTTTTCTTTCATCCCCCGTTCTTCTTAGCTCTCGTCCAGGAACTTCGATAACTTGCTGTCCTTTCTTGACTTCCGCATGCTAAGCAAGGCCTTGAAGAGACGTTTGTTTTTGCATGAATAAAGCTCGATATCAGTTCTTCTAATCCTCTCAGCATGGGTATATATTGAAGTGGATCATCTGGTTCCGATGGGTACTGGATGTTCATGTGGGGGATATAATGGCGATTCAAAAGAGAATCAATCATAAAAGCTCATGTCCTCAAGACATCCGAAGAACAAGAAAAGTAGTTCTATAACTTGTGATCTTTCTTCATCTAATGGACCAATCTTGTTATGTGCAATATGCATATGGTAGTTAAACCAGAAAATGGGTCATACAACGTTAGCATTTGGACATTTTGCCATTTAAGCCACTTGTCAAGTATTATCGCAGATTCTTGCCGACTTCCTCGTCTTTAGCTTTTGAAACTGAGAGAAAGCTATTAAGCATGAGCCAACACCGACATGTTGGTCTTAATAAAACAACAGATAAATCTTGTGAAGGGAAGTGTGCCTGGTAAGATATATCGCATGAGGTCCCTCAGAGTTCTTATTGCTAGCAAGTGCTAGGAGACACCTCCACGGTCTATGAACGTCTCAGACGTCAATAGTCTCTGAAAAACAATAACATTGTTGAAAGTTCTATTTGTTACTTTGTGATAAATAAGTTGATAGCACAAGGGATGGTTGTTCTCCTTGCCATTTTCCATACTTTGGTCAAAGCAAGATTTCTTCTGCTGTTTAGAATCTCTTTGCTCTAGTAATTAGTTTGTCACAATATGATATAATCTGGCACATTATGGAGTTTATCTGGAGTAATTTCACATTTTGAAAAACTTGATTCTTCTTGATCAGTTGCAATCTATTAGACCCAGCACATGGTAAATCAGAGGGTATGCAAGCCCTTCCCATCCTAAACACTACGAAACAAGGAAAACCTAATTATATTGCACAACTGTCGAACGCAAGAAAATATGAGCTCAACCGCAGATGCTTCCTCAATCTTGTCAGCCAGGAGACAGTTGACCTTATAGGTCATGGAGCCCAAGTGATCCACATTGATTATGAAAGCTTTCGTTGCAAAATCTTTTAATGTGTTCACCACTCTACAATATTGTCAAGGCAATTTACCAGATGTGCAACAGGAAGAAATGCTCAACCTGGTACAAGACAATGAAGTGAAAACCTATTTATCTCACATTTGTAGCTACGTACTGAAGAAAACTATAGGTGTATTATGAAGTACCTTCAGCTATTCAGAATGTTCAAGCTCTCTGTTTCATGGAGAGCTCATCATAATTCGAAGCTTCCTGAGGAGTGGAAACTGAAGAAGGCAACTGGAAAATCCATTATCTTCACCTATTACAATGAAGATGCAGCAAACAGATTCAAATTCACACCCTCGTGCATTGACTGTCATTATCCATTTCAATTGAAAATATACAGACCCACTCTTCAATTGCCACTTGGGATGCTCCTGCATTCCAGAAGATAACATATGTAATTGTTCAGGCTCCACAATACAGCTTTTACGTGGATGTATCCTTCCACACAGTATGAAGCCCTTTTTAAAGCACGAGGTTTCCGTACTGAGCACACCTTTCCAAGTTCAAACTCAGTAGAGCCACAGCAAGGGCCAAATGACACATAGATGTGGTAAGTGCAAGTTTAACATCAGTCTGTGATTCCAGAAGGAGATAAACAATCATAATAGTAGAAGAGGACATAGATCAGCAACTCAACAGAAGAGATTTTATGAGACCCTTCAAAGGTCTGAACGGATACTGGAGCGAATATTATCTTTTTGACTTAATTAGTCAAGTGAGAACAGAATTCCAGTTAGAGAAAGCCAAAATCCTCTCATAATATTTACCTCCATTATATATACCGCGAGTTCTTGGTCGCAGGAGAAGAGGAACATTTTCCAGGCGTCCCCGATTGACAAATAATCCAGCAATTTCATCGCCGTTGTTCAAAGCGAAAGAGTAATGTAACCACATGTAAAATAATCTCCAGAGTATATCTTGCAGCCTTACATGTAGGAGACGGGGATACTGATAACAACAAAAAATACAGGAGACTGGGAGGTGCAAAATGCACTGTTGTATTTCTCATCATCGTTCATCTATATACCAAGAAATCAATTGCACAAGCCGAAAGCAACACGCCGATTTCAGATTAATGTTACCCCAGTTCCTACTCCACATCCACATTTTGTCAAACAGCTAACCAGCACTATGGAAATGATCGGATCTCCTCCCCTCTCCTCTCCTCTCCAAGGCAGCAGCTTCCAACGATGACTGTCTTCCAACGCCACGACAAGCGACGACTCTTATTTCTTCAGATGCCTCCCCCCATCCAGCCTTCTTTTGGAGAAGCAACGAATTCGCTCCTCCTCCTCCTCCTCCTCCTCCTCATGGCGCTCGCGAGAATTTTGCAGTCTTCCATAAGCAAACTTTGCTGAGTTCTCTCGACAGCGAGCGAAACAACAGATTCCACCCCCCACTGATTTGGAAGTCCTCAGGGATGAGAGAGAGAACGAAACGGATGATGATTTATGATGGAAAGAAGACATGGAAAATAATTTGTCAAGGAATGCCATAATACTCTCTATTTTCACTACTCTCATCAATTATATGCAGCATTGCGGTTATTCATCAATTTTTCATTTTCCACATCTGCTAATTATTCTGGGCCCACCGCCCTGACAAGTGAGAACCCACAAGCTCACGCGCCCCTCCCTCCTCTCTCGCCGGACTGCTGGGGCCACCCTTGCCTTGGCCACCCACATCATTATCCCTTTCTCAAATAATGCGGCACTTGATCCTCTCCTTCCATATTTCGTCCCAACAGTCATATGTAGAGACATGTGAAGGTACCACCCTCAATTTGCCACAATAGGAGATCCCTAATCGAGAAAGATGAGGCACGGCTCCTTCAGCGGCCCTCCACTCGTCCAAATGAGATAACATACCAAAAAGTAAATGCTTGAGTTGAGGAAAGCCTCCCGCAGAGCAAACCATTTCCTTTCCAATGAAAGCCTTATATCCCAGCATGAGAAAAACCAAGTGAGGCAATTTCTCCAATATTGGCATCGGATCTTCTTCCAGTCGAGAATTTATTAAGACTAGCTTCCTCAATTGCTTGGGTAGACTTTTATGTTCTGGTAACTTCTCTATATTTCCAAAAATAGACAGCTTACAAGAATAGGGATAGTTTGACATTTTATTCAATTCACCTTCAGTCCATAAATAAAAATTTTGGAAATAAAAAGACGAGGATCGAAGATATTTCAAATTGAATTTAGCAAGTTGCGGAAATATCTCTAGCTCGATAGGATCATCCCTATAAAAGACATTCAATTTTTGCAGATTGGTAAGCTTGCCTACATCGTTCACATCACATTTCTTCAGACTGAAGTTTCTCAATGTCCGTAGATTCTTTAAAGTGCCCAACCGCAACTTCTTTCGGGCCCCATGAAATTTCTCCTTGACATTAAAGTAGTAAGGAAGACGGAGATACCTCAACCTTCTCATCTTCCACAACACATTTGGCATGTGAAATCTAGCCCATTCTCCTACAAGCAGGTCCAAGAATTCCATACATACAAGGTTCCCCATAGATTGCGGCAAGCCATTAATGTCACGCCCCGATCCTCCGAGCACGCGAACATCCCACTCTGGTCGATACAAATGCGACTTCCCAGGACACGTCGCCGACCCATTCAATTCTATTATGCATGCGGAAGCGAAACAAATTCCCTGACAACATTTAACTTGGGATAGAAAAGCAGGCAATCAATCACAACCAAACAAGCTTTCTATAAACACATAGGTTTATATACAACACTGGATTGACTATAAAATAGATCGGCTCAACAACTAGGGAACTGTCCTATGACCAACTTGTCAGACACGTTCACCAATTCTTCAGCCTCCACCTTCCGAACTCCAGGACTTCCGGTCCTCCACGACCATCATCTAGAGACCTGAAATATTATCCCACAACCGGATGAGGCCCACGTCTCAAATAGTCCTACCCTCTAAAACTCAATTAGGAAGAAAATACGCCTCAGGGCGCTCTAGCCACACAAATAGGATAGAGGACTTACCTCGCCTCAATTCCTTCCTGCACGTCAGTTTAATCAATAAATATTGACAACCACATCATCCAAACAATTCAATTACTCGGATCGATTCAGCGATTAATCGACTTAGTCGATTACATGTCATCGAAATCATCACACGGTCATTTTGACTATTCATTCTCGACTCTCAATCACGGCCTTACAGGCAAGTCTATATGTAGTGGCATTACGGCCCCACTCGGCAATGTTATATGTAGTGGCATTACGGCCCCACTCGGCAATACGTATGTAGTGGCATTACGACCCCACTCGGCAATGTTATATGTAGTGGCATTACGGCCCCACTAGGCAATACATATGTAGTGGCATTACGGCCCCACTCGGCAATGTTATATGTAGTGGCATTACGGCCCCACTCGGCATAATTTAGATTTGATGGCTTTCTAGGTTCAACTCACAACCTCTCACGGTCATTTTCCCATCAAAACCAACACTAATCAACTTTGGGATAAATCCCCACATAAACATCCATTCAATCAATTGATACAAACTGGACCCACCAACCAATTACGATGCCAAAAGCCGACACCGGGTATTTTCAAGCTAAATACCAAAACTTCATCAATATTACTCAATTCCACACTTTTGGAATAATTAATCATAACCATCAATCCCTCAATTTCTCAATTTAAGCTTACAATTAACACAAATCGATCGCACTTTCTTTGCGTCGGATCGAAATTTAACGACTAATCGCCATCCCGATAATTTTCGAAATTATTAAATAATTAAATTTAATTCCGAAAATTAAATAATTAAATATTATATGATAATAATATAATTTAATAAAATAATATTTATAAAATTAGAAATAATTATTTAATTAAAATAATTAATTAGGGCTTAAACTAGATTACACTAATTTAATCATACAATTAGCCCTAATTAAACATCCATTAAACTAATCATACAACTAATCTAATTTACATTAAAATAATCTAATTTAATCACATAAACCTAATTAAACTAATCTAAACACCCCTTAAGTGTCATTAACTCACTAAGCAAGAATTAGAGGATAAACTCACCGGTTTTGCGCGCCGGTGAGTTCACGGCGACCACGACACCAAGGCGGTCGATAAACCCCAAAGCGGCGACACCAACGGAGGCCGGGAAGACACTGAAAATGGGCCACGAAGTCTCCAAAACCTTGCTGTCTTCTGCTTCTGATCTGGGCGGAACTGCAGAGAAGAAACCAGCAACTTCAACGGCGAAAACGGGCCGATTGGAGCTCCGCCAAGCAGGTGGTTGGCAACCAGCGGATCCTGGGGGTCTTGGGGATCTTATTGGAGGTTGTGATGGGCAAAGGAAGGGTCGGAAAGGGGCGAAACAGCAAGAAAACGTGGAACAGGCGGAGCAGGGTGGAACCAGACGGTCCGGCGAGCGGCAGCTTCTCTCAGGATTTCGGGACGACCGGAGAATCGTTTCGGCGAGCGACGGGATGCTCCGAAACGGGCTGGATGTCCTCGTCACGGAAGTGGGTGGAGCATTCCTTGATTCATCCGGGAAGTTGACTTTTAACTCGAATCTTTGGCGAAAGGTCAGCTGGAGCAGAAACTGGAACGAGGAGAAAACAGAGAAGGAAAACGGCCGACGATGGCCTTCCGGGCGTGCGACGATGGAGGGGCTGGTGCTGCTCGGTTCCTCTGGTTTTTGCTGAGCTTCTCTCCTTCAACAACAATGGAGAAAGCCTTAGAGAAGAAGCTGCTTAAGAGTGGGGTCTCCTTGGGCTCTCTAGAGCTCAACACTTGCCATCTTCTCATTGGCTTTGCCCCCACCATGACATCACATGACCTCAGCCACTCTCTCTCCTCAAGCTTCCTCCACAAACTTGCCAATAGGTGCAAAATAGCTCTCCCCCCATGGCATACGAATTTGTTACATTTCCCTCTTCAATCTCAATCAATTTCATCCAATTCTCAACCAAACACATCCAATTGAAGCCCAATTAAATCCATCAAGGTATTCTCGTCCGTCTCATGACCTTTTCCCATCAAATGATCCAACTTGCATCCCGAAGATTCAATCAAAAACGACCCTCTGACAATTCCGAACAAAAACGGCCTTACTTTGCTTTTCTCGCCAAAAATCTCGGTTCGTAGAAAAATCTTCGAGGATGAGTCGACGTTCCTAAAATGAATTGTGACTTGACGTAACTTCCAATTTCGTAATCGGGTTCAATTTCTGGTTAAGTTCAATCCGGTGCGATTTTTAGCGCGTCCTAATCTACCGGGTAGCTTTTAGGAATTTTCTGTGCAATTGACTTCGTGGTTGATTATTCTCAAGCCACAAAGTGCATCTTCGACACATTGGCGACTCTCGATTGTCGTAGAAATCTCGAGGTTTCAAATACGGACACAGGGTACCAAAACGATAGAGCAATCGATCTAGTGCCGATCAACAAGAATTGTGCAATTAGGTGGAATCACCCACACTGAATTACATGATTCTGTTGAATCGACCTATCTCCGGTCTCTAATCGGTCTGTGTCGTAATGACCCTTGCAGATTAGTACAGTCGAGCAGTCGGTTCCTGGTCGAATTCTCAAGTCTATTGCGTTTAGATTCCTTAACGGCTTCACCTGATAGACTAGTTATCTCATGAGTGGCCAACTTAGAGAAGAGAGCTATAGGCGCAAAGATGAAATGCCCGACTTATTGAATTGAAACCAGAATTGGAAAATCAGGATGTCATAATTAAACATACTACTTGCTAAACTTAAGAATCTTAAATGGACTAGGTCTCCCACTGATTTAGGTAAGCTTCTCATCGCATGAAGCTTCTTTAGTTTCAGAACTCTGAGAAACTTATAGTCTTTAAAAGTAGATTGAAATTGCTTCGACTCCCATTTGACACCTCCGAAGGACATGAGAGTTCGAAGGTGGACCAGAGTCCTTCTTGATGCTTTTAAGCTCGAAATCACATTTCTATTAAGAGAAAGCCTTCATATTTTGCAACTTGACTCGACTTTTATTGCCATTGAAGCGGAACAATTCTCTGTCTCATTGTCCTGTTGAATGTTAAGAATGTTTAGAAAACTCTCTTGCAGAGCCTTGGAGATGCATAAGTCTTGTGACATCCAGATTTTCGGGTTCTAATTTCGACTGGATAAATAGGGCCATTTTTGTTCAATTGAAGCTAGGGATTGTGAAATTGGGATGCAAGTGGGCTATATTGGTAGGGAAAAATACCAATTGAAATGACGAGGTGTTGAATGAAATTAATAGAGGTCAATTTGATTTAATTCAAGAGGAATTAAGGCCAAATTGGAAAGAAAACCTAGCAAATTCGTATGCCCATAGACCAAATATTTTAAATTACCCAAAGTCTTCTAGAAGGGGTATTTTGGGGCTTGAAAAGGTGGGTGGATGACAGCCCTTTGGTGGGCCCCGTTCGAAGACCAAAGAGGGGGAGAGAAATTGGTTTTCTCTTCTTCCTCTCTTTCTCTTCCGTCGGTGCTTCTTCTTCCCCATTTCTTCTTGATGTGCGAGGAACCAGCAAGCGGAAGACCACCGAAGACCGAGCTGTCGTCGCCGCTTCTCGCCGCCGTCGTTGCCCACCGAAGCCGGAGCCGCCGCCGCTGCTCCACGGTCATCCGCACGCCCTCCGCCCTTCTCTCTCCTCCTATCCCTCTCGGCTGTTCGAACCAGCAAGGGAAGAAACAGAGAGAGAAGCTTGTTGTCGCAACCAGCAGCCGAAATCAGAGCCAAGGCTGTCGTCGCCGCCTCACGCCGTGCGCCGTCGCAGCTCCACGGTCGCCCAGCCGCGCCATTTGGCCTTGTCCAGTCGAGTTGCCGTCCACGACCCCGTCTAGCCAGCTGCTGTTCGGTGGTCGTGAGGGACGGTAGAGGCCCGCCGGAGCTCCCTCCGGCCACCGTGCGCCGTCACTTCGACCCATCGGAGCTCCGCCGCCCTTAGCCGCCCTTGGCCGCCTCAACCAGCCCCGAATCTGCCCCGACCAGCAGCGATCAGAGGGTTGCAGAAAATGGGTATGACAGTGGGTTTTGGCCCGTTTTGGCCGTCTTCCCGAGCCCGGATGCTCGACCCGCTTTGAGGAAAGTCGATCCTCGCGTAGAGCCCGTCGTTTTGAGTGAGTTTTACTCACTAATGCCTTCTTAGTGCGCTAATTATACTTAAAGGTTGATTAGTGTTAATTAAGTGTAATTAGGTTGTTAGATTAGAATTGATTAGTGATTATTAGTTAATTGCTTTGTATATTAGTGATGTAATTAGTGTAATTAGATGGAGAATTGCATGTAGTATTTATTGGATGTTTCTTGGGATTTTTCCGTCCCTTATCGGGTGTTAATTAGGCTTTTCGGCCTAAGTGGAATTTTTGGTATTTAATTATTAATTTTCGGAATTAAATTAAATAATTATTTATTTTCCGAAAATTCAACTGAGATAGCCTGGAACCGGAATATTATGCTGATGATGATGGTGAAGTCGTTTATTTAATCGGCTTTTATTTTGAGCTAAATTGAATTTTTAATGTTAATTGTTTAATTTTCGAAATTAATTATTTAATTATTTATTTTTCGGAAATTAAGGTTGAGATGGTTAGTGACCGGAATATTATGCTGATGATCGTGGTGCGCTTATTTAATTGAGCTTTATTTTGTCTTAAATTGAATTTTTAATAATTATTAATTAATTATTTTTCGAAAATTAAGATTGAGATGGCCGACGACCGAAATCTCGTGCTGATCGTCAGTACGCAGTTCGTTTATTTATTTGAGCTCTACGTTGCATGGAATTAAATAAATTGTGATGTTTTAGGGATTTGCCCTAATTTGATTTGGAATTTATTGAGATTAAATGATTGATTGGTAGATGGCATGTCGTTAGAATTTCGAGCTGATCGCAGCAGTGCGGTAGGTTTGTGTTAATTGTATGTTTAAATTGAGAAATTGAGTGATTGATGATTATGGTTAATAATTCCAAAAGTGTGGAATTGAGTGATATTGATGAAGTTGTGGTATTTAACTTGAAAATACCCGGTGTTGGCTTTTAGCACCGTAATTGATTTGTATGACTAGTTTGAATCGTTGATTGTTATTGGATTGAATATCCAGTTCTATGGTTTATTATTGAATGATCAGCTTGGGCGAGCATTTGTTTATATATATGTATCAGCTTGGGCGAGCAATTATAATATACATATATTGCGGCAGCTTCTGGTGAGCTATAGTATACTATATTGAATATTGTGGCAGCTTCTGGTGAGCTATAGTATACTATATTGAATATTGCGGCAGCTTCTGGTGAGCTATAGTATACTATATTGAATATTGCGGCAGCTTCTGGTGAGCTAAGATCGTTTTATCAGCTTGTGCGAGCACGATCTATCTATCAGCTGGTGCGAGCTATCATCTATGTATATATCAGCTTGTGCGAGCTACCATCTATATCAGCTTGTGAGAGCATTGCATCCAATTCAGCTTGTGCGAGCCATAATTGTATTGATGGATGAATAGATGGTATGGTTTAATAGATGATATGAATTGATAGATGTGTGGATCGTATGATATCAATTGATTGACTGAATGGAAATGACCGTGAGTGGTCTTGTTGGCATATAATCGACTAAGTCGATTAGATCGATGCTTCGATCTATAATATGATTGCTTGGGTGCCTATATGATCTGTGCTAATATGCAGGTGGAATCTGAGGCCAAGGTAAGTCCTCTGACTCATGTTGTGCATAGGCAGCCCTAAGGTGTATTAGTTTACTAATCGGGTCTTAGGGAGTAGAACTTGCTGAGACGTTGTCTCAGTGGTTATTGAATAACCATTTCAGGCCCTGGATGAGGAGCCTAAGGAGCATGAATCTGATGAGGAGATCCCTGTTGAGGAACTTGAAGAGGAGTACGTGAAGGAGAACCCCGAGGATGATCCAGAGTAGGATCCTGATGACGATTGTTATAGAATCAATTTGAGTAGAAACCAATCGTTTTAGTATGGCTTGTATATGAGCATAAAGGTGTTGGTTTTCAGGTTCAATTTCCTAGTCCTACTTGTATATCCCATTGTTTTATTGTCTGGGGATTTATAACTGCTTCCGCATGTGCATATATAAATGAAAGGGTCGGCGATATATAGTCTTGGGATATCGCATTTTAAAATCGACCAAAAGTTAAGGGATGTGCGCGTGCCTGAGGATCGGGGCGTGACAAGTCTCGCATCAAGTCATGAAGGTGGCACCTTTTGATCTTTCCACTTAAATTGAATTGCACTTGAACCATTCCCCTATTAACCAACTCCGTTAAATATTGCTTTGCTACATCTTCCACTGAAATTTCTCTCTCTTTGTCGTAAATCCACATGTAAAGAACTTCCGTCGCAAGGATTTCTGCATCCTCAGGAAAGCTACCCAAATAGAGGAAGCATGGCTTTAGATGCCATGGTAAATCGTCATAGCTTAAGGCTAACACTTTTGCTACATCACTCTTATCATTAAAATGCAAATTGATCTTTTCGTGAATAGTCTTCCAATCGTTGACGGCCAACAGTCCACCAAGCACAATGATAGCCAAGGGTAATCTTGAACACTTCTTAAGGAGTTCATGTGCTAACTTCTTCATCTCTTCAGTGATTACTACACAATATCAAGCAACAAATTGCAATTCAACAATCATAGGAAGATGCAACTGTAATAAGAAGATTACTTCAAGGATGAATATGTGCTTTTAGAAGTATAAGATGCTATAGTTCTATATAATTTGCGGTCCATTTATGCTTTTGTAAGGGGAAAATAGGGACCACAACAAAGCTCCTATATATGCCTCCATCTACGCCTGGAATATCAAGAAGTCTAAATTAACAAATGGAATGTATTGTCTCTGTTATTCGTGGCTTGAATTAAGTGACTCAAGCAAATATAAAGCAACAATAAACCTACTTGACGAAGAAATGTGAAAGCAGCACAAGGACATCTTGAGTGTGATCTCCCATAACTTGAATGTGCTACTAAACTCTTGCACAAATTCTAATGAAATCTTCGTTTGCCGCATAACAATTCACAATTTTCCTTATTAATCCCTACTTTTATTGTTAAGCCAACTATTCACAAATGTAGAAATGGTGGACTTGAGATGCAGCCTACGGAAGAAGTAACATAGCTAGGCTTCACATTATTTCATAAATCCTATTAAAATCGCCTATTATGTTGGCCTCATAAAAGCCTCTTTGATAGTTAACCTCATTAGAGGAAAGGAGAAGCAAAGTATTGGATGTTGGTTTAGTTTTATAACTATTAGCTATTAAGAAACAAAAGGGGCATCTGATTCCCCAAATATTGAAATTATGGTGCCTAATACTCGATATTTCGATTATTTGAATTCCACTGTAACTATTGATTCATAAATTGCTAAAGCTTTCGTAAGGCAAAACTGAGCAATGAAATACATGGTGGTATTTGTCCCTTCATCTCTGATTGTCTTGCAATACCTTTTATAGGTTGGCCCCCAACAATACCTTGACTAACTCCAGGTCCAACAGAAGAAAATTCAACAGCTAATCCTACAATAATAACAGAAGCGCGATTAATCAAAATCAAACAGGCAACATAATCTCTTGAAGCTACTATATGCTAAGATAATAACCTTAGAGAAGTCTTACTTTTCATTTCAGGGAACACCCTCTTCATCAGCAAATCCCAACTCTCTTCGTCTGATAAGCACCGAAGTTCATGGAGAAAACCTTGACGATCGATATACTCTGCTACTTCTCTATTGCGGGTTGTTATCAATAGCTTGCTTCTCGTGTCCTCGATCGGGAATGCGGCTTGAAGACTGTCCCATGCCTCTTTGGTCCAAATATCATCAAGAACAACCGTACATCTCTTCTCTTGTTGGATCTTGTATAGAGCTTTGGACAATTCATCATCCATCAAATTCATAATCTTTTCTCTTTGATCTTTTTCTTCCTTTTGATCTATTGGTTTAGGAACCAACTTGACAAGAATTCCCATCAAGATATCTTTCACGTGATATTCTTGAGATACGCAAGCCCAAGCGAGACCATCGAAATTGTCCTTCACTTTGTCATGAGCAACAACTTTCTTGGCAAGTGAGGTCTTACCCAAACCACCCATTCCCCATATAAAAATAACTCTACGCATGTCTCCATCATTCAATAGCTCTTTCACCAACTCCTTAACACTATCTTCCCTCCCAACAAAATCTTCCTTGAAATGGTCATAATTCTGTTTCAACATCGAAGCTCTCGTGCGTTTGCGGTCGCCCTCATTCACAAGTTGTGCGCCAAAAGCCAGCATGCTCGTTCTAAGATTGGAGATGCTGGATTTTAAACCCTCAATCTCTGTCCCCGCCATATGAACCTGCACGCACGTGCACTTCGCCACGAAGCAAGCACACGCTCTGGTGATGTATTGTTCCTTCTTCAGCGCGACTCTGAGGGTGTATCTCTCGATGATGTCCTCGGCATCATAGGCGAAGTCTCGGAGTTGTGCGACACATTCTCCGACAGCTTCGTTGTGCTCTCGTCTCGCATCCGCATCCCTCAGCAAGCACCGGATCAGCCTAAGCTCCCTGTACAGGTCCTCGACCTTGCCCTCCACGCCCCACAAGAATTTAGCCTCGTTGACGAGCAGCTTTCCTATTGTCTGCCCCACAGACGAAACAACAGACTCGGCCATTGGTATTGCACTGCTCAGACTATGATCAGTGGAGATTATGATAGAGAATGACTTGAGAATTCACTTCTGATGCGTTAACAAGCTGTGAACATATAGGTCTGCGAGTTGCAAAGAAGAGAGGAAAAGAATCAGTACTTGGAAAGTTCCGTGTGGCATTGATAATGCATATTCTACATCCACCGACGCAAGAAAAGCACCCCCAAGAAGAATGGAGTAATGGGGAAGTCTACAGGTAGATATTCTCTCCACAGGTGGAAGAAATGCTTTGCAGCTACAGTCACGGATGTTCCAAGACATTACCACCGATGTGCAATTAAGTTATCACTCATGATAAGCAAAAAAAAAAAATCTCAAGACCAACATTGATTACATAATCAGTCACATTATCCCGCAGGAAATGTACCGAATACACATGTGAGAGTCATATGAGGGAAGAAATTCAGCATTGGATGTCAAAGCTGAAAAAAAAAACGATTGATAATATTGGATGTCCAAAGCTGAAAAAAAAAAGATTGATAATTCTTACTTGGCACACAATTCAGTGGCATGGCTGAAACTTTTTGCGTACATGTGGGTCCAACGATATCATCGATGGACACTCCTCGGATCTTTTCCCCCAGCAGAATGCGATTAAACTTCTGCAAAGGTTACGACATCACTCTAAGAAGATACAAAGCTTTCTCGATTAAGGGACGAATCATGAGTTTGCTTGATGCTCTCGTGCTAAATTTATGATGCTTTCTTGTTAAGAGGGTTTCTTGTTTTAGCTAACGGCGAGTTAAAATCGTATCAAAAGTTTGTTTTCTTCCGCATCTGGGAACGAAAAGAGAGTCACGGGAGTGCGGTTTCATAGTTAGACTTATCTATTAATGATTCATCTCCCGTCATGACTTAAGCTCTCAAAAGGCGCTAACTATCCCTCCCTCTCCCAGCAATTTACTTACTTCGCAGCTCTCGGAAATCCCTAGAAGATCTTCTTCTTCTTCCTCCCCCCATTGCAGAAACCGCCATGGATGAGGCTCTGACTAAATGGAACGTCACCTTCACGAAGCACCTCAAGCAGAAGTGCAAGGTCTATTGTGACGGCTTCCTCTCTCTCCACTCCACTGCCAAGGTACGTTCCCTTTCTCTCACTACTGATCTTTGCCATTGATATCTTCTGCCTTTTGATGTTGCTACCTTTCGCATGTGTACTTAGATTTAGGCAAAATGAAAATAAATTTATCTTATTCAGGTGCGCCATGTAATTTACAATAAGCTTTGTAAAGCCCGCAAAATGGATAGATTGTTTCATGGACCTGCTCTAGAAAGAGAATGTAATGCAATTAAGCTGGGGAATGGTTTTACTGTTTTTGATGCACACACTACATTTTTTATTTCCTTCAAAGTTTACTCTCATGTTTATTGTAGGAACCTATGTTGTGGTACTTACTCTAGCTCGTAAATGATCTCTTGTAATCCAATTGATGCAGCCTATCAAATATTATCTGTCCTCTGAAAACCATTAGATCAAGTTGCCGTTGCTGTTGCTGAAAATTCATATGAAAGGAAGACAACTTTTGCTTCACTAACAAAGGAGCTTCAGGATGCAGATAAGTTTTGTGATAGTGCTCAAAGACAGAGCGCCCGCTGCTGAACTAGCTTCAGTGGAGGATGTGGACACTGGAAATCTGACTGATACTGCTGACAACAAAAAGTGACCTGGCCTCATGAAGTCTAAAGGTTGGTTTTAGTGCGATTTCACTCACTTCAGCATTCTTTTAATGTCAGTGTGAACTTTCTTGCAATATATGTTTTCTCAGCTAACATTGTAAAAGATCATCAGACTCAGCCTCTGATTTCAATGAATCTCACAATACGAGGGTCTTTGCAATTGGCAACTCACGGGTATTTCACAGTTACTTGTCCTACTCTGTTTACAGTAATCGATTCTTTCATCTCTATTTTGACCCATCTGTGGCAAGGTTGTGACTCTAAGCATCTTGAAATTCCTTTAGAACTTAATGAGTCTTGACGTTTGTTGAAACTCTTTGGTCCAAACTACCAGACAAGCTGAATTAAAATTAGCAGCGGATAGCAACTGCTTGTAAGGAATTATCAGACTAGATGCATGAGGACCTGCTGAATTCTCTAATACATCCCGGTCCAAAGTCTAGTTCTTTATTTACCTTGAGGACATTCTCAATTTCACTGAGCGTTGCATGACTAGCTTGTACGTCTGCTGCAATTAACGTTTGCAGCCTTCTCATGTATAAGCTGACCCCAAATGCTGCAGCAGCAATCTTGTTTGCAGCCTTCTCATGTATAAGCCTTCTCATGTATAGCTAACGTTTGCATCTCTTTCACGTGGTTCTCACGGTGATGCTAATAATGAAAGGATAACCCCTGAAGGACATAGGGATCCACTGAAAGTGGAGGCTGGGTGTCCTAGTTTTGATCTTGGATTTTGAACCATGTCCATTGCTTAATCAACTATAATGCTACTGTCAAGATTCTGGATGGAGCGCACAAGAGTCTCGTGTCTATCACACATGAAATCTGTAGGTGTGAGCTGTTGTTTTTATGTTGAGTGTTCTAGTGCCAAGTTCATTTGCAGCTCTCTGATCCGAAATGTTTTTAGTTAGACAACAAAATCAATGTATTTCCAATGATCTTCAACATATTGAGGTACACTTATGATGCAAAGAAACTAAGATATGGGTCTATCCAGTTTCCTTTATCCCCTTTTCTTGGTTCTCATCAAGAACTTATACGACTTGCTGTCCTTTCTCGACTTCCGCATGCTAAGCAAGGCCTTGAAGAGATGTTTGTTTTTGCTGGAACGTAGCTCAATACCAGATCTTCTGTTCCTCTCAACATGAGAAGACATTGAAGTGGATCTTCGGGGTTTGGATGGGTACTGGATGTTCATGTGGGCATACAAGAGAATCAGTCATAAGAGATCATGTCCGCAAGACAAGTCCAAAAAAAGTAAAGCTTAAAAGCTAAGCCGCACTGAAGTTCATTGATGCTTACTTGTCTTATGGGATTAGAAGGGTTTGGAGATGCAGTTCTATCGACAAGAGAACTCGAAGGTGTGAGTTGAAATTGAAATGGGGAGGCGCGTTTTTCTGGTTAGGAAAAGTACAGCTTGCATTAGGAGCTTGTCCGACTACACGACATATGATACAATCATAGGGTATGAAAACTTGATGTAAATGATAGGTATGGCAATCTGAAGCATTCGAGTCAAGTGTGCTGACCTGCTTTTTTGTTGGATGAAGTACTTGTGAATTTAAAGGAGTCGGCTGGGGAGGATTGTGGAAATTGTGTTGCCGAATGCAGTCTCCTGAATCAGGTTCCACTGTCAGCATCGGGTGTTAACGAAGCTAGGATGATTAGCACATATTCTATCAAAAGTTACCTGGCAAATGATACAGGAGTCTCTATATTTCTTGAATATATGTCTTCGGAAAGAAAAAAGCTATTAGTACGTCCATAGTAGCATTTGATATCGTTCTGTGACTCGTGAACTTTTAATATCTAGTAGTCCAATCTTGTTCCGTGCAAAGTGCATAGTGGCAGCTAGACTAGAAAAAGAGTCATACATTACCTGCAGACATTTCGCCATTTACTCCATTAATCATGCAGTATCGCAGATTCTTGCTATCTCCACCATCTTTAGATTTTGAAACTGAAAGAAATCTTAAGCATAAGCCAACTGCAAACTTTTGGTCTTAATTAACCAATGACAAATCTTGTCAATGGAAGCGTGCCTGGTAAGATATATTGCATGCGGTGCTTCGGAGTTCTTATTGCTAGTGACTGCTGAGAAAGGCCTCCATGGTCTATGAACATCTCACACATCCGTAGTCTCTAAAACAAATAGACGGGTGAAAATTATATCCATTATTTGTGAGAAAAAAATCGATGGTACCAAAGATAGTTGTTCTCTATGCATTATTCCATATTATCATTGAAGCAGGGTAGGTTCTGCTATTTAAAATATCTTTTGCTCTTCTATTATAATGTGATATATACTCCAGCACGACATGAAGTTATCTGGAGTAATTTCAGATTTTCAGAAACTTAATGCTTCCTGGTGAGTTGCAATTTGTTAGACCCTACACATGGCAATTCAGAGGGTATGCAAGCCCTTATATAGTCATCCAAGAGACAGTTGACCTTATAAGTCATGAAGCCCAAGTGATCCACAGTGTTAATGAAAGCTCTCGTGACATAGTCCTTCAATGTGTTCACCACTCTGCAATTTTCTCAAGGTAATTAACAAATGTGCAACAGGAAAAAAATGCTCAACCCAGTACACAACAATGAAGTGAAACCCCATCTATCTCACATTTGTTTATGATCGTGTCTATTGTAAGACAATTCAAAATAATCAGCTGCCGAGTATAACTGCTTTCTAAGATGCTTCAAGTCCTGATTAGTGAAAAAGGCTACAATTAGCAGGCAAGATAGATCCAAACCTTTTCACCTTGAAATTTGAATGTAAACTAGACCTTGAGGAATTTGATCTAATAGGCGAAAAAAGTAGAGAAAAGTAACTTGTTCATGAACACGGACAAATATAAAAATGGATAAATGTGGACATAAAGCAACATCAATCGAATTTTAAGGTAAACCCATATATATAAAGTACCTTCAGGCTATCTGAAAAGTTGAAACTTTGTTTCATGGAGAGCTCATCATAATGTGAAGCTTCCTGAGGAGTGGAAACTGAAGAAGGCAACTGGGAAGCATCCATCGTACTTAGAGTATTTTCACCTGTTACAATAAAAATGAGGCAATTAGATTCAAATTCACATCCTCGAGCACCGACTGTCATTATCCATTTCCAAGACATTGTCTTGTCCTAGTTCTAATTTTCCTTATAACCAAGAGAACATTTTCCTTCACTATTCTCTTTCACCGTCCTGCCAAATTATGAAAACGTATTTTCTTCTTCTTGATGTTCTTCCCAATTCTTATCTCAACCATTTCCTTCCAACAAAGCCAAGGCTAAAATCCTGAGATATTGCAATGCTCACGGAGTTCTTCATGTGCTGACGATGACAGTTATTGCCAACGCAAGCAAACCTTTGTTCTTGTTTTGTCAATTCACCGATCACATAGAGCATTGCCAAATCGCAAGTTCAAAAGGAACTAGAGAAAACTTCTCGGTAGGAAAGCAAAAAGCACCTGCAACGAATATGAAGCTGACATTACCTACTATTTTCCCTTTTTATTTACAACTACACAGTCCCAAGCCTTGTTTCGGCTGACTAACATTCCTCAGTAAGGAAAAGAAAAAAATATATCCAAAGGCCATGACTAGAATTAGTGAGCTTCACCTTAGACAATGAGAGAGGGAGAAAGAGCAGAAAGATCATGTTACAAAGATGTGTCACCGCCAAGTTCCATAGTGAGGCAGTGATGACTCTTGCTGAAGATGGGCTTTAGAAAATTGTTTGTGCAATTTGAGCCTTCTGCTTCTGTCACAAGGTTGTTTGAGTCTCTGTTGGGAAGAGTAATAATTGGGGTATGACGAAGGCTACACTGTACTAACAAGGACAAGAAGGGCACCGAGTTTTTTGGAAATAAGTAGAAAGCAATACACATCCAAACAGAAAACTACCAAAGTGAGACATCCAATAATAGTAAAATCTCGATAATTCTTAGTCACCGTTTTTGCCCATAAGCCTCATGTGTACGAGCTTTTTACTTCCGCCAAATAGTTTGAGCTTTTACATATTGGGCTTGCCTATCCAACCACCGCCCCCTTTCATTTGGCTTACGAGTTATATCATCCCTCGGTATCTACACAAGGGCGTAACACGTAAGAGAAGGTGTTACAATTACAAGTTATTCTTATGCAAAGATCAAGTGTAATACCTCTTTTTGATTGGGGTAATACAATCCTCTTCAATCACTATCACCCACCAAAAACATTAACGTTTTTCATTTGTGAAAGATGCTAGTGTCGGTGTGGTATTTGGTACTACACAATAAGTCAATTATCTACAAAGCCGACAAACATTAGTTGTCGCTTGATGTTGGCTCGAGTCTTTTCATCAATGGAGCCCCACTACATTAAGACAAAAAAAATTATAAAAAAGGGACATAGTTCATTTAAAATAAAAGATACTATTTGCCCACATAAAAATCATGTATGGATTGGTGATTTATAATGGCATCGCGTAAAGTCACTGGGAGTTCCATCTAATTTCCTTGCTGATGAATTCAGTTTAATTCTTCAACAAAATTTGTCAGACTCTTGCATGCAAATCCAACCATATCATCCAGCTCATCGATGGGCCGATAGCATTAATCGCCTGCACAGGGTCGATTATGCAAGATGACAGTCATCAATGGAATCTTTCGATTATGTGCAAGATGACAGTCATCAATGGAATCTTTCAAGAAGTCAAAAGATGACTCATCGACATTTAATCTAATAAAGACCAGCTCTAACTTATGTACTATATTTTCTATATACGTCTCAAGGATTCGTCGGTGGTCCACTGTGCATGCAAATCCAACCAGTGAGGTTTCATGATAGATCATGTAAATCCAATTAAAAGTGAGGTGGCCAAATCTTTGCACTCGCGAACTTTTAGGTAGTGCCGTCATCAAGATAGGAGATCGAGCAAAGGCTCGATGGTAAGATGGAAACAAAACCAGTAAGAGGGCCTACTTGTAAAGAAAAAACAAAAAGGCAACAATAATTTAGAAAATGATGAAATAAACACGACAAAAGTGTGACATCGTGATTTTCCAATTCTATTTTCAATAAATTGAGACGGGCATTTCGTTGGCACGCATATAGTTCTTTTCCTTGAGTCGGCTACTCATGTGAAAACTAGTCTATCGGGTGAAGCCGTTAAGAATTTATAATGCACCAGACTCGAGAATTTGACTAGGAAGCGACCTTTCGACCGAGCTAATCTGCAAGGGTCATTACGGCACAATTAAAAATCGATTAGAGATCGGAGATAGGTTGACTTGACAGAGGCATGTGATCAGGTGTGGGTGATTCCACCAGATTGCACAGTTCTTGTCGATCGGCACTGGACCGACTTTTCTATTGATTGGGTACCCTGTGTTCGTATTTGAAATCTTGAGATTACCCCGACAACCGAAAGTCGCCAATGTTTCAAAGATGTACATTGTGGCTTGAGATGATCAACCACAGGTCAAATGCATGAAAATTTCTAAAGGCTATCCGGTAGGTTGGGCCGCGCTAGTATCGTGCCAAAGTGAAATTAACCGTGGAATTGAGATCGAATACAGAAATTGGAAGTCTGGTTGTCTCACAAATCATTTTAGGAATATTGACTAATCTTCGGAAGATTTTTCATGCAAGCCGAGTTTTTCAACAAAATAATCAGAGAATGGCTAATTTGGCTCGAGAAATTAGTAGGCCCACTTTTGGTCGTACTTTTGGGACTTAAGTTGGTTCTATGGACAAGTGAAGATGTGAATTGAAGTGTAGTGACATTGAATTTATTTTATGGACTTCAATTTGATTCAATTGGAAGAGAATTGATGAGAATTGAAGAAATTGGATGTACAAGAATTGGACCCCGGCGGAAAATAGAATTGAACATATTGGAATAAGGTTGTGGAGGATTTGAGTGAGTGGAAGATGATATGGGATGACGTCATGGTGGTTGAGGCTAAGGGCTGAGATCTTGACAAGTGGACGGTGGGGATTGGTTCTTGGAGAGATGACCCATCAACATCATCTTCAAACTTGGGAAGAGAGGGAAGGAGGAGAGAGAGGGGGGGGGGGGTTTCGACTGGACCAGCCCTGACGCCGCCCCGTTTGCCCGCTCGGTCGCCTTCTTGCCACCGCACGGGGCCGTCGCTGTCGCCGCTCCGCCTTGGCCGCACGCCCTCCGTCTTTCCCCTTCCTCTCCCATCGCCTCTCTCCTCCATGGGTGCTGTGCGAAGATTAGAAAATGGTAGCGAAGAAGAAGTTGGAGCAGCCACGGCCGTCCGCCTCCTTCGCCACTCGTCGCTCACTGCCGGTGCCGCCGTTGTCGCCGTCGTTCGCGCGAACAACCGCGCGTCCGTTCACCGTCGTCCGCCTCACCTCTCCGCCACCGCCTTCTCTTCCAAGCGGCTGTTCGGCCAGCTCGAGCCGCGGTTTAGCCCACCTCCGGCCACCATGAGACCCCGCCTGGCCGCCGTGTGCCACCGCTTAAGCTACCGCCGCCTCTCTCCGCCGTTCCTCCGCCCGAACCACCGCCGAACCACCTCCGTCCGACCCCAACTAGTAGCTGCAGAAAATGGGTATGACAGCCCACGTTTGGCCCGTTTTGGCCGCCTTCCCGAGCCCGGATGCTCGGCCCGCCTTGAGGAAAGTCGATCCTCGCGTCGTCCTCGTCGTTTTGGTCCGCTCGGCTCGCTAATCCAGTGAGTTTAGCTCACTAAACCTCGCTTAGAGGGTTAATTATGCTTTAGGTGTGCTTAGCTTAAGTTAATTAAGCTTAGGTGGTTAATTTAGTTTATTTAATTATGATTTAGATTAAGATGTTTGTTTAATCTAAAGTATGTTTAATTAAAGGCTAAGAGAGTTTATTTAATGTTAAGCCTTGATGGTACATAATAGGGTTTTATTTTTGAATTATTTAATTGTTTCGAAATTCTGGAATTTATAATATTATATTATATTCCGAAATTATTAAAATATTATTATTTAAAAAAAAGGAAAAATTATTTTTGACCCTGATTGCTCAGAATTTCGTGCCGATCGTTGTTGTGTGTTCGGATTTTGAAATTGAAGGTTGGATATTATAAATTGAGTGTGGATAATGAAAAATATGGATATTATTATTTAATTAATTTTCGGAATAAATTTAATTATTTATTAAAATTCGAAAATTTCGTCGGGACCCTAAACTCTCTGAATTTCGTGCCGATCGTTGCCGTGTATTTAGAATTTGAATTTGATGATTGATTGTGGCAAATTGAGTGTGATTGTGATAAATAGGGATTTTTTTTTATAAAGTCCCAAGTGTCGAAATTTATGGGAGATTTGGCCGTGATTAACCACCTATTAGAGGTCGTGCCCAGTGGGGCCGTGAAATGCCACCTGATAAAGGTCGCGTCCAGTGGGGCCGTGAATTGCCACCTGATAAAGGTCACGCCCAGTGAGGCCGTGAATTGCCACCTGATAAAGGTCGCGCCCAGTGGGGTCGTGAATTGCCACCTATTTGAGGTCGCGCCCAGTTGGGCCGTGATATGCCACCTGATAAAGGTCGCGCCCAGTGGGGCCGTGAATTGCCACCTATTAGAGGTCGTGCCCAGTGGGGCCGTGATATGCCACCTGATAAAGGTCGCGCCTAGTGGGGCTGTGAATTGCCACCTATTAGAGGTGGCGCCCAGTTGGGCCGTGATATGCCACCTGATAAAGGTCGCGCCTAGTGGGGCCGTGAATTGCCACCTATTAGAGGTCGCGCCAAGTGGGGCCGTGATATGCCACCTGATAAAGGTCGCGCCCAGTGGGGCCGTGATATGCCACTTATTAAAGGTCGTGCCCAGTGAGGCCGTGAATTTCCACCGGATAAAGGTCGCGCCCAACCGGGCCGTAATCTACCACCTTTTTAAAGGTCGTGCCGAGTGGGGCCGTGATGCCACTGATTCTAATTTTGCCGAGTGGGGCCGTGATTAAGAGTAATGATTGATTTGCTGAATTGACATGTAATCGATCAAGTCGATTGATCGCTGAGACGATCCGAGTGGTTGAATTGTTCTGATGATGTGATTGTGCCATGGTTGTTCGGTTAAATTAATTAATGACGAAATAAATTTATATCATATATTTATTTTATCTAATATTAAGTTAAACCGTACGCACGCGCACTAATCGAATTCATATATTTCTTTATTTCACGCTCTGTCTTCTCTATTGAGTCAAGCCACCCTTGCATCATATGCAAGAACGCTAGGCTACTTCCCAGCCATCTGTGTGCAATTATTTCGAAGTTTTTTTTTTTTTTTTTGGGTCGGTTATTTCGAAGTTGACATGACGTATTCATTATAAAAAATTCCATCCATTCTGCTATTTGCCCATTCCGTTCGTCTTATTTTCCCTATCATCCTCGTGGACTTCAATTCAGGGGGAATCCGTCGTTTCGCTCCTTGTGGAGAGTAGAAGAACTCGGGACTTGCTCATGGAAGATTGCGGAAGTTCTCCCACGCGCCGGGAGAGGACAAGGTGAAGGGCGAAGGGCACGCGAGAGGAGGTGGAGCGAATTCCATGCTTCTCCATAAAGACGCTGGATGGGAAGCATATGAAGAAGCGAGAATCTTCACTCGTGGCGTTGAAATCGTCGCCATGAAAGCTGCAATGGAATGGGCAGAAGATCCGAGCGTTTCGTAGCGCTGGTCAGATGTTTGACGAAATGCGCGGGCGATAGTAGAAACTGGGGTGGCTAAAAGCCGAAATCGGCGTGTTGCTTGCGGAATGAGTAATTCATTTCTTTGTATATCTAGACGTTCTTTTTTATGCGTGCCTACTTTATTCTTTCCCTTTGGACAACAGAGATGAAGTTGCTGGATGTAGCGAAAAAGCAAATGATTATGTATCGATTGGCGACGCACGGCAAATGCTGCTGTTCTCCTGCGATGAGGGAATTTTAGCTTTCTCTACCTGGAATTCTGTTTTTAAATTGACTAATTCGCTCATAAGGATAATATACTCTCCAGCACCAGTTCAGGCCTACGGAGGGTCTCATGAAACCTCTTCTATGGGGTTGCTAATTTATATCCTTTTCAAGGGTTAGGAAAGTTTATCCTATTGTGGTACTGCGGACAGATATAAAACCGACACTTACCACATCTACGTGTTGTTTGGCCTGCAAGGTAGGCTCAGTATGGAAACCTCGTGCTTGAAGAAGTGCCGATGTAGATAGCAAACAGCAGATTCATAGTGTGCTGAAGAATTCATCCAGGTCAAAAGTTGTGCGGTGCCTGAACATTTCTTTATTTGTTGGAATGCAGGACCATCCCTAGTGGGTTTGTATATTTCCAGAAGGCGAAGGAACATCCGGAGTGGCTCCCGAGTGCGGAGCTTGAACATTTCTATATCTATCATTACTTGTTTCTCACTTTTATTTTGTACACTGATGATAGGAAAAGAAATCATTAAACAAGCCCAATTCTAGTGTTGACATGTATATTGTATTTAATTTTAATAAATGAATGCATTCCATTGAGGTTCCATTTTATCGTCACTTGTTTGAAAAGTATTTTACACCAGCATGATACCTTATTTAATCCTTTATTTTCAGCATATTTGAGAAAAGGCATTTGGCATGAATAAGATCCTCAATGAGTCAGGAGAGTTGGATGTGATAGAAGAGAAACTCTTGTGTAAAGAATTGATGATCAAAGTTCAAGAAAAGAATGCTTGAGAAAAGGAAATCACCATCGCTTTGAAGAATTTGGGGCTGTTATGCTCATCATCAATTGAATTGTTAACAATGGAATTGAGGATCCACTTGGGCCTGCTATGCGCATCATCAATTGAATTGTTAACATTAGAATTGAGGATCCACTTAGTTGAAAGTTGCATCTATAATTGTGGATCCCAAACTTGGGCAACAAGTTAGACTTCTAGCTGAAGCTGAGCTTACACGACAATCATCTCTAAAATTGATTGCATCAAATTTGTAGGAGCCTATCATTTTTTTGTTCAAGGATGAACTGAAACTTAGATTCTCTCTTTTCAGCCGTTGGGTGTAATAGTTTCGAAGCTCGCGTATATATTATCATAATTTATCTATTCTGCAATTTGCCCATTTTGTTCATTTCATTTTCCCCTATCATCTATGTGTATTATTTATTCATATTTCTTGGAAAAAAATATATCTTTGACCCCAATTGAAGTGAGAGTTATTTCAACTCTATACAATTCGAACTTGTAATTGATTGATGAGGTTTGATACGGAGCATATAGTGAAAATTCAAAAGGACAGAGCGCGCATGATTGATAAAGTGATAATTGGTTCTCAAATGCAAGGATTAAATAATTCACCTTTAACTGGATCTTTTAACAAATGGTTAACATTACGAAAAACTCCAAACCGGTATACAAGTGACAACTTTATTCCAAGCTAATCTTTTTACCATGAAAAAACCTCAAACTAATACATCAGTCACAAATAAAGAATCTAAGAGCAACTTTCCATAAGTGAATTAGAGAATACAATTGATATTGTCATCAATATATAATTTAGATATTTAACAAGTAAAACGAAAATATCTTTTCCGATAAAGGAGTTACAAAATGGATAGATTTTTTCATGAACCTATCCTAAAGAAGAATGTCATTAAACTAAGCTTGGGAGCGGTCGTATTGATGTCGATGCATTGCTGTCCCCCTTTATTTTGCATTTCCTCCAAAGTTAACTCCCATGTTTATTGGAGGAACCTATGTTGTATTACTTACTCCAGCTTGCAAATGAGCTCTAGTAATCCAATCGATGCAGCCTATCAAATATCATCCGTCCTCCGAAAACCATTAGATCAAGTTGCTATTGGGGAAGTTATATGAGAGGAAGGGAAGTTTTGCTTCACTAATAGAAGAGCTTCAGCATTCAGATAATTCTTATGATGCTGCTCAAAGACAGAGCGCCAGCTGCTAAACTAGCTTTGATGGAGTATGGGACACTGGAAATCTAACTGATAACTTCGGCAATGAAAAGTTTCCTGGCCCCATGAAGTCTAAAAAGGTTGGTTTAGCCATGATTTCTTTCAATTCAGCGTTTTTTTTTTTTTTTTAAATTTTAATGTTAGCTTTCTCATAGTTTATGTTTCCTTAGCTACATTGTATAATTTCATCTGAATCATCCTCTGATTTCAATGAATTTCGCTCTACGGGGGGATTTGAAATTGGCAACTCCCACCTATTCCACAGCTATTTGTACTGTTAAATTTACGGTAATCAATTCTTTCAGCTCCATTTTTTAACCATTGGTGGCAAGGATGTGACTATAAGCATCTTAAAACTCCATTAGAACTTCACGAGTTTTGATGTTTGTTGAAACTCTTTGGTGCAGACTACGATACAAGCGGAAACAAATTAGCTGCAGGTAGCAACTGCTGGTAGGAAACCAAAATCTAGTTCTGTATTCACCTAGTGGACATTCTCAATTGCATTGAATTCTGTATGACTAGCATATACATCTGGTCCAATTATCGCTTCCAGCCTTCTCACGAGCAAGCTGACCCCAAATGTTGTGGCAACAAGCCTTGCATCAAAAGCATCTCTTTCACGCATTCTTGGGGTGATGCTGATGATGAATTGAAGACCCCTGAAGGAGATAGGGATCAATTGAAAGTGACGGCCGAGTGTCCCAGTTTTGATCTTGGATTTTGAACAATGGTCATTGCTCAATTGACTGTATTGCTACTCTCAAGAATCTGAATGGAGTGCTAAAAAATCTCGTGCCTATTGCATTTGAAATTTGTACGATCGAGCTCTTGTTTTTATGGGGAGTGTTTTAGTGCCAAGTTCATTTATAGGTGTTTGGTCTGAAACACTTCATATTTATACGACATAATCAATGTATTTGCAGCGCTATTCAACATATTGAGGTTCACTGTGCTTACATATCAAAATGGAAAGAGGCCACCCACGTTGATCTGAGATATTAGTTAAAATTAAGATAAGTGAACGCATGGTGAAGAAATTCGGCTGAGGAAGCAGAAATAATACTGTGTATGTTCTCATGTCTTCAAATATCTATATGGCAGGTCAAAGTTGCATCATAGACCGTTCATTTGTAGACAATGCTTGTTCAATTCCTATCGAGAAAGATGCTCGGTTTAGATGCTCCGTTAGATAACATATACCCAGCCCTTGAAAGTTGCCCAGTTTTAGCTGTGTCTTAGCATGCAGATCATGTAACAGCAGCTTCTTAGTGATCAAACTGAGGGTCAAGCAGCCTGTGACTGTGATAAATAGCTGCTTAAGCCATTTTATTTGTTCCTTCCAAGGGCTGCCCAGTTTTAGCTGTGTTTTCTGAACTGTGAGCCTATCTTTATATAATTACCAAGAGGAAACAGTGTCTCAGCTTCCACAACATTCTTTATTATTTACCTTTCCTGTTTGTAATAACAGGCAAGAGTGAACAATAAACTATAGAGCGGCAACGATCTTCCAAAGGAATTCCTTGTAGAAATTGTGATTTTATCAGGACTTTCTTTTCATTCGGTTTCTTATTGCATTAAATTATTCTCAAAATCTTAAGCTAGCTTAAGCTACCATAACAAATACAGCATAGGTCATACTTGTGGTGCAAAGAAACTGTGATATGGGTTTCTCCACTTTCTTTTATCCCCTGTTCTACTTAGTTCTCGTCCAAGAACATGTATAGCTTGCAGTCCTTTCTTGCCTTCCGCATGCTAAGCAAAGCCTTGAAGAGACAGTTGTTCATGAATATCGCTCGATATCAGTTCTCCTATTCCTCTCAACATGAGTATAAATTAAAGTGGATCCTTGGGTTTCCAACGGGTACGGGATGTTCATGTGGGGGATATAATGTCAATTCAGAAGAGAATCAGTCATAAAAGATCGTGTCCTCAAGATGTCCGAAGAACAAGAAAAGTTGTTCTGTAACTCATGAATTTTCTGTCTGATAGACCAATCTTGCTACGTGCAATATGCTATGGTAGTTAAACCAGAAAATGGGTCATACAACTTTAGCCTATAGACATTTTGCCATTTAAGCCACTTGTCATGTAGTATCGCAGATTCTTAGCTTCTGAAACTGAGAGAAAGTTACTAAGCACGAGCCAACACCAAATTTTGTGTCCTAATAAACCAACGGATAAATCTTGTGAAGGAAGCGTGCCTGGTAAGGTATATCGTAGGTGGTGCTTCGGAGTGCTGAGAAAGGACTCCATCCTCTACGAACATTTCACGCATCCGCATTCTGTAAAACACAAGGACAAGGTTGAAAGTTCTAATCATATGCTTTCTCACTCCATCCAGCAATTTCATCGCTGTTGTTCAAAGGGAAAGAGTAACGTAAGCACACATAAAAGAATCTTAAGAGTAATGTAAATGCCGGTGACAACAACTTAGCACGCGTTCTGTTATGTTTTTTGAAATGAACAGGTATGGCATATTGCAGGCGAGTCCGAACTCAAGGACATCAAGCATGACAGGTGAGTTTGGACTTTTGCTGACTCATCTATGCCCATGCCAGGCCGTGTCTTTCTCTTGATGTATCTCCTGGATTGTGAATCCGTTCTTGATTTTCCTTGGGATACAGTTTCTGCACATCTTTATATTACATACAGAGTCTTTTCAAGATCAATAAAGATTCTCTCAGCTCTGATGCTTCGTATATCAATTCTTCTCAATCAAGGTGGTTTCATATATTTTCGTGGCTTCTCTTGAAAATCATTGGAGCTTTTTAGCATATATCCAAACTTCCCTTAGAAAAATGGTCTCAATGTTCTCTATGCAGTTATATTCGAGAGTGTTATTGTTGTCTCGGCACTGCAGTTGACATGATATTCCTTTTGATGTAGATTGATACGCCTTGTATACAACTCAATTAACTCAAAAGTCGAAGAAATGTCATGATGGCTTCTTAAGTTGTACGAGCAGTGGATCTATGACTAGGCAGGTCAAGCTCTACAGTCTTCATCTCCTCCTGATTTTTACCCTTAGATAATACCAGCTATGTTGTTGCTGGATTAAATTTCAGCTCTTCCTTCCTTTATCAGTTGGTTTTCCTCTTCATGACGTATACCTTTCTCAGCAGATTAGTGAAAAAATTTTGTCAGGATAAATATGGCTCAGATGATTGAAAACTTATTTGGGTCTTTTACGAGGTTTTCTTGTTGATATGAGCTGGAAACATTTAGATGGCAGGTTCCTGAACAAAGCTGAAGAAGTAAGCCCTGGGGAGATGATGGAATTTCCTGGTCATTTGGTTGAACGTGGCAACAGTGAAGCAAACGATGAATTTTTGAGGGATCTAAATGCGTGTGGAAACAGTTTCAATTCTCTTCAAAAATTAATATGCAAAAGCAGCAGCATAATGTTATTAATGTCAAATCTGCTTTAAAAGGTACCCGGAATACAGTTCAATTCGATTCATTTCCTAGTGTTCTATAAAGTGTTTATTTTACATGTTTAGTCTTTGTATGAAGGTAATATACCTTGCCTCCTAACCTAAAGTCTTAAAATTCCAATAGATTATTAACATTTCTCCCTCATTGTTTATATCCCATGGACCCTATCATTCAGCTGCTCTGCAATTGATGTAATTGGGTGATACTCCATACTCACCAGAATGATATTGCAAACACATTGTGATTCAGAGCTTTAAGGATGCAAGTCCAAGGGATGTTCATGAGATGTGGGATGATTTCCACAAGGCCTTGAACTTGCAGATGCCATGAATCAATTCGTTGTTTTTATTTGAAGTTAATACTTTCTTCATTGACCAGATAAAGAGAGTCGACAATTGAAAAATTATCATTTTTATCCATGTTATCTCTTTCTTTTCTGTTGAGGAGCATGATTCCCTTCTCTTCATGTTTTGCATGATCTACAATAATGACCCGATTCTGTTTGTGATGCACTGAACATGTATTCAATAGTACTCTTTCAGAAGGAAAAAAAAATGGCCAGATGCCTCAGAATGGGGCAAAGGTGAATATATTAGATGCCAGAATATCAGGAGTAACAGGTTGGATTTTGTTTCATAATAGATAAAAGCTTTACCGAAAATACAAAACTATCTAATGAGTTTTCAGCTTTGTGCTTCACAGAAGGTCTGAGTGTGTCCATTCATTTGAAAAATCCATAATTCACCTTGACTGGTTACGTTCTTGAGATTTTCCTAGCTCTAGCACTGTGCTCTAGGTACTTAAGAATGACTCATAAGTACGAGAACTTCATGCAAAAGAGGAGGGCAATGAACCGAGTTACATGGATTCCTCAGGAGATTCCTTTATGCTTACATTTTCTTATGAAGTTTTCATTACTTAGCAAGTTGTTCGTTCTACTTGCCAATAAATTTTCTAATGAAGTTTTCATTAACCAGCTGACTATGTTCTTGATATTGCCGTGGATTTACTGCCTCCTTTTAGCTTGAGGTTATGGAAATAACGAATACAATAACAGATTCATTATTTTTCTTCAGTCGTTTCTGACACACATGAGAATGTGAATGTTCTTTTGTGGGCGGTGTCCTTCCTTTATTTTTGTGTTAGTTTAACTGAGCATGTCCTACTTGGAGATTGACACTTCCTTGTCATGTAGAACGGTAGGTTTTGTACACCACACAAGTAACTCAAAAGGCCAAGAAATACCATGATGGTTTTTTGCAGCTTGAAGTTTGCGGATCCCTAGGGAGGCAGGTCATTCCGAAGCACTTTTAAGGATGTTTTCATCCTTAAGCCACTGTTCTTTAGATTAAACTGGGCTGGCTACTTTGTTTGCTGATCCAACATGAACCACTTATTTGTTTTTCAGATAATGGTTCATTATGTGACCCAAGCATCACACTAAGTGCATATCACTACGCAAAAAAGTTATAAGGCCCTAAGCACCCCTTCTTTATAGGTCCTGGAATAACTTTTCTGCTCATTATTATATCCCCCTTGGATCATTCAGGTCCCACTGTATGATGCTAGTAGGAAAGTCTTGGCAAATAAATATCTTAGGAAAGCCGAAGTGCTGGGAACTGGAAAATCACTGGTATTCAATTCTTACTAAGTTGATATTGGGGAACACGCAGTAGAAGAAAAAGTGCTGCTGGGTTTGAATGATCGTGAACCACATCGCGCTGCTGGAGAATTGAGGACAGGCCGGGGGGGGGGGGGGGTGGATGGTGTTAAAGTTGATCAATCGTCCTGATGTTATAATCCTACCTATTGAGCTCCGGTCGAAAAAACTTCAAACTCGCAAAGAAAGGTTTCAATGTGAGTTGGAGGACGATGAGAATACGTTTTTTCTCCAATGCCATAGCATGAATATGCACCTGATGTCGTGATGAGTTGTGGGATTTTTCATTACATTCAAGTGACAGTCGAATAAGATAGGATTCATACCAATGAAATATGTCACATCATTTTTGTCACGTGGTGTAACGAGTGAAATGATTCATAGATGATTAATTCATCAGATAGAATACTTTTCCAAAGGAAGAGTTGTGCTCAGTGACAGGGTCTGTGCAAACCTTTTGAGAGACCTGGCAGACCACTGTGGAAAAACTATGATGTGATTCAACAAATCCCATCTGCAGCAATTATTGAGGAGGAAAGGAAGGTGTAGATTGGAGGCCGCAAACTCCGTTTCATTCTCTACCTCACCTATCCCCAGTTGCAAGAACGTCAACGTCCCTGCCTTCTCTCTCTCTCTCTCTCTCTCTCTCTCTCTCTCATCTCTGTAGCAGGAGTTACAGCTTCACAAGCTCAAAGGAAGTGGAGGGAAATACCTAATGTTGCTCTTTCTTCATTTGGAAGTGGTTGATGGAGTTAGCTGGATGTGTTTTGAGTGGTATTAAGGGATTTTAATTGCATCAACTTTGAGGTCTCGATGCCGTCCAATTATTTTCGCATCCATCGGTAGAGCCAGATTTCAACTACCTACTGCACTGGAAGTAATATCCCATTTCTGCCTTTGATCATTGTAACATAGTAGAATTGCATACTTTGAGACACTGATGTAGGTGATGAAATTTTTTACTAGGCTGAATTAAAAACCAATCTGCTCTCGTTGGGGGTCCTATTTAAACTTGCTGAAACGATCCGATTGTCGCCAGCACATGCCTTTGGATAAATAACAAACTAGCAATAAAAGAGCATCTTCAACTTTGCACATTCGGTTTGGTCTTATGTTTAAATGTAAATATATGCTTGTTAATTAGTGTGCTTCAATTGATGGGCAGGGTAAGGACTTACTGTTTCATATGTTTCCAAATTTGTCTCTACCTGCACCTTGAAGATCATCCATTCATCCATTTTCCATTTTTGTAGGTCAATTAGGTAGCCCCTGATGATGTGCATCATGTTATAGGAGATGGTGAAAAACAAGCGCCTCAAGTCAGATACTATAGCTTGAGTGAAACAATTGAAGCTTATACTACAATTTGGTGTCTATCTAAATGGTGTCTACCCCTGCTTGCTTGTGTATGTCGGGCAGGGGGATTTAGGTTTATTTGTCAATATTATCACTATGTTCTTTTAGCTTTTAACTGAATTTAGTACCCAACATTTACATCTTCATGAAGGTGTTGATATCGATGTTGCCACCAAAAATGGAATAAAAGTAGGCAGAATTCCAGGTGACGTCATGGGAAATGCAGCATCATGTGCAGAGATGGCGATTTATCTAATGCTGGATTTACTCTGAAAGCAAGTATGTTTGATCACTAGAAAAATCTTTAGTAGCTGGGGTACTTCATGCGATTCATTCTTACATGCTAAGTCCACAGGTTAGGTATGTCGTATGTCGTGCTTCTTTTTGTTCAGTCATAGGGAATGACAAGTTGAATATTCTAGCTGTAACATTTTCTGAAATGTGAATGAATCCCCTACCGCTTTGCATTCTCATCTTTTTATTGTGGAAGTTCCAAGTGAATGTTTAATCATCAGCGCCAGTAAATTCTTTTTGAAGCCTATGTAGTTTCTTCTAAATGAAAGTGCGTGGGTGTTTATATCTTTGTCGATATACTGGGAAATAGGAAAGAAAAATCGTTCAAATTATACCCCAACTTTCAAAACATAACTTAACATCCTGGATAAGGCCTACATCTGAATGAAAATGTTCATTTACAATTCAAGTTGACATAAGGCTTCCGATAAGGCTTCCTGTGTTGGCATGACACCACTTGACGTAGGGCTTCCCACATTTGCATTCATTGGTTGCATGCCGCTACTGCCAGCCATATTACTCATAGGTGCATCCATTGAAGGTGTCGCCATCATGGTCGAACTCCCATTATGCGACAATCCAGGAGGTGGAATCATTGTTATGGTTGAATTAGGATTGACTGGATTTCGATTATTAGGAGGACGTTTGATCAATCTACGCAGCCTGGACTCCAATGTGCCTAAATTCACGTACTCATCCGACATAATTGTAATTTTAAATTAGCAAAAGAATGTCAAGTGCTATTCACCAAAAAAAAAAAAATAAATAAAGAAGAAAAAGGAAATACTGATAATGATGAGAAAAAACAGGTGAAACCAGGCAAGAGAACTGAACAAATAATTGGCTTTCGCAAATGTAAAATGTATAACAATAAAAAATAAAAATAAAAAAAAAAAAAAACCAAAAGTGGCAATCATAAGCTGCTTCTTGTACTTTTACAAAGAAGAAGGAGAGAAATGATGAGGAATGGGAAGACCTTTGAGCGAGAAGATTTAAAGAGACCTTCTTCCAGGCGTTTAACAATCTCCTTCAGCTTCTGCATTTGAGAGTCATTCATTGGCTGCAGATGCCGCTGTGCTAAGAGAACAAAGCTGAAAAGGGACAGTAAAAAGTTCAATCAGCAAACAAGGACTCAATGGAACTGTGGAGGTTAAAGTACAAGAAGAAGTGCTCTAGATTAGATTACATCTTCTCTTGCATATAGTTCCGAGCTCTAAGAAGATCCATGTCCATGCTCAACGCAGAATGAGGGACACCACTGCCTGCAGCCACTAAATTCAGGACAACATTGCCACTTTGCTGGGACACCCCAGGCAACTGAGTGCCCGATTGACTAGATACATGCCCCGACGTATCTGCCTGTACATTCATCACATCAATCTACAAAAGCTCTCACTCTTCCTGTAATCATTCAAACTCGCTACACATGCCTGAGCTTGTGCCACATACATTAAAACTCTATTCACAGTGAACAAACCACACCCAATACTGCCAGGCATCGGTGCAGACAACCATAACAAGAAATTATAGAGAGCACATGCCTTTAGATAAATTCTGTTTGGCATAAGGCTTGACATAAGGCTTCCTGTGCTTGCATTTGTTGGCTGCATGCTGCTACTCCCAGCCATATAACTCATAGGGGCATCCGCTGAAGATGTCGCCATCATGGTCGAACTCCCATTATGCGACAATCCAAGGGTTGGAATCATCACCGTCATTGCATTAGGATTGACTGGATTTTGATTATTAGGAGGTGGACGCTTGATCAAACTATGCAACCGGGACTCCAATGTGCCTAAATTCATATACTCATCCTACATGATTGTAATTTTCAAGTAGCAAAAGAATGTCAAGTACTATTTACCAAAAAGAAAGGAAATACTGATAATAACGAGAAAAAATAGGTGAAACCAGGCAAGAGAAATGAACAGATTATTGGCTTTCGCAAATGTAAAATGTAAAACACTAAAAAAAAACTCAATAAAGGGCAATCATAAGCCGCTTCTTGTACTTCTACAAAGAAGAAGAGGAGAGAAATGATGAGAAATGGGACCTTTGAGTGAGAAGATTTAAAGAGACCGTCTTCCAGGCGTTGAGCAATATCCTTCAGCTTATGTATTTGAGAATCATCAATTGGCTGCTGATGCTGCTGTGCTAAGAGAACAAAGCTTAAAAGGGACAGTAAAAAGTTCAATCAGCAAACAAGGACCAGTGGAACCCAGGAGGTTAAAAGCACAAGAACAAGTGCTCTAAACTAAATTACATCTTCTCTTGCATATAGTGCCGAGCTCCGAGAGTATCCATGTCCACGCCAAACGCAGCATGAGAAGCGCCGCTGCCTGCAGCTACCATATTTGGGATGACGTTGCCATTTTGCTGGGACACCCCATGCAACTGAGCACCCGACTGACCAGATACATGCCCCGACATATCCGCCTGAACATTCATCACATCATTCTACAAAAAGGGTCGACGCATGCCCGAGCCGGAACGACATACATAACAAAAAAAAAAAAAAAAAGTGCAGACAGCCATAACGAGAGATTATAGAGAGCATCAACAAAACAAGCAAAAGCAGACGACGTTCCACATCACTCGCTCGAGAATCTTTCGAGCACGGGAAGAGGGAGAAAATTGGGAGAAATTCACACCCAGATGCAGCAAAAAAAAATCAAATCTTTGATAACGGGAGACAGGTTGAAGGACTGGAGAACCGTCGAGTGCGAAACAAAAGTAGGACGAAATCGGGACCGACGAACCTGAAGCGATGTGCGATTGGGGACAAGAAGAGCGACGGTGCAGTAGGAGTGATCTCAATTGGGAGCTCAATCGGATCGATCGCGACGATCTACGATCATCTCAATTCGAAGCGAGAATTCCCTTTATTGGAGAAATCATTGGTTGATCAGATACGAAGAAAGAAATTCCACAATTTTGTCTTATTTTATTTTGATTGAATTTCCTTTCTCGAAGGCCTTATTACTGCACATAAAGGTTTGACCGGTTTGACCGCTTGGGACGTTTCCTTTTGTATTGCGTACGGTGTGCCTTCAAAGGAGGGGCTTTTATGTAAATTGCGGGGTGAGTGCCCCTTAATTCGCTTAGTACGGTGCGGAGCCAACTTCTTTCTTTTTCCCTAAAAAAAGAATTAAATGAATTTTCCCTTCAGGAGAAAAAAGAAATTGTAGAGCCGACTGCATTTGTGGCTCAATCGGTCCTTGACCAATTCAGAAATTAGTTATCAATTGGTATAGAGTTGACAGCATTAATTATTGGAGTTGTCTAAGCCGAGCATGTTACACATACTTTTCTTTGAATGTAGCAACACACTTTGACTTATTTTTCGAGTTCTTTGAGTTCTCTTCAAACTAACTGAGACCTAAAATAGGGTACTCTTGAGGAGATGGTGGAATATGGCCATTGTTCAACCATAAGAATTTTCAAGTAAGTCTACATAAAAATGATGAGTGCAAAATGGTCAATAAAGCAATAGGGATGGGAAATCTTTCTCATAATCTAGCAATTTAGGTCTAATGCCTGTTAGTGTCTGCAAATGCACGTGACATGAGTATGAACAAACAATTTTAAGCAACGCCATGACAAAAGTTACCCTGCATCTGTATTTTAAGGCTTTAGTTGAAAAAAATCTCGCTCAGGGGCATCTTGATCTTCCATCTTCACACTTATAATAACAGCACGCTCATTAAGTACTAAAGAGTTCTTTAGGAAGGCAGGTGGTGTGAGGCTTCCACATTCAATTCAGCAACTGAATGACATTTAATCTTTCTCACCATAAACCAACTCTAACTTATGTCATGCATCTTCTATATAAGTCTCAAGCATTCGCCGTGGTCCACTATGCATGCAAATCCAGTGAAATTGCAGTTTTGCAAAAGATCTTGTAAACCCAATGAAAAGCGAGGTGGCAAAGTCTTTGCACTTGTCAGCTTGTTATTAGTATCGTCATCTTGAAGATCGAGTAAGACAGAACACTGTAAGGATGGAAACAAACCATGCATTGTGGAGCAAAAGGGCCTACTAAAAAGAAACAAGAAAAGCCAACGGTAATTTTAAAAAAAAAAAACGGAAGGAATAAACAAGAAAATAAGTATTAAGAAATTGGAAACATTTGGGTGGTTATGAATTCCTCAAATGTTTAGTATTGCATCATCATAAGATATGACGAGATCCATCAATGATGGTCACATCCTAACAGCAAGGAGTTAATTCATCATAACGCCTTGATTCAGAAGAGGCGGACCATTGTTGCATACCCACCCATTAAATTCTTCCTCTTGCTCTTCCTCGATCCGTCAGAAGTATCAATTAAGCAAACTAATGATGACTTTCATTGTTCTTTCGCAGCAAGAGGAACATCACTTATCAGAGAGGGGCAATGGCCCTTAGCAATGATTTTGCCATGCAAAGGCTACATCATGGATCACTCAAGACTCTATCAAATTGCAAACCCCAGATTCATTGACTCTGCTCAGTCTTGAGAGTGTTATGCAGCAAATATAGAAAGCAAAATCACATGTTCACAGAGCTCAATCCAGAGTCTAGGAAAAAATAAGGGGAAAAGAAATTTCTTATATGATTGTCCTATGCCGTCTCTTCGGAATTCCATCAATCAAGAGCAAGCACAAGCCCATAGCCGGTGGCTATTTCAACCTACTGAACTAAAAATTGAACTGGACACAAGCAACCCTAGTTGGCCTTCCTATGTCAATGCTTTGAAACTCTTTGACCAATGGAGACAATTGATGTCATCAAGTGTGCATATATTTGATTCTACCATAAAAAATTAAACCTAATTGTATCTAGGCCTATTCATAAGGTTAGACTGATTAAGAACGACATATACATTCGCCAAGTTGTCCATCTCCATGTGACTAGACTGATTTCAGTTTCTAGTTCTTCCAAGCAGGTAAACCAAGGAAAATATACTACATACCAAATACAAAATTGTATTCAACAACAAAATGGATATGATTACTAAGAATAAGTATCAAATTTCTCAAAAAGAGCAAAAGGGATGAGATGCCATCAGCACAAAATAACCAATCTTCAAAGTGTCACGCTCCAATCCTCGGGCATGCGCCCATCCCTACGTCAAAGGACGCATCACCGACCCTTTCATTTTAATACGCATGCGGAAGTAGATAAGAAATCCCAAGACAATAAAACAATAGGATAGAAAAGTAGGGCCATATTTTTCAAACCTGAAAAACCATAACCACACTTTTATACAAGCAAACCTCATAATATATATTACAGTACTATTCACAAGTCATACCTATCACACATTAGAGCACAACTTAGAGTTTGCAAAACAGGATGGGGTCTTAGTCTTCATCCGGGTCATTCTCTGGATCCTCCTCTTCTTCATCTTTAGGGTCTTCTTCAAGGTCCTTCTCTTCAGGTTCGTTCTCAGGCTCCTCATTAGGTTCGTTCTCAAGCTCCTCATCAGGTTCCTCCTCTTCGACGTCCACTCCTTCTTTGACACCCTAATTGGAGTCCATGTTAGAGTATACCGAGGATTCAGGATCGTTGAGCTGGGGATCCTTTGCATCCACTACTAACCCATCCTTAGGATCTGTCGTCCTCTCTCCGAACGCCTATTCTAGTACGAGCAAAGACACATCACTTTCTGGTATAAGACCCTCTCTTCACCCATCATGGTATTAACGGTACCATGACCGATACTCATGGGGCATCTTATCGGGTTTATTCACACCAACCCAGACAGTGGACTTGATCAGTATGTATTCCAGTCCTTCGGGGTGGCTATGTATATGCAAGTGGTATCTTATCTTTGTGATCTCCTCGGGAATACCAAAATGCATGGGAGGACGAGGAGGTGAAGGTACTGCCATCTAGGAGATTGAAATGTTATCCCACAACGGGGTGAGACAATGTTTTAGCAAATTCTACCCTTAAAACTCAATTAGGAAACCAATATGCCATAAGGGCTGCCTATGCATAACACAAGTCAGAGGACTTACCTTGGCCTCAATTCGATCCTACAAATCAATATCATTTATAGATACCTCAAATCACATCAACCACTCAATTCAAAACATCATATCAAAACATTGATCAATCGACCTAGTCAATTACATGTCATCACGACCTTTCCCCGGTCGATACATTTAATACTATCTATAAGGTCCTATCAAATTAGGACCGCTCACCCAAAACTGAAAATATAGATAGTATAACTCGCCCAAAGTTGATAATATAGTATACTATGTATATGCTCACCCAAAGCTGATAGATTAAGGCTCTCGAACCAATTTAGTATACTATATATGCTCGTCCAAAGCTGATAATAAGTTGCTCGCCCAAAGCTGATATTATGGTATACTATTTATATGCTTGCCCAAAGCTAATAAAATAAGATTCCCGGGCCATTATAGTATACCACTACCACCATACAATCAATTTATCATTTTTATCATACCCGATAAAAATAGCCATGTGTGGGTACATGGTCGGCCTTAGCCAAAATACAATAATTTCACTTTTGATTCATCCACTCCTTTTAGTAGTCCAAAAATAGATTTTTAGCACTATAGACCAACGCTTGGTAATTTTTCAATTAATTACCAAAATTAATTAATTTAGGAATAAATCCTAAAATCACAATTAAATCAATTCAACACAAATTAAAGCTCGAATAAATAAACAGATTACACCACGATAATCAACATAAAATTTCGGTCACTAGCTATCACGGTCTAATTTCTAGAAAATAATTAATTAATTAAATAATTACAAAAAATATTAAATAAATGTCAATAAATCCAATTTAGGCCCATAATGCCTAATTGGATGCCGAAATGGACCCAATTTTTTTTTTAAGTTAGTTCAATAAATACTAAAACATATTTCCTTGTTAATTACACTAATCATTTGCCTAACGTGCATGGATAAGGCACTAAATTAATCAACCTAATCTAATCTATCCACCTAATTGCACTTAATTAAATCTAATCAACCTCTAAACATCATTAACCCACTAAGCGAGGTTTAGTGAGTTAAACTCACTTGTTTCGAGATTTGATCGGATCAAATCGTCAGGAACGTCGCGGGGGACGGAAAACTCCAAAGCGGGCCTAGCCTTCGGGGCCCGGAACCACCTCACAACAGGCCAAACAACATCTCTAAAACCCACTATTTTTCTGTTATGTTCTTACTAAAATAGAAGACCATAAGTTCGGTTTAGGGCGGGGATTGATCGAGGAAGAATGTAAGGACCAAACCGGGCCTTGGTGGGCACTCACGAGGGTCGGAGGCAAACCGGCGGAACGGAGCAAGAACACACACGGCTGGGCGGTGGCTCGCGTGGCACGCGGACGGGGGCAGAATCGGCGACGACGGCATGCGGCTTGCGGTCCGATGGTGGTGCGGCTGCTCCAACTTCTCTCCTGCACCTTTGGTCTTTGCACAGCAGCTTCGATGGAGGAGGAAGAGGACTTGGACAATGTATAAGGGAGAGAGGGAGAGATGGCGGACAAAGGGGCCACCAAGGGCCATTTCTTCCATTCTCTTGTCTCCTTGACCATCCACCACCACCCATTTCTTCCTTGGCTGCAATTCAGCCAACCATGCACCCCTCACAACCTTTGAAATGGTCCAAAATGCGCTAGGCAAGGGGGCATACGAATTTGACATGAGTTGGCTTCAATTGGACTTCATTTCTTTCTCAATTCAATCTCAATTGACTCTCACAAATTCAATTGACACCTCAAAGATCAAATTGGTATTTTTCCTCACTAATTGATCCCACTTGCTTCCCAAATTCGTGATAAAAAATGATCCCCGGCTTTTTTTGAACAAAGATGGCCGTAGGTCGACTTTTTCCAAAAAAAATCTCGGATTGCAAAAAAATCTTCTGAGACTGAGTCGACATTTCTAGAATTTATTGTGACATGACAGAATCTTTAATTTCTGAAATCAGACTCAAATTCACAGTTAATTGTCATTCGGCACGTTTTTAGCGTGATCTAAGTTACTGAGTAACTTTCAGAAATTTTTCAGTGCAAATGACCCTTGATTGATTTTCTTTGAGCCACAGTGAATCCACTCGACTTATTGGCGACTCTCGGTTATTGTTAAAATCTCGAGGATTCAAATACGGACACAGAGTACCAAAATAATAAGAAAATCAGTCTAGTGTTGGCCGACGAAAATTTCATAATTTAGTGGTGTCACCCACGATTAGCCACATATCTTAGTTGAACTAACTTATCTCTGATTTCAAATCGATTTTTAACTGTGCCATAATAGCTTCTAAAGACACGGTCGAGAAGTCGATTCCTAGTCGAATTATCAAGTCTATTGCCTTAAAATTCCTTAATGACTTCCCCAGATAGTTTAGTTATCTCGAGAGTGATCAGCTATAAGAATAGCCCTAATGAAATGCTCGATTTATTCAATAGAAGACGAGACTGAAATCTGGAATGTCACACAAAGTGTGCAAATACCAATGCAAACCACTGTGCACTGTCGCAGGTCCTAAACAATCCACTCCAGCTCTCTTGTATAACCCAATATCTGATTGATAAGCTATAGGGAAGGAATTTCCTTCGAAGATGCAGATTCCTTGGCCTTTTGAAAATATACAAACCTGCTCTTAATCTGCCATTGGGGATGCTCCTTCATTCCAACAAGTAACATATGTCATTGTTCAGTCTCCACAATACAGCTTTTATGTGGATAAATTCTTCCACACACACTTCGAAAAACTTTTTCAAGCACAAGGTTTCCATACCAAGCACAAATTGCCAAGTTCGAACTTAGTAGAGTGATAACAACGGCCAAATGACACATGGATGTTGTAAGCGTAAGTTTAACATCAGTCCTTGATTCCAGAAGAAAAAAAATATCGTAATAATTGAAGAGGACATAGATTAGCAACTCAATAGAACATATTTTATGACACCCTTTGAAGATCTAAACTAATACTGGAGCAGATATTATCTTTTTGACTAAATTAGTCAATTGAGAATAGAATTCCACGTAGAGATAGCCAAAATCTTCTCATAATATTTACCTCCTTATATATACTGCAAGTTCTTGGTCGCAGGAGAAGAGCAACATTTGCCGTGGGTCACCAATTGACAAATAATCATATGCTTTCTCGTTAGATCCAACAATTTCATCACCGTTGTTCAAAGGGAAAGATTAATGTGAGCACACATGAAAGAATCTTTAAATTATATGAAAGAATCTTTAAAGTATATCTTGCAGCTTTTACATGTAGGAGACAGGGATACTAATAAAAACAAAAGAAAAATGTAGGAGACTGGGAGATGCAAAATGCACGGTTGTATTTCTCGTCATCGTTTATCTATAGACAAAGAAATCAATTGCACAAGCCAAAAGCAACATGCCCATTAATGTACCCCAGTTCCTATTCCACATCCGCATTTCGTCAAACATCTTACCAGCACTAGGGAAATGATTGGATCTCCTCTCCTCTGCAATGCATCAGCTTCCACGATGATGTCTTCCAACTGTTGAATTTAATCAAAGAGAAGAAGACACACAGGAGAATTGCTAATGCTCGTTACTATTCATCATAACATAAGCCTATTAAATAGGCAGAACATCCAAACCACTTAGCAAGAAAATAGCTACAGAATAGCAACAACAAAACCCACTAACATACCCCACTAACCAGAACATGTGCAGAAACAAACTCCTAAAAACAAGCCACTTCCTATTGACTAAGACTCCATTATTACATTGTTGAAGAAACATAAAAACTGAAAGCACATAAAATAAAAAAAAAACTTGAAGTTAACTACTTCAACACCAACACCACAAGCGACGGCTCTTATTTCTTCAGATGCCTCCTGTTAGCCGTCTTTTGGAGACGCATCGAATTCACTCCTCCTCCTCCTCCTTCTCACGGTGCTCGCGAGAACCTTGCAGTCTTCCATGAGCAAAGTCGCTGAGTTCTCCCGACAGCGAGCGAAACAATAGATTCCACCCCCCCACTGGCTTGCAAGTCCTCAAGGATGAGAGAGAAACCGAAACAAATGATGATTTATGATGGAAACGAGACATGGAAAATAATTTGTCAAGGAATGCCATAATACTCTATTTCCACTCATGATATATGAGATTAGACATTTATTCTCGAGGGCCCACCCCCTAACAGCCCATAAGCTCATGCCCCTCTCCCTCCTCTCCCTCCCGCTGGACAGCTGAGGCCACCTTTTCAGCTCGTTGTATATTTCGTCCCCACCGTAATATGTAGAGACATGTGAAGGTACCACCCTCAATTTAGGACAATGCTCGATCCCTAATCGAGAAAGATGAGGCGCGGCTCCTTCAGCGGCCCTCCACTCCTCCAAATTAGGTAATGCATAAAAAATTAAATGCTTGAGTTGAGGAAAGCCTCCTGCGGAGCAAACCATTTCGTTTCCCCATAAAGCATAATATCCCACAATGAGAAAAACCAAGCTTTTCAATTTTTCCAATATTGGCATTGGATCTTCTTTGAGTTGGGAACATATTAAGACCAGCTTCCTCAATTGTTGAGGTAGACTCTTATGTTTTGACAACTTCTCTATTTTTCCATTAATGAATAGCTTACATGAATGGGGATAATTTGATATTTTACTCAGTTCACCTTCAGTCCATGAATTATAAGAATGCGCGAAATAAATAGTCAAGGATTGAAGATGTTTCAAATTGAATTTAGCAAGTTGCGGATCATACGAATCAACGACAGTCAGTTTTTGCAGATTGGTAAGCTTGCCCACATCATTCACATCACATTCCTTCAGACTAAAGTTTCTCAATGTCTGTAGATTCTTTAAAGTGCCCAACCGCAACTTCTTATGGGCCCCATGGAATTTCTCCTTGACATCAAACTTGTAGGGAAGACGGAGATACCTCAACCATCTCATCTTCCACAACACATTTGGGATGGAAACCCTAATATATTGAAGCATAACCAAGTCCAAGAATTCCATACATACAAGGTTTCCCATAGATTGTGGCAAGCTCGTAAACCCACTACGTGCTAAACTTAAGAATCTTAGATGGACTAGGTCTCCCACGATTCGGTAGACTTCCTACTTTCCCATCAAGATCGTCCAGCTTCAAAACTCTGAGAAACTTATAATTGATGAAATTGGGTTGAAATTGCTCCCAATTACATCCCCTAGATTGGAAGAACAAAAGAGTTCGAAGGTGGGGCATAGTCCTTCCTATTTGTTCCACCCTCGAGTTATGTTTCCTTCACCAATCCCATTCATAGTGAGAGAAAGCCTTCGTGTTCTGCAAGCCATTGAAGAACTACCCTCCCTTTCATTGTCATGTTGAATTTTACGAAAGCTTAGAAACCTCTCATGGCTAGTCTTGGAGACACATACCTCTCGCGTCGAGTCATGGAGGCGGCAGGTTCCAATATTTCCATTCCAGTTGAGTCGTACTTGGACCAACCCCCTCTTAACCAACTCCATGAAATATTGCTCTGCTACATCTTCCATTGTAATTTCTCTCTTTGCGTCATCAGGTAGCACAAAGCCTTCAGCAATCCACATGCGAAGGATTGTCTTCACAGGGATTTCTGCATCCTCCGGAAAGCTACCCAAATAGAGGAAACATGGCTTTAAATGCCACGGTAGATCATCATAGCTTAAGGCCAAAACTTCAAATAAAATACTCTTATCACTCAAATGCAAATTGATGTTTCTATAAACCGTCTCCCACTCGTTGTCCGCCAAAAGTCCACCAAGCACAATAACAGCCAAAGGTAATCCCCCACACTTCTCAAGGAGTTCATCTCCTAACTTCTTCATGCCTTCAGTGATTTCTACATAATATCAAGTAATAAATTGAAACTCGATAGTAGTAGGAAGATGCAACTGTCATAAGAAGATAACTTCAAGGACAAATATTTGCTTTTTGATATATGAGTTGGATGTTGTAGTTCCTTATGTTCTATGGTTCATTTATGCCTTTGTAAGGGGAAAAACTATAGAGACCCCAACAAAGCTCCTATAAATGCCTCCATCTACGCCTGAAAGATCAAGAACACTCATTCGACTAATGGAATGTATTGTCTTTGTTATCTGTTGCTTGAATTAATTGACTTGAGCATATGTATAACAATAATAATCCTACTCGATGAAGAAAAATGAAAGCAATGAGGGGATATATCACCCGTGACTTGAATGTGCTACCGATTTCCCTCAAAATTCTAGTGAAATCTTCATGTTGTCACTCTATTTTGTCACATAAAGATTCACAATTTTCATAACAATCCCAAGTCTTATTGTTAAGCCGATTATTCACAAATGCAAGAAAGGGTGGACCTAAAATGAAGCCTATGGAAAGTAACATAGCTAGGCTTCATATTATTTCATAAATCCTATCAAAATTACTTATTATGATGGTCAAATGAAAGCTTTTTTGATATTTATCCTTATTGGAGGACAAGAGGAGCAAAGTTTTGGATGTTGGCTTAGAGGTACAATTGTCAGCTATTGAGAAACAAAAGGTGCATCTGATTCCTCAAATATTGAAATTACGGTGTCTAATACTTGATATATTGATCATTTGAACTCCACTTTAACTATTGATTCATTAATTGCGAAAACCTCCGAAAGGCCAAATTGAGCAATGAAGTACCCGGTATTTGTCCCTCCATCTCTGATTGTCTTGCAATACCTTCTACAGCTTGATCCACGGCAATACCTCGACCAACTCCAAGCCCAACAGAAGAAAGTTCAACAGCTAATCCGACAATAATTATAGAAGCGTCATAAATTAGAATCAAGCAGGCAACATAATCCTTTGAAGCCACAATATGTTAGGTTAATAACTTTAGTGAAGTCTTACCTTTCACTTCAGAAATGCCCTCTTCTTTAGCAAAATCCAGCTCTCCTCGTGCGATAAGCACTGAGGTTCATGGAGAAAACAATGAGGATTGATATGCTCCGCTACTTCTTTATTGCGGGTTGTTATCAATAGCTTGCTTCTTGTGTCCTTGATCGGGAATGCAGCTTGAAGACTGTCCCATGCCTGTTTGGTCCAAATATCATCAAGAACCACGATACATCTCTCCTGTTTTTGGGTCATGTATAGAGTTTCTACCAATTCGTCATTTCTCATATCCGTAACCTCTTCTCTTTTGTTAGGGATCAACTTAACAAGAATTCCCTCCAAGATATCCCTCACGTGATATTCTTGAGATATGCAAGCCCAAGCAGAACCATCGAAATGGTTCTTCAATTTGTCGTGATTGAAGACTTTCTGAGCGTGTGTGGTCTTTCCCAAACCACCCATTCCCCATAGAGCAACAACTCTGTGTTTTCCATCCTTCAGCTCTTTTACCAACGCCTCGATACCATCTTCCCTCCCGACAAAATCCTCCTCCTGGAAATGGGCATAAGTCCGTTTCGGCAGCGAAGCTCTCGTGCGTTTGCGTTCGCCCTCATGCAGAGGTTGTATGCCATATTTCTGCATCTTATTACCAATATCGGAAATTCTGGATTTTAAGCCCTCGATCTCTGTCCCCACCTCATGAACCTGCACGCACGAGCACTTCGCCATGAAGCAAGCATACGCTTTGATGATGTTTTGTCCCTCCGTCAGCGCCGCTTTGAGGTAGTATCTCTCGATGACGTCCTCAGCATCATAGGCAAAGTCTCGGAGTTGTGCGACACATTCTTCTACAGCTTCCTTGCGCTCTCGTCTTGCATCCACATCCATCAGCAAGGCCTGGACCTGCCTCAGCTCGCTGTGCAGGTCCTTGACCTTGCCCTCCACTCCCCTCAAGAATTTGGCCTCGTCGATGAGCAGGTTTCCTATTTTCTCCACCGCAAACGAAACAACAGACTCTGCCATTGGTATTGCACTGCTCAGACTTTGATCAGTGGAGATTATGATAGAGAATGACTTGAGAATTCACTTCTGATGCGTTAACAGGCTGTGAACATATAGGCCTGCAAGTTGCAAAGAAGAAAGGAAAGGAATTAAGTACTTAGAAAGTTGCATATTGCATTGCTAATGCATATTCTACATCCCCCGACGCAAGAAAAGCACCCCAAGAAGAAAAGAATGGAGTAATGGAGAAGTCTACAGGTATATATTCTCTCCGCAGGTAGAAGAAATGCTTGATAGCAACAGCTCGATGCTGCATAGGTTTTCAATTTTGACTGTCCTCACGGATTGTTCTGTTCTGTGGTTTTGGTCCTTGTGCTCTCCGTGATTGAGCTTGTTCTGAGTGGATTAGGCCATGCCGTGATTGATGGTTGGATTTTTGACAGGTAATGCTGTATGATGACAGCAAGCAGCTGTTGGAATGCAGGACTTTCAAGAACGAAGTTGTTTGTTCCAGTGAGACGTTCAATGCTTATTTGGTTGACGTTGGAGAGCCTGAAGCAGGGCAAAAGCCTCTCAATGATACTTATATTCACAGCCGAGCAAAGAAAGTTCCTAAGCGAACAACTTCACTTCACAGAAACAATTTTGTCAAAGTATCTGGTTGCGCCAGTATTGTGTATTCTTACATATTTGTTTTCCTCATGTTGTTGTCTCTAATGATTTGAAATTTGACAACTCATACTTGTACATTCGCAATGTTGTGATTATCTGCCTGTGTTGTTGTATAATCCATTTCACTTACGTTTTAAGAAGATGAGAAGACCAAAGTGGAGAAGAATAAACAGCAGACGATCAGCCTAAGCCCATCACAGAAAATTATTAGAGGTTGGTGATGAAATCCTTCATAATCTAACTCTCTTGATAGCTAGTAAATGCTGGCTACAAAACTTAGCATCTGTGTTTCTCCTTTTCCAGAATTCAAGAAGAATGAAATGAACAAGTATGGCATATTACCAGGAGGTCCCAACTCAAGACATCAAGTATGGCAGGTGAGTTTGGACTTTTGCAGATTCATATCTACCAAGCCTGGCCATATATCATTTCCTTTGATGTCATATCCTGGATTGTGAATCATTTCTTAATTTCCTCTGGGTTTACAGTTTCTACTTATCTTCATACTACACATAGAATCTGTTCAAGGACAATAGATGTTCTCTCAACTCTGATGCTTTGTGTATCAATTCTTCTCAATCACGGCGGTTTTATGTTCACATTTTTCTCATGGCTTCTCTTGAAAATCATTGGGAGCTTCTTAGCATATTTCCAAACTTTCCCGCAGAAACTGGTCTGAATATTCTGCTAGTTATATTCTGAAGTTTGTTATTATGGTCTCAGCACTACAGTTGACGTAATCTTCCTTTTGATATAGATTGGCATGTCTTGTATACAACCCGGTTAACTCAAAAGTCGAAGAATCATGATGGCTTCTTACGTTCTACAAGCAGTGGACCTATTACTAGGCAGGTCAAGCTCTACAGTCTACGTTTCCTACTGATCTTTTTGACAATTTTCTCATGCATGTGAAAGTCACAGACCAAAGAAAGCTTCCACTTGTTAATAACAATCATTCTAATGATTGAAAGTTAGCATCAATGACTTATTGGAAGCAAGTGAACCATTATCTATGTCAATCAAACGACCCAAGAAAAAAAAAACAAAACAAGCCACAGTCCACATGGCTTTATAGAACGCAAAAATAAAACATCAAAATATTAAATCAACAAAATATCAATGCAATGACTATAACAATACTAAAGTAACTAAAACAAGCAAAAAGTAGAAAAAGTAGAACGCACAGAGCAAAAACCAAATATCAGTTAGTGACTTACAAACTTAGTTGCGCCCTTCTCGTTCGTCTGAGTGTTAGTACCTAAAAACAATCCACAAAAAACTTCAATCAAAATCAAACTAAAAGCAAAACGAATAAATCAAAAATTGAGTATCAATTAGCGAGTAGTCCACCGACGTAGATCTCTCCGAATGATCTGCTGCCAATTTTACGACCGAGCTCGAAACAATAAGTCAAAATGATTATTGCTCATTAATACACTAGGATTGGGACAAAGTGCTCATCATCACTCTCCACAGCTAAACTATATATAGGCGACAGGCATATCGGTAATGTCACATCAGCTATAGCAATAGGTCTAAAAGGAGTAGTTGGAAAATCAAACGTGCCCATAACCGGACTTTCAAAAGATTGGTTTCACCACGGGCTATGAGCAATATTCAGCATCGTATCTTTTGCTCATATCTTTTGCTCTATGTGCCGTCAAAAGAAGATTGGTTTCGCCTGGGCCGACGGCAATAATTTAACATCAATCATCATATTTTCGCTTGACGTCAAAAGATTGCTTTCTCAGGGCCAATAACTTTATGTGCCGTGAATTGATCCATCATAATTTTGCTTCACGCGTCGTCAACAAATTGTTTTCACACAAGCTAATGCCGATAGCAACTTTTTTTTTTTTTTTTTTTTTTTTTCACGTGGTGGGAAAAACGCACAACCGTAGATTATATCTATGGTAAGATATATCAAGGCTCGTACCACCTAATAAACACGTATACACACATCAATCAGGCTCGTCCATGTTAATCAAATTCAACTCCTCAAAAGCAAAGGTAAATTGCAATGATCAAACTATATGACTAATTTAGAAATTTTATATATGTACTTCTCGCATTCTAAAGATTTAGTGAAGTGCTATATTGATTTCACGGCGAGTTAATAATCAAACGTTTTGGCTCTAAGTCTTCGTTCTTTTACAAAAACACCGCATTTTCGGAGAATATTTTTCAGGAAGTCATTTTTCAAAAAATTATCATTATTTTCCGCTATTCGTTTAAAATCTAAAAATGAAGTGAAAAATATTTTTCATTATTCGATAAGGAAAATATTTTTTTATATGCACTTTTGTTAGATAATTTTATTTTTTTATTTTTAAAATCAATTTTAAAATTATTTTGTTTGAAATCCATTTTTAATTAATTTTCTTTTTCTTTCTTTTTTTTATCTTCATTTTCTTTTGCCCGTCGCCAGCCACAACAACAGCCAGTGACCAACCAGAGGCCAACTTTTGTTGGCGAGCGGTGAGGGGCAAGCTTGAGCTCGCCGGCTTCTGGCCTCTCTAGATTAGCAAGCTAGAGGCAAGCTGGCTCTCTAATGTGGCTTGCGGTGAGCGACGTGCCTTGAGCTTGCCACTCGCTAGAGATTGGCGAGCACAAGGGTGAGCCTCAAGCTTGCCGCTGGTTCGCTGAGCTGGCGACTAGTGAGCTTGAGCTCGCCAAAGGTCGGCAAGCCTTGAGCTCACCGCTCGCCAGAAATTGGCAAGCCAGGCGAGGCCTGTGGCCCAAGGCCAATGAGCTCGAGGCTCGCTTGTGGCCGGTCACCATGCCAAGGACTAGCCAAAGAAGAAGGTGGAAAAAAAGAAAAAGAAAAATAATTTAAAACTTGAATTATTAGAAAAGAAAACAAGAAAGAAGGAGGTGAGTAAGGTATGAGATAAGAGAGAGAGAGAGAGAGAGAGCGAGTAAGAAAAATATTTTTCCCAATTTTAAAAATGGAAAACATTTTTCCCTCTTTTACAATATTTTTTTTTCCTTGGTGGAAAATATTTTCCACAACTAATTTATTTTCCATGAGACAATTACCAAAATATCCAAAAAATGTTTTATTGGAAGTTATTTTTTATGAAACAAACACAGCTTAAAATACAAGTGTAGTGGATATGACATTAGAGATTATAATCCAAAAGTTTAAAAGCAATTAGTTAGACACAAAAAGACCGCATGATGAAAAACTCCACCATTGAATACTTTTATATGTGGCGGCAATATACTATACACAACTTTATACTTATAGAGAGGATACAATACTTATTTTCTCAACTACTTTTAGACCTTACCGACCAAAAAAAAAAAACTATTTTTAGACCTTGAACCGAAAGAAAATATCAAATAGTTAATAGCCACCACATTATCAACCTACATGGCGTGCATGAGAACAAAGTGGTTACTTAAAATAGCCAATTTCAAAATTGGTCAGCAGCCAAATTTAGCCCCAACTACACGATTGTTCATCTTAAACCTTGAAGAAATTGGAGTTCGAGGCTAATTTTGATAATTTTCAAGAAAAATGCATTGCCAATATACAGCATAATAGAGTGAATTAAGATGGGATAAATATGTTCTGGTTGGTTTGGTTTGACAAAATCTAGTGAAATCAACAAATTTCGCTTTATGGTTCTGAATTTGATTTGACATGGCAATGCCAAACCAATTAATCTTCTTACGTTATTATCGTTTATTGTCACTGCTACTTAATTTGCAAAATGAGCAATTCACTAGCAAAATTATTAGCTTTCAAGAAATGTCGCTTTAAATTTGACAACGACACAGAGCAAGTCGCCAAGTATTACTCACATAGCATTTCCATTTCTCCCTTTGACGTGGCTTCCGAACGGCCTCCATAATGTCTTCCTCAATGTTGCATACCTGGATTCCTTTAGATACGTCCTCAATTTGGATAGACAACAATCCCGACTAGAAAAAAGACGTGGCATGTCTCCTTTTGTGACTCTCCATTTCATTCCACGGCCCAACCAAGACCAACCTCCTCAGATTTAGGGGCATATACTTGTGTTCTGACATCTTCTTGGTTTGGCCATGTAAGTATAGTTTATAAGGATAGGGTTGCCAGACATTCTAGTCAAATCATCTAGACATCTTCTTGGTTTGGCCATGAAGATAACAATCTTTTTTTATTTGACATGATTAATGAGTGCCATGAAAGACTCTTTAATAAGATTCTGATAAATTTATAAAAAGCCTTTAAAGTAGTATTGGGGGGCGACTCGTTCTTACTACTTTCATTCACATGTTTAGAGAAGGATTACCATAAGATTATAATGTGACATCTCATCTACCAAAATAAACAATTAGTATCACAAGAGATGGAGAAAAAGTTTGTTAGATAGATGACAATTTTTGTAGAAAAAACTTTTGCCCAAACAGCTGTAAGAAAAAGACGAACTCTTGCGATGTAGAGTTTCTCCCTACCAATATGGTAGTCGTCATCTTCCATCTAAACCCTAATTTTCAGAAATTCTCTTTTCTTTCAGACCTTCTGTCTAAAATCTAGTTTATCCGTCAGTTTCACCCATGATTTGCTTGGATGGGCTCCATCCCCTCACCTTTGGACGTATTGACATCACATACTTCCTCATTTTGTGTCATCATCTTATCTCAAAACCCTCAACTTCCACTGTGTAGATTTCCAACCACCGTCTTCGCTGGTTCCACATAGATTTCGCATGCATCCAACAAGCTTTCCATTACGCCACTTCCAAATTCTGCATGCAACCAATTTAGTAACCCACCTTGCTTGGTTTTCCACTTGAAGCTATTCCCATAATGGAGGATACGGATTCGGCTGAGGAGGCTCGATTAGCTGTGTTATGTAGTCGATTAGGCCGACTTTGGTCAACCCAGGCAATTGAAGTGTGGGACAAAGCACCTCCTGCAGAGAAATTCGAAGAATGTAAGTTGATCCTTGTGGGCAAACTTCTTGCAAACACATATGTTAACTTTCCAGCTTTTCAGCACACGATGAAAAAAGCTTGGTGTTCAGACCATGTTGATATTACTCAACAAGAAGGACTTTATGTGTTCAAATTTAATTCGGAGGGAAAAAACAACATGTTCTAGATAATGGACCTTGGTTATTCTCTAGAAATTTGGTTATACTCAAACCCTGGGTTCCTAACACGCCCCTGCACTACTATAGCTTTACTACTTGTGCTTTTCAGGTGCAAGTATTCGGTCTATCATTAGAACGATGTACTAAGCAGGTATTAAGTAAGGCAGTTTGGGATGTTGGCAAGGTTGTGGAAGTTAGAATTGAGGCGAAAGAAGGATCGACTTTAAGAGTAGGGAGAGTTAGAGTTGAAATTAATCTCAATGAACCTCTTAAACTAGGTAAACTCATTCGTGTGGAGGGGAATGATATTTGGCTTGATTTCCATTATGAACGGTTGCCACATTATTGCTATTCCTGTGGTGTTTTAGGCCACTATGCATCCTACTGTAAAGACATTCCATATGATGAGGCCAAATTTGAAGGGCGGGACAAGATGTACCATGGACAATGGTTACGGGCTGAAGTTAGGAAACACAGCCCTTTCTGGCAAGCGTTCTATGAATTTAACACTAAAGAAGAATTTGAAGAAATGGTTTCTGAAACACCTCAACCTAGGTTGTTGTTACTCCCTGCTACACCTCACGATGTACACACACAACCAGCCTCTATGGATAATCAAACCGTTCAACATATCCATACCTCAACCGTAAACTTAATGCCCACTTCCCCTCTTGTTGACACTTCACAAGGCGTTATTCCGAATAAGATGGAATCTGTTGCTTCCCATGTACAAGCAAACAAGATAGAGATCAAAGCATTTACATCTGAAGCGTCATCATCCAAAAAATCCAAAAATCCTCGCTTGCAGGCTAAGATTACTCCTTTAAAGAAAGCAAAGAGAATTTCTACTTATGGGTTACATCCTATTCTGCCAGATATACTCGATGAAAGCACTCTGATGTAGACTCCAGTACTCCAGGCCGAAAGGGCCAATGAGGGGGCTGTGGTGGCTTGCCCGAATAAGCCACCAATTGACAAATGAAGATCCTAAGCTGGAATTGTCAAGGACTACGCAATTCCTCGATAGTTCGAGCATTAAGGGCTGTAGTGGCTCAAGATAGGCCCGATATAATCTTTTTGATGGAGACTCGGAATCAGGAACCTGTTATTAACCAAATCCAACGGAGACTGAATTATAGCAAGAGTTTTGTGGTGAATCCTCAAGGTTTGGCTGGAGGGATGGTTCTTTTTTGAACTAACCAGATTTTATTTACTGTCAAGGCTCATACCTCCCATTTGATTGACACTTGTTTTGAAGATAGTGGCGTCACTTCTATGTGCCTTACTATTTTGCATGCTCCAATTGTTTATCAACAGAGACAACTATTCTGGGTAGAATTGAGGCAACTTAGCCACTTAAACACTCAACCTTGGGTGTGTTTAGGGGATTTTAATGAAGTTTTATATCACTGGGAGAAAGTAAGTAAGCGACCAGCTGAGCCTTATAGACTGCACTCCTTTCGGGAATTACTACATGATTGTGCTTTGATGGATCTAGAGACTAAGGGTTGTGCCTATACTTGAGTCAACAATAGAAGTGGGCAGGAAGTGGTAAAAGAGAGATTGGATCGAGCTTTGTGCACTATTGAATGACGTTTAACTTATCCAAAAGCTAAAGTTGTGGCTTTACTTGCTATAGGGTCGGATCATAGTCCGATCCTGTTAACTATCAATATCAAAACAAGTAGGAGGAACAAAGTTTTTACCTTTGAATCCTTTTGGCTTGAATATGAAGAATGCCGACAGGTGGTAGTGGATTCTTGGTCAGTATTTTCACTCAATAGCTCCTCAATTTCCTAGAAGATTCGGGCAACGACTAGAGCACTGGCCAAGTGGAGTAAATCCACTTTCACAGAAGGTCATCATCAAAGAAATCTTCTGCAGGAGCAACTTCAACAATACACTAATCACCCTACTTGCAATTATAATGAACATCGGGTTATATCTTTGAAGGAACAAATTCAGAAAATATGGTTACAGGAAGAATAATATTAGGGGATGTGTTCTAGGATTAAATGGATACAATGGGGGGACAGAAATACGAAATTCTTTCATACCACCACAGTACAAAGATGAAAAGAAATAGAATCAATATCTTGAAGGATGACAATGAAGAGTGGATCAGAAAACTAGATCAGCTGAAACATAAGACTCTTTCTTTCTTTAAGAAGCTTTACACTTCGCGTGGTCAGAGAGCCTTTGAACCTATTCTAATGCAATGTCCTCAGGTTGTAACAGAAGCTATGAACACACACCTAATAGCTGAAATTACTCGAGAGGAAGTCAAGAAGGCAACATTTCAATTAGGAGCCACAAAAGCCCCAGGACTTTATGGTTTAAATGGACTGTTCTATCATAGTTATTAGGATATTATTCAGGAAGATGTTTTTCAAATTGTCCAAAAAAATTTCATCACAGGAAGAATGCCAGCTGATATTAACAGAATAGCCATCTCCCTAATCCCTAAGATTCCAAACCCCGAGAGGTTAGATCAATTTCGCCCTATCAGTTTATGTAATTTCATCTATAAGATTATTTCAAAAGTTTTGGCAAATTACCCAAAGCCTTAGTTGCTAGATTTGATCTCTAAAGAATAAAGTGCCTTTGTATCAGGCAGACAAATTCAAGACAATGTCCTGATAGTTCAGGAGGTACTTCATCAGTTAAAGGTTCGAAAAAGAAAGAAACGGTTTTAGGGGATCCTTAAATTGGATATGCAAAAAGCATATGATAGGGTGGAGTGGGACTTTTTACAAGCTTATCTTTGTCGAATGGCATTTAATGATTGTTGGGTAAATTGGATGATGCAGTGTGTTACTACGACCTCTCTAAGTGTAAAGTTCAATGGCAAATTTCTTACATATTTTCAACCATCGCGGGGACTCAGGCAAGGTGACCCTCTCTCTCCTTACTTGTTTATACCGTTGGCTAATTTGCTCTTGAACCTCATCTAGCAAGCTGTTGACATGGGTAATCTATGGGGTATCAAACTTAATAGATGGTGTCTAACTTTATTCCATTTATTCTTTGTCGATGATGCTATCTTCTTCATTGATGGTAGAATCTAGGAATGTCAAAACTTAACAAGCCTTCTAACTCAGTATTGCCTATCTACTGATAAAAAAATCAAGGGATAAGTGCTCCAGAAGTCCTAAAACTTGTCACGAAAATGCATTTCAGTCCTAAAACTTGCAAAAAGTGCATTTCAGTCCTACAACTTGTCAAAATGTTTCAAACGAGTCCTAAAATCGACGCCGTCTAATTTCTTAACGGAAAAATTCATTCGAACCTAAACCTCAAATCGATCTCATCTGAATCCTAAACCCCAAATCGATTTAAGATTCGAACCCTAAGCCCAAAAATCAAATTTGACAATCTGCGGTTATCTTGCGATTTGGGTCCTCATCGACCTCGAGTTCGACGCTCGTCGTGAGTTCGTGTTCTTTCCTTCCTTTGGCGATTGTGCGTTCGTGCGAAGATCTCGCTTGCGGGAGTCTCGACATCTCAGCGGCGAAGCGATTGGCATCAGGGACGACGACAGGGTTAACGACGGTGATGGCGACTCCTCCTCACGCAGGTATCGCTCTCTGCATTATAGCATTTTGTTCTTTTCCATTCTCCAATACTAGTGACAAATTAGAACATTAATGCAGAAGCAAGTTATGGTTGTCTATTCATACAATGCATATGAGAAAAAGATGTTTTTTGGAGATTGAAAGCATCTCCTAAATCTCTCGAGTAAACACATTGCATTATGCAGAAATTATTAATATGAAGACGTTATGAAGGAATCATAATATAGCTAATATACTTCTATTAGGTTCCTATAATGCGAAGCCCAGAAGAATGAGGACAGCAACATCTGCATCAAGTAGCGTAACTCCTAATGAGGTCAACTCGGAGCCAACATGTTATTGTGGCCTTCAATCGCCAATTCTTATGGCAAAGACAAAGAAAAACGCAGGAAGAAGGTTCCATGGATGTGCTAAGTTTGATAGTCCAAGTTGCTGCAATTTTTTCATGTGGGTGGATCCAAAGATACCAAATCATGTGAGGGACATGATAGTTGACCTCCTTGAAAGAAATCAAACATTGTCGAATCAAGCCAATCGAGGGTGAGTCGAGGTGAGCTCATTGCTAGCTGAAATGAAGAGTCAAAAAGGCGAAAATAGACGTTTAAAGGAGGAGCTTGCACAAGTAAAGAAAGGGAAGATGCTATATCAATCAGCATTCATTCTATGCATATGTTATATCGCTGTATTGGTTATATATAATGTGAAAGTTGGTAGGAAATTTCTAAGTCTTCCATAATACTTTCTATCTGAGTTTGTAGTTTGCAAAGACCGGTTGCTTGCCATGCGAGAAATTACTATCGCATTACAAAATGTTGCTTGATTTGTGTGCTTGTCAATAGCATTACATGAGCTATTGCCACCAGAATAAATTTGCAACTTCAAAAAATAGTGACAACTCCCTTATTATGCAATCGAGATTGTTTTTTTTTGGTTAAGTATGCAATCGAGATTGTTAATTGGTAATTTTTTTTCATAATTTTAATAACGAGCTTGCCTCAAATGGAATGTGTAAAAAATCAAGTGAAATCAAAGTAGTCAGCTACAATACCTAAGTTACCTAATCAAATCTTCCATGAATCATCCAATGCGGGCCATAGAGACCACGTAGAGCAAAACCCCATCATATAAAATGAAAATTCTGCATGGCTAATTTCAATAATTACCTATTAACAATTCCGAAGAGTAATCACTTTCGCGCATTATCCAAACCAAAACCAAGCATGCCACATAACTTGTTGAAACACGATTCATTGACAAAGCAACATGCTTACATTTTCAGTGCGCAAAAGGTTCTGTTCAACAAAATATGCACTTTTAGTGCAGAAAAGGTTCTATGCACAAACGCTACACGTCTCATCCAAAAAACCAGCTAATAATTGATATACATTCAGCTAACAACACCAATTTCAGCAGACATATCAATCCAATATGATGGTCTTCGGTGGTCCAGTAGGTTGAGCATTCACTTGATTCTGAATTCTGGCGCTTTTCCTTATATATGGTCTCGCAGCGATAGGCTTTGGAGGAGTTGTTGTAGCCTGAGATGACTGAGCCTGACGTTGTAATAGTGGCTTTGGCTTCATCGCAACATGCTTTCGAGGAGGTAATGTTGCGCGAGATGATTGAGATTGGGAACTTGCCTTGGGTTGTGATGGTGCCTTTCGCTTTAAACCAAGATGCTTCTGACCTATTGTAGCCTTAGATGACTGAGCTTCGGGATTGGCCTGAGGTTGCGATAGTGGCTTTGGCTTCAGCGCAACCAGCTTTCGAGGAGCTAATGTTAGACGAGATGATTGAGGTTGGGAACTTACCTGGGGTTGTGATGGTGCCTTTCGCTTTAAACCAAGATGCTTCTGAGCTATTGTAGCTTGAGATGACTGAGCTTGAGAACTGGCCTGAGGTTGTGATAGTGTCATTGGCTTCATTGCAATGTGCTTTGGAGGAGCTCTTTGTTGCATGATATGGAATTTGTACGCTGTGAAGTGGCCTTGGGTTGTAATTGTGGCTTCGCGTCTCTGCAATTTGTTTTCGAGAAGTGCTGATATATGATATGACGAGGTTGTGCACGACACGGAATGCACCTTTCTTTGTTGACGTAGCTCTTGTGACTACCCCTTTCTCCGGTAGGTTCACGATTCTTGCACCAATTGTATTAGGCTACATAATCCCCAAGTATCTTTTTAGCTTAAGGAGATAAGTAATTGCTCTCGAGCAGAAACACTATATTTTCTTACATTTGGTGACCCTTAACATCTCCTCCTTTGACTTGTTTATATCCTCCTTCAGCTTGGTAAATATATATTCAAAATTACTAAATTGGAATCTTGATATACTTGAACCTTTTTCATCCGATGGAATTAGCAGCAAGCTGTTGACATGGGTAATCTATGGGGGATGTACGTATCAAACGAGAAGCACATATTAAGTATTGATTAACATGTTAAAGTGAGAAAAACGCATTAAGATGATCTTAGTTGAGAAAATACCTTTCTTAAAGGACATCCCTTATTTGTTTGCCCATCATTATTTTAGTCTTTATCACCTCTTACAAGCTCAATCGGTTGCTTTCTTCTACTCCTTTTTGGCCTATGTTCTTCATTGGTGGGGTTGATTCTTTATTGGTTTTATTCTATCATTCTTCATTGATGGTAGGTGTAATGGCATGGCAACATGGAATTCCACTAAGTTCCCAAGCTCTACAAGAACAAGTAAAACTCATATCCTTCACATTCCATATCAAATGGCAATACCTACTCTGTATTCTCATGTAACTTACGCATAATCCTTGGACCGTAATTTCTAGTCCACCTAGCACATCCATCCCTCTGAGTATGCATTCTATTCATAACCATGATTCTAATATCCTCCACATACTCACAATGGCCTTGCACCTAGCTCTCAATCAGGAACAAATGTTTTGGCAATACGTTTGTTTCAACCTTTGTCTATGCATCTCGTAAATCTCCATTGCCCTCTTGTTTTTCCTTTGTATTTTTGACCCCGAGTTGGAATAAATGTGCCTTGCACACATTCTTTTGGCAAGACAAACTTTACCAAAAAAAGAAAATATATATGAAAACTTGTTATGTCAGAAAACAGAAAAAAGCATTTTTGTTGATCAGCCCATCCGTCACCATTACACATATCAAGGTCTGACTTCACTATCCATGGTCCTTATAAAATGCCCACTAGGATACAATTGTTGCCATCCCTTCCGACGGCACATATCACCTTTGATCGAACCCTCAAATAACATCCATCTAATCCAATGATCTTCCTACATCCAGCCAAAAACCTTTCTTGCAAGCGTTGTAAACCCTATCAAATACTGGTAGATTTGGCCATGGCCTTTCAACTTTCAATTTAAAAGTGCTATAAGTAGTCGTGCATCTGTGCATATTCCTTCTTGTAATTGCCTTGCGGTTCCTTCAATACTTTCAGTTGATTGAAGACTGCCTTCCTCATCTGAATCAACATACTGGTTCCCGTCATCTAATGATTGAGCCTCATCCACAATCGGTGGTTTGCTAATTTGCTCTTGAACCTCATCTGCAAAACAATTATAACACGAGAGAGTAAAACGCCACTCTAATGTAGAGAGTAAAACACCTTTGCAAAACAAAACCAAAAAAAAAATGGTAATATTACTATGACATACCCAAATGCTTTAATATAGAGAGTGATACCTGCATGAGGAGTCACCATTGCCGTCCTTGATGCCGCTCCCTCCGCCGTTGAGACGCCGAGATGCTCAGAAGACATATCTTTGCATGAACTCGCAATCATCAAAGAAGAGAACATAAAGTTGATGTGTGTCAAATTCGAGCTCTCTGAACTCCAAATAATGAAGAAATGAGGACGCTGACATGGGTAATCTATGGGGTATCAAACTTAATAGATGGTGTCTAACTTTATCCCATTTATTCTTTGTCGATGATGCTATCTTCTTCATTGATGGTAGAATCCAGGAATGTCAAAACTTAACAAATGCCTTCTAACTCAGTTTGCCTATCTACTTATCAAAAAATCAATAGGAACAAATCAAGTTTGTTTCTTAGTAAATATTGCCCTCAGCTTCTTAAGACAAACTTGGCTAGAGAATTAAGGGTACCACTATTGGATAAAACTGGCAAATATCTAGGCATACCTTATGATTGGGGATCATCAAAAAAGGATATGTTTGCTTGGATTCTAGGACGAGTCAATGCTAAATTGGAGGGATGGAAAGAAAACCTAATTTCTAAAGGCGGGAAAGAAATTCTGTTGAAATCAGTGGTTCAGGTTTTACCTCAATATGCTATGATGATATTTAAAGTTCCAATTTCTATATGCAAATCTGTTGAGCAAAAAATAGCTCGGTTCTGGTGGCAAAACAATAGTAACATAGCTAGTATTCACTGGAAAGTTGGGACTTTTTGAAAGAGAGTAAGGAGAAAGGAGGGATGGGACTTAAAGACCTAATATCCTTCAATAAAGCCCTTTTGGGGAAGCAAGCTTGACGTCTTTTTCAAAACCCTTCATCTCTACGGGGCAATGTTTTTAAAGCTTTATATTTTCACTCTACATCCTTCTAGCAAGCGGATAAGGGGACTAGACCTTCTTGGGGATGGCAGAGTCTTCTACTTGGCAGAGATTCTATTTTAGATAGACTTAAATGGTCAGTCGGTAACGGTAAATCAATCAGTGCTAGAGAGGATAAATGGTTGAATATCGGCATTCTTAGTAGGCCAGCAAATAGGGAGGAACCGAAATCAGTAGCAGATTTTATTCTTCCTGAGTAGAATGAATGGAATGTTGAGCTTCTTAATCACACATTTTAGCCACAAATTGTCAAGGAAATTCTAACTATCAAGCTATGGACAACCACACAAGATGGAAATTATACTATTAAGAGCGGCTATCATTACATCAAACAATCAGCATTTGGCAAGGTAAATTCTCATGCATCCTCTTCTTATATTCCACCTACAAAGCTATGGAAGTAGATCTGGAAAACACAAACAGCCCCAAAAATTCATACCTTCCTCTGGTCTTTATGCCAAAATGCGTTACCTACTAAAGATAATCAGTTTCGACGAAGGATTACCCCCGACCCATTTTGTAAACTCTGTTCATCTAACACCCCTAAAACCCCTGAACATCCATTTCTCTTTTGTCCCTCCACACGTTATCTTTGGAGCCACCCCAAAGTGCAGATCAACATTTCAAGTTATACAACAAACCGCATATGGCTTGCAAATATTATCGAGCAAAAGGGGAACATACTGGATTTTGAAATATTGCAGCCCTTTTATGGCAGATTTGGAAGGCTCGGAACCAATTTATCTTTTGCCATCAACGTACCCATCCGGATATTCTTGTGGACATAGCCCTAACTTTGGCCCAGTTTTGTCTCAGATCTTAAAAGCAGGAATCACTCACATGGACAACTAGGCTGAATCCTAATCGAATCTAGCAACCACCGAAGCGAGGGGTTATTAAGGTAAATATGGATGGCGCCTTTCTTAACACTAATCACATGGGTGCGATCGCAAGTTTAGCTCGAGATCACACCGGTAGATTGATCGATGGATTTACACACAACATTCACGCATCTACAGCACTTGAGACGGAGACCCAGGCACTCTTGTATACGCTTAAGGACCTATTGCAGAAAGGAAAAACCGATTCTCACCTGCTGCTTGAATATGATAATCTCATACTTGTCGAGACCATTAACTAGAGCTGCTTGCCGCCATGGGATTGCCGTGCTCTATTTGCCGACTGTGCAGCCCTAATGCTCTATTTTCCCAACCTCTCAGTGAAGCACTGCCGACATGAGGCAAATGCCCTAGCCAATTGGGCTGCGAAAGCCCACGGGCGAGGCCTCCTTCCACCAAATTGGGTTCATTCTCCTCCTCAAGTTATGTTGGATATAATATGTACTGATGTCCTAGTTAAGGGTTGTTCTTTATTTCCTACTTGAATATAAATCTAGCCTTTTTCGACCAAAAAAAAAAAAAACGGTTGTAAGAAAAGAAAATCTAAAGAAAGACCAACGCACCATGAGAGAGTAGTCAATTAAGAGAGATTGTTAAAAGAAACAAAAAGAAAAAGAAATGAGCAGTTGGAGCCAAAAATTCAACTCTACAACGGATGGCGAAAGACGAAAGAGGTTGCTTCTTGCTTCACGTTTTGACCCCCAATGCTTTGTCTCTTTTCTTTTGTCTTTTGGGGTCCCCTTTGATGGACAACTGCACGAAAAATTGTAAAGAAGGACCGATGCATGGGAGTTACTTTGTCGTATTTTTCATGTTGCTCGTCCCTTTGATTGATATTATGCTTTTTCGTTTTTCTCATTAAGTTTATATGTTACATCTCATCATTAATCTAAATGCAAGAATTGAACTATACAAACTCAAAGCAACATGCCATTTCTATTTCGTGCACTCAAAATCATATAGGCAACATTTGAAAAATGCTCGGATCGTTGCAATCACCATCACCACTCACCGCTGGAAAGTGTTGGAAGATGATTTGATTCTTAGCTCCGATTCTGATCACGGATGTTGACACCTAAATTTTGGCTTCACATTTAGTCATTTCTTGCATAAGAAAATTAGGGATCCAAACCGATCTCTAAAAAAATATAAATATCATTTTTTACTTTGCATGTTTAGTTCTTGTAAAGCATGTCCGCATCCAATAAATTCATATGAGCTAGCATTATTATGCTTGAACTCAAGAAGCCATGAACATGATCCGAGCTAGCACACAGATTAACAAATCCTTAGAACATGCTCGATTATCAATTACGGGTCACAATTTCCGCAAAGATGAGGATACCAGAATGCACAAGAGGAAACAAATATGTGGGCTGCGAAATCACGAGCAATTTTGTCAAACCGTAAGTTGAGGGAAATGAAATAGAAAAAGGAAAAGAAAGATAAAAATTTTCATGGAATATTCTCCACGACTTTGGCCGAGATATCCCAAGTCCAAAAGCTCAACCCCACCAAGTCTCACGGATCATCTTTCGCATAATAAGAGGAGTTGATCTTGGCAAATCATCAGAAAAGCAGTGTCACGTTTTCAGCTACTGGTCATGGAAAGATCGGGAGCTCGGAGTGACGAGGACGGACCGAATTCCCATCCCTTCGTAGTCACCTCCGGCTTGCTTGGGATTCTTTCGAAAAAAATTGAAATTATGAGGGGAATTAATGGGATTTGTCCAGCAATATGGAAAAAATGGACACTCACTCGAATATTGGGTGTTCATGTGCAAGTGAGTGAATCTGGGCACGTTCGCAGCAATATAAATGAATAAAAAAAAAGGAAAAGATTGAGGTGAGGGACGCATACTTGAGAGATTTACGGTGACAAATCACGGCTAAGATTTGGCAATCCCCACGATCAAAGGAGCACGGGTTCTGACTTTCCAATGTTAAATGGAAGTCTTATGCTATAAAAAGGGACATGTCGAGTCATTAAAAGGGAGAAGGAGGTACACACCCCCAGAGATCTCATGTCCACCATCTCAAGAATTCTCCGATTGGTCGATTGTGTTGGCAGTCTTGCTTTGTGGATATTGACCACAAGCATAAAGCTAAGTCAAGCATTTTTAGTTTGATTATGTGAAATTCCATTTCGCTATTTAAATTATTCCTTTATTTATTTTAGTGTTTTTGCTTGCTGTCCAGGTTCAGTCTCCCAGTCATCGTGAACTTTCATGCCTATTCTACACCAACACCCACAACTTCCGCATGATCAAGATCGATCCCACGAAGCTTTGGTGTTTGTTATGTCTTGCAGGTTTCCGGGCGAGTTCCAGCAATAATTCTGCAGTTTTATTTGTCTCCGCTACAACGACACATCAGCCTTCGACGACCTTTGCAGCCTTCAAGCGAGGCCCAACAGCAATTCCAACGATCTTTCAGTCCAACGGTCATCTAGTGACGCCAGCCAGCCCAATCATGCGAAGCTCTTCATCGACGCTTCAAACGAGTCCTGCACCACCCGCCATAGCATTGCTGGATGTAGGGAATAATGGATTCCTTAAAATCAGTTTTGATACTTAATCAAACCCCTAAAACGAACGCAGAAGACGAGCCCAGAAAACATATGTATCACCGATCAAAGATACACTACGGAATCGAACGTACCTATTTGTTACAGATTAAACACCAACATTGAAGTTCGAGGAAGAATCCTGATCCTGTTCTACCGAGGAGAATACCCTATTAAGGGGAGGTACTGTCCTTTTGGGAGGGGGAGAGAACTTCAAACGTACGTCCTTTTGGGAGGGGGAGAGAACTTCAAACGTACGTACACCAAAGGTACGTTCCCTTTTTTGTTTTTTGTTTTTCTCAAAACGTCTCTTCCAATGGACGCAACCCCTCAACGCATCATTTCATATTTAAACTCTTCATTGGGTCGGGTTCTTAGGCCCAGTAGGCCCATCAAATTATAGAGTAAACCCATCACCGGAGGCTCTCCATCAATGACCAAGGGCACTATTGGCGAGCGCAGATTCTCTCACATATCTTCTCTAATATTGTTTGTTTTATTTGAAGGAAATCCTGGACTTAGTTGAAGACCACCTTCAGTCAACATAGCAGCAAGGGTGACGTGCACAGAATCATGGAAAATTCTATTAATGAGCGGTCACGTTCACACAAAACAAGAGGCAAAAGCGATGAAAGGACTTAGAGAGCGATGCACTGAAGCGGTGAAATTTGTCTTCTTCTTGAATAATCCACACGTGGGAAGCAAAAGTTTCTCAAACGATCCTGCCATTTAGCAAACCCCGGTCTCCATCCGAAACTAGTGAAGTCTCTTGCGACGATTTGGTAGCGGTTCGAGCCCGCTGCCACTGCCGCCCTCCTATCGAGCATCATCCATGACCCGCGACCCAGCTGCTACTCGCCAGTCACCGACGCCGCTCTTCCCTGCAGTTGCTGCTCCCCAGTCGCCGACGCCAACCAACCTGCTGCCCCCCTTTCCTTAGGTTGCTTACTTTTCTTTTTATTTTTATCTTTCATTTATTTTATGTTATTTTATTTTATTTACTTTTTTAAGTTTTGCTATTATTGTACCAATTGGAACATTGGGAGTTGATTTTCGTTTTATTGCAGTCATTATCCACAGGGGTTTTGCCCAAAATTATTTTAATTATTTAATTTAATTCGTAAGGCGTCGGATCATTTTTTTTTTTATTATATTAATTTTTGGTGCATTGAGATAGTTTAGATATAATGTTTATTTGATAATTGCTTGTCTTGGAAAAACACTAAAAAAAAAAATCAAAGTCTTGCATCGGAGCATATAGGTTTAGTAAATTAGGATTGCATTTTTAGGATTACATATTTTTAGGATTGCACTTTTAGATAGATAATTTTTGTAATAAATTAGGATTGATTTTTTTATATATAGACAAACTTTTAAATAATGTTGGCACATTTGATAATCTCTTTTTTCTAAAAAAATATAGTTTTCTAAGATAGGATGGGGTTTAGGTCAAATTAACCCCTAAAATAAATTAGAAAATTATTCATTGTAGATAGTTTAATTAGGGTTTTTATTAATTCCGAATTTAAAAAAAATACAAAAATATTAGGCGCATGTAAATTAGTTTGCATAATAGGTTCATTTAATTAGAATTTTTTTATTAATATAATTAGGTCATGTAGTTAAAATGCATGTTTTATAAAAAAAAATCTAATTTCAAGAAAAACCCAAAAAATAATTGCTTGCTTTGTGTGCTTAATTCTTTTGAATGTTTAATAGTGGATGAACATCCGTGTGGTGACAATTCAAGTTAAAATAAATCTTAATTGCTTGCAAATTTTTTTAAAAATAAAATAAAATAAAATGGTACCGAAATGGTATTAGAGAAATCTAGTATAATCAAGTCCCCATACCCAAAATCTCTGGTTCATAGGAGTAAAATAATTCTCCTATTATTTTACTTAGGTGTTTAATCGACCTACCATAAATTGATTAGTGACGACTCCTAGCTAATAATCTTTTGCATGCTAAATATTTGAACCGTAAGTCGTAAATTAGTATGAGTTTGGGAGAGCCCGAGCTAAGTTTCAAATTTAATAATTCATTAGCTTAAACTAGGTGGTGCACCCGAAATTTTAGGTCGCGACAACGGAGATTGTGGGATAATTGATTCGATCACAAAATATTGTCACAATATTTAGAAGATATAATAGGAATTGTAATATTATTTGATTTCCTTTTGTATTATAAATATGGGCACGTACATGTACGAAATACAGAAAAGTACAATCACAATTTCCTCCATTTTCTTCATTTCTTGTCATGGTATCAAAGCAAAGCATTCTAACCTAGCTTCCGCAAATATCCTGAATTGCCTTCGGTAGTCTTTTCGGTTGTTGCAAATTTCTTTCTGCAAAACAAATTGACACGCCGATTAGGAATTCATACGTTCAAACACCATGCCCAAAAATCAAAGCAACAAATCAAGCAGCAGCAACAACGACCAAGAGATGATCTCACTTGTGGAGGAATCGTTCGACACCAACAATTTTCCTGAGAGTCTAGCTTCAGATCAGATTGACCGAACCCAGAATTTGCAGCAGCAACTTTCGGCTCCATCGCCCACATCTCCATCGCCCACATCTGTTCAACCCTCTGCACCAATCTAATGGCCACCAATGCAGTGGATTCCAGTCCCAGGCCCATGGGCCGATGGACCCAATCAACAACAATGGGCTCCTTACAGCCCATCTGGAGAAGGTACGAATCATGGGCTCCAAATTGATGGATCGGGTCACAAATCCGAATCGAGTTCGACGGGTCATGGGATCGGGTCACAGATCCGAATCGAGTTCGACGGGTCATGGGATGAATCACTACCCGGGTTCTACCCGTACCCCATCCTCGACGCCGGCCACCGTCCAGAAGCTAGGGACGTTCTTTACACCTCGCCAGCCGACGGACCGGAGCTCTGAATCATGAACCTGCAACTTACCGGTCCAGACAACTACAATGCGTGGGCTCGAGATTTCCGGCGGGCTCTTGTGACCAAGGACAAAGATGGGTTCCTTGATGGAATTGTGCCTGTTCCCGACGACGACCGTATGCGGCGACGATGTTGGCGGAGGTGTAATCAGCTCGTGCGCACCTGGATCGGGAACTGCGTGGCCGCTGATATCATCGCCGCCAGCCCTCCACCGACTGAAGATTTGAAACAAATGTGGGACAACATCAGAGAAATGTATGGGAAGTTGGACAGAGCGAAGCAATTTTAGCAAGGGAACCTATCGGTTACTGCTTGCTTCAACCGACTCTCCTCTCTCTGGAATGAGCTCGAGGCTGCTGAGGTAGAGCTCAAAGGACCCAAAGAGACTCTCAAGCGGTACATACGGATTAGAGAGAGGGAGAAGGTTACCCGTTTTCTGTCGATTCTGAATGAAGGCTTCTCAAGGACATCAAGCATGACAGGTGAGTTTGGACTTTTGCTGACTCATCTATGCCCATGCCAGGCCGTGTCTTTCTCTTGATGTATCTCCTGGATTGTGAATCCCTTCTTGATTTTCTTTGGGATACAGTTTCTGCACATCTTTATATTACCTACAGAGTCTTTTCAAGGTCAATAAAGATTCTCTCAACTCTGATGCTTTGTATATCAAGTCTTCTCAATCAAGGTGGTTTCATATATTTTTGTGGCATTGGAGCTATTTAGCATATATCCAAACTTCCCTTAGAAAAATGGTCTCAATGTTCTCTCTGCGGTTATATTCGAGAGTGTTATTGTTGTCTCGGCACTGGAGTTGACATGATATTCCTTTTGATGTAGATTGATACGCCTTGTATACGACTCAATTAACTCAAAAGTCGAAGAAATATCATGATGGTTTCTTACGTTGTACGAGCAGTGGATCTATGACTAGGCAGGTAAAGCTCTACAGTCTACATCTCCTTCTGATTTTTACCCTTAAATAATACCAGCTATCTTGTTGCTGGATTAAATTTCAGCTCTTCCTTCCTTTGTTTGCTGGTTTTCCTCTTCATGACGTATACCTTTCTCAGCAGATTAGTGAAAAAAATTTGTTAGGATAAATATGGCTCAGATGAATGAAACCTTATTTGGGTCTTTTACGAGGTTTTCTTGTATGATATGAGCTGGAAACATTTAGATGGCAGGTTCCTGAGCAAAGCTGAAGAAGTAAGCCCTGGGGAGATGATGGAGTTTCCTGGTCATTTGGTTGAACGTGGCAACAGTGAAGCAAACGATGAATCTTTGAGGGATCTAAACACATATGGAAACAGTTTCAATTCTCTTCAAAAATTAATATGCAAAAGCAGCAGCATAATGTTATAATGTTAAATCTGCTTTAAAAGGTACCTGGAATACAGTTCAATTTGATCCATTTCCTCGTGTTCTATAAAGTGTTTATTTTTCCTGTTTAGTCTTTATATGAAGGTAATTTGCCTTACCTCCTAGCCTAAAGTCTTAAACTTCTAATGGATTATGAACATTTTCTCCCTCATTGTTTAAATCCCATGGACCCTATCATTCAGCTGCTCTGCAATTGATGTAATTGGGTGATACTCCGTACTCACCAAAATGATATTGCAAACACATTGTGATTTGGAGCTTTAAGGATTCAAGTCCAAGGGATGTTCATGAGATGTGGGATGATTTCCGCAAGGCCTTGAACTTGCAGATGCCATGAATCAATTTGTTGTTATCATTTGAAGTTAATACTTTCTTCGTTGACCAGATAAAGAGAATCGACAATTGAAAATCATCATTGTTATCCATCTTATCTCTTTCTTTTCTGTTGAAGAGCATGATTCCCTTCTCTTCATGTTTTGCATGATCTACAATAATTACCTGATTGTGTTTGTGATGCACTGAAACATGTATTCATTAGTACTCCTTCAGAAGAAAAAAAATGGCCAAGATGCATCAGAATGGGCCAAAGGTGAGTATATTAGATGCTGGAAAATCAGGGGTAACAGGTCAGACTTTGTTTAGATGCATATTCAGTTTGCCACTAGTGTTTACTAGTTGCCTTATCTCTACGTTTGTTGCATGTTCTAATGCAATTGTGATCTCAAAAATATTGTGGTTGATGAAATCAAAGTTGCCTGTTAGGAGACTTTGCTGCACTTTTCATAGGCAAGACATTATGCTGCTTAACCAGACGGATTCTTAAAATTCCTTACATATGACAGAAATCACACTTTAGTTCAAAAAGAGAAATTCATAATAGATAAAAGCTTCATCAATAATATAAAACTATCTATTGAGTTTTTGGCTTTGTGCTTCAGAGAAGGTCTAAGTGTGCTCATTTGAAAAATCCATAATTCACCTTGCCTTCTTCTTGAGATTTTCCTACATGGATTCCTCAGGATTAATTGAGTTACATTTTAGGATATTCTTTTATACTTACAATTTCTTGCGAAGTTTTCATTACTTAGCCAGTTGTTTGTTCTACTTGCCGATAGATTTTCTAATGAAGTTTCCATTGACTAGCCAACTACGTTCTTGATATTGCTGTGCAGTTACAGCCTCCTCTTAGATTGAGGTTATGGAAATAACAAAATCAATAACAAGTTCATTAATTTGCTTCAGTCATTTCCGACACAAGTTCAATCAATCACGTATGAGCATATGAATGTTCTTTTGTGGGTGGTGTCCTTCCGTTATTTTTGTGTTAGTTTAACTGAGCATATCCTACATGATATTGACACTTCCCTGTTATGTAGAATGGCAAGTCTTGTACACCACACAGATAATTCAAAAGGCCAAGAAATACCATGATGGTTTTTTGCAGCATGAAGTTCGCGGATCCCTAGGGAGGCAGGTCATTTTGAAGCACTTTCAAGGATGTTTCCATCCTTTTGCCACTGTTCTTTGATTAAACTAGGCTGGCTACTTTGTTTCTCGATCCAACATGTATCACTTCTGTTTTTTGGATAGTGGTTCATCATGTGACCCAACCATCACATTACTTCGCATTTCACTACCCAAAAAATTTATAAGGCCCTAAGCATCCCTTCTTTATAGGTCCTGGAATAACTTCTGCTCATTATTGTATCCCCTTGGATCATTGAGGTCCCACTATATGATGCTAGCAGGAAAGTCTTGGCAAATAAATTTCTTAGTGAAGACGAAGTGCTGGGAACCGGAAAATCACTGGTATTCGATTCTCACATAGTTGATATTGGGGAATATGGAGTAGAAGAAAAGGTGCCGCTGGGTTAGAATGATTGGGAACCACATCGCGCTGCTGGAGAAATGAGGAAAGGCCATGGGGAGGTGAATGGCGTTAAAATTGATCAATCATCCTGATGTTATAGTCCTACATAATGAGCTCTGGCCGAAAAACCTCCAAACCCGATAAGCAAGGTTTTGATGTAAGTTGGAGGACGATGAGAATACGCTCTTTCTCCAATGCCATAGCATGAATATGCACTTGATGTTGTGATGAGTTGTGGGATTTTTCATTCCATTCAAGTGACGTCGAATAAGATGGGATTCATACCAATGAGATAGGCCGCATCATTTTTGTCACGTGATGTAATGAGTGGAAAAAATTCATAGACGATTAGTTCATTGGAAAATACTTTTCCAGAGGCAGAGTTTTGCTTAGTGACAGAGTCTGTGCGAACCTTTTGCGTTTTGAGAGACCTGGCAGACCTCTGTGAAAATTATGATGTGATTTCACAAAACCCATCTGCAGCAATTATTGAGGAGGAAAGGGAGGTGTAGATTGTGGAAACTGCAAACTCCGTCTCACTCTCTACCTCCCCAGTCCTTAGTTGTAAGTACGTAAACATCCCTGCCTTCTCTCTCTCTCTCTCTCCCCGCCTCTGTAGCAGGAGTTACAGCTTCACAAGCTCAAAGGAAGTGGAGAGAAATGCTTAATGTTCCATTTTCTTCATTTGGAGGTGGTCCATGGAGTTAGCTGGATGTGTTTTGAGCGTTAAGAAGGGATTTGATTGCATCACCTTTGAGGTGTCGATGCCATCCAATTATTTTTGCATCCATTCGTAGAGCCATATTTCAACTACCTAATGCACTGAAGTGATATCCCATTTCTGCCTCTGATCATTGTAAAATGGTAGAATTGTATACTTTGAGGAACTGTTAGGTGATGATATTTTCTTGGCTGAAATAAAAACCAATCTGCTCTTGTTGGGGTCCTACTTAAACTTGCTGGAACGATCCCATTGTCGCCAGCACATGCCTTTGGGTAAATAACAGACTAAGAATAAAAAAACATGTTCAAGTTTGCACATTTGGTTTGGTCTTATGTTTAAATGTAAATATATCGTCGTTAATTAGTGTGCTTCGGTTTATGACAGTGTAAGGGCTTATTGTTTCATATGTTTCCAAATTCATCCATCTGTTTTCCATTTTCTTAGGTCGATGAGGTGGTCCTTGATGACATGCCTCATGTTATAGGAAACTACCAAGTTTGTGTTGTGAAGAGCGAGCGCCTCAACTCAGATACTATAGCTCGAGTGAAACAATTGAAGCTGATAATGCAATTTGGTGTCGGTCTAGACAGTGTCCGCCCCCGCTTGCTTACGTATGTCGGGCTGGGGGAGTTTAGTTTATTTTGTCGGTATTATAGCTATGTTTCGTTAGATCTTAATTGAATTTAGTACTCAACATTTACATCTTCATGAAGGTGTTGATGTGGACGCTGCCACCGAAAATGGAATAAAAGTTGCCAGAATTCCAGATGACATCACGGAAAATGCAGCATCATGTGCAGAGATGATGATTTATCGGATGCTGGATTTACTTTGAAAGCAAGTATGTTTGATTGCTAGAAAAATCTTAAGCAGCTAGGGTACTTCATTTGATTCATTCTTACATGCTAAGTCCACAGGTTTGTCGTGATTCTTTCTGTTCAGTCATAGGGAATGACAGGTTGAATATTCTAGCTGTATCATTTTCTGAAATGTGAATGCATCCCCTACTGTTTTGCATTCTCATCCTTTTCTCATCGAAGTTCCAATTGTATGTTTGATCATCAGTGAAGCCTATGTAGTTTCTTCTGAATGAAAGTGCGAGTTTCTTCTTAATGAAAGTGCGAGGGCGTTTATATCTTCATTGATATACTGGGAAACAGGAAAATCGTCCAAATTATACCCAACTTTCAAAACATAACAAAACATCCTGCATAGGGCATACATCTGAATAAAAATGTTTATTTACAATTCTAGTTGACATAAGGCTTCACATAAGGCTTCCCGTGTTTGCATGAGTCCACTTGACATAAGGCTTCCCGTGTTTGCATTCGTTGTTGCATGCTGCTCTTGCCAGCCATATTACTCATAGGTGTATCCACTGAAGTTATTGCCATCATGGTCGAACTCCCATTATGCGACAATTCAGGAGTTGGAAGCATCGTTGTCATTGAATTAGGATTGACTAGATTTTGAGTATTAAGAGATGGAGGCTTGATCAAACTACGCAACCGAGACTCCAATGTGCGCAGATTCATATACTCATTTTACATAATTGTAACTTCAAAGTAGCAAAAAGAATGGCAAGTCCTATTCACCCAAAAAAAAGGAAATATTGAATATCCAAAGAAAAAACAGGTGAAACCAGATAAGAGAATGAACAAATTATTAGCTTTCACAGATGTTAAAAGTAACACACTAAAAAAGAAAAACCAATAAAAGGCAATCATAAGCCGCTTTTTGTACTTCGACAAAAGAGAGGAGAGAAAAGATGAGGATGGGAAGGCCTTTGAGTGAGCAGATTTGAAGAGAACCTGTTCCAAGTGTTTAACAATATCATTCAGCTTTTGCATTTGAGAGTCATTAGTTGGCTGCAGATGCCACTGTGCTAACAGAACAAGATTGACAAGGGACAATAAAAAGTTCAATCAGTGAAAAAGGACCAATGGAATTGTGGAGGTTAAAGCACAAGAACAAGTACTCTAGATTAGATTACATCTTCTCTTGCATATAGGTCTGAGCTCTGAGAAGATCCATGTCCACGCTTAACGCAGCATGAGGGACACCACTGCTTGCAGCTACTAAATTCAAGACAACATTGCCACTTTGCTGGGACACCCTAGGCAACTGCGTGCCCGATTGACTAGATATGTCCCAACATATCTGCCTGTACATTCCTCACATCAATCTACAAAAGCTCTCACTCTTCCTATAATCATTGAAACTTGCAAGGGGTCTACACATGCCTTAGCTTGTGCTACATACATAAAAACTCTACTCACGGTGAACAAACCACACCCAATACCGCCAGGCACCAGTGCGAACAACCATACTAAGAAATTATAGAGAGCACATGCCTTTGGATAAATTCCGTTTGGCGTAAGGCTCGACATAAGGCTTCCTGTGTTTGCATTCCTTGGTTGCATGCTGCTACTCTCAGCCAAATAACTCATAGGGGCATCCACTGAAGATGTCACTATCATGGTCGAACTCCCATTTTGCGACAATTCAGGAGTTGGAATCATTGCTGTCATCGCATTAGGATTGACTAGATTTGGATTATTAAGAGATGGACGCTTGATCAAACTATGCAAGCGGGACTCCAATGTGCCTAAATTCATATGCTCATCCTACATAATTGTAATTTTCAAGTAGCAAAAGAATGTCAAGTACTATTTACCAAAAAGAAAGGAAATACTGATATTAACGATAAAAAGCAGTTGACACCAGGCAAGAGAAATGAACAGAGTATTTGGCCTTTGCCAATATAAAATGTAGAACGCTAAACCCAGTAAAGGGCAATCATAAGCCGCTTTTTGTACTTTTACAAAAGAGAGGAGAGACGATGAAGATGGGAAGACCTTTGCGTGAGAAGATTTGAAGAGACCGTCTTCCAAGCGTTTAACAATATCCTTCAGCTTCTGCATTTGAGAATCATCAATTGGCTGCCGATGCCGCTGTGCTAAGAGAAGAAAGCGGAAAAGGGACAGTAAAAAGTTCAGTCAGCAAACAAGGACCAATGGAACCGTGGAGGTTAATGCCGACCTCCGAGAGTATTCGTGTCCACGCCAAACGCAGCATATGAGGCGCCACGCAGCTACCATAATCGGGACGACATTGCCATTTTGCCGGGACACTCCAGGCAACAGAGCACCCGATTGACCAGATACACGCCCCGACATATCCGCCTGAACATTCACCACATCAACCTACAAAAAGTTTTGATAACGGGAGACAGATTAAGGACCAGAGAACGTCGAGTGCGAAACAAAAGAGGACGAAATCTGGACCGACGAACCTGAAGCGATGTGCGATTCGGGACGAGAAGAGCGACGGTGCAGTAGCAGTGATCTCAATTCGGAGCTCAATCGGATCGATCGCGACGATCTACGATCATCTCAATTCGGAGCGAGAATTCCCTTTACTGGAGAAATCATTCGTTGATCAGATACGAGGAAAGAAGTTCCACAATTTCTTTTTTTTTGATTGATTGAATTTCCTTTCTCGAAGGCCTTATTACCGGTTTTGACTGCTTGGGACTCTTCCTTTTGTATTGCGTACAGAGTGCATTCAAAGAAAGGGCTTATATGTAAATTGCGGGGTGAGTGCCCCTTAGTTCGCTTAGTACGGTGCGGAGCCAACTTCTTTCTGTTTCCCTGAAAAAATAATTAAATGAATTCGTTTAGTGCATGTACAGCTTTTGATATTAGCGATTCGGTCGGTCCTTGACCGACTCAAAAAAATCAGTTACCAATTGGGCAAATTTTTTCCTTCAGGAGAAAAAACAAATTGTAGAGTCGACCGAATTAATTATTAGAGTTGTCTAAGCTAAGCAGATTGCACATACTTTAAGCTCATGATGTAGTTGCACACTTTAACTTATTTTGCGAGTTCTTTGAGTTCTCTTCAAACTGACCAAGATCCTGCAGCCGAACATAATCATCTATTGATTTTTATTCGTTCAAGATCATCTTAATGTGGGCTTCGAGTCACGCATACAAACAAAAAATGGAAAGGGCTAAGTGCTACAGCTCGTTAATTAGATCAATACTGAGATCGAGTGCTGAACTAACAATTTGGTACTTAAGATATTGGTTGGAGATAATACAGTTGGCCACAGCTCCCAAATCCCGCAAACTGTTGACTTTCCCTTAAGCCAGCTCTAGCCGACAGACTAGGCCTGTCATAACGCCACTAAATATAATCTTCTCTTTTAAGTGTAGGGAAGAAATCTTAGTAAAGACACAAACTTAGTTCAATCTCTATTGATGCTCATTTAGATATTGTTCTGGGAAAGTAGTGCCTGAAAGGCTTGTCGTTAGCATGAGATTGTGGCTCTATCGGCAAACACACGGGTGGTCCTGAAATCAAACACGTCCTATGCACCAACAATCAAGAGTACGCAGAAGCCCGCAGCTGGAGCAACAACTACTTCAATCCACTGAACCCAAAGTTAATTGAGCTGGACACAAGCGACCCTAGTTGGCCTATGCAATTGATATCAGCAACTGTGCATAGATTCGGTTCTACCATAACAACGGGTTAAACCTAATTGTATCTTGGTCTACTCATAGGGTTTGATTAAGAGCGACGTGCATTCTCCAAGTTGTCCATCTCCATGTGACAACACTGATTTCAATGTCTGCTTCTCCCAAGCAAGCAAGACAAGGACAATATCCTACTGACCAAATACAAAAATGTGTTTTAAAAAAATGACATGGATATGAGCACTAACATGATCGCTGAAATAAATTCCATCATAATGATCAAATAAATTTACAGACATTAAAAAGAATATCAAGTCTCTCGAAATGGGCAAAAGGTAGGATGGCATTAGCACAATATAACCAATCTCTGAAGTCTGCAAATACTAGTGCAAACCACCGTGCACGGCAGAAGGTCCTAAACAGTCCGCTCCAACTCGCGTAACTCAAAGTCTGATTGGTAAGCTGCACGGATGGAATTTCCTTCAAAGTTGCAGATTCATTTGCCTTCTGGAAATACGCAAACCCACTCTTAATCTCCCACTCAGGATGTTCCTGCATTCCAACGGAGATAGAAACGTTCAAGCTCCACATTGAAGCTTCTTACATGGATATGAATCTACTGTTTACTATCTACATCAGCACTTTTACAAGCACGAGGTTTTAGTACTGAACCCACCAGCCAAGTTTGACCCCACCAAAGTGACAGCAAGGGCCAAATGACAAGTAGACGTGACAAGTGTAAGTTTTATATCTGTCTACGATCCTAGAATTGGATAAATTATCATAGTCATTGAAAATGATATAAACTAGCAACTCCATAAAAGAGGTTTTATGAGATGGTCTGAACTAATGCAGGAGAGTATATTATCCTACTCACTTTATTAGTCAATTAAAATAGAATTCCAGGCAGAGAATTCCAGCTAAAGTTCTCTCATTAATTTTGCCTTCTTGACATACTCCGCAAGTTCTTGGTCAGAGGAGCATAGCAACATTTGCCATACATCACCAATTGACAAATAGTCATATGCTTTTTCGTTACATCTAGCAATTTCATCTCTGTCGTACAAAGGAAAAGAAAAGAGTAAGCATGCAAAAAAGAATCTTTAAGTATGACAATCTCACTACTTGACTAAAACCTTGAAATCTAGATGGGTCACACTTCCCGCTTCTATTGGCATATTGCGATGGTTGATAGCAATTAGTACAGGCCATGTAATTTTATATTCTAATTTAAAAGCAACAAAAAGCCACAGAAGTATATGACTCAATCATCCCATCAAAAATGCTATACATTTCCAAAAATACCTTCTGTTGCAAATATAGGAAGAGACATATATCTAATTCTATTGATTTATGATCCAATCGTATCCAGTTGAAGCTAACTTCAAATCTTTTGACCAATTTAGCATCTTAGCAATAAAGGCACAGTAATTACCTGATTGTCTTGGCCAGAAGGTCCATAAAATAAACATAAGTCTCATGAGGCACCGTCTGCCTAGCACTCAAAACACAATTATAGGCCCCTTCCATGAAAGATTGCTCCAACTCAGCAGCATGCTTGATAAAAGGATTCTCTAGGGTGGCATATGAAAGCAATTCAAGTTCGGTATGGAACTCAGCTATTCCATTCTGCAAAAGGAGTCTCAACAGGTTGAGACCTAAAATAGGGTACTCTTGAGGAGATGGTGAAATATGGCCACTGCTCAACCGGAAGAATTCTCAAGTAAGTTTACGTAAAAATGATGAGTGCAAAATGGTGGATAAAGCAATAAGGATGGAAACTCTTTCTCATAATCTAGCAATTCAGGTCTAATGCCTTATAGCATCTGCGCAATTGCACGTGCCCATGAGTATAAAAAAAAAAAAAAAAAACAATTTTAAGCAATGCCAGGACAAAAATTACCCCGCATTTGTATAATAAGGCTTCAGATGAAAAAAATCTTGCTCAAAGGCATCTTGATCTTCCATCTTCATACTTATAATAACAGCACGCTCATTAAGTACTGAAGAGTTCTTTAGGAAGTCAGGTGATGTGGGGCTTCCACATTCAATTCAGCAACTGAATGACATTTAATCTTTCTCACCAAAACCAACTCTAACTTATGTCGTGCATCGTCTATATAAGTCTAAAGCATTCGTTGTGGTCCACTGTGCATGCAAATCCGATGAAAGTGCGGTTTTGCAAAAGATCCTGTGAACCCAATGAAAAGTGAGGTGGCAAAGTCTTTGCACTTGTCAGCTTTTTATTAGTATCGTCATCTTGAAGATCAAGTAAAGAGATGGGCTCAACGGAGAGGGGGAAAAAGTGGGCCAAAAGGAACAAATGAATGGGAAGATGGGCTTAACTTTTGAAAGGGCCGAAAATTCATTGGAAGCCTACTGGACCCGACTTTTCATTCCATTACATTTATTTTTTTTTTCGAATTTCTATTTTTTTTATTTTTACCTTTTTATATATTTTTGCAAAATAAATTGATATTTAAAACGTTGACAAAAATTCGAGGGTCAACAGAAATTACAAATTGTATCTATTTTATCTAGTCAATAATTTGTTATTAAGAAGAAATGTATCATCTCGTGCGCTCATGGCACCTTTATGTTTACCGATCTAAACCGTGTCAGATCAATTGTGCATTCACAAGACTGGATCAGACGCATATTGTAAACCCATTCAGGAGTCATGTAACCCATTGTTCCTCGATTCTCGAGAAACTTGTATTCTTAAGGCCCTCTCTCGTTAAGTAGCTTAGAGAGCCCAAAATCCACCACCTTTGGTCGGTAATCAGAATTGAGGAGTATGTTCTATGGCTTCAAGTCACAATGGAGAACCCATTCCAAGCACTCTTCGTGAAGATAAGCAAGCCCCTTGGCTAATCCCACTGCGATCTCATACCTCTTCTTCCAGTTGAGTTGATCGAAAGAAAAGTTTTCTGCTAAGGAACCATGATTCGTGATCGGAAGAAGGGTTTTATGTATATTTACAGGGTTCATGTTACAATTGAACCAAAGTAGAAGGGTGTCTAAGCAAAGACATTCTAGTGTAGAACAAATCAATGTATTAATGAGACCAAACGAAGAGAGAAAGAGTTGCAAATCGAAATTGAAATGATGAGGAAATTAGAAGAGATAAAAAAAAAAAAAAAAAAAAAAAAAGGTGATCTTATTCCATCCAAATCACGACATGGCAATTCGCCACATCGTTTTTCTCCATCATACATTCATGTAAGAGGTTTTCTCCCCATCTGTGAAGGAGGATTCTAAGGAGAACATTTTGTGAAACCTCCGGTCATCTTATCAAGCAAACAAGGACCATTGGGTGAAATCTTCCCAATACAAGTGGAGCATTGCATTTCGTCCCTGTTTTGGTCATATATGTCGAAAATGAAATTGACCGAGCCATGGAAAGCTACAAAGAAAGCAACGTATTCCCAAAGAAACTGGGTGTGAATGAGAAACTCCAGCTCCTCGTCGTCGTAACATCATGGAATCCGAGATCGTCCTGCTTCGATTTGCAATGAACTCTCACAATAATTCCATCCGCCATATTGCTCTTCATCTCGACATAGGTCTTTTTCCAAATGCTTTTTCCGACACATCTAGTTACAAATAGGGAGCAAATAAATATGAGCGTAGTTAATGTCTTCATTTTGGCGTAAATTGCTTCGATATCAAAACCATTAAACTATTTAAAGATGAAGAATGGGGCATATCATATCTATTACCTTTTATTTTTCTTCCATTTTACTTTGGGACGGGAATTGCGACATTAGTATTATTATTTTTTCCTTATTTTTTTCCATTTATCGAAGTTTCCTTTGTGGCAGACGCCACTATGGGAAAAGAATTGCAATATTAGCTCTTTTATTTTATTTTTTTTTTCCTTCTTTTATAGTTTGGGATAAGAATTCCCATATCACATTTTCCGTTCCATCTTATTTTTTATATTCTTTCGTTTTTACACTGGTATAAAAATTGTCACGCGAGATTAACTACAGTGCTCCAATATCATCGTCATTCAGATATTTAAAGACGGAGAATGGAGCACATCGAATCTTGCCAGCTTGCCGCAACCATCTTTTACCTTTTATTTTTCTTCTTCTTTTCTGGGGAGGAGAATTGTGATATCAGTTTTGTTTTTTTCCTTTTTGGCAGACGTCAGTATGGGAAAAGGATTGCTATATGAATATGACCTCTTTTTTCTTTCCTTCATTTATAGTCTGGGATAAGAATTTCCATATTACCTTTAAAATTCTTTCCTTTTTACTCTTGCATGAGATTTGCCATTTCTTCTTTATTGCTTTTAGATAAGAATTGCCAAATACGATCAGCTAAAAATCAAGTATAATATCTCATGCATAGCTTAATTAAATGAGAGAAAACGCAAACAACTTTGTGATAATTAATGTCTATTTTTTTTTTTTTTTTTGCTCTCATCAGCATCTTTGGATTTGCTTGGAATGATGTTCATTTTTAACTTGTTACGGATTTTTTTTTTCGAACTTTACACCACGCTCAATTAGAATTTTATTTAACTCAGTACAAAACTTTTAAATATACAATACAATGTAAATTAACATAAAATTCTTTTTGTAAACTTTTATAAGAAAGGGCATAATTGTCAGTTCATTATAATACTTGAATAGCCTTTTGTTTCTTGTGAAACTGACATCCTCAGGCTTAGATTAGATGTGGTCCACTTATGGTTCTGAGCAATGGTTACCTTTTAGCTTTTAAACAAGCCAATTACTGTTTATCAATCTCTAATTGCAAAATATTTGGCATGAAATGATCATTTTGATCAATTTTTTCACAAAATCAAAATGAGATTGTGCAATGGTTTCCTTTTGGCATTTAAACAAGCCAATTACCGGTTATCAATCTTCATTGCAAAAGAATAGGCATAAAAGGATCATTCGATAAATTTTTCCACAAAATCAAAATAAGATTGTGCAAGGGTTTCCCTTTAACAAAATGACAGCCAGATCCCTAATTGCAAAAGATTTGGCATAGAACTCACAAATAAATTCTAGAGATATTAAGAGATATGGTTGCCTTTTAGCATTTAAGCAAGCCAATTACTGTTTATCAATCTCTCATTGCAAATGATTCGGCATGAAAGGATCATTTGATCAATTTTTTGCACAAAATCAAAATGAGATGGTGCGGCGGTTTCCTTTAGCATAATGATTGCTAGATTTCTAATTGCAAAAGATTTGACATAGAACTTATAAATAATTCTAGAGATATTGAAAGCTACCATAAAAGTTATTTAAAAGGGATCATTGGATCAATTTTTAATAAAATCAAAATGAGATTATACAACCGTTTCCTTTTGGCATTTAAACAAGAAAATTACAATTTATCAATCTTAATTGCAAAAGATTTGGCATACAAGGACCATTTGAATTTTTTTCATAATGACCGAGCAGATTTTTTTTTTTTCACAACAGCTTTTCCTAGCAAAATAGCCTTTAGGCCACTATGAGAATAACAGTAGGTTGTAAGTCATAAATTCTTGAAGTACCCAATCACGCAACAATTTTTAATTATTTGTTATTTTTTTTTTCATGACTTAAAACAAACTGTTGATCTCAAGAACTATCACATAAGCATTTCTCTTTTCGCAACATCAAAACGAGATTGCACAATGGTTTTATTTTAGCAAAATGATAGTTGGATCCCTAATTGCTAAGGATTTGGCGTAGAACTTACAAATAATTCTAGAGATATTCAGAGCTACCATCAAAGTTAAATTTGTTTGGTTCATACCATGAAATTTATTTATTAAAGATTATTTAATAATTTCTTTTACATAATCAAAATGGAATTGTGCAATGGTTTCCTTGCGAAAGATTTTGTTATCAAACAAAAACTCGATTTGTAACTTACCTTATGTGACAATTCTTATCTCAGAGTAGATAAAAACAAAAATATGAATTATTTCCGCAATTAATTGTGTCAAATTAAGAAAGAAATATGGTTGCTGCCAGCTGGTGAGCTCTAACGTGCTCCATTCTCCATCCTTAAATTGCTTTAAGATGTTGATATCTGAACACTATAAGCCACGATGATGAAGACATTAGCCACACTTACATTCATTTGGTTTTTATTTGTAGCTACCTGTCCAGGAATTGCTATGGGCGAGGCAACTGTTTTGATCAATAACCATTTGGGGGATGGTGCTATTCTAAGAGTTCATTGCAAATCCAAAGACGTCAATCTTGGAGTTCACGATATAAAGGAAAGCTGGTCCTTCTCATTCACACCCAATTTCTTCGAAGACACATTGTTCTTTTGCAGCTTCTCATGGCCGGGTCGATTTGAAAGGTTTGATATATACAAGGAGAAGAGGGACCAGCAGTATTGCGAAAGGTGTATATGGAATATCTTGCCCAGGGGTCCTTGTAGGGTAGACTCCCCAGAGTATGATGCTTGTTATCCATGGAATTTGAAACCTCTTATGTGAATGTCTGATAGAGAACTCATAATTCTCAATTTATATGGAATAAGAATCATCTTTGTTATCTTTTAAATCAAGATTCACGCACATGTCTTTCTCTTCTAATGTCCTCATCATTGACTTTTGATTGGCATCTCTTTCTTTAAATTGTTGTCCCTTCTCTTTTTGTCATTCTATTATGCTAGTCATATCATATGAATCATCGAACAAATCTGATTATGCAGCAATAATGAATTGCTACAATGTAGATCTACTATGCAAGCTAAGTTTATATATATATCAAAAGCTTAAGGGTCAAATTGCACATTGGAGTAATGTTTGCGGTTCAGTCTTCCCAAACCGCTCGACACCTCAAGGGCACAGCCACTCGCAGCTCCAAACCGGGCTCTTTGCTCTTTTAACATCGAATCCCACCGTTTCCACCTCCACAGCCACTGCCGATAAGAACCACGTAATCAATATTGGCGCGAAAAAGGGCGAACTGAAGCGGGCGATTCGCGTCCTCTCTCGAGAACCTGACCACACCTGGCGCACCGCCATCTTCTGGAGAATGGCTTCGACCAGGACCCGTCCCTGGCGACCAAGCTCATCCACATGTACTCCGAGGTGGACGCCATCGAGACTGCCCGGATGGTGTTTGATAAAACTCGCAAGAGAACTATTTATGTTTAGCACGCGCTGTTTAGGGCGCTCGCCTTGGCGGGTCATGGACACGAGGCCGTTGACTTGTACAGAAGGATGAACCGGATCGGGATTCTTTCGGATAGGTTCATTTACACCTATGTGTTGAAAGCATGCGTAACTTCGGCATGAGCCCTCTCGCCTTTGTAAAAGGGAAGGTAGTACCGTGCCCATATTCTGCGGCATGGGTACATGGGTTATGTTCATATCATGACTATTTTGGTGGACATGTATGCCGGGTTTGGGAGGGCGAAATGTGCTGGAATCATGTTTGGTGAGATGCCTGAGCAGAATGTAGTTTCTTGTTGTGCTATGATTGCTTGTTATGCTTGGGATGCCTTTTGAAGCTTTCAAACTTTTCAGGGAGATGATGCTTAAGACCCATGATTTGCTTCCAAATTCTGTGACAATGGCCAGGGAGCTGCAAAAATCATTAAAAAAAAATCATAATGAAGGGTTAATATCATTAAAAAAATTATTAATTTGACATATCATCAAAAATCCCAAACTAATATCTTTATGATAAATTTATCACAAATTAATTAGCATTAGATTGAATTAATATTATGAAAAATCATAAACCGGTACACCTATAATAAATGAAGTGTGAGATATATATATATATATGTCAATTACCAAATTTTATCCAAATCATCAATTTGATGATAAAATTTAACGAGAATTAACAATAGATAAATTTTTCATAAACGTACTGATTTGAGGTTGGTTAATTTATTTATTTTTTTTATGAAATTTTACGTGACATTAAGCATTTAATAAATGACAAAATAAAGATCACATTCATATTAATCAAATAAGTAAAAAAATCATAAAATTATTGTAATTGTATCCAATTTTCTTCAAAAATTATTAGTCATGGATGTGGGCTATTCTAGAAGATACGGCTGACATTATATTTTTAATTATTTTTCTGATTTTTTTTTTTTTTTTTTGGTCCTTCATTCCCTATTGTCGCCATTTTCTTTATATATGGCGATTTTTAAAAAAAAAATTTTATTATATTTCAATTTCATTTTGATTTTGGTGAGGGAGACGGTCCCTTCCTTGTGGGCGTTGGTCATTGGTGCACGGATGGAAGCGTCGTCGTCCAGAACGATGGAGCTTGCGGGCGGCGGCGGCGCCACGTGTCCGCGCTTGCAGGCGGACAGAAGGCGTTGCACGTGTACATGAGTGGGGTCCAGAACGCAGGTGGGCCCCACGCATCACCAAGCCCAGACGCGGTGGGAGATGTCGTTTTGGAGATCGCCATCCCCGAGTTTGCCATCGCGTGTTAAAGAACATTCGACGACGACCAATTAACATCTCCACTTTTCAGGAACATTAAATACGAACACACGAGTTTTTGTTTTAAAAGGCTTTGCTTCCTTCACATTAATTATCGGTGCATCTTTATTTACTAAAGTGTCGTTTTCTGTAAAAAGAAGAATTGTCCAAACGCAGAATCCTAAATTTTTCACACCTATCCAAAACGCTTGAAGCCAATAAAAACCAAACCCCCCCTTAACTATAGATACTAAAATAAATTTACAAGAAATGAGCGATTTGATTTTTTTTTCTTTTACTTTTTAGGTTTTGCTTGAAGTCTATAAAGAGTATTTACCAAAAAAGAGACAAGTAAATTATCATCGATTCAAATTTGAGGTGTGGCTTTTTTTTTTTTTTCTTTTTTTCGCTTTATAAGAGCGAATCAATCCAGATGTATATAATTGAGAAAAGAAAAAAATGACGTTTATAGATCGAACAAATATCGAGTTTCGATATATATTAATGGCCAAGTCCCATTTTCTTTGGATTTGGTTGCGATACGGAGGGGATGTCACTCTTTGGTTGAATTAAAGAGATATCATGCACCTAATCAATGATTTATTGGTGCAATTGTACACAAGTAGAGAATTAATGGGTAAGCCAAGGGCATATGTGTCCTTTGACCGGGGATCGACCCTCGTGGTTTTCATCTTTCCGTGGGGGGGAATAACGGAAAATGAGACGGAGGGGTTACCGTTTCTCGTGACGTGAGAACAGCCATTGGATCCATTTACCTTCGACTGCTTCGTTAACGTCGTGAGCAGGGGCTGTTTTTTGCTGGCTCCACAGTGCGTGTGATGAATGTCTGCTTCTTTCTCCATTTATTACTACTGATTTTTCCGTGGATTATAATTATCGGATTATCTATTGTAGATCATGGGCGGACTCCCCTGACAATATTAGTCAAGCAACGTCCATCTTTGATTACAAAAAAACTGATTTATATCTGGACCGAATATGATAATTAAGGATTTGTGAATGATCTCTTGAACAATAAGAGCAATTGGAACAATCCCACTCCAAATATTCATTTTATTGATAAATATACCAGAGCTAGCTAAAGTGAAATTGATTTTCTTCAAGTAAATCTGATTTAGTCCAATGGAAAAAAAAATACACTGAGTAAATAAGTTCAATTAGTTTGAGAAGCAACCCAATTTTAGTAAATTATTGCTAGTTTATAGCTGGATTAGTTAATTTTATACGAGGATATTGATATTGAAAAGATTACGTTGCGATTTGGTTAAAAAATAGATAATTTGTCATTTTCCTTCTTTTTGTAATGTTCGAATATGGCTTTCCTTAATGTAATGGAATAGAAGGTATATGATAGAAAAAGTTATTTCGCCACATAGATGAACCCATTGCGTTTCATAATATATACTAAGGGAAGTTAATAAGGCTTATACGTAATAGTAGCTAATATCAACTTCATTCGATTTGAATGCGTATGTGTACGCAATAATTAATACATTATTTTAATTTTTTTCCTTAAATAAAGTGATTTTAAATTAACAGCTTTAAATACTGATTGTATTGATTAAAATTCATATAATTTGATTAAAAAAAGAAGTAGACAGATGCTTCTACCTTTTATCTCGTGTTTGGTTGTGGAGGTTGGATGTCCCTATTCCGGGTCAAGCAAATCTGTTTGGAAGCAAGAGCATACGCGAGATTAGCACAAGGCGTGCGATAGTAAGTTTGTATATTTTAGGATTAACCTTAGAGCATAGAGAGCAAAGAATTGTTAAGGAGCAAGATTTGTAATATTAAATGTCTAATCTATAATCGAACTTGAATTTTATCTCACTAGCAAGGTAATCCTTTATGCACATTATCATGATCAGTTCGACAAAAATAAAGTTCCATGTGATTTTCTTTTTCTTCTATGTAAAATGGAAGCAATTTGCATTTGAACCTCTATCCATCTTATTTAGAACATTACTTGAGAGTTTGGTTTTAGTTGAACCAGCTAGGAATACGAGTTTTAAATGGTTAAAATATAATCCTCAACTTGTTGACCAGAAACCATTCGGCGATAAGCTTCATAGAATATTTCCTGAAATGGCTCCTTTAGTTAAATCGGAAAAGTTGTGGTGCGGTTTGATGCGGTTGGTGCATATGTTTTTCCTTTGCACAGATGCCCTCATCGCGGATTGAGTAGCGGCGAAAGGGGTCTTTCTATTTCAAAAAATAAAAGAATCTGTTGGAACCTGAAACCGACACTGGAACCTGTGACATGATAGGTTCTAAGTTCTTGTTTATGATGAATAGGTTCGTTAAAAAAAATGAGGAACTTGTACTCGAGGGTAGGTTCCAGATTTCATATAGAATCAAACCGGAACTAGAAACCGCTCATCCCTAGACTAGTCTTGTTGCCTCTAGCCTCTCTGAGGTTGACTAGAAACTAATAAGATACGGGAGAATATCTTATCATTTACACAATCAAAGATTCAATATTCAACTACTTTATTATGTTAGTTCTAAGACTAACCCCTTTTGGTACTTGACTAGATCATGTGCTAACAAACGCCGTAGTAGCCTATTTGAAAGAAACCCAAGGTTTGTGTTGACCATTCTAGAGCAAGAAAGTAACACCCAAAATATTGAAATGTGCAATTAATTATAACTGTAAAAAAAAAAGCACACAAGCATCCTAATATCATCCCTAAGAATAAAAAAAAAAATCCAAAACAAAGAATCCTACCGTAAAGCCCTAAAAGCTTGTCCAATTTTCGGAATTCAATTTCTAATGTTTATGATTTTTAGAATTCATTTTTGAAATTTTTAATTATTTTCTAGATTTTCAAATTCTTTTAATGATTTTTTGAAATCCTATTTTTTTTTTATTGATTTTCGAAATTCATAATTTTTTATTATTTCCTCAAATTTTCAAAATTTTTAAAATTTTCTCGATTTTTAATTTTTTTAATATTTTTTCGAAATTTTTAATTATTATTATTATTATTATTATTATTACTATTATTATTATTATTATTACATTTGGAACGGGTTATACGTCGACCCGGATTCGACGGAAAAAAAAAAACCGAAATTTTTCTATTTTTATATTTTAATGAATTTTCTATATTTCTTCCTTCTTTTTCTCTTTTGTATTTTTCCTTGTTTCGTCCTTTTCCCTCTTTTGTCTTCTTCCCCTGCACTCCCTCTTCAACCTCCAGAAGTGCTCCTCCCTCCCCGAGTCTTTTTCTTTCACCCTGCACTTACCGAACCAAGACCACGCGCCTCGACACCCCGCCATTGCTCCGGCCGCGACCGCCAGCGCCTACATCACCGCCAAACTAACTCTCTTCGCCGGTCATCCACTCCGACCGGCAACCCGCCCCCCAACTCCAACCACTCATTCCGGCGACCACAACCATGAACAAAAATGCCCATCCGAAGCTAATCCCTTCCATCCTAGCCTTTCTAACAAGCAAACAATCACCAGTACACAACAAAGCGAAGAGATAAACTGACCGGGTAGTTTTGAATCGCAAACCTCGCCGGCCAGAGGAGACATCTCTGACGAACAGCTTCCAGGCATGGGGATATATATACACGTTGAACTCGAACATGGGATTTTGACATGCGTAAAAAACACAGAGAAAACACTAATTTTAGGCCAGATTCAACCTATACAGAAGCAAAAGCAAATCGATCTTAAGATTCAACAACGAATGAGTTTTAGCCTTCTCTCAAGCATTTCATCAAGCGACTGATGTGCGATCTAAAGGTTGTGTTCCGGAGAGAGATTCGATGCAATTTTCGAGCCAAAAAAAATGTACAAAGGCATGGTTAAACATATTTCATGTCGACTCGGTCTTGGATCATCAGGGCTCCCTTGAAACTTTCCTTTAGATTTCGGTGTTCTTGAGTATTATGTATTTCATTCGGACAATAAGTCGAACCGATGGCACGCATTGAAGGACACGAGCTTCAGACTTAGATTTACAACATCCGTTAGTCCAAACATGGCATATTGACATCCAAACTATTACGCATATATCATGGGCATAACGCGACTTCGCTTGATGCATTCGAAAATCCAATGATTCAATTCGGTAATACCACGTTGCTAGGACAGGACAGAACAGAACAGGGCTTCAGCGAGGGGATTTAGCCGGGTCGGGAGGATGTTTTGCTGGGAGGTTGCTTGTGAATCGTGAAATGGTGGAGTCAACGAACGCCGAGTTGCATGTCGATACGAGGAAAAGCGCCGACGTTGCTGATCGAGCAAAAGAGTTTGAGTTGCTGGGCTTGTGTCTTTGTCCCTGCAAGGAAACAACTTGTCTCAGCAATGAAGGCTCCAGGGAAGGTGCAGGAACACCAAGAAGATTAAGAGATTCGCCGAGGCGGTTGGCGATGCGATGGAAGCCAGCAACATCGACCGATCCGAAATGTGACCGGGCGGAGCATACGGGGTCGTGGACGACGGTTCACAGTACGACGGTTTCTTGATAATCTAGATCTCTTGTAATTCAGTGGGTCTCAGGTGAGGAGTCCTTTGAATTCTCTTGCCCTGTGACGGGGGACATCTGGGGCCACTGGCTCTCTTCTTCTTCTTCGTGGTCTGGTACACTAGCTTCCCACCCACCAGAGGTTTCGAGGACCCTCTGCTGATTGGACTTTGGGTGGCGTAGCTTGTGCCGTTTCCTGTACGTGAGACGCTGCACCATTTCTCCTCGCCTCTCTCTCTCTCTCTCTCTCTCGGCGATCAGATTTTCCTTACGCCCAAACACCAGGTGAACTCCTTCTCTCTAGTTCTCGCTCTCTAGCCCAACTTTGCCATTGCTCTCTCCAAATACCAGCTGAGCCCCTGACGCACTCTCTGCGTCTCTCCTCCTCCTGTTATGCGAACAGGATCCTCTTCAGGCGAGCATCCTTTCCGGCGAAGACGTTCCTCGGCGACCAGCTCTGCGATCTTTTTTTTTTTTTTGCCAAATCCGTCGAGCCGCCGCCCTCATCTTTTTCTCTCGGATCAGCACGCTCCCCTTGCCTCACCGATCGAATCCTTCTGTCATTGCTCTCTCCCGCCAGCTAGCATTGGTTCTAGAAGGCGCACGCTTGGCCTTCTTTCTTCCTTGCGTCACGGACGCTGGGCCTGGGCTTTCTTTTGTTCGGTTCTATTATGGGCCAAAGGAAATACAAGAGGAGATGGGCCTAAAATAAGAAATAAAGAGAGTCATTTTCAAAAATGAGTTAATATGGTGCCCTCCTCGGATTCCCCTATATAAGCCGCGGCTAAAGTTGTAAAAATAAGAACTCGAAGACCTCTTGTAAATACTCCAAGGAACATGACAGGTATAGGAACCGCTAAATGTACTAAAGAAACAATAAAAAAACAACTACCAATTCATCAGCAGCTAATATATTTCCACAAAGTCTAAAACCAAATGATAAAGGTCTTGTGAAAAACAATTGGAGTTCACTTCATTTTTTTTTCTTTTTCCTTTTTTTTTTTCTGGTGAGATTTGCATAAAGATATGCCATCGACATGAGTAAAGTTCAAGCAACGGTAGTATTTATGTCATTCATGGGTGCAACCCCATGAGGTAACTCTATGATTTTTTTACGGTGCAAGAGCACTTGATCAATTCCAGACATAAATAAATAGAAACATGGTTCCAATAAAAGGAAACCATGGATCATATTTGTCTCCTATATGAGTTTTGCTAACATCTCGAACGAATTCAATGACATATTCGAAGAAATTCTAACTATCATTCTAAATTGTTTGTGGATTCCGAATATCTATACTAGTTGAACCTAATTAGATAGCAATTACAACCCAAGAAGTAATGAGGACCTGGCCATGGACTTGAAATCCTCCTATTTGGCAATAGAAATGTTGGCCTACTTCCACACCTAATATATCGTATTACCCTTTTAGTGTGTTGCTGGAACACGATAAAACATTCATGTTGCCCTCTAATAGAAATAGAACTTTGAAGGGAATAATTTTGATTCAACCATCTCTTTTTCAACTTGCTTAGTTGAATTCTATTTTGGATACAGTTAATCACATGATATCTATAGTAATTTGGATCTCTTTTATGCAATTCAAGAGTATCAACCGCTTCTAGAAATTTATGAAGTTCAAAAGATAATTTATTTACCTTATAATTAATCAAGGAGCGTCATCATTTGGTGTAATTAACATATCTGCAAGATCTAGATTGCAATTTGAATTAATTAAACAAATTGTTGAAATTCCCAAAGTGATACAGTCTTGAAGAGCCGTATATATTCTTCTTGTTGATCAATTATAATTGCAATATTAGGTAACCCTATCAAATGTTTAATCCCGCCCAAATATGTTTGCAAGTGAGATAATTATCTCTTCGACATAGCTGTGTCTCTTTTGAATATATGATCGAGTCTTCCTGCCTTTTATTCCGTTCTCAAGTCCCCGAAATTATAAAGTCTCGTTTCTATAGTGGGCTAATTCCTTAACATACCATTGATCTACTTTTTATTAACATAATGACACTTAGCCCATATTGTAGCCTGTGCTATTGAATCAACTACTTTACTCTTAGCACAAAAATTAAAGACTGTTTTCACCTACTTACTTGCTACATGAAAAACTAAATCACAACTTGGATGAGCAATCTTAGTAAGATTTATGACATCAAGACCTCTACACTTGATAGAAATATAAGGTATTATCCCAGGATTTCACTTTCTAGGAGACAAAATTATATATGAAGCACCCACTCCCTATTCTTTTGTATTTCATTCATTGACTTTCCTTTAATTAAGATGAAATTCTATAAAAAAAAAAAGAAAAAGAAACCCCTACCTTCTTTAAATTATCATAAATAGTTCCATAGGTTGAGTTTTCAAGAAAAATAATAGTAGGATTTGATTATTTATCGGATCATAAAAACCACTTTCCGAAGATCTCTTCTTTCTCTTTGGGATCGAGCATCAGTTGCAACAATTAAATAAACGACTCATTGGGATGGACACAGATAAACTAGAATCCCCTCTTCCCTCCACCCCCCTTCGAAATGTATATGATGCCTTCGCTTTGTGCAGCTCAATCAATTATAATGTCAAATAGATCTATAAAAAAAAAAATCGAATATGATTATTTAATACTTTTTTTCTTATTTTTCTTTATAAAAAATCATTTGTATTCTCAAAACTCAAGTTGAGTAACACTGAAATATGAAATAGCATAACAGAAAACTCTTAGGTATTTTATTTTATGAGTGGTCTCTAACCCCTTTTTTCTTTGTCTCCTTTAGAATGTATTTGGACTCCCTATTTTTGGTCTAGTTGTCAAGACAATTAAAAAAAATGATATTTCCTTGTTCCAAAATATTTAATCTTTGCCTTGAATCATTGGGTTTAGACACTAATTAGGTGATTTTTAATGTTTCAAAATGGCAGCAACATGGCCCTTTCTCTATTTTATTTCTATCAAAGAATCATAAACGGTTAGAGACCACGAAAGTAAAAGAGAGGGATTTGAACGCTTAATACGAAAAGCTCGTGCAACGGATTAGGAATATGATGCTTTAGTCCACTCAGCCATATCTTCAAATTGAAAGAGGATAATTAGTATCTGACGTTACACAAAAAGAAAGGCTTAAAAAAAGTAAGGCTTGAAAAAAAGCCTTTCATTTCTTTATCTGTCTTTATTATTTTTCCCTATATTGGTGGATACAACTTTGATGTATACTAATTTTATATGCAATCCCATTTAGATAAAGAAAACGTTCTGAATAAAAAAGCGAGAATACATCTTCTTCTAAAAGAGCTTTTTTTTTTTCTTTTCTTTTCTTTTTTTTCCTTCCATGGCCTAGCCTGCTTAGTACATAGCTAGGCCAATTTTTGTTCCATTCCAAATCATAGATAAAATGATTTGCTTGAAAACAAAAATGCTTATTATTGATTATTGAAACAACAATCAGGAGAAGGGATCTTTCCATTCCTATGATATGGAATTTCATTCTATAGAAGCAAAGTGTCATTTTTATTATATTATGATTATTCTTTCTTTTTCTTTTTTTTTTTTTCCTTTATGGAAAAAAAAAAAAAAAAAAAAGGAACTACGGCTTATTGTGCAACGCATTCTTATTTCATAACATAAATAGTTTTAATGGAGCCCTATTTGTTTTGTTAAAAATCCACTGACATATTTTTATTTTGAATTAAGAGTGCTCTTTTACTAATCTGATTAGGTTTACTGACAAAACCAAAACAACATGCCAATGCTATAACTTTCATTGTTATTTTGTTTTGGATCCTATCTTGATTACACCGGATCACCTTTTTTTTTGTCAGCAAAATTTTTATTTATATACAATAATCGCATTGTAATGGATATAATTTAGTGGTAAAAGTGTGATTTGTTTTATTAATCCCCTTTATAGTTAAGGGATCCCTCAGTTGGATTTAATTTAATTCATATTCGGAACAATTTTTTTTTCTTAAAAGGATTTAATCCTTTACCTTTGAATGAAGGATTTTAAGAAAAAATATACATTTTCGTGGTTTGTATCCAAGGATCAATCAAAATTTGGAAAATTGGATTATCTACATGCGAAACATAATTTTTATCTTTTTTAATGGGATCGATACTTCCAATTTAATAAATATCAGTAAAGAATCCATGGATAAATATAGAAAAGCACATTTCTAATCGCAACTAAATCTTCCATTTTTTTTTCTTTCGATAGGAAAGATTGAAGCAAAATATTTATAAATGGATGAAATTAAAGGATGATGTCAACTTACTAGAGGCACGGTATATTATATTTTTAGCTTGGTGGAAACAAAATACTTTTCCCAAGGATTTTCTCAAATAGTAATAGAGAATGAAGTAACAATAGATATTGTTGGAATACCCTATTCCCTATTTTAGATGGATTGTCTAGAAAGCGATTTTTTTTTTTTTTAATTTAAATGCGTTCAAAAAGGAAAAGCTGACATAGATGTTATGGATTATTTATTTATTTATTTCGTTCACGTCTTAGTTTAGATATATTGATGTTTGTGAATTTATCCATCTTTTAATGAAACCAAAGATTCATGTTCGGTTTTGAAATAGAGATGTTAAAAATGATAATCAATGTTTGCTATAACCCTTAGCCTTCCAAGTTAATGACGCGGGTTGGATTCCTGCTACTCGCTCTGTCTATATATACATATATATTTATACAAATTTAAATATTGTGCAAATTAATATTTTGAATTGGATTATTTAATTCTATTCTATTATTAATCCATCTTTGAATTGAATATGCAATTCCCAAAATTCTCGTCTTAACATAGTTTTTTTCCCGGACAAGAGAATATGTAAGGGAGGGATATGAAAGTTAAAAAAAAAAAAGTGTCCATAGTCTAATGTGTTGGACAGAGGCCTTATGAACCTTTGGTGTAGGTTCAAATCATATCAGACGCACTCTCTCTTTTTTTTCTTCTTTTTTTGGGGGGGATTTCCATCTCAAAAATGATATTGATAACCATGAAGGAATCAACTAGAGCCATTGGATCAAAAGTAGGGTGGAAATTAAAGTTTATCTTTTTGAATTTCCCTGTAATTCTATTGGCTTTCTTCCTTCGAGGCACACAAGGGAGCAAAGATTGGGTCGGATCATTTGGTTTTCCCTCAAAAGATTGAAAAAGCGAGGCAAGAGGGGGGCTCGGATTTTGGGGGATTTTTCTTTTTTCTCTCTCTAAAGCCAAAATCTCTCTAGGTTGGGGACTTACCGCCAACTCTCTCTCTATCAATTCTTTCTCACAAGATCTCCACGGATTCACACTCTCGGCTAGGGATAGCAGAGCCTCATCATTCGTTGTCTCTCTCTCTCTTTCACGATTTCTCCATTACTTCTCTCTCATCTGTCTTCTTGCTCGGCTGAATAGAGAACATGGGAACAAAATCGAGATTTCTGGAAGCTCTTCAAGATTTCTATCTCTCCCTGCAACTTCTCCACTAATTCTAAGTTTTCTCGGCTTTTGCTTTTATATTTGTTGCGATCAAATCCTTATGTCAGCAACTTTCATTGATTTTTATTGAAGAAGAAGCTTAGAAAACGCTTCCACATAGCAACTTCAAAGAAGTGGTCCTGGTCTTCAAGTTTGTAGCCGAGCCGTCCATTGACGAACCTCATAAATTGAAGTTTGCAGATGGGCGTCGAAGTCTGAAATTCTCTACTAAAGGGAGGCTCTCGCTTGGCAAAGGGGGTGGTCTGTTTTATGTGGAATCGTCGGCCAGGAAGGAGTGGCAGAAAAATCTCGCTGAAGAAGAATTTTCACCGAGAGAGGGAGAGGAGAGGGTTCTTGGTGAGTATGGGACATCAGGAAAAAAAAGCGGAGCTACAGAGCTTTGCTGAAGAAGAAGTGGGGAGAGATCGTTGGCTAATGGCGCTAGTTTTGGCCAGAAGGGAGAGAGGGAGATAAGAAGGAGGATCACCATATCTGGCCGAGGGGAGCCTTGCGGGTCAGAAGCTGAACATCGTTGAAGCTCAGTCCTGCTCTCGGTAGGGTTCCATCGGACATCGCATCTGTCTGTGGTGGAGTGACGAATAACATAAAAGTTTGCCGGCGGAGGAGAAGAGCATCGGCCATCCTTTTGAGCTTCCTTGGCGAGCGAGCAACAACTGCACGCCACTTCCGATCAGGTAAAATCCTTCCTTCCTCTTCAATACCCTGTTTTTTCTTTCTTCACCCCATTCTGGAACCGAGGGCATAAATTTAAATCGATGAACTTGTGGCCTGATCTCGCGATACCGAGATATATTCATGAGAGATGACGATGTTAGGAATTTGATATGTCACGTTCTGGTTAGAAATCACGTTGATCATGCATCGAAAAACTCACATCTCGCGTCTGTCCATCACGTGTTTCATAAGATGACTAGGAGAGGGCCGATTGTTAATTCGTGTCGAAGCTTAATATCGATCAATTCTTGCTTCCGTATATGCTGAACCACGGCTGACATGAGCATTTTCTTTGTGCTTTCTCTATGAATGGGTGGAAAATTTCGTGTCCGAGTCATGGATCCTCCCCTTGCTGAAACCAACCTTCCCATGTCGGCGGCTATTACGGTTCGAGGCCGTTCAAGTCAGCTCTGCTCCTTATTCTAAATGGGTTCATATTGTTTGATCATTAACAATGCTAGGTTTAATAGTGTTAGCTTCGGTTTGAAATACTTTATTTGTTTTGCGGTCGTCGGAGTATGTGACTGGAGGTGCCGGACCCCGTTCCGATTAAACAACCGGCGTTGGGAGGTGATCTGTGGCGGTGTGAACATCAGTGTCAATGGAGAACGGCACGGTTTCAAGGCAGAAAAGGACAAAATAGGGAAAAGAGAAAAGGAGGGACAAAAGAAAGAAAAATAAAGGAAAATTTAAAAAAATTTAAAAAGAAAATAAAAATATTGAAAGATCGGTTTTAATCCGACTCGGGTTGGAACCGGGTCGAAGGGTCGGGTTAGAGAGTCGGATTGGGTTTACACGATCTGAACCCATTTCCTGAATATAATTTAAAAAAAAAACCATTTAAAAAATAATAAAATAAAAATGATTAAAAAATAAAAATAATAAAAACTTAGAAAGCCTTCAAAAATTAATAAGATATTTTAAATTCGAAAAAAATATAAAAATCAATAAATATATAGGAAAATCCAAAAATATAAACAAATGAAATTTATATAAAACAAATAATTAGTAAAAAAAGTTCAAAAAGAGAATTCGGAAAAGCATTAAAAATTAAGAAATAAAATGAAAAAATCCTCAAAAATTGAAAAATTCTTAAAAAAATTAAAATCTAAAATTGGATAAGCTTTCAGGGTTTTACAATAGGATTTCTTGTTTTGGATTGTTCCTTTTTTAAGAGACAATAGTAGGATGCTTGCGTGTTTTTCTTTGTGATTAAATTTGGTTATGCACCTCAGTAACTTGGATGTTATTTGCTTTAAAATAGGTAGGACGAAACCTCCAATTCTTCAATAGAATGTCATGGCATTAGTTAGCATTTAATTAAGTTAGGAACCAAAGGGGCATTAGTCTTAGGACTAATGTAATTAAGTCTTTAAGTCTAGAGTCTTTGCTTGGCAAATAATAAGATATCCTCCTATATTTTACTTCGTTTCTAGTTGGCTGAAAATGGCTAGTGGCAACTCCTTAGTTGAAATTCAAACGCCCCATTGTCGTGCAAGGTAGAGATTGGGAGAGCCCAAGTCAATGAAAGGCCGTTAGTCCGAAATTGACATTACCCCCAAACCTAATCCCCCTCCCTAGTCGAAGGGGTTAGGTTGCGACAACTTGTGCCGAAATGCTGAGTGAGTCAAAGGTAAGTGATCTCTAAACTCTCAAGTTCGATGAAGTGAGCTCTCGATATTGATTTTTGGATCAATACTCATAAACCGGGGCTATGACTTACATTTTGATGCTTCTAAATGTCTCAGAATGATGATTGTTTGAGCTGAAATTATTGTTAGAAGCTCCTTTATGCTATAACTTGCACGACCATTTTTCTGGAATTCGCATATCATTTTGAACCGAATTTCTGGTTTGGCTAATACGAGCTCTTAGATCTTAAAATTTTGCTGAATGTGCAACTGATGAATGCAAGTATACTCTCTGAGCTTTCCTTTGATATATTATATGCTTGATTTGGACATCGGTCGCCCTGTCAAAATTCCCTCACAATATTGTGTTCGGAATACTAGATTACTCTGTTTGTCTTTCCAATTTTGGCGACGTCCGTAGCTTCCTATTTTTTACAAATTTTTGACATGAGATTTTGGAGTCGGTGTCTTCATGAGAATTATTCATCACATCCAGATCTATTAGGCATAACATTTTCACAAAAAAACAAATGTTGTTTGGTTGGTACGATCAGCCTCTCATTGAACGTTTTCGTCTCCGAGAATAGAACTTCCAGATTGACCATCATCTGTTCTTCGATTTTTATAAAATCGTGTGATCGGAATTTGATGTTGATGTTTTTAGAAGATGCAAATGTCATTTGCTATTTTTAATGATCTTCACACAGTTGCAGTGTTGTGCTGGAAACTGCTTTCCAGAACTGGCTTTCAGTCATTCTCGGATTTTTACAAATTTTGTGATGAAAATTTCGTAACATGTTCTTCATGAAAGTTTTAAAAGACATATTAAGTTTCATTTTGACATTAATTTCATTGAACTTGAAGCTCATTAAGATATCCAACAGATCTGATCAGAGCGCCGAACATGCCACGCCCAGATTTTTCTCGGGTGTGTGAATGTGTTTTTGTAATTTCAATGAAGTAAATGTCTTCCTTTGAAGTTTTGCAAAACACGAAAGTTAAAAGGTAATGGTATCAGCTTTCACTTGACCCCGATTTCATTGAATCAATGCAGGTTTGGTCGTTTAAAAAAAAATTATAAATATGTATTTGATTTTTTTAGCATTATTGTCAAAATTTATATTTAAAAAGTTGCATATATTATTTTTTTTTTCAATTTTAAGCAATTAAAAATTAACAAATTGCGATGAAGGGTTTGGTCTTTTAAAAAAAAAAAATTATATATGTATTTGATTTTTTTTGTATTATTGTCAAAATTATATTTTAAAAGTTGCATACATTATTTTTTTTTCAATTTTAAACAAATGAAATTAAAAAAATAATATTAATCGTCCAAACATTTTTTCAAATATGTTTTATACCAAACAACATTTCTCTCAAAGTTGTTTATCAAAATATAGTTTACCAAACGGCTTTTGCATTTGTTTAAAATTCTTTAGGTCAAACTACTTTGTATTTTCCTAATGGGCTTTTAAAATGCTGAACTAAACATACCCTCAATCTCACCTGTTGTGGTAAGTCCCTGTTGTTGAGATCACGCCTCTTTGTTCTGGTGATCATTGCTTCAACCTAGCGAACTTCGCACGATGACGGTGTCGTTGTCGCTTCCTTCCAAGTCCCTCCATTGACGACGTTCTCTGAATTTCCCGGACTAATGGCAATCCATTTCTTCTCCCCGAGCCTTGCACCAATGACGTTGGATCCCTGCTCAACCTCTCACAAAATGAAAGATTAGGAAGACTTGGGAGAAATCTGTTTTCTGTATTGAATGAATTGTCCTTTACAAATATATGCTTCTATTTATAATACAATAAATGTGTGACTAAAGAAGGAATAAGATCCGATATATGAAATCAAATAATAGATCAATTATGATCCCAAATTGATCTTCGCATATCTTGCATATCTCCAACACTCCCAACTGGTGTATGATATAGGGAAAAGTGCCAAAAAAGTCCTAAACCTTTTGTCTTTGTGCCGATTTAGTCCTAAACCTTTTTTTGGTGCCGATTTAGTCCTAAATCTTTGTACGTTGTGCCAATTCAGTCCTTTCCGGTGAATTTTGGCCGGATTTTGCTGATTGGACGTCGACCGGCTAACGTGGTCTGATCGGCGCTGACGTGGACACATTTTAATAATTTTTTAATTTTTTTTAATTTTTTTCTTCTCATCTTCTTCCTCCAGCCGGTCGCCGGACCTCGGCGACCGGCCAGAGGCGACGGTTGGCAAGGGCGAGGCCGCCCTCGCCAGCCACCTCGCGGGTGAGGGTCGAGCCTCGCCAGATCTGGCGAGGGCGAGCCTCACCGGCCATGGGCGAGGCTCGCCCTCGCCGGATCTAGCGAGGTCTAGCCTCGCAGGCCATGGGCGAGGGTCGAGCCTCGCCGGCTGGCGAGGTGGGAGGCCCGAGAGTGAGATCCGAACTGTGAGAGAGAAAAAAGGCCCTGGGGGAGGGCAGATCCGAAGAGAGAGGGAGACCCCAACCGCGTGAGGCCTCCGCCGCCCAACGCCTCCTGTCGCTACTACGGCCTCACCTGTTGCCTCCCCGTCGACCAGCCGCGAGCCCTGCCATGCTGAGCTCGCTGCTGCCGTTACCCCGATGCAGATCTGCTGCCGTTCTTACGCTTAGAGCCTGACGCAAGCTACCATTGTTCCTCCCCGACGTCGGGTGCATCGTCCTGCCTGCCGCCCGGGGTGAGGCTCGCCCGGATCCGGCGAGGGCGAGCCTCGCCGCAAGGTGGCCGGCCGTAGTCGCCTCGGCGGTCGCCGAGATCCGGCGACGGGCCGGAGGAAGAAGAGGAGAAGAAAAAAGAAAACAAAAAAAAGAAAAAAATTTTAAAAAAAGAAAAAAAAATTTCTAAAATATTAAAATATTATTAAAATGTTTCCACGTCAGCGCCGATCAGGCCACGTCAGCCGGTTGACGTCCAGTCAGCAAAATCTGGCCAAAATTGGCCGGAAAGGACTGAATTGGCACAACGTACAAAGGTTTAGGACTAAATCGGCACAAAGACAAAAGGTTTAGGATTTTTTTGGCACTTTTCCCGTCTGATATATATATCAAATACACCTAACTTGCTCAGTAGATGTGCATGTTGCCTTCCACATATTGGCTTGAAGATATCAGTAGATTGTTCCATGGTTCTAATCCCATTTGCCTTGAGTACTCCTTCCTCCATCTTATCTCAAGTGAAGTTACAGTTCACTTCAACATGCTTTGTTCTCTTATGGACTATAGGATTTGCTGCAAGTTTCCCCAATAACCGAATACTTTTGTCTGTAAATACTGCATATTTGATTCCATCCATAAAGTTGACAAACTGGGGGGATACGTAAAAGATATTCTTTCTTTTCCATTGTTTCGACATATATAAAAAAAATATTGTGACACTTCATTTCTTACGGCATTTTCAAAGTGATTGTTTTTTATATATCGTAATGGGCGATTCCATCGTTTATAGTCGAAAAGAAGAGTCACAAGAGGTTTTTCAAACCATAAAAAAAATGGATCTTTTTTCAATTTAAATATTTCTAACTTCGAATTCTCTTTATTTTTATTCCTATCCATATAAGAAGTTTTATAAACTTGGCTATCTTTATAGAATGTCTCTTGAAAGTTGAATTCATCCCTTGTTTTTTCCTTTTCATTCACTCGGATCTCTTCCCTTTCATCGATTTTGTCCGGATCCTCCTTTTCTTCCGAAAAAAGAGAAGGATCTTCTTCGGTGGATCCCTCTTGTTCCTGTTTAGTCCCCTTCGTTTCGAAAGTTGTTTCTATTTCTACATCTGTTTCTTCCTCGCCTTCCCCCCTTTCTTCCGTTTCTGAGGTTTCTTTGAATTTTTTAGTAACAATGGGTGACGGTATTCTGCCTAAATAGTAAACACAGGTAATAAATAAGAGAATACTAAAGATTCGAGCCATAGAATTTCTCAATTCTGACACAAGGTACTTATTCGATCGAATGTACTTATTCGATCGAATAGAATTATTTTGCTGTATCCAGACTAATACCAATTCAACCCATTTCATGAAAAAAATGTGACCAATTAACCAACCAACAAAACTACTTGTTACAAATAACATCTTGTTGTTGCATCGAAACATATAAATGTTGACTAATCTGGCTAACATTGAACTTGGTAAAATGAAATGGTTGAATAATTGAAAAATGAGATTATTCAGGAATACACATTGAATGCTAAGATTACGCATTGAATTTCTGGTAGTAGATCCATAATCAAAAAGTGTTTGTGATTGTTCCAGAAGAAATGAAACAAAAGATACGGTAGAGCTAGGACAGTTATTGTATGAGGTCTACCCAATGCTAGATGCAGAGGCGCATAATAGATCGATATGAACATCATGAGCTGTCCCGCAATAAAACCCGTTGTTGCTGATACCTTCTTCTCGGTTCCTTCTTCTCCTTCTTCCAGAACCCGAGCTCGGAGAAGGAAGAGATAAGAGGGCCCTATGGAGAATGTGGTCAGAAATCCATAATAGAGTCCGACCATAACGACCGAATTTATTATGTTCATGCATAAGGATACTGGATTCCCTAGTAGAAAAGATTTCAAAATCATCCCAAACCTCCCTTTTTTCTTTTCTATTTCGATTTCTTTTCTGGATTATTATATGATGATTTTTTAACTTTCCATATATAGAAATAGAAAGATATAGACTAGAAACGACATCTCTTATGTCAATGGACACCAAAGGGATATTAAATGAATGGAATTGTGATATGGATGGAATATAATGAAATAGAGCCACTTTGAGGTTCCCTATGAAATGAGGCATGTAACGAAGCCACTACGAAGAAGTTCTGGGAGTTACGAAGGAAACTTCGAGCTCATATTGGTTATGAGTTGAGAACGGGAATTGAACTCTATGAGATCGAATCTCCCGATGCAGATCTGCTGCCGTTCTTACGCTTAGAGCCTGACGCAAGCTACCATTGTTCCTCCCCGACGTCGGGTGCATCGTCCTGCCTGCCGCCCAGGGTGAGGCTCGCCAGATCCGGCGAGGGCGAGCCTCGCCTGCAAGGTGGCCGGCCAGTAGTCGCCTCTGGCCGGTCGCCGAGATTCGGCGACGGGCCGGAGGAAGAAGAGGAGAAGAAAAAAAGAAAACAAAAAAAGAAAAAAAATTTTAAAAAAAGAAAAAAATTTCTAAAATATTAAAATATTATTAAAATGTGTCCACGTCAGCGCCGATCAGGCCACGTCAGCCGGTTGACGTCCAATCAGCAAAATCTGGCCAAAATTGGCCGGAAAGGACTGAATTGGCACAACGTACAAAGGTTTAGGACTAAATCGGCACAAAGACAAAAGGTTTAGGATTTTTTGGCACTTTTCCCGTCTGATATATATATCAAATACACCTAACTTGCTCAGTAGATGTGCATGTTGCCTTCCACATATTGGCTTGAAGATATCAGTAGATTGTTCCATGGTTCTAATCCCATTTGCCTTGAGTACTCCTTCCTCCATCTTATCTCAAGTGAAGTTACAGTTCACTTCAACATGCTTTGTTCTCTTATGGACTATAGGATTTGCTGCAAGTTTAAGTACTATATGATTGTCACAAAATAAGTTAGTCGACCCTAGGTCCAAAAGTAGTCTTCATAAGCATACTATTTTGCAAATAGTTTTGGCCATGGCTCGATACTCAATCTAAGTTGATAATAGTGATACAGCAATTTCCCAATTTAATGCAAAAACTAATGACAGATCTTTGACTCATGAGACACGTGGCATAATTTGTGTCATAGTAAGCTATCATTTCCAAATTTCCAAATTGCAGTCTTGAGAAAGAAGTATCCCAAGTGCTAGACATTCTTTTAAATACTTTACAATCTGTGCTAGACATTCTTTTAAATACTTTACAATCTTCAAGGCAGTGTTCATGTGAGACCTTTGGTTTTTGCATGAGTTGACTAAGTGTTTGTGCCACATAGCATATGTTAGGTCTTGTCATGGTAAGATATGTGAGTTTCCCTACAAGCCTTTGATAGATGGACGGATCTTCAAGCAAAGGATCTTTAGTTTGAGAAGATGATCTATTGTCATATTTAGCCGTGGTTAACTTAATATTATGTTCAATAGGGATGACAGCCGGTTTACATCTTGGTTAACTTAATATTCCGTTCAATAGGGATGACAACCAGTTTACATCTTGACAATCTGTCTGATAGTGTCTTCATTCCCTTCTGACTCCGATTAGGTCGGGACAAGCTCGCAGGTCGTCACACCAACCGTCAAGTCTAGCTTGAAGAATCAGACCTCGACAATGCTATTAGAATGAGAACATGTGGTTTCATTGGTGGCATAAGTGAGTTTTATCCGTTAATGCTATAACAATTAAATGTGCTATTTTGATTACCAAAAAAAAATTAAATTAAATGTGCTATTTTCTATATATCCTATTGAGGATTAGGAGTAATCTTAGAAATGAGGTGTCTGGTCGTATCCCAGCCCCAGCCCATGTTGAGGATGTGGAAGAGATGGGCACTGCATTAAATTGAATAACAATAACTAATTATCAAAATCATTGCAAGCACTGCGTTATTTTTTTTTTAATTCTATAAATAAATAAAGATTGCCTTATAATGTACACCTAACTTCGACCTTTATTATTGTTATTTTTTTTTGGCTTAATTTACGAAATGTGAATACTCCTACTAGACTTGTAAGTTTTTGGAGTAATGGACTATGCACTCATCTTAACATTTTTATTTTTATTTTTATGTTTATTTTTGGGCAAAACGAAGAGAACAGGTGAACGGTTTCTGAGGAGTTCCACACCAACATGTAATGCTTTGTATGGGACGGGAGGAATCCACACCCAGGCAAAATTTTCTCCGTGAAAATGCCTCCTTAATAGTTGAACCGGAGTTATCCCATGCCATGACACAGTTGAACCTACGCTACAAACGGACCAAGGCTTAACCCCGAGGTCAAGGAGCATCTGAGGGATATTTCGGAATTGTAACTGGAGAAGTCTCCAAGCCACTTTGAGGCAAACTCGACATTACCAACTAGTTTTTTTTTTTTTTTAAATAAAAAAAAAAACCTCTACGTTATTGTGCCAACTGTCGGAATTATTAGAATGTTCATGGCACGGGATGGCAAATTCGAGGACGGCTTCCAAAGCAACAAACGATCTCGATTAGATCTCCGAGTATCCAGAAAACTTCATCCGAAACAAAAGGAACAGAATCGTGGGAACGATGACGCCTTCATGCACCAACGACCAGACGCTCACAAGGGGGCTGTTTCTGCCCCCAAAGTCCAAATGAAATTACAATATGACAAAAACAAAGAAAAACAAAGAAAAATAATAATAAATAATAACTTTGCTTATCTTTTTTTTTCTTATTTTAAAGAAAAGATGGGCAAAAAGCAAATGGCACCAAAGTCCAAACCTCCCTTCCAAGCTCACCTTGGAGATAGTACTTTGCTGATAAGCATTGCACAAAATTACTTCTTTATGCCGAAGGGATCAACTAGTTTCACGCCGATAAGTATCCGACAAGTAAAGATCCATTAATTCTCCCCTACGAGGAACAATTCCACTAAACGAACAAAATCAACCAACATATATGATTCGGGAAAAGTGCCAAAAAAAGTCCTAAACCTTTTTTCTTTGTGCCGATTTAGTCCTAAACCTTTTTTTGGTGCCGATTTAGTCCTAAACCTTTGTACGTTGTGCCAATTCAGTCCTTTCCGGTCAATTTTGACCGGATTTTGCTGACCGGACATCGACCGGCTGACGTGCCTTTGACCGGCGCGACGTGAACACATTTTAATAATTTTTTTCTTTTTTTCTTTTTTTATTAAAAATTTTTTTAATTTTTTTTCTTTTTCTTTTTATCTTTTTTTTCTTCTCCTCTTCTTCCTCCAGCCGATCGCCGGACCTTGGCGACCGGCCGAGGTGACGGCCGGCCGGGCGAGGCCGCCCTTGCCGGCCACCTCGCGGGCGAGGGTCGAGCCTCGCCGGATCTGGCGAGGTCTAGCCTCGCCCATGCCCTCGCCAGATATGGCGAGATCTAGCCTCGCCGGCCATGGGCGAGGTGGGAGGCCCAAGAGCGAGATCCGAACTGTGAGAGAGAAAAAAAGCCCTGGGGGAGGGCAGATTCGAAGAGAGAGGGAGACCCCAGCCGTGTGAGGCCTCCGCCACCCGACGCCTCCTGTCGCTGCCGTGGCCTCACCTGTTGCCTCCCCGTCGACCAGCCGTGAGCCCTGCCGTGCTGAGCCCGCTACTGCCGTTACCCCGATGCAGATCTGCCGCTGTTCTTACGCCCGGAGCCCGACGCAAGCTACCATTGTTCCTCCCTGATGTCGGGCGCGCCGTCCTGCCTGCCGCCCTGCGCGAGGCTCGTCAAATCCGGCGATGGCGAGCCTCGCCGCCCAGCGCGAGGCTCGACCCTCGCCCGCAAGGTGGCCGGCCGGCAGTCGCCTCTAGCCGGTTGACGAGGTCCGGCGACCGGCCAGAGGAAGAAGAGGAGAAGAAAAAAAGAAAAAAAAAACGAAAAAATGAAAAAAAAAAATTAAAAAAATTCAAAAATATTAAAATATTATTAAAATATGTCCACATCAGCGCCGATCAGGCCACGTCAGCCGGTCGGCGTCCAGTCAGCAAAATCCGGCCAAAATTGACCGGAAAGGACTGAATTGGCACAACGTACAAAGGTTTAGGACTAAATCGGCACCAAAAAAAGGTTTAGGACTAAATCGGCACAAAGACCAAAGGTTTAGGACTTTTTTGGCACTTTTCCCTATATGATTCCAGCCAAAATCTTAAAATCAAGAAAGGGAAATAGATGTCGGAATCAAATGTTCGAACAGACAGACCAAACAACCTAAAACACAATCTAAACCAATGGTTCGCATTGGAAAAGTTGTCTTCCTTCTATTTGTACGAAGTGTCCACTACTCTATCGACTTCAGGGTGCTTCTTATGTTCCCCATAATAACAGGGAAGAAGCAAACGGCACAAAGCTCTCATCGATGGCTGCTTCAGCAAAGAATTAATTTCGAAAGCTAATCGCCTCAACATATAACTCGCTTGGGCAGTATGTGCGAGACGAAGCAGGATCGACAGTGATTTTTTGGTAGAGAAGTGATCAAAAGACGATCAATCCAAATCTGATGGGGAGATCTATTGGCAATGATAGTAGGGCACCGGCGAGACGTCAAGCAGATTCAAAGAAAAAAAAACTTGTGGTGTCCCTCACGTGTAGAGATTGAGAGAGAATCATAGAGTGCGACCCAAGAAAAAGGGAGGGGAGGAATTTAAAAAAATTTCCCCAATTTTTCATTCCTTCACTTTCTTTATTTTTATTTTATCAATATTTGCAAGCAATGGGAAAAGTACCAAAATAGTCCTAAACCTTTTACATTTTTTTTTGTGGGTAAATGGTAAGAATTATATTAACTAAAGCCAAAGAGAAGCAAGAAGCTATACAACAAGAACTCAGCACCAAAAACTTACATTCACGAGGACAAGAACAGCCTGAGTGAGTGGAAGGGTGCCAAGGTAAAACAAGGCCACATGCATAGGAGCAAGGGAAAGCCAAAACAAAGGCAAAAGCAAACCAAACGGCCTACAACAACACAATTGCAGAGTGAAGAACCCCATGGTAAGATTGGTAGCAGAGTGATCAGTCCGCCAAAATGGAAGGGTTTATAGACTAGCATTGTAGCAACCTACAATTCGTGGTGTTGGAAGGGACCGGTTTAAAAGACAATGTTTGTCTTTGACAACCTTCTCCAATCGCACCTTCATATCTAAGAGGGATGGTGGTCTACCCTTGAAGATAATATTATTCCGCTCCTTCCAAATGATGTTGCATAAGGCTGCAAAAGCAAACCGGCCAAGGGTGGAACGGAAAGAATTTCCAGATTTATACTTGATCGCCCAGTGCAGGTTATCCACCCAAGATTGGTACCAATTCAGTCCATCCGGCTAATTTAAGTCGGAAATTGCTGACGTGGCCGCCGTCGGTCTTATGTGGCGTTACGTGGACAAATTTTATAATTTTTAAATATTTTTTCAGATTTTTAAAATTATTTTTTATTTTTTTCCATTTTTTTTCTTTTCTCCATACGCCTTGGCCGGTGAGGTCGCCAACCAGCCAACCATCGCCAGCCACAGGCTGGTTGGGGTGAGGGGCCTCGCGCTCTCGCCGGCCATAGGTGAGGGTTGAAACCCTCACCCGTTGGTGGGCAAGGGCCAGCGGCCCTCGCCCAGATTTAGGCAAGCGCGTGGTAGCCCTCGCTCGTGGTGGGCGAGCGCTGTGGCGAGGGTGTGGCAGCCCTCGCCCGCCCTCGTTTGGATCTGGGTAAGGGCCGACATGCCTTCGCCCATCACGAGCGAGGGCTGCCACGCCCTCACCTGGATCTGGGCGAGGCTGGCCCTTGCCCACCATGAGTGAGGGCTGCCACGCCCTTGCCTGGATTTGGGCGAGGGCCGCCGCACCCTGCTCACCACGAGCGAGGGCGTAGAGGCCCTTGTCGACCAGCCTGTGGCCGGCGATGGTCGGCCGACCGGCGACCTCATCGGCCAAGGGGGTAAGGAGAAAAGAAAAAAAAAAAAAAAGAGAAAAAAAGGAAAAAAAATTTAAAAATCTGAAATATATATATAATTATAAAATTTATCCACGTGGCGCCACATAAGACCGTTGGCGGCCACCCTGGCAATTTCCGGCTTAAATTAATTGGATGGACTAAATTGGTACCAATGTAAAAAGGTTTATAACTAAAATGGTTTAATTAAAAATTTTACAACTAAATTGATATCAATGCAAAAAGTTTAGGACTATTTTGGTACTTTTCCATGCAAGCAATCACTATGGGAAAAAATGAGTAGATAATACCTCTTATTTTAAATCTCATAAACATTTATTTAAAAAAAAATTGTCCAAATTTTCCTTGTCCCATATCCCCCAAAAACATTACAATATCTAGTGTCCCGAAGTAAGAGCTTCTACTGGTAATATACGCCTAAAAATAAGATAGTGTCAAATGCACACAACCAAATTTCCTTAACAAATAGCCTCAACATCATCATAATAATTTACTCGTGCTTTGAAGGGCATGCCTATAATACTACATTTTAATAATCAGGATTTTATTGACCTGGGACATGATGTAAAAATAAAAAAATAAAAAATCTTATGATGTATTTTATAGCTTTGTAGAATGGAATCATACTTTATCATATACGTGACAAAGAAAACTCTATAATGTTGAGTTTTCTCAACACAAAATATAAATACAAGTGATTTTTTAGTGTATAATGAGGAAAGCCAAATTTGAAAGTAAAAAAAAAAAAAAAAAGAAGGAAAATTAAAAATTATATATATTTTTACTCAAATCGCAATGTAAGAAAACACTATCGTTGTAATATTAAAGCATAAAGGATTTATAAACTAATCCTGATATTGATTTAATAACCTCGTATAAATTTACTATTCCGGCCATAAACTAGCAATAAATTACTAAAATTGCTTTACTTCTCAAACTAAGTGAACTTATTTACTCGGTTTATTTTCTTCCACTAGATTAAATCAGATTACTTGAAGAAAATCAATTTCACTTTAGCTAGCAATAGTATGTTCATCAAAAACATGTATATTTGGGGTGGGGTGGGATTATTCCAGTTGTTCTAATCGTTTTAGCAAGAGGAAACGAGGTAAAATCAAGAAATAATTCACAAATCAGTATTAATAAACGAAGAAAGAAGCAGACATTCATCACATGCAGGGCCTGTTTGGTTCAACATTGGGAATGCTCATTTGGACTCTAAAGTCCCTTGGCCAAATGCAAACGCGTTTGGTTCGTATTTTTGCGCGACTTTGGCAAGATGCAATTGCATCTCCAAAGGAGTCTAAAGGCCTTTAGCCCAATGGAGCTCTTGAGGTGCATTGGCAAGTTGCATCCTGAGAATGCAAGTAGCTCGGTTACTGTTCATCTTCTCCAACCTCTCCAAACTGCTGATTGGAGGTCGACGACCACCGGCGAAGGGATGGCACGCGCCGGCGACCGCCGCCTGAGGGTCGCCCGACCTCGGCGACCGTCGCCTGGGGTCACCAGACCTCAGGTGACACTCGGATCTCGCGATCCAAGCGTCGGCCGCCTGGATCGCGCGACCCAGGCGACGGCTGCGGTCGCGCGACCCTAGGTGATGGTCGCTTGGGTTGCGCGCGGCCGTCGCTTGGTCGCCTGGGTCGCGCGACCCCAGGCAACGGCCGCCTGAGGTTGCGCGACCCAGGCGGCCAGATCTGGCCATCCGGCCGCCAGCGCGACCCCGGCGACCGTTGCCTGAGGTCGCGCGACCCCAGGCGACGGTCGCTTGAGGTCGCGTGACCCAGGCGGCCAGATCCGGCCATCCGGCCGCCGGATCCGACGGTTCGGCCTCCGGATTCGGCGGTCCGGTGGCCGATTTCAAAAAAGAAAAATAGAATATTTTTTTTTAATTTAATAAAAGTAATTTACAAATGTAAATTTTACCAAACGGTATTTTGGCCAAAGTTGTATCTCAATACAAATTTTACCAAACGATATTTGCTTTTCGGAAAACCTCATTCACCCAAAGATATTTGCATTTTGACAAATGCATTCCCCAAAAGCCGAACCAAACGGGCCCGCAATGTGGAGTCAGCAACAATCGGTGCTCAATCACGCCTTTAATGAAATAGTCAAGAGTAAACAGATCCAACGGCTGTTCCTGCACACGAGAAACGGCAAACTCCTCCAGCTCGTTTTCCGTTATTTTCCCTCCACAGAAACATAAACCCCACCAGGGTCAATCCCCAGCCAAAGGACACATATGCCCCTAGGCTTACCTGTTAATTCTCTCCCAGTGCACAATTGCACCCATGAATTATTGATTAGGTGCATGATATCTCTCTAATTCAACCAAAGAATGACATCACCTCCACAATGCAACCAAATCCAAAGGATGGGGTCTTGGCCTTAGATAAAAAGTTCATATTTAAACCTGTTTGATCTATGAACCTTATCTTTTCTCTTTCTCAATTATACAGAAATCAAGATTTCTTATATGCATGTAAGGGCAACCCCCTTGCCTTTTCGTATCTTCTTTAGTAAATTAAAAATTGCTTATATATAAGACATAATTAGATCACATGAGTGATTTAAGACGATGTGTGGTATGAGTGAGGTCAGGAAGCTATATAAAAATTATTGTGACGGACACAACCCTCTCTAATTCTTATATGATCATGCGGCCCTCTTCAATTCTGATTACAACATTTTCTAAGTCTATTTTGTTTTTGGGAAAACTTTTTGGGCGAGCACGTGCAATGCTACCATTAGGAAGACATCACATGTCCACTGACTTCATTGGATCTAAAGAGTATGGCTACATATTCCAAAACAGACATATTTATTGTGTAACTTAACAAAGAAAAACAGAAGAATTTCTACTTGAAGCAATGACTCAAATTTGTCGAGGCACGTTTTATACACCTAGATCAGTTTGTTCTTCTAAAGTGGAAAATATATATATATATATATATATATATATATATATATATATATATAAAAGAAAAAAAAACACGTCACTTTGAATCAATAACCACTTACTTGCCTCTATTTTTATAAATACCATTTATATACGTCGAAGCAAAACCTCAAATTGAAAAAGCCAAATCACTCTTTTCTTGCAAATTTACTTTAGTATATATAGCTCTGATTTGGGGGGTTTGGTTTTTAATTTATTTTAAGCATTTTGGGTAGGTGTGAAAAATTTGGGATTCGGGGTTTGGGCAATTTTTCTAAAGAAAATGACAACTTAGTAAATAAAGATATGTGGACAATTGATGTGAAGCGGCAGAGCCTCTAGATGTGAAGCAGCCCTAGTCGGCCTATTCAATTGATCTCACCAACCGTCGTGCATAGATTCGATTCCACTATTAACAACGGCTTCCTCTCTCTCCACTCCTCCACCGCCAATGTGTTTTCCCTCTCTCTCTCTCTCTCTCTCTATTGATCTCCTCTGCCATTCATGTCCTACTCAATTCCATCGGCAATTTCAGTTACCTTCGATTTGCGTCGGACATGATTCGGTTTGATTGGCTAGTCCATGTCGAAACTGCAGTGGCGATCGATTCCCCGAGTTTAGCGGGCTCGATCGGACTAGATAGCGACAGCTTGACGCCGCTTGGGATTTCGATTGTTTCTATTTCTGTGGTATCGACCGTTGTGCTCCCCGTGATCGAGCTTGTTCTGAGTGGACTAGGCCATGCCGTGATTGATGGTTGGATGATTCGACAGGTCATGCGATATGACGACAACGAGCAGATGTTGGAATGCAGGATCTTGAAGAATGATGTTGTTTGTTCCGGTGAGACACTGACGTTCAGTGCTTATTTGGTTGACGTTAGAGAGCCTGAAGGAGGGCAAAAGCCTCTTAACGATACTTATATTCACAGCCGAGCATAGAAAGTTCCTAAGCGAACAACTTCGCTTCACAGAAACATCTGATTGCGCCGGTATTGTCTGTTCTTCATGCTGGTGTCTCTATTGGTTTGATATTTGACAACTCATTCTTGTACATTCGCAATGTTGTGATCGTCTACTGGTGTTATTGTATAATCCACTTCGCATACGTTTTAAGAAATGAGAAGACCAAAGTGGAGAAGAAAAAACAGCAGACAATCAGCCTCAGCCCATCGCAGAAAATTATTAGAGGTTGGCGATGAAATCCTACATAATCTTATCTCTTAATTGCATGTAAATGCTGGTTACAACAACTTAGCATGAATTTTCTTTTGTTTTTCGATTTCCGGAATTCAAAAAGAAAGAAATGAACAGGTATGGCATACTGCAGGTGAGTCCGAACTCAAGGACATCAAGCATGACAGGTGAGTTTGGACTTTTGCTAACTCATCTATGCCCATGCCAGGCCATGTCTTTCTCTTGATGTATCTCCTGGATTGTGAATCTGTCACGCCCCGAACACCGAGACACGTGAACAACCTGCCATGATCATGTAAATGCGACATTCCCAAGTAGTGTCGCCGACCCCATTTAAATTATTATGCGCATGCGGAACGTGCTAAGAAACCCCTGATAAAAACATACGGGATAGGATAGCAGGAAATTCAATTCAAAATCAATCAAACACACTTCCATACATCATCATTCCAGAGTTTACATACACCGACAGGATCCAAAGACTATATGCACCAAAAATGGGTTAGAGTTTAAGTGCATCAAAAAGGGTCAGTTTACACAACATGGATCGGTCCACCAAAACGAGGAACAGTCCTAGGACTACTGGTCGGCCCCGTTCGACGATCCCACATCCTCAAGATCTGTCACCCAAGAGGCCGGGGGCGAAGCGTTGATCACTCGACCGTCGGGAAGATCCGCCACGCCTTCACCCAAAATGGCGTTCATCACAGCCAACGGAATATCCATGCTATCCAAGGGGCCAACCCTAACGCCATCGACTCCAGAACGAAACCAAGCCCTAAACATATACGGTACTCTGACATCCATGGTCACCTGGACCCAGATAAGGGACCTAACCAACTAATAGACCCAAGGACTTCCAAGGTCAGGAGCACTCTCTATCGTCTGGTCAATCTTCGTCGGCATGCCACTCATCTCCGGGGGTACCGCCATCTACGGCCCTGTAATATTTTCCCCAAACTGGGATGAGACTTTGTCTCGGCAAGTTCACCCCTCCTAAACCCCTATTAGAAAGAAAATACGCCCCAAAGTGGTCTAGCCACATAACACAGAAGACTTACATCGCCTTCTTGCCTTCCTGCAGGTTAGTACAGTTCATATCACTCAAACACAAGTAATAATAAGAATGTAAACCCTCAGAACACAATCAATTTCACTTAATTTCGCAATCGCAGCAAGCGTTCCAAATCATCATTATTCACTGCCACACAATGGCATAGCCTACTCGCAGTTCGGCTATCTACTAACATATAGCCAGGCATCGCCTCCTCACCTTGGAGCGCGGCTTCGTCAATATATTGACGGCGTTCCCAAAGGAGCATGGGCTCATAATCAACTGCGACTCGCATCCGTTGTATGGGGCATCCCATAGAGGGGCAATTCCAGCTCAATAGCTCAAGAAAACTCCTCTTAATTATCACACGACAATCTCATAATCAATTCAAGGCACTTTGCACATTATTCACATATTTCAATTACAATATTACTCTTTAAAAGTTCAATCCCGATGCCAAACTCAACATTTGAGATTTTCTAAATAAAATCCATATTTTTCACAATCAACACTCAATTTGCATTAACCACTCATCAATTTCAAATTCTAAATATACATTAGCGATCGGCACAAAATTATGAGCAATTAGGATCAAAAATAATTTTTCAAGTTTTTTTAAATAATAATATTTTTAATAATTTCGGAATATAATATATTATTAAATAATCCAAAAATTTCGAAACATTTATTTAAATCATAAACAAATTCCTTTAAGTCACATCAAGGCTTATATTAAAATAAACCTACTTAACCTTTAAACTAAACATGCTTTACCTTAATTAATTATCTTAATCTAATCCACAACTAAATAGACTAATCTAACCACCTAATCTCAATCAACCTAAGCTAAACATACTTAAGGCATCATTAACCCGCTAATCAAGGTTTAGTGAGCTAAACTCACCGGAATCGCTTTCCAACGAGTCTCCGGCAAAGAGCACGGCGACGCCGACGACAAACCTACACGGATCAACACCAAATGAGAACTAAAAGGCAGCCAAATCGAGCTCGGAAGAGCCGGATCTTGCTGGAAGTTCTAGCCACTGACCGAGCTTGGAGGGAGGTGGCACGGCGGCTGGACGGGCGGAGGAACGGCGGAGGAGGACTGGCGATGACTAGCACGAGCTCCCGGCGAGTTGGGCGGTGGCTCACGGTTGAGATGAAGGCTCCGACGAAGACAAACAGCGGCTCAGACGACTCGACCTTGTGGTTGAAGGGGAGACGGCGACGCGACGGGCCGTCGCGCAGGCGACACACGAACGAGCGACCACCGCGGCGGCGATCACGGCGAACGGTCGGACGGCGAGCGACGAAGAAGGCGGACGAAGGGGACGTCGAGCTGCTCGCGCAAGGGGGGCGAACGGCTAGTTCCTCTTAGCTTTTCTCTCTCCCTCTCTCTCTCTTCCCAAGCTTGAAGATGATAGAGACAATGGGGAAGTGACACCCCACTTTTCCAAGAGCCAATCCCCTCCATCCACTTGTCATCACCCTACACACTCTTGCCCCCACACCATAACATCACTTGTGATGTCACCATCCACTAACTCCAACCTTCCACAACTTTAGTCCAATAGGTTCAATTTCATTTTCCGCCGGGGTCCAAATTCTTGTACATCTAATTTCTTCAATTCCCATCAATTCTCTTCCAATTGAGTCCAAATTAAAGTTCATAATTTAATCCAATGTTCCTAATAGAATTTGCGACACACTAGGACTTCCAATTTCAGAATTCAATCTCAATCTCACGGTTAATTTCACTTTGGCACAATACTAGCGCGACCTAATCTACCGGGTAGCTTTTAGAGATTTTTATGCATTTGACTTGTGGTTGATTAATTCAAGCCACAATGTATATCTTTGACACATTGGCAACTCTCGATTGTCGGGGTAATCTCAAGGTTTCAAATACGGGCACATGGTACCCAATCGATAGAAAAGTTGGTCCAGTGCCGATCGACAAGAATTGTGCAATCCGGTGGAATCACCGACACCTGATCACAGCCTTCGTCGAGCCAACCTATCTCCGATCTCTAATCGACTTTCTATTTGTGCCGTAATGACCCTTGTAGATTATCTCGGTCGAAAGATCGCTTCCTGATCAAATTCTCGAGTCGGGTGCTTTAGAATCTCTTAACGGCTTCACCTGATAGAATAGTTTTCATATGAGTGGCCAACTCAAGGAGAAGAACTATATGTGTGCCAATGAAATGCCCGTCTCAATTTAATGAAATTAGAATTGGAAAATCGGGATGTCACAACTCTTCCCCTCTTATAAAAATTTCGTCCTCGAAATTTAAATTATTACACATCTGAAGTAAAAAGGTATGGGTACAATTCTCTCATCGAATCTTTGGTTTCCCAAGTTGCTCCTTCAGTGCCGTGGTGTTGCCAGACCACTTTGACCAACGGGATGGTCTTGGTGCGCAAAACCTGCTCCTTGCAATCCACTATCTAAACCGGTCTTTCAACGTACGACACCCCGTCATCCTCATCTAATTCCTTAAAATTTAGAACGTGTGCCGGATTAGGTTCATACTTCCTTAACATCGACACGTGAAAGACGTCATGCACTTGTGCCAACCTCGGCGGTAGTGCAAGACGATACGCTAGAGTCCCTATTCTTTCCAAAATCTCAAAGGGACCCACGTACCTCGGACTCAGCTTCCCCTTTTTGCCAAAGCGGGAAGTACCCCTCATCGGTGGCACCTTCAGAAAGACGTGCTCACTAACTTGGAACTCCAATGGCCTTCGACGCTTATCGGCATAACTTTTTTGACGGCTTTGAACGGCTTTCAATATGTTTCTGATGACTGCAATTGCCTCCACTGACTGCTGAACTAACTCTGGACCGGTGATCTTTCTTTCTCCGACTTCATCCCAACACACTAGCGTTCTGCACGCTCTGCCATACAATGCTTCAAAAGGAGTCATCTGAATACTTTGCTAATAACTGTTGTTGTAAGCAAACTCGACTAGATGAAGCTGTTCCTCCCAGCTTCCTTTGAAGTCCAAGACGCAAGCTCGCAGCATGTCCTCGAGAGTCTGAATTGTCCTCTCAGACTAGCCATCAGTTTGCGGGTGATAAGCTGTACTGTACTGTACTGCAGTTTCGTTCCTAAAGCGGATTGTAAGCTCTTCCAAAAGCAGCGGTGAACCTCGGGTCTCTGTCTGAAGTAATTGTAACCGGCACTCCATGCATACGGACCACTTGACGCACGTACAGATCTGCAAGTCTATCCAAACTCAAGTCCCTTCGAACTGCAATGGAGTGAGCCGACTTTGTCAGCCTGTCAACTACTACCCAAATCGAATCATTCCCTCTCTGGCTCCTTGGTAGTCCCGTCACGAAGTCCATCGTGATATGCTCCCATTTCCATTCTGGGATTTCGAGGGGTTGCAGAAGTCCTCCCGGTTTGCAATGCTAAGCTTTCACTTGCTGACATGTCAAACAATTGGCGACATGCTTGGCGATGTCCGCCTTCATGCCACACCACCAGAAGTGTTGACACAGATTCTGATACATTTTGGTACTACCAGGATGAATGCTGTAAATGCTACGATACGCTTATGATAAAATCTCTTCTCTAGGCTCCACATCGTCAGGTACAACCAATCGTCCTTGGAACCTCAATGTTCCATTATCAGAAATCTGAAAATCAGCCTTCCTTTTCTCTACATCCTCTTGCAGGATTTTCTGAACACCCGAATCTGTCTGCTGAAGCATTCTGATTATGACCTGCACTTCCGGCTCGATTCTAAGGGTGGCCACAAGATTCAAAAGGTGGCCTACCTCAAACTTGAAATCCGAATCTCGTGCTCTCTCAATTAGACCCCATTCCCTGAGTACCATCTGAGCAACTGAAGACTTCCTACTCAGTGCATCGGCGACCTTATTCACCTTTCCCGGGTGATACCAAATCTCACAGTTATAGTCCTTTAAGAGCTCCATCCATTGACGCTGCCTCATATTCAACTCCTTCTGAGAAAATAAGTACTTGAGACTCTGATGATCAGTGAAGATCTGGAATCTTTCCCCACACAAATAATGCCTCCAAATGTTCAGGGCAAAGATGATCGCTATTAGCTCTAAGTTGGACGTCGGGTAATTCAACTCGTGAGGTCTCAACTGACAGGACGCATATGCAACAACCCTGCTATGCTGCATCAACACGCAACCCAATCCTTTAAACGACGCATTATTGTAGATTTCAAACCCTCCTGGACCAGATGGAATAGTAAACACAAGTGCGGTAGTTAGCTTATGCTTAAGCTCTTGGAAACTACTCTCGCACTTATCCGTCCACACAAATTTTTCTTCCTTCTTCAGTAGTCTCGTCATCAGTGATGCTAACCCTGAAAACCCTTCTACAAATCGTCTGTAATACCCTGCTAAACCCAGAAAACTTCTGATTTCTGTCACTGTCGTCGGTCTCGGCCAGTTGATCACTGCTTCAATCTTTGCTGGGTCCACTGAGATTCCTTCTCCGGAGATGACATGACCTAGGAAAGCCACACGAGTTAGCCAAAACTCGCACTTACCAAACTTGGCGTACAGCTCATGATCTCTCAAAGTCTGAAGCACTATCCTTAAGTGCCTTTCATGATCCTCAGTACTCCTCGAATACACCAGGACGTCATCGATGAAAACAATTACAAACTGATCTAAGTACTCTCTGAACACTCGATTCATCAGATCCATGAAAGCAGCTGGGGCATTTGTCAACCCAAATGGCATTACAGTAAACTCATAATGGTCGTATCGGGTGCGAAACACCGACTTCGTTGTGTCTTCCTTCTTGATCCTCAACTGATGATACCTTGTCCTCAAGTCTATCTTAGAAAATATCGACGCTCACTGAAGTTGATCAAACAAGTCATCGATCCTCGGCAATGGATACTTGTTCTTAATCATCACCTGATTGAGTTGACGATAGTCGATGCACAAGCGCAAGGAACCATCCTTCTTCTTTACGAACAAAAATGGTGCTCCCCAAGGTGATGCACTAGGACGAATAAATCCTTTATCCAACAATTCTTGCATCTGCACCTTCAGTTCCTTAATTTTTGATAAGGCCATCCGATAAGGAGCTTTAGAGATCGGCTCTGTCCCGGGGGCTAATTCAATCACAAACTCTATCTCTCTCTGGCGGCAAACCCGGTAACTCTTTCGGGAACACGTTTGGGAACTCTTGTACCACTGCGATATCCTCAATCTTTAACTCCTCCACTGTCGTGTTTGTTGGAGAAATCTTCGTGAAGTGTTTTGAAGCTGACAAAACGTTTCCATCAGTCTAGTTTGAAGATTTGCAGACTCTGCTATTTAAATTCTGAAGACCTCCGGACAGCCAGACTCAAGACTGAAAGTCTATCCTCATTGACAGTTTCTAATCCGTTGAAGAAAAGCTATCCAGAACTTGATGTTTCATTAAGGATGTGACCTTATCGACTGGAGAAAATCTCTTGGCTGGATATGACATAACGGAATCCTTTATTTGATCACGATTGATTCGAAGATTAAGGATCCGATGATTGACAAAGTATACTTGGAAGGTTCTACTTATGGAAACCGAGATCCTGATTGTATGGGCGAACAGGATTGATGGGCTATCGACATGTTCCTTTAATAGCTCGAATGATCTTTCTAATTGATTCAGTCTAACGGGTAGATTGGAGGAATTCCTTTGGTAAGTGCCAACGGGTATGATGGCATAAAGGAGTATATAAGGAAGACGTTCCAGTTGTTCGAGAGTGTGCACGATAGAAAAATTCCAAAGTCTGAAGCTCCTTGTTCTTAGTCAATTCATTTGTTGAGCGAAATCTTGTACACAAAAGAGAGTCTATATTCGTGAGAATCCTTGAGGAAGTGTGGTAGAATATCTACACTGTGGAATCAAGGAAAAGCTGTGCTATAACATCTCTTTTGTTCATAGTGAAATCCAGCCGATGGGCTGTCAGTGTAGAAGAGTGGACGTAGGCTTGGAATAAGCCGAACCACTATAAACCTTGTGTTCAATTTTCTCTTCCCTACTCTTTGCTTTACTTTGATCGTATTTCATTTTGTTAATCAAAAGAGAACTCCATTTCTATCGTCTGCCTAGTATCGCTTCCGTATCTCGAGAAATTGTTATTTTTACACCTATTCACCCCCCTCTAGGTGCTTATACTAGCTATCTCAATTGGTATCAGAGCTCGTGTACTCACTTTGTTTGAAGTGTTTTACTTCAGAGTTAAAAATCCATGGCTAGTATGTTGGCTCCAGGGCTGGTAGAAGGGCAAAGCAATACCGGACCACCTTACTTTGATGGAAAGGATTACAACATATGGAAAAACAAGATGAAGGCGTTCCTAAGATCAAAAGATCATCTGGAATGGGACGTTGTAGAAAAAGGAATCATTCCTAAAGATGCACCTGTCTCAGAGAGAGGAAAAGATATTGTTGAGTCTAGTGAAATGACTCAGGAAGAGATAATCAAGAGACAAGCTCTTGATGCAAAAGCAATTTATTCTTTATATTGTGCTTTATCACCTACTGAATATAATAGAATATCTTCTTGTGTTACAGCTAAAGAAGTCTGGGATAGATTACATATTACTTATGAAGGAACCGATTGAGTGAAAGAGACTAGAATCAACATTCTCCTCGGTCAATACGAAGCCTTCAAAATAAAATCAGGAGAATCTATAACCGATATGTTTAGTCGTTTTACAGAAATCGTGAATGGTCTTGAAAATCAAAGTCAACCAATTTATGATCCCATGAAGATAAACAAGCTACTGCGTGGACTCTCCAAGGATTGGAATCACATAAAGACCTCAATCAGAGAGACCCAAAGAATCATGCCACTATATGTTGATGAGTTGGTTGGGACTCTTCAGTCTTATGAAGTGGAACGAATCAATGAAGACGAAAACCCTAAAGGTAAGAAATCCATTGCATTAAAATCTAATGATGATTATGATGTTACAGATTCTGAAGACGATATGGATGATGAGGAGCTTGCTCTCATGATAAGAAGATTCAGAAAGCTGAACAGAAAAGGAAGAAGATTCAATCCAAAGAAACAAAGTTTTCAAAAGCAACAGACCAAGTCTGTTGAAGATGATGAATCAAACAAAGATGTAGTTTGCTTTGAATGTAAGAAAAAGGGACACATTAGATCCAACTGTCCTCTTCTGAGGAAGAAGAAAGGAAAAGCTGAAAAGTATCGAAAGGCTCTTAAAGCAGAAACCTTGAGTGATACAGAGTGTGAAGAAAGTGATGATGATTATGCCAATGTATGTCTAATGGCACAATCGGATTCAGATTCGAACTCCGAGACAGATTCAGATTCAGAAAGCGAATTTGAGGTGAGTAACTTCAAAATCCCTATTAAAGTTTCAAAATACATTGATGAACTGTGTTTTAGTCTTAAGACCTCTCTTAAAAGAATTTCCGAACTCAAAAAGGAAAATTCTGCTCTAAAACAACAGGAAAATGTTTTGAAAGAAAAAGTGAAATGTTTAGACAAGAATGTTTCTTCTCTTAAAGAAAGTGAAGATCATCTTTTAAAAGAAAATGCATTCTTGAAAAATGATATCTCAAATATTTCCAAAAGATTTTCTATAGGATTTGAGAAACTAGAAAAAATACTTTCTGTTCAAAGACCTTATTTCAATAAATCTGGTTTGGGAATAACTGCTGAAACCATTCCTTTAATTGATTTTCCTAAAGTGAAGGAGAGAATCAAACAAAGACCCACAAGAGATGCTTACAAAAATCATTTTAAAAGGACCTTTGTAAAACCAGTAGGTCGCAATGCTCTTAGATGTTCAAAGTGCAATAGTGCAGATCATTTTGAAAAAGAATGTCCTATGGTTTAAAAACCTGTTAAAAAGGTATGGGCAAAAACCGCATATCATACTAACACCAAAGAAAGTTTGAGTTTCTCTTTTAAATGCAGGTCACTATCAAGAAAAATGTAAAATGGTATATGGATAGTGGATGCTCAGGACACATGACAGGAGACTCAAATTGCTTCATAAAACTTGTTCGAGTAAATGGTGGAAAAATCTCATTTGGAGGAAACAGCAAAGGAAAAATTGTGAGATTTGGAACTGTAAAGATTGTAAATCTCACAATAAGCAATATTTCTTTAGTAGAATGACTCAATTACAATCTGCTTAATGTCAGGCAGCTGTGTGATACTGGCATCAAAATCAATTTCAAGAGGGAATATGTTCAGGAATTAGTAAAGATTTTACTCAATCATTCATGGGTCGAAGACATGGAAATATCTACCTCTTGGATGTGAAACCAGATGAATCGCAATGTCTAATCTCAATCCAAGACGAAGCAAGCTTATGGTATAGAAAGCTTGGGCACATCAATATGAAGCAGATAGCCAAAATTTCAGCAAAGAAGCTTGTTCGTGGTCTACTCAATTTATCATACCAAAAGTCCGATCTATGTACACCATGCATATTGGGAAAACATGTAAGAAATTCATTTAAACCAATAAATCAAGTTTCCACTAACCGTGTACTGCAGCTTCTGCATATGGATCTTTTTGGACCAACCAGAACACAGAGCATTGGAGGTAAGAAATACTGCTTAGTAATTGTGGATGACTACTCACGATTTACTTGAGTGTTTTTCTTGGCAAGTAAGTCTGAAACTTTCTCTTATTTTGAAAAATTTGCTAAGAAGGTTTAAAATGAAAAGGGGTATGTTATTTCAAGTATAAGAATAGACCATGGAGGTGAATTTGAAAATCAAGATTTTACAAAATTTTGTGATGAATCTGGCTTTCAGCACTTGTTCTCCTCTCCATATACTCCTAAGCAAAACGGAGTTGTGGAAAGAAAGAATAGGTCGCTTCAAGAAATGGCTCGAACTCTTTTAATTGAAAGCAATATCTCTTCATGATTTTGGGCTGAAGCAGTTTCAACAGCATGTTATATTATTAATAGAGTTTTTCTAAGGCCTATTCTAGAAAAAAAAAAAACCCCCCTTATGAGTTATTCAAAGGAAAGAAGCCTATTGTTTCATATTTTCATGTGTTTGGATGCAAATGTTTTATATTGAAAAATGCAAATGATCGAGTTGGTAAGTTTGAAGAAAAGTCAGATGAAGGCATTTTCCTTGGATATTCAACCTCAAGCAAAATGTACAGAGTCTACAACAAGAAGACTCAATCTGTGGAAGAATCAATGAATGTTAAATTCCAAAATTCTATGCAAAATGAATCCATTCAGACTCATCTTGAAGAATCTGAACCTGCTCCAGACTCTACAAAGTCTAAATCTCAAGAAGCAGCTCAGATTCTGAAAGACCAGCAACAAATGGTTATTGAAGATTCAAATGAAGGAAGTGATCATCAACCTGACAAATCAGCCAGTAACTGGAAGCATAAGTCCAGTCATCCCAAAGATCTTATTATTGGCGACATTAATGAAGGAATTCGCACAAGATCCAAAAGGCGCGAAGAGTCTAGTGCTGTGGCTCTTATTTCTGAAATAGAACCCAAAAGCATAGATGAAGCTTTATCTAATGAAAGCTGGATTAAAGCTATGCAAGAAGAACTCGGATAATTCAGAATTAATGATGTCTGGGAGTTGACTCCTAAACCAAAAGATAAATCTATTATTGGAGCTAAATGGGTTTTCAGGAATAAGATGGACGAGAAAGGAAAAGTCATAAGAAACAAAGCAAGACTCGTGGCCAAGGGATATACGCAAGAAGAAGGGATAGACTATGACGAGACTTACGCACCAGTAGCAAGGTTAGAAGCAATTTGATTATTACTTGCATTTGCTTGTTATAAGAATTCTAGGTTATTCCAAATGGACGTCAAAAGTGCTTTCCTGAATGGATTTATCCATGAGGAAGTCTATGTGGAGCAACCACCTGGGTTTGAAAACCCAAGAAAGCCAGACTCAGTATTCAAACTGAAAAAGGCCTTGTATGGTTTAAAGCAAGCATCTCGAGCTTGGTACGACAGGCTGAGTAAGTTTTTAATTCAAAAAGGCTTTATAAAAGGTAAAGTAGACACTACTCTGTTTATTAAAAGAGAAAACAAAATTTTTCTACTTATTCAAATATATGTCGATGATATTATTTTTGGATCCCCTAATGAAAGTTTGTGCAAGAAATTCTCTAAGACTATGCAGGATGAATTTGAAATGAGCATGATGGGTGAGTTAACCTTCTTTCTCGGGCTTCAAGTAAAACAACTGAAGGAATGAACTTTTATTCATCAAGAAAAGTATGCTAAAGATCTTGTCAAAAAGTTTGGACTGGACAATTGCAAAAAGGCTGATATACCAATGTCAAGTTCCTTGAAGATAGACAAAGATGAAGGAGGAAAGAAAGTCGATCAGAAGTTATACATGAGTATCATTGGCTCACTTCTTTATCTTACAACTTCTAGACCTGACATTTTGTTTAGTGTTTGCATTTATGCTAGATTTCAAGCAGATCCTAAAGAATCTCATTTAAATGCTGCAAAGCGTATTATCAAATATATTGCATTAACTTCAAGCTTTGGTCTCTGGTATCCTAAAATGGGAGACTTTACTCTTCTTGGATACTCAGACGCAGACCTAGCCGGATGCAGAGTTGATAGAAAGAGCACCTCGGGTACCTGTCAACTATTTGGAGGCAGGACAGTGTCTTGGTTTTCAAGGAAGCAAAGTACAGTAGCTCTTTCTACAACAGAAGCAGAGTATGTAGCTCTTGGAAGTTGTTGTTCACAAATCCTGTGGATAAAACAACAGCTAAGAGATTTTGGAATTGAAGACTCATGCACGGAGATTAAATGTGACAACACCAGTGCAATCAATCTCACCAAAAATCCAATTCTTCACTCAAGAGCAAAGCATATAGAGATTCGACATCACTTCATTAGAGATCATATTCAAAATGGAGAAATTTCGATTCAGTTTGTTGACTCAAAGAACCAACTGGCGGATATATTTACAAAGCCTTTGGAGAAAAATCAATTTGAAATCATCCGTTCCAGACTCAACATTTTGAGGTTTGAAGAAATTAAAGTCGAGAGACTCTCAGACTCAGACAAACAAGACTTTGACTGTAAGTTATTCTCTCTCTCGAATCTCATCTTGAAAAGGTACAATCATCAAATGTGTTTGGTTATTGCTATATTTAATTGACATGACTATTGCAATGTTTCCTTTTCGAAAAAAAAAAAAAAAAAAGAGTTATTTTGAAATGACCATTTTCCCGAAAAAGGTAGTTATTTTTTTGAAAATGCATCTTTTCACTTTCCATTACGACGCTTAGTATTCGCTCCTTTCGACTGAGTTATATACAGTTGGTTTCTCTTTGCTTAACTCCAAAAACCCTAAAAAGCACCGATCTTCCATTCATGTTTTCTTCTCTTGTTTAATCTTCGAAAAAGTTGTCATCTTTCTTGGGAAAGTCAAGTAAAGAATCTTTCAAAAACTAAGAAAGATGTCGTCTTCAAGAAAGTCTTCGAGGATCGCAAGTAGGGAACCACGGCGAATGAATGAGGGGCCTACGCACTTCGATCTCACCGAGGAAAAAGAGTCTCCAAATCAGCAGCGGAGCCCACAACATTCTCAACAGCGTCATTCTCCACCAACTAGTCCACAGGGTGTTGGTCATCAACAAGAGGAAGAAATCATTGAAGACGCAGATCCTGTAAGAGTTCAAAGGCCCTCTTTTATTTATAAGCTTTATCTATACTCAAAACTGTTAAAGCGTGGGGCGATAAACCCTAGAAGTGTGGATTTTGATTTTCTTGATGCTGTAAATGTCAATTTGAGAGAAAAGTTCAATTTTCTTCAACTTGAGCAGTTCTATTCTGACACCACAGAAGCCCATGCTGAATTGACTACTTATTTCTATTCGAATCTTAGTTTCTTGGACGCGAATAGATTCTCTTTTAGTGTCCGAGATCAGGACTTTGTGGTGGATATGGATATGTTGGCAGATGTCATTGGGGTTGAGAGAGGAAGATATCAACCTATCAATGTCTCTATTGCTTGTGCTACATTGGAACTTGTTAAGGATAGAAGAACAGAGGAAAAGATTTCCTACTTGAGGATGAGTGCGTTTAACATTCTGCTTCACAAGATTGTGATCAATTGCCTCAGATCGAAATCAACTTCCAAGACTGATGTTTCAAGTTCAGAGGCAAAGCTGATGTATGCCATCATCACTGGGAAAAAATTTTCTCTTCCTCACACTGTTATGTTCCACATGTATAGAGCAGTGGTGAAGGACAGGGGTTAACTTCCTTATCCAAGTCTTGTGACGAAGTTATTCAGATATCTGAATATTCAGCCTCCACAAATTCTTTGTGCTCGATCGTGTGATCATATGGTGGTAGGACTGAAAATTGTGACTAAAATGCGTCTGAAGGAACTAAGCAAGGCGTTGAAGAAATTCAAGGAGAAGACTCCAGTCAAAACTCATCAAATCTCTTCTGCAGCAAAAAGAAAAGGGAAGGAGCCCATGGTTGCTCCATCCAAGAAAAGAAGAGCTCTCATCGTTGAGGATGAAGATGATGAGGAAAACATCACCATTTCTGCAATGGCATTGAAGAATCTGAGTCGTTCTGTTCCAGAGAAAGAGAAGAGAAAGAAGCAGAGGAAAAAGAAATAGAGGAGAGAGAAGAAGAAGAAGAAGAAAGAGATGCTGAGAAGGAAAGAGTTGAAAAAGAAGAAGAAGAAGAAGAGAAAAGAGATCAAGAGGAATGAGAACATGAGGAACACTCTTCTCCACCTGAAGGCATGGAAACAGGGGGAGACCAAGAGAAAAGATGAATGTCCTCATATCCTGCTACCAGTGAGGGAGTCAGTCGCTCTCCAGCAGATCCAGAGGACATTTATGCCTCTCAATTTCCTGAGGAAGGACATGATGTGTCATCGCCAAATCTACGTGATTATGCTGATTTGCCATCGTCTGCCTTTACTCCATCAGATCGTGCCGTAGCCAGTACGCAGACCGATAATTCAGTAGATTTTCGCAGAATTCTGGATGTTCTCTTGGAAATGCGAGGTCAGAATTTGCAGAATGCAGGTCAAGCTTCTTCGGGTCCCTTGAATGATCAGATCCAAGCCCTTTCTCTTCAGATTCAGGCAAATGCTAAGGGTGAAGATGTTACACAACTAAAGGAAGACTTGAAAAGCCTGGAATGCATCGTTCAGTCAATGGGAGATTTCCAGCTTGTTCGTGTTCCCAAGCATTCTTGACTCTACTCCATTTTCATCTCAACCTTTTTTATGCTGACAAAAAGGGGAAGAGATGCGAGATTTGAAAACTTTGAATCTTTACAACTTTTGAACTTTTGAATTGTTTTGATGTTTGAAGATTGTTTTGATGTTTGACTTTACTTTTGTGTCTGGATGTGGACTGAATTTGGATTTGGACTTGACTGCTTATATTAACTACTATTGATATCTTATGGATGGCTTTATCTCATGCAAGACTAACCTAATTTCTATGGTTGCAGAGTCTAGCGTTATCATTCATTAAGCCATTTATCTTTATAAGATATCCATATTTGTTTGAGTAATATTTTGCAGGTCAAAGTTATCCAAATCTGCAGGAAAGTTTTGTCACCATCAAAAAGGGGGAGATTGTTGGAGAAATCTTCGTGAAGTGTTTTGAAGCTGACAAAACGTTTCCATCAGTCTAGTTTGAAGATTTGCAGACTCTGCTATTTAAATTCTGAAGACCTCCGGACAGCCGGACTCAAGACTGTAAGTCTATCCTCATTGTGCTTTCTAATCCGTTGAAGAAAAGCTATCCAGAACTTGATGTTTCATTAAGGATGTGACCTTATCGACTGGAGAAAATCTCTTGGCTGGATATGACATAACGGAATCCTTTATTTGATCACGATTGATTCGAAGATTAAGGATCCGATGATTGACAAAGTATACTTGGAAGGTTCTACTTATGGAAACCGAGATCCCGATTGTATGGGCGAAACGGGATTGATGGGCTATCGACATGTTCCTTTAATAGCTCGAATGATCTTTCTAATTGATTCGATCTAACGGGTAGATTGGAGGAATTCCTTTGGTAAGTGCCAACGGGTATGATGGCATAAAGGAGTATATAAGGAAGACGTTCCAGTTGTTCGAGAGTGTGCACGATAGAAAAATTCCAAAGTCTGAAGCTCCTTGTTCTTAGTCAATTCATTTGTTGAGCGAAATCTTGTACACAAAAGAGAGTCTATATTCGTGAGAATCCTTGAGGAAGTGTGGTAGAATATCTATACTGTGGAATCAAGGAAAAGCTATGCTGTAACATTTCTTTTGTTCATAGTGAAATCCAGCCGGTGGGCTGTCAGTGTGGAAGAGTGGACGTAGGCTTGGAATAAGCCGAACCACTATAAACCTTGTGTTCAATTTTCTCTTCCCTACTCTTTGCTTTACTTTGATCGTATTTCATTTTGTTAATCAAAAGAGAACTCCATTTCTATCGCCTGCCTAGTATCACTTCCGTATCTCGAGAAATTGTTGTTTTTACACCTATTCACCCCCCTCTAGGTGTTTATACTAGCTATCTCAGTGTTCACGATAGTCGCCAGGTAACCTTGGCAACCCTTGCCTAGCAAGTGAGTTGCTTCGAGCGATGAGATTAAGGAAACCGAGGGTCCTCCTCGACTCCCAATAAATTCGAAACTCTCACCCCCTAATGAGTTAAACTGAATCGCCTTGCGATAACAGTCTATTTTAGCTCGTTGCTTGGTGAGCCAGTCCATACCAATTATCACATCGAAATCAAACATGGCTAGGACTATCAACTCTATCATTCCCTCTCGCTCACCAATCACTAACTTACAACCAAGACAACCCACTGTAGCTAACACCTTATCCTTCAATGGTGTAGATATACTAATTACAGACTCCAACAACTCAGGAATTAATTCTACCAACTTAACATATCTTTCAGCTATAAATGAATGAGAAGCTCCAAGATCAAATAAAGCATAAGCAGGTTGGTCGTTCAGTAAGACCATACATGTGATCACGTTAGGCGCATCCTCCGCCTATCCTCTAGTGATTGCATAAGTCATTCCTTGAGCTGGAGGTCGGTTCAACCCACCCTGAAGCATGATCTGCGGCGCGACTCCTCTGTTTTGACCCAACGGTGGCGGCGGCGGCAACTGACGCTATCCCATCTGATTCTTGGGGCAATTCCTGGATATATGACCCTGCTGGCCACACTCATAACAGGCACCTGTCCTAGAGGGACACGGGGCTGAACCATGTCGTCTTCCATATGAACGACACACTCCATGATGGTTGGGTGATTGTTTCCCTATCCCACCCTTCCTCTTGAGTGGAACAGGATATCTTCCTCCAGACATCGGCCTCTTCCCAAACCGATTACCTTCTCTGTTCGAATTAAACCGCGATCCAGATGTGGCGGCTCTCTCATTTTGGTCTTTCTCAATCAGCTGGGCCCGCTTATAAAGGTCATTGTACTCCTTCAAACCTAATGGTACCACAAAGCTCCTCACCTCCGGCCGAAGCCCATCTCTAAACCTTCGAGCTCGGTCTACCGGTTTCTGAACTAACTCAGGGGCATACTGCAAAAGCTCAACGAACTTCGCTTCATACTGATCGACTATCATCGTACCTTAACGAAGACGCTGGAACTCTGTCATCTTCAACTCTCTAGCACAATCACAAAAGTACTTCTCATTGAAGACCTCGAGAAACACATTCCACTCTAGAGCTACACCCTCATGGAACACTATCCCTTTATTAGTCTTCCACCATGTGGCTGCGATCCCCCTCAACTGATAGGCTGCTAGTACGACCTTCTTTGCTTCGATGCACATCAGTAACTCAAAGGCATTCTCTAGCTCCTGAACCCATAGTGCTGCAGCTTCGGGATCTCCCGCTCCCGTGAACGTCGGTGGATTCAACCTCAGAAAATGCTGTACCAACTTCTGCCTAGGCCACCCAGCGGCCACATTCTCAGGTGGGATCTCATCAGGTTCCACTTCAGGTTCGACGACTGGTACGGCGGGAGCAGGTATGGCAGCAGCATTGGCGGCGTTAGCAGCATTGGTGGCAGCGGCGATAGCGGCGGCCTGCTGGTCTAGTCTGTCACCCATCAACTCAAGCATCTACATGATTCCAACAAACCTCGGATCCTTGAGGGCTACTGTATCCTCTGGAGGCGATTATGCACCACTCGCACTGGCCTCAACATGCGCTCTTCCCAAGGCACCTCAAGCACCGACTCTCATCGCTGGCCCACCCCGAAACACAGGGCCTACTGCTTTCTTCCTAGCAGCTCTCAGCACTCGGTCACTCATGCTACAGGCTCAATATAGATGCCTATTTGCAAATTCCAATATCACATTAGAATCTAAGTGACCTCACAACAAGTTAACAAATAGCTAACAATCACTTGCATCAGTATAATAAAAGCCCTTCCTACCAATTATCCCATGACTCCCACGCACCTTGTCACTCCACACATGAACCATGCTCTGATACCACTTAAACGGGGTTGTCACGCCCTGAACACCGAGACACGTGAACAACCCGCCATGGTCATATAAATGTGACATTCCCAAGTAGTGTCGCCGACCCCATTTAAACTATTATGCGCATGCGGAACGTGCTAAGAAACCCTTGACAAAAACATACGGGATAGGATAGCAGGAAATTCAATTCAAAATCAATCAAACATACTTCCATACATCATCATTCCAGAGTTTACATACACCGACAGGATCCATAGACTATATGCACCAAAAATGGGTCAGAGTTTAAGTGCATCAAAAATGGTCAATCTACACAACATGGATCGGTCCGCCAAAAAGATGAACGGTCCTAGGACTACTGGTCGGCCCCATTCGACGATCCCACATCCTCAGGATCTGTCACCCAAGAGGCCGGGGGCGAAGCATTGATCACTCGACCGTCGGGAAGATCCGCCACGCCTTCACCCAAAATGGCGTTCATCACAGCCAACGGAATATCCATGCTATCCATGGGGCCAACCCTAACGCCATCGACTCCAGAACGAAACCAAGCCCTAAACATATACGGTATTCTGACATCCACGATCACCTGGACCTAGATAAGGGACCTAACCAACTGATAGACCCAAGGACTTCTAGGGTCAGGAGCACTCTCTGTCGTCTGGTCAATCTCCGTCGGCATGCCACTCATCTCCAGGGGTACCACCATCTACGGCCCTGTAATATTTTCCCCAAACTGGGATGAGATTTTGTCTCAGCAAGTTCACCCCTCCTAAACCCCTATTAGAAAGAAAATACGCCCCAGAGTAGTCTAGCCACACAGCACAGAAGACTTACCTCGCCTTCTTGCCTTCCTGCAAGTTAGTACAGTTCATATCACTTAAACACAAGTAATAATAAGAATGTAAACCCTCAGAACACAATCAATTTCACTTAATTTCGCAATCACAGCAAGTGTTCCAAATCATCATTATTCACTGCCACACAAGGGCATAGCCTACTCGCAGTTTGGCTATCTACTGACATATAGCCATGCATCGCCTCCCCACCTTGGAGTGCGGCTTCGTCAGTACATCGACGGCGTTCCCAAAGGAGCATGGGCCCAGAATCAACTGCTACCCGCATCCGTTGTATGAGGCATCCGATATAGGGGCAATTCCAGCTCAATAGCTCAAGAAAACTCCTCTTAATTATCACATGACAATGTCATAATCAATTCAAGACACTTTGCACATCATTCACATATTTCAATTACAATATTAATCTTTAAAAGTTCAATCCCGATGCCAAACTCGACATTTGAGATTTTCTTAATAAAATCCATATTTTTCACAATCAACACTCAATTTGCATTAACCACTCATCAATTTCAAATTCTAAATATCTTGTAGTGATCGGCACGAAATTCTGAGCAATTAGGATCAAAATTAATTTTTCAAGTTTTTTAAAATAATAATATTATAATAATTTCGGAATATAATATATTATTAAATAATCCAAAAATTTTGAAACATTTATTTAAATCATAAACAAATTCCTTTAAGTCACATCAAGGCTTATATTAAAATAAACCTACTTAACCTTTTAAACTAAACATGCTTTACCTTAATTAATTATCTTAATCTAATCCACAACTAAATAGACTAATCTAACCACCTAATCTCAATCAACCTAAGCTAAACACACTTAAGGCATCATTAACCCGCTAATCAAGGTTTAGTGAGCTAAACTCACCGGAATCGCTTTCTGACGAGTCTTCAGCGAAGAGCACAGCGACGCCGACGACAAACCTACACGGATCAACACCAAATGAGAACTAAAAGGTGGCCAAATCGAGCTCGGAAGAGCCAGATCTTGCTAGAAGTTCTAGCCACTGACCGAGCTTGGAGGGAGGTGGCACGGCGGCTGGATGGGCGGAGGAACGGCAGAGGAGGACCGTCGGTGACTAGCATGAGCTCTCAGCGAGCTAGGCGGTGGCTCACGGCTGAGATGAAGGCTCCGACGAAGACGAACAGCGGTTGGGACGGCTCAACCTTGCGAGCGAAGGGGAGACGGCGACGCAACGGGCCGTCGCGCGAGTGACATGCGGACGAGCGACCACCACGGCGGCGATGACGGCGAACGGGCGGGCGAGGAGCGACGAAGAAGGCGGACGAAGGGGAGGTCGAGCTGCTCGCACAAGGGGGGTGGACGGCTAGTTCCTCTCAGCTTTTCTCTCCCTCTCTCTCTCTCTCTCTCTCTTCCCAAGCTTGAAGATGATGGAGACAATGGGGAAGTGACACCCCACCTTTCCAAGAGCCAATTCCCTCCATCCACTTGTCATCACCCTACACACTCTTGCCCCCACACCATGACATCACTTGTGATGTCACCATCCACTAACTCCAACCTTCCACAACTTTAGTCCAATAGGTTCAATTTCATTTTCCGCCGGGGTCCAAATTCTTATACATCTAATTTCTTCAATTCCCATCAATTCTCTTCTAATTGAGTCCAAATTAAAGTTCATAATTTAGTCAAATGTTCCTAATAGAATTTGTGACACACCAGGACTTCTAATTTCAGAATTCAATCTCAATCTCACGGTTAATTTCACTTTGGCACAATACTAGCGCGACCTAATCTACCGGGTAGCTTTTAGAGATTTTCATGCATTTGACATGGGGTTGATTAATTCAAGCCACAATGTACATCTTTGACACATTGGCAACTCTCAATTGTTGGGGTAATCTCAAGGTTTCAAATACGGGCACAGGGTACCCAATTGATAAAAAAGTCGGTCCAGTGCCGATCGACAAGAATTGTGCAATCCGGTGGAATCACCCACACCTTATCACATGCCTACGTCGAGCCGACCTATCTCCGATCTCTAATCGATTTGTCTATTTGTTCCTTAATGACCCTTGCAGATTATCTCGGTCGAAAGATCGCTTCCTGATCAAATTCTCGAGTCGGGTGTATTAGAATCTCTTAACGGCTTCACCTGATAGAATAGTTTTCACATGAGTGGCCGACTCAAGGAAAGGAACTATATGCGTGCCAAGAAATGCCCGTCTCAATTTAATGAAATTAGAACTGGAAAATCAGGATGTCACAGAATCCGTCCTTGATTTTCTTTGGGATATAGTTTCTGCACATCTTTATATTACATACATAACCTTTTCAAGATCAATAAAGATTCTCTCAACTCTGATGCTTTGTATATCGAGTCTTCTCAATCAAGGTGGTTTCATATATTTCCGTGGCTTCTCTTGAAAATCATTGGAGCTTTTTAGCATATTTTCGTCTCAATGTTCTCTATGTAGTCATATTCGAGAGTGTTATTGTTGTCTCAGCACTGCAGTTGACATGATATTCCTTTTGATGTAGATTGATACGCCTTGTATACAACTCAATTAACTCAAAAGTCGAAGAAATATCATGATGGCTTCTTACATTGTACGAGCAGTAGATCTATGACTAGGCAGGTCAAGCTCTACAGTCTACATCTCCTTCTGATTTTTACCCTTAAATGATACCAGCTATCTTGTTGCTGGATTAAATTTCAGCTCTTCCTTCCTTTATGAGTTGGTTTTCCTCTTCATGACGTATACCTTTCTCAGCAGATTATGAAAAAAATTTGTCAGCATAAATATGGCTCAGATTATTGAAACCTTATTTGGGTCTTTTACCAGGTTTTCTTGTATGATATGAGCTGGAAACATTTAGATGGCAAGTTCCTGAACAAAGCTGAAGAAGTAAGCCCTGGGGAGATGATGGAATTTCCTGGTCATTTGGTTGAAATTGGCAACAGTGAAGCAAACCATGAATCTTTGAGGGATCTAAATGCATGTGGAAACAGTTTCAATTCTCTTCACAAATCAAATATGCAAAAGCAGCAGCATAATGTTACTAATGTTAAATCTGCTTTAAAAGGTACCTGGAATACAGTTCAATTTGATCCATTTCCTGGTGTTCTATAAATTTGCCCTACCTCCGAGCCTTAAGTCTTAGACTTCCAATAGATTGTTAACATTTTCTCCCTCATTGTTTATATCCCATCGACCCTATCATTCAGCTGCTCTGCAATTGATGTAATTGGGTGATACTCCATACTCACCAAAATGATATTGCAAACACATCGTGATTCGGAGCTTTAAGGATGCAAGTCCAAGGGATGTTCATGAGATGTGGGATGATTTCCACAAGGCCTTGAACTTGCAGATGCCATGAATCAATTCGTTGTTTTTATTTGAAGTTAATACTTTCTTCATTGACCAGATGAAGAGAGTCAACAATTGAAAATCATCATTGTTATCCATGTTATCTCTTTCTTTTCTGTTGAGGAGCATGATTCCCTTCTCTTCATGTTTTGCATGATCTACAATAATTACCCGATTTTGTTTGTGATGCACTGAAACATGTATTCATTAGTATTCTTTCATAAGGGAAAAAAATGGCCAAATGCATCAGAATGGGGGCAAAGGTGAGTATATTAGATGCCAGAATATCAGGGGTAACAGGTCAGATTTTGTTTCATAATAGATAAAAGCTTCACCAAAAATACAAAACTATCTATTGAGTTTTCAGCTTTGTGCTTCACAGAAGGTCTGAGTGTGTCCATTCATTTGGAAAATCCGTAATTCACCTTGACGGGTTACGTTCTTGAGATTTTCCTAGCTCTAGCACTGTGCTCTAGGTACTTAAGAGTGACTCATAAGTACGAGAACTTCATGCAAAAGAGGAGGGCAATGAACCAAGTTACATGGATTCCTCAGGATATTCCTTTATGCTTGAATTTTCTTATGAAGTTTTCATTATTTAGCTAGTTGTTCGTTCTACTCGCCAATAGATTTTCTAATGAAGTTTTCATTAACCAGCCGACTACGTTCTTGATATTGCTGTGTATTTATTGCCTCCTTTTAGCTTGAGGTTATGGAAATAACAAATTCAATAACATATTCATTATTTTTCTTCAGTCGTTTCTGACACACGAGAATGTGAATGTTCTTTTGCAGTCAGTGTCCTTCCTTTATTTTTGTGTTAGTTTAACTGAGCATCTCCTACTTGGAGATTGGCACTTCCCTGTCATGTAGAATGGCAGGTTTTGTACACCACACAAGTAACTCAAAAGGCCAAGAAGTACCATGATGGTTATTTGCAGCTTGAAGTTCACGGATCCCTAGGGAGGCAGGTCATTCCGAAGCACTTTTAAGGATGTTTTCATCCTTAAGCCACTGTTCTTTAAATTAAACTGAGCTGGCTACTTTGTTTGCTGATCCAACATGAATCACTTCATTTTTTTTTTGGATAATGGTTCATTATGTGACCCAAGCATCACACTAATTCAAGTGCATTCAAAAAAGTTATAAGGCCCTAAGCACCCCTTCTTTATAGTCCTGGAATAACTTTTCTGCTCATTATTATATCCCTCTTGGATCATTCAGGTCCCGCCGTATGATGCTAGCAGGAAAGTCTTGGCAAATAAATTTCTTAGGAAAGACGAAGTGCTGGGAACTGGAAAATCACTGGTATTCGATTCTCACTAAGTTGATATTGGGGAGCATGCAGTAGAAGAAAAAGTGCTACTGGGTTTAAATGATCATGAACCACATCGCGCTGCTGGAGAATTGAGGACAGGCCATGGGGGGGGGGGGTGGATGGTGTTAAAGTTGATCAATTGTCATGATCTTATAATCCTACCTATTAAGCTCCGATCGAAAAACCTTCAAACTGGCGAAGAAAGGTTTTGATGTATTATTACTATGTTCGGTTAGCTTTTAACTGAATTTAGTACCCAACATTTACATCTTCATGAAGGTGTTGATATCGATGCTGCCACCAAAAATGGAATAAAAATAGCCAGAATTTTGGGGGACATCATGGGAAATGCAACATCATGTGCAGAGATGGCGATTTATCTTACGCTGGATTTACTCCGAAAGCAAGTATGTTTGATCACTAGAAAAATCTTTAGTAGCTGGGTACTTCATGTGATTCATTCTTATATGCTAAGTCCATCGGTTAGGTATGTCATATGTCGTGCTTCATGACAGGTTGAATATTCTAGCAGTAACATTTTCTGAAATGTGAATGAATCCCCTACTGTTTTGCATTCTCATTCTTTTCTCATCGAAGTTCCAAGTGAATGTTTAACTATCAGTGCCAGTAAATTCTGTTTGAAGCCTATGTAGTTTCTTCTAAATGAAAGTGCGTGGGTGTTTATATCTTCATTGATATACAGGGAAACAGGGAAAAAAAATCGTTCAAATTATACCCCAACTTTCAAAACATAACTTAAAATCCAGCATAAGGCCTACATCTGAATGAAAATGTTCATTTACAATTCAAGTTGACATAAGGCTTCCGATAATGCTTCCTATGTTGGCATGACACCACTTGACGTAAGGGTTCCCACATTAGCATTCGTTGGCTAAATGTTGCTACTGCCAGCCATCTTACTCATAGGTGCATCCACTAAAGGTGTCGCCATCATGGTCGAGCTCCCATTGTGCGACAATCCAGGAGTTGGAATCATTGTTATGGTTGAATTAGAATGGGAACAAGTCACAAAAAATCTTGAACTTTGCCTAAAATGACAAATTTACTCCAAACTTTTTTTTGTGACATGAAAAATCCCAAACTTTTCAATTGTGACATATTTACCCCCATCAATGGCATTTTTATCTTTTTATTCTGTTTTTTCCTTTTCTTTTTTTTTTCTTTTTTTCTTCTTCTTCCCTCCGCTGGCCATGGCGAAGCCGGCGGAGGGAAGTCGGCATCGGGCGAGGGCACCCCTCACTAGACGCAAGCGAGGGCCGCCCGACGCCGGCGAGGGCAGGGACACCCTTGCCCGACGTAGGCGAGGGCGGCCCTGGCCCGACACTGGCGACAGTGACCCTCCCCCGACACCAGCAAGGGCAACCCTCGCCGGACGCCGGCTTCCCTCCGCCGGCCAGCCAGCGGAGGGAAGAGTGAAGAAAAAAAAAGAAAAAAAATTTAAAAAATGAAAATACCAAAATGCTCTATAATTTTGGAGTAAATGTGTCATATAACAAAAGTTTAGGATTTTTTGCGTCACAAAAAAAAGTTTAGGATAAATGTTTCACGGTTGGCAAAGTTTGGGATTTTTCACGTCACAAAAAAAAGTTTGGGGTAACTGTGTCACTTTGAGCAAAATTCAGGATTTTTTGTGGTTTTTTTCCCAATTAGGATTGACTGGATTTCAATTATTAGGAGAAGGAAGCTTGATCAAACTATGCAATTAAGACTCCAATGTGCCTAAATCACAAAAAAAAGTTTGGCAAAGTTTGAGGTTTTTCACGTCACAAAAAAAAGTTTGGGATAAATATGTCACTTTGGGAAAAATTCAGGATTTTTCGTGGTTTTTTCCCAATTAGGATTGACTGGATTTCAATTATTAGGAGAAGGAAGCTTGATCAAACTATGCAACCGAGACTCCAATGTACCTAAATTCATGTACTCATCCTACATAATTGTAAATGTAAATTACCAAAAGAATGTCAAGTGCTATTCACCCAGAGACAGAGAGACAAAGACAGAGAGAGACAGAGATAGAGAGAAGGAAATACTGATAATGACGAGAAAAAACAGGTGAAACCAGGCAAGAGAAACTGAACAAATAATTGGCTTTGGCAAATGTAAAATGTATAACAATTAAAAAAAAAAAAAACCAATAAAGGGCAATCATAAGCCGCTTCTTGTACTTTTACAAAGAAGAGGAGAGAAATGATGAGGAATGGGAAGACCTTTGAGTGAGAAGATTTGAAGAGACCGTCTTCCAGGCATTTAACAATCTCCTTCAGCTTCTGCATTTGAGAGTCATTTATTGGCTGCAGATGGCGCTGTGCTAAGAGAACAAAGCTGAAAAGGGACAGTAAAAAGTTCAATCAGCGAACAATGACTCAATGGAACTGTGAAGGTTAAAGCACAAAAAGAAGTGCTCTAGATTAGATTACATCTTCTCTTGCATATAGTTCTGAGCTCTGAGAAGATCCGTGTCCACACTCAACGCAGTATGAGGGACAACACTGCCTGCAACTACTAAATTCAAGACAACATTGCCACTTTGCTAGGACACCCCAGGTAACTGAGTGCCCGATTGACTAGATACATGCCCCGACGTATCTGCCTGTACATTCATCACATCAATCTACAAAAGCTCTCACTCTTCCTGTAATCATTCAAACTCACTACACATGCCTGAGCTTGTGCCACATACATTAAAACTCTATTCACGGTGAACAAACCACACCCAATACTGCCAGGCACCAGTGCAGACAATTATAACAAGAAATTATAGAGAGCACATGCCTTTGGATAAATTCTGTTTGGCATAAGGCTTGACATAAGGCTTCCTATGTTTGCATTTGTTGGCTGCATGCTGCTACTCCTAGCCATATAACTCATAGGGGCATCCACTGAAGACGTTGCCATCATGGTCGAACTCCCATTATGCGACAATCCAGGGGTTGAAATCATCATCGCCATTGCATTAGGATTGACTGGATTTTGATTATTAGGAGGTGAAAGCTTGATCAAACTATGCAATTGGGACTCCAATGTGCCTATATTCATATACTCATTCTACATGATTGTAATTTTCAAGTAGCAAAAGAATGTCAAGTACTATTTACCGAAAAGAAAGGAAATACTAATGATAACGAGAAAAAAATAGGTGAAACCAAGCAAGAGAAATGAACAAATTATTGGCTTTCGCAAATGTAAAATGTAAAACACTAAAAAAACTCGATAAAGGGCAATCATAAGCCGCTTCTTGTACTTTTATAAAGAAGAAGAGGAGAGAAATGATGAGGAATGGGACCTTTGAGTGAGAAAATTTAAAGAGACCATCTTCCAGGCGTTTAACAATATCCTTCAGCTTCTACAGAGAATTATCAATTGGCTGCTGATGCCACTGTGCTAAGAGAACAAAGCTTAAAAGGGACAGTAAAAGGTCAATCAGCAAACAAGGACCAGTGGAACTGTGGAGCATAAAGCACAAGAACAAGTGCTCTAGACTAAATTGCATCTTCTCTTGCATATAGTGCCGAGCTCCAAGAGTATCCGTGTCCATGCCAAACGCAGCACGAGAGGCGCCACTGCCTGCAGCTACCATATTCGGGCAACATTGCCATTTTGCTGGGTCACCTCAGGCAACTGAGCACCTAACTGACCAGATACATGCCCTGACATATCCGCCGGAACATTCATCACAGCAATCTACAAAAAAGCTCTCGCTTGCTCTTCCCATAATCATTCAAACTTGCAAAGGGTCCATGCATGCCCGAGCCGGTGCAACATACATAAAGAAAAAGAGACCCTTTTCCTAGCGAACAAACCACACCCAATACTGCCAGGCACCATTGCAGACAGCCATGACAAGAGAATTAAATGAATTTGTTTAGTGCATGTACAGCTTCTGATATTAGTGGTTCAGTCGGTCCCTGACCAATTCAGAAATCAGTTATCAATTGGGCTAAATTTTCATTTCAGGAGAAAAAAGAAATTGTAGAGTCGACTACATTAATTATTGGAGTTGTCTAGGCTGAGCAGATCACACATACTTTCAGCTCATGATGTAGCTGCACACTTTAACTTGTTTTCCAAGTTCTTGGAGTTCTCTTCAAACTGATCAAGCTCCTGCAGCCGAACATAATCATCTATTAGTTTTTATTCATTCAAGATCATCTTAATGTGGGCTTTGAGTCACGCATGCAAACAAAAATTGGAAAGTTCCTTATGGATGGCCAAGTGCTAAAGCTCGTTAAATTAGATCTTTTTTGAGATACTAATCTCGAGTGCTGAACTAATAATTTGGTACTTGAGAAATTGGTTGGAGATATACAGTTGGCCACAACTCCCAAATTCCGCAAAACTGTTTTTCCCCCTAAGCCAGCTCTAGCCGACATACTAGGCTTGTCGTAACGCCACTAAATATAATCTACTCTTGTAAGTGTAGGGAAGAGATCATAGTAAAGATGCAAACTTAGTTCAATCTCTATCGATGCTCATTTAGATATTGTTCTAGGAAAGTGGTGCCCGAAATGCTTGTCATTAGCATGAGATTGTGGCTCCATCGGCAAACACACTGGTGGTCCTAAAATCAAACATATCCTATGCACCAACAATCAAGAGTATGCAGAAGCCCGCAGCTGGAGCAACAACTACTTCAACCCACTGAACTCAAAGTCAATTGAGCTGGACACAAGCAACCCTAGTTGGCCTATGCAATTGATATTAGCAACTGTGCATAGATTCGATTCTACCATAACAATGGGTTAAACCTAATTGTATCTTGGTCTACTCATAGGGTTTGATTAAGAGCAACATGCATTCTCCAAGTTGTCCATCTCCATGTGACAACACTGATTTCAATATCTGCTTCTTCCAAGCAAGCAAGACAAGGATAATATCCTACTGATCAAATACAAAAAGGCGTTAAAAAAAATGACATAGATATGAGTACTAACATGATCGCTGAGATAAATTCCATCATAATGATCAAATAAATTTACAGACATTAAAAAGAATATCAAGTCTTTCGAAATGGGCAAAAGGTAAGATGCCATTAGCACAATATAAAAAATCTCTGAAGTGTGCATATACCAGTGCAAACTACCATGCACGACAGAAGGTCCTAAACAATTTGCTCCAACTCTCTTGCGTAACTCAAAGTCTGATTGATAAGCTGCAGGGATGGAATTTCCTTCAAAGGTGCAGATTCCTTTGCCTTCTGGAAATATGCAAACCCAGTCTTAATCTCCCACTCGGGATGTTCCTGCATTCAAACGGAGATAGAAATGTTCAGGCTCCACATTACAGCTTTTTACATGGATATGAATCTATTGTTTACTATCTACATCAGCACTTTTACAAGCACGAGGTTTTAGCACTGAACCCACCAGCCAACTTTGACCCCAGCAGAGTAACAGCAAGGGCCAAATGACAAGTAGATGTGACGAGTGTTTTATATCTGTCTATGATCCCAGAATAGGATAAATTATCATAATCATCGAAAATGATATAAACTAGCAACTCCATAGAAGAGGTTTTATGAGATCCTCCAAAGGTCTGGACTAATGCAGGAGAGTATATTATCCTACTGACTTAATTAGTCAATTAGAATAGAATTCCAGGCAGAGAATTCCAGCTAAAGTCCTCTCATTAATTTTACCTTCTTGACATACTCCGCAAGTTCTTGGTCAGAGGAGCATAGCAACATTTGCCGTGCATCACTAATTGACAAATAGTCATATGCTTTTTCACTACATCTAGCAATTTCATCTCTGTTGTACGACGGAAAAGAACAGAGTAAGTGTGCAAAAAAGAATCTTTAAATGTGACAATCTCACTTCTTGACTAAAACCTTGAAATCTAGATGGGTCACACTTCCTGCTTCTATTGGCATATTGCGATGGTTTATAGCAATTAGTACAGGCCATGTACCCTTGTATTCTAACTGAAAAGCAACAAAAAGCCATACAAGTCTATGACTCAATCATCCCATCAAAAATGCTATACATTTCCAAAAATACCTTCTGTTGCAAATATAGGAAGAGACATATATCTAATTCTATTGATTTCTGATCCAATCGTATCCAGTTGAAGCTAACTTCAAATCTTTTGACCGATTTAGCATCCCAACAATAAAGGCACAGTAATTACCTGACTGTCTTGGCCAGAAGGTCCATAAAATAAACATAAGTCTCATGAGGCATCATCTGCCTAGCACTCAAAACATGATTATAGGCCCCTTCCATGAAAGATTGCTCCAACTCAACAGCATGCTTGATGCAAGGATTCTCTAGGATGGCATATGAAAGCAATTCAAGTTCGGTATGGAACTCAGCTATTCCATTCTGCAAAAGGAGTCTCAACAAGTTGAGACCCAAAATAGGGTACTCTTGAGGAGTTGGTGGAATACAGTCACTGCTCAACCAGAAGAATTCTCAAATAAGTTAACATAAAAATGATGAGTGCAAAATGGTCAATAAAGTGATAAGGACGGGAACTCTTTCTCATTATCTAGCAATTCAGGTCTAATGCCTTATAGCATCTGCAATTGCAGGTGCCGGTGAGTATGAACAAACAATTTTAAGCAACGCCAGGACAAAAGTTACTGTGCATTTGTATAATAACGCTTCAGTTGAAAAAAATCTTGCTCAAAGGCATCTTGATCTTCCATCTTCACACTTATAATAACAGCACGCTCATTAAGTACTGAAGAATTCTTTAGGAAGTCAGGTGACGTGAGGCTTCCACATTCAATTCAGCAACTGAATGACATTTAATCTTTCTCACCAAAACCAACTCTAACTTATGTTGTGCATCTTCTACATAAGTCTCAAGCATTTGCCATGGTCCACTGTGCATGCAAATCCAATGAAAGTGCGGTTTTGCAAAAGATCCTGTGAACCCAATGAAAAGTGAGGTGGCAAAGTCTTTGCACTTGTCAGCTTTTTATTAGTATCGTCATCTTGAAGATCAAGTAATACTACATTGTAAAGATGGAAACAAAACATACATTTTGGAGCAGAAGGGCCTACTGAAAAGAAACAAGAAAAGCCAACGATAATTTTGAAAAAAGGAGGAATAAACAAGAAAATAAGTATTAAGAAATTGGAAACATTTGGGCGGTTGGGAATTCCTCAAATGTTCAGTATTACATCATCATAAGATATGACGAGATCCATCAATGATGGTCACATCCTAACAGCAAGGACTTAATTCATCATAATGCCATGATTCAGAAGAGGCGGACCGTTGTTGCATACCCACCCATTAAATTCTTCCTCTTGCTCTTTCCCAATCCGTCAGAAGTATTGATTAAGCAAACTAATGATGACTTTCTTCTTTTGCAGCAGGAGGAACATCATTTATCAGAGAGGGGCAACAGCATTTAGCAATGATTTTACCATGCAAAGGCTACATCATGGATCACTCAAGACTCCACCAAATTGCAAATCCCAGATTCATTGATTCTGCTCAGTCTTGAGAGTTTTATGCAGCAAATGTAGAAAGCGAAATCACATGTTCACAGAGCTCATTCCAGAGTATAGGAAAAAATAAGGGGAAAAGACATTTCTTATATGATTGTCCTATGCCGTCTCTTCGGAATACCATCGTTCAGGAGCAAGCACAAGCCCACAGCCAGTGGCTATTTCAACCTACTGAACTAAAAATTGAACTGGACACAAGCAACCCTAGTTGGCCTTCCTATGTCAATGTCATGCTTTGCAACTCTTTGATCAACGGAGACAATTGATGTCACCACGTGTGCATATATTTGATTCTACTATAACAGATTAAACCTTATTGTATCTAGGCCTATTCATAGGGTTAGATTGATTAAAAACGACGTATACATTCTCCAAGTTGTCCATCTCCATGTGACTAGACTGATTTCGGTTTCTGGTTCTTCCAACCAGGTAAGCCAAGGAAAATATACTACTGATCAAATGCCAAATTGTATTCAACAACAAAATGGATATGATTACTAAAAATAAGTATCAAATTTCTCAAAAAGAGCTAAAGGGATGAGATGCCATCAGCATAAAATAACCAATCTTCGAAGTGTGCAAATACCAGTGCAAACCACCACGCACCGCCGCAGGTTCCAAACAATCCGCTCCAGCCCTCTTGCGTAACCCAATGTCTGATTGACAAGCTGCAGGGAAGGAATTTCCTTCGAAGATGCAGATTCCTTGGCCTTTTGAAAATATACGAACCTGCTCTTAATCTGCCACTGGGGATGCTCCTGCATTCCAACAGGTAACATACATAATTGTTCAGTCTCCACAATACAGCTTTTATGTGGATAAATTCTTTCACACACACTCTGAAAAACTTTTTCAAGCACAAGGTTTCCATACTGAACACACCTTGCCAAGTTCGAACTCAGCAGAGCTACAGCAAGGGCCTAATAACAACTAGATGCACTACGTGTAAGTTTAACATCAGTCCTTGATTCCAGAAGAAGATAAACAATCATTATAGTTGAAGAGGACATAGATTAGCTACTCAATAGAATAGATTTTATGAGATCCTTTGAAGATCTGAACTAATGCAGGAGCGGATATTATCTTTTTGACTAAATTAGTCAATTGAGAATAGAATTCCAGGTAGAGAAAGCTAAAATCCTCTCAAAATATTTACCTCCATAATATATGCTGCAAGTTCTTGGTCGCAGAAGAAGAGCAACATTTGCCGTGCGTCACCAATTGACAAATAATCATATGCTTTCTCGCTACATCCAGCAATTTCATCACCGTCGTTCAAAGGGAAAGACTAATGTGAGCACACACAAAAGAATCTTTAAGTATACCTTGCAGTCTTTACATGTAGGAGACTGGGAGATGCAAAATGCACGGTTGTATTTCTCGTCATCGTTCATCTACATACAAAGAAATCAATTGCACAAGCCGAAAGCAACGCGCCCATTTCAGATAAATGTACCCCAGTTCCTACTCCACATCCGCATTTCGTCAAACACCTGACCAGCACTATGGAAATGATCGGATCTCCTCTCCTCTCCTCCCCTCTCCAAGGCAGCAGCTTCCTTCCAACGATGACTGTCTTCCAATGCCACGACAAGCGACGACTCTTATTTCTTCAGATGCCTCCCCCATCTTAGAGAAGCAACGAATTCGCTCCTCCTCCTCCTCCTCCTCGCGGCGCTCGCGAGAACTTTGCTGTCTTCCATAAGCAAAGTCGGTGGGTTCTCTCGACAGCGAGTGTGAAACAGCGGATTCCACCCCCACACTGATTGGGAAATCCTCAGGGATGAGAGGGAAAACGAAACGAATGACGATTTATGATGGAAAAGACGACATGAAAAATAATACTCTCTATTTTCACTCATAATATATGAGATTAGATATTTATTCTGGGTGGGGGCCCACCCCCACAAGTGACAATAACAAGCTCACGCGCCCCCCTCCCTCTCTCTCACCCTTGGCCACCCACATCTTGTTCCACTCCTTGAAATATTCGTCCCCACCGTCATATGTAGAGACATGAGAAGGTATCACCCTCAAGTTGGGACAACCGAAGATCCCTAATCGAGAAAGATGAGGCACGGCTCCTTCAGCGGCCCTCCACTCCTCCAAATTCGGTAATACATAAAAAATTAACTGCTTGAGTTGAGAAAAGCCCCCTGCAGAGCAAACCATTTCCTTTCCCATGAAAGCCCAACATCCTAGTATGAGAACAACCAAGTGAGGCAATTTCTCCAATATTGGCATTGGATCTTCTTTGAGTTGAGAATGTTGTAAGACTAGCTTCCTCAATTGCTGGGATAGACTCTTATGTTCTGGTAACTTCTCTATTTCTCCAGTAATGGACAACTTACAAGAATGAGAATAGTTTGACATTTTACTTAATTCACCTTCAGTCCATAAAAAATCGAACTTTCTAAAATAAAAAGACGAGGATTGAAGATGTTTTAACTTAAATTCAGCAAGTTGCAAAAATATCTCCAACTCGATAGGATCATACAGGTCAAATATAGTCAGTTTTTGCAGATTGGTAAACTTGCCTATATCGTTCACATCACATTTCTTCGAATCAAAGTTTTTCAATGTCTGTAGATTCTTTAAAGTGTCAAACCGCAACTTCTTTCGACCCCCATGAAATCTCTCCTTGATGTCAAATTTGTAAGGAAGACGGAGATACCTCAACCTTCTCATCTTCCACAACACATTTGGCATGGTTACCTCAAAACATAAATTCACAAGTAGATCCAAGAATTCCATACATACAAGGTTCCCCATAGATTGCGGCAAGCTGTTAAAGCTACTACTTGCCAAACTTAAGAATCTTAAATGGACTAGGTCTCCCACTGATTTAGGTAAGCTTCTCATCACATCAAGGTTCTCTAGTTTCAGAACTCTGAGACACTTATAGTCTTTGAAAATAGATTGAAATTGCTTCAACTTCCATTCGACACCTCTAAAGGACATGAGAGTTCGAAGGTGGACTAAAGTCCTTCTTGATGCTTTTAAGCTCGGAATCACATTTCTATTAAGAGAAAGCCTTCGTATTTTGCAACTTGACTCGACTTTTATTGCCATTGAAGCAGAACAATTCTCCGTCTCATTGTCTTGTTGAACGTTAAGAATGCTTAGAAAACTCTCTTGTAAAGCCTTGGAGATGCATAAGTCTCGAATTAGGTCATGGAGGTGGTAGTTTTTTATCTTTCCACTTAAATTGAATCGCACCTGAACCATTCCCCTATTAACCAACTCTGTTAAATATTGCTCTGCTACCTCTTCCACTGAAATTTCTCTCTTTTTGTCATATGCATTCAACATCACAAAGCCTTCAGCAATCCACATGTAAAGAACTTTGGTTGCAGGGATTTCCGCATCCTCAGGAAAGCTACTCAAATAGAGGAAGCATGGCTTTAGATGCCATGGCAAATCGTCATAACTTAAGGCTAACACTTTTGATACGTCACTCTTATCACTAAAATGCAAATTGATCTTTTCGTGAATTGTCTTCCAATCGTTGACGGCCAACAGTCCACCAAGCACAATGATAGCCAAGGGTAATCCTGAACACTTCTTAAGGAGTTCATGTGCTAACTTCTTCATCTCTTCAGTGATTACTACACAATATCAAGCAACAAATTGCAACTCAACAATCATAGGAAGATGCAACTGTAATAAAAAGATTACTTCAAGGATGAATATATGCTTTTAAATGTATAAGTAAGACGCTATAGTTCTTTATAATTTGTGGTTCATTTATGTTTTTGTAAGGGGAAAATAGGGACAACAACAAAGCTCTTACGCCTATATGCCTCCATCTACGCCTTGGAAAAATCAAGAAGTCTTTGTGGCTTGAATTAAGTGACTCAAGCAAATGCAAAACAACAATAAACCTACTTGATGAAGAAATATGAAAGCAGCACAAGGACATTGATCTCCCATAACTTGAATGTGCTACTAAACTCTTGCACAAATTCTAATGAAATCTTCATTTGTTGCATAACGAGTCATGATTTTCCTTATTAATCCCTACTTTTATTGTTAAGCAACTATTCACAAATGTAGAAATGGTGGACTTGAGATGAAGCCTACGGAAGAAGTAACATAGCTAGGCTTCAGATTATTTCATAAATCCTATCAAAATCGCTTATTATGTTGGCCTTATAAAAGCCTCTTTGATATTTAACCTCATTAGAGGAAAGGAGAAGCAAAGTTTTGGATGTTGGTTTAGTGGTATAACTATTAGCTATTAAAAACAAAAGGGGCATTTGATTCCCCAAATATTGAAATTATGGTGCCTAATACTCATATTTCGATTATTTGAATTCCACTGTAACTATCGATTCATAAATTGCTAAAGCTTTCAAAGGCAAACTAAGCAATGAAATACCTAGTAATTTGTCCCTCCGTCTTTGATTTTTGCGATACCTTCTACAGCTTGGCCCGCAACAATACCTTGACCAACTCCAAGTCCATCATAAGAAGAAATTTCAACAGCTAATCCTACAATGATAATCGAAGCACCATAAATCAAAATCAAACGGGCAATATAATCTCTTGAAGCTACTATATGTTAGGATAATAACCTTAGAGAAGTCTTACCTTTTGTTTCGAGGAACACCCACTTCTTTAGCAATCCCAACTCTCTTCGTCCGATAAGCACCGAAGTTCATGGAGAAAACCTTGACGATCGATATACTCTGCTACTTCTCTATTGCGGGTTGTTATCAATAGCTTGCTTCTCATGCCCTTGATCGGGAATGCGGCTTGAAGACTATCCCATGCCTCTTTGGTCCAAATATCATCAAGAACCACAATACATCTCTTCTCTTGTTGGATCTCGTATAGAGTTTTGAACAATTCATCATCCATCATCTTCATAACCTTCTCTCTTTGATCAGGGATCAATTTAACGAGAATTACCACCAAGATATCCCTCGGATGATATTCTTGAGATACACAAGCCCAAGCGATACCATCGAAAGTGTTCTTCACTTTGTCATGGGCGATGACTTTCTTGGCGAGTGAGGTCTTTCCCAGACCACCCATTCCCCATATAAACATAACTCTCTGCTTTTTTCCATCATTCGACAGCTCTTTCACCAATTCCTCAATACTATCTTCCCTCCCAACAAAATCCTCCTTGAAATGGTCATAAGTCCGTTTCGGCATCAAAGCTCTCGCTCGTTCGCGTTCGCCTTCCCTCACAGATAGTATGCCACAATTCTGCATCCTCCTTCCAATATCGGAAATTCTGGATTTTAAGCTCTCAATCTCTGTCCCCACCCCATGAACCTGCACGCATGAGCACTTCGCCATGAAGCAAGCATACGCTTTGATGATGTTTTGTCCCTCCTTCAGCGCGGCTTTGAGGATGTATCTCTCGATGACATCCTCGGCATCATAGGCAAAGTCTCGGAGTTGTGCGACACATTCTCCAACAGCTTCGTTGTGCTCTCGTCTCGCATCCGCATCCCTCAGCAAGCACTGGATCAGCTTCAACTCCCTTTGCAGGTCCTCGACCTTGCCCTCCAATCCACTCAAGAATTTGGCCTCGTCGATGAGCAGGTTTCCCATTGTCTCCACCGCGAACGAAACAACAGACTCGGCCATTGGTATTCACCACTCGATAATGATCAGTGGAGCTTATGGCAGAGATTTTGCGGGTGCTCAATTGCTAGCTGCCGTCGGTCTTGGGTTAGAGTTAAAATAGGCCGTTCAAAAAGAAGCTGCTATTTCATCCGCCCTGTGACATCGGGAACGAAAACTTTTTTGGCTTCACATAGGCTGATGGCAATAGTTCAGCATCATAATTTTTTTAAAATTGATTTCACGCGGTTTCACATGGGCTGATGGCAAGAGTTCAGCATCATATATAATATGTATTTTCTGGATTGGTTTCCCATGGGCTAATCGCGGTAATTCACCATCATATTTTTCGTTTTGTGTGAAGTCAAAAGGAGTCAAATTTTTGTTTAATGTGCAGTCAAAAGGAACCATATTTTCGTTCGGCGTGCCCTCAAAAGATGGGTTTCACATGGGCTGATAGCAAGAGTTCAGCTTCCGGATTAGTTTCCCATGGGCTAATCGCGGTAGTTCACCATCATATTTTTCGTTTTATGTGCCATCAAAAGGAATCAAATTTTCGTTTAATGTGCTGTCAAAAGGAACATATTTCCGTTCAGTGTGCCCTCAAAAGATGGGTTTGACATGGACTTATGCTTCTTTTTCTTTTTTTTTTTTTGGGTCAGACATGGACTTATGCTAATAGCAACTTTTTTGTTTCTTGTGGTGGGAAAACAAACCATCACAGATGTGTTATCCTGGTCCGTACCATCCCATGGACGCACCCACAAACCGGCGAGACTCGTAATGTTAATTAAATCAACTCCTCAAAATAAGGGTAAGTTGTGATGATCATATAATTTGAAAACTCTATGTATTCACTTCTCTCATAACCACTCATCATGAAAATAATGAAAATTTTGAGAAAAAGGAAAACCTCCTTACTTGAAGATTTAGCAAAGTGCTTAAGCCATTTTGCAGTTAGTTGATAGTTAGATGTTTTGATTCGAGATTGTAAGTGTGGTTTCTACGATATCGTTTTAAAATTTATAATCCAAAAGCTTAAAAGTAATAAGTTATATGGAGGAGGACCACATGTTTATAATCACAGCTTTATAAGAGAAACAATTTTGAATACTTTAACATGCAATTGCAAAATGCTATGTACTCCTTTATACTAATGGATGATATGTGTAATTTGTATTATCTATTCTTGTAAAATCCAAAAAAAAAAATTAGTGATAGGTTGTTGCATTTGTTTTTCTTTTTTTGATGATCCAAGGGCATAGGCATAGAAGTTGATTTATCTAGAAGCCCATGGAACACTATATAAATCCCCCAATCCTGTTAAGTTCAGGCCTTTGACGAGTATAGGTGGTCAAATTCAAAATAATTTATATGCAATTGGTGAAATTTAGTGGGCAACCTCTCAATTGTGACGTGGAAATTTCTTGATGCCCAAACTGAACAAGAGAGCTGTCAAAATTACCAAGATTTTGCAGATCAAAAAGCTTGACATGTTAATGTTTAATCCTAATTGGAAATTGAAACTTTTTGTTTGAGATTAGGTTCAGAAAAATTTTTACAGAACCCTTTTTGTGGGAGATCAGTCCTTTCGTGCGGCTTTCCAATGGCGTTAACAATGTTTCCTCGGTGTTGCATACGCAGATTCAGTCCTAAATTTGGGACGGACTTCCTTTCTTGTAAATTCCACTACCTGACCAAGACCAACCTCCTCATATGCAGGGGTATATACTTCCTCAACGTCGTTAGATTCCCCAAAGAATATAATCGCAGCTTCTCAAGAGTCTGAATAGGCAATGCGGAATTTATCAGAAAAATGGAGATACCCCAAGAGTATACAATACATCTCTTTATAAACCAATCTTTATAAGTAGAAGTTGTTTGTGAGAAAGAATTGGATGAACATGATTAGCCTTCTCGATGAACATGCAAAGTACTCAGCTTTCGTTGCAAGTCATCAGCAAGAGTATATAATACATCCCTTTGTAAATCAATTATATCTCTAGCATTATTCTTTAAATATAATAAAAACTCCAAGACCTTGTAAAGTAACAACTGGGGACCATAGGAAGAGTCAGCCTTGATAAAATAAGCCTACCCATTTAATTTTATAATTTTTATCGACAAAAAGTCTTAATGGGAACTTCATCAAAATTCTTGACATAAACACGAAGACAGGACATATTTTTCACTGTACTAGAAATGAAATGCAAGAGATTTCTCCTTACAAATTGAATTTTATGAATGAGTGCTTCAAATACTTGTTATGTATCCACTCAAAAAATATTTCATTTTCAAACCATTGTTTTCTTGTGTTATGTATCATTAGTACATTGAAAATGAAATTTTTTTTCGTTAGGTATGATTAATAAGTATTGGGGAATGATTCCTTAATAAGATCCTAATAATAAATTGATAAAAAGCTATCGAAAGTGGGCGGAGGAAGGATTGTCCCTCTTCCCTCGCTGCCTCTCATTGCTTCCATTCACATGTTTAGAGAAGGTTTTCCATGACATTATGATGCGACCTCTCCCTTTTCCCAGATTCAATGATTAGCATCCAAAGGGGCAAAGAAACAACTTCTACAGGAAATACTTTTGCCCGGACAACTGTGAGAAAAGAAATTGTAAAGAAAGACCAACGCACATGAGAGGGTAGCCAATAAACAGAATCTGTCAAGGAAAGACAACGAAATGAGCAGTTGGAACGGGGAATTTATTATAGGAATCCTATAAAGAATTGCCAAAAAAGAGAGAGGTTGCTTCTTGCTTCATGCTTCACGTTTCGACCACCAATTGCTTTGTCTCTTGTTTTTCTCTTTAACTTTTTTGTCTTTTTGGGTCCCTTTGGTGGACAACTGCACGAAAAATTGAAAAGAAAGACCAAAGCACAGGAGCTGAAGAAATTATAAGAACTAAGAAGAGACCTGAGAAGGTGCCTCAATGCTTCAACCACCGTTGCTTTGTCGTTTTTCTCCATGTTGCTCGTCCCTTCGTTTAAGATATATTGGAAATGCCAGTTGGTCTTTTCTTAATCACGGTTTTTCTTTTTTCTTGTTGAGTTTATTTTTTACGTCATTGTTCATCCAAACGCAAGAATTGAACTATCCAAACCCAGAACAACATGCCGCTTCTATTACGTGAGCTCGAACACTGTTTCAACTCACATGGGCATTTTGTCAAGAACCTTGCAGGGAGTCGAAAATACTCGGATCTTCCCTTTTTTAGCGTCGACTTTGACGCGATGCCATGAGCAATGACTCTCATTTCAACTTGTCTTGCATCAGCGTCCTTCGAGAAGCATTGGATTCACCTTCGCCTCCTCTAGCATGCCCTTCACTTGTCCCCTCGCAACCCGCAAGAATTTTGCGTCTTCTACGAGCAAGTGACGAGCTCACTCTACTGCTAGTGGAATTAAAGAGAGATTACGCATTTGAAGACCACAAGGATGAGAGGGAAAATAAAAGTTGGCCCCTAAATTTTTAATTACCGTTCAATTAGTCTTTGAAATTGAATTTTGACCAAATTGGTATTTGTACTCTGGTATAACCTAATTAATCCTTTTAGCCGATACATAATTTAACTTACTCCAAGAAACCAATCTGAAGCCATAAAATATCAATTCGCTAGAAAGGTCAATGAGCAACATTGGAGCCATCCAAGAGCTACATTGGGCCATAATTCTTGTTTCCAGAAATTACTAGTCCACTTTGTTGAAAGATTCAATTAAAAGTAAAAATTTTAATCCCTGCATTCGTTTATAGAAACATCCGTCACTTTATTACTTATGCGTACTCATTCCTTTTGAATTTTCTCTGTATGTTCTTCAATTTTAAACCCCATCAATCAATTATAAATTCGTTATCTCGAGAGTCAAAATAACCCTCAGTTGAATAGGAGTCGAAGATTTTTTTTTTCCAGAATTACAATTAAATAATCCACAAGGATGATGGGGAAAATGAACATGAACAAAGAGGGCAAATTACATAATGAATAAATTACGATAATTTATGCATGAGTTTCGAAACTATAATACTCAATGACTGAAATAACGCGGTCAAATTTCTAGTTCATTATTAAGAAATAAAAGGCATGCTTCAAATATAAATATGATACAATCAATTTTAGAGATGATTCTAATTAAGCCGAGCTTGAGGTAGCCATCTAACTTGTTGCCTGAGTTTGAGATCCACAATTAAAGATGGTACTTTCATTTAAGTCAATCATCAATTCCATTGTTTACTTTTCAATTAACAACAAGCAAACCTTTGAAGACCCAAGTGCTTATGGTAATTTGTTTTCCAAAAACATTCTTTTCTCAAAATTTGATCATCGATTCTTCAACTAATGGCTTCTCTTCATTCACATCCAACTCTCTTGAACCATTGAGCATCTCACGCATCTCACTCAAGCTAAATGCCTCTTCTCACATAATTCTGCTCATGTTGCTACATACAAATGCTGAAAGTAATGGAGTAAATAAGGTACGGTGCTGGTGCAATGATTTTTCAAACAAGTGATGATAAAATGGAACATCAATGGAATGCATTCATTTTATTAAAATTAAATACGGTATACATGTTAGTACTTGAACTAAGCTTGTGTAATGATTTTTTTCACACTGTTGGTGTACAAAATTAAAGTCACAAAAAAAATAACGAATTGCGGTGTTTCGGACTTTACATATCCCACTTTTTCTGGACAAACAACTGGAAATATCGATTAAATGTTTCGTCTCATTAGCCATTGTACTAGTTCCATCAAGCTTCATTAATGGAATTTTCTTTTGTTATAAGTCAATAATAGCCAGCTTCACATTGAGAAGCCTAAGTGAAGGGAGAGAGACTATAATCTTGGCATTGGATTTACCATCTTTTCACTCTAAATAATGCAAGACCTTCTTAACGCGCCGTGGAATTTTGCATGGCAAAGTTATCAAGCAAAATCTAATTGTCGATCTAATGGTGAGGGTTTGTTGTCTCCCGAACGATGATGCATCTCTTGCACATCCAACGGTAAAGAAGGGGCACAACTTTTTGGCCATTCAAAGAGTCATGTCAATTTCCCTTCTACACTTGGCTATGAAGGCGTGAGATCTTGTGTTTAGAGATATATTAAGTTTTTAATCATCAGCACAACTTCTTTGATGCACAAATCCAGCACTTATTTTGGAACATGAAATTTTCCCTAGCTTTTCCCCCCTCTGTTTTGACTATAATTTGTACAAATCCAGCTCTCCTCTTTTGATATGCTTGAAGCATATCACACATCAAATCAGATAACCTATGTACCGTGATTCCTTGACATTTATAAAAACATTATATCTCCATGTTGCAACATGACAATCACAAAATTTCATTCTCTATACGTCTGGCATAGGGCGCAAGGTAATATTTTTCATTAAAAAAAATCTTTTATGATTTTCCTATGTTGTCTAGCCAAAGTGGATCTTGCAAGATGGCTTCGGAATACCAACAATCAAGAGTAAACACAAGCCCACAGGCAGTGCCATGGCTATTTGAATCCTACTAAAGTAGAACTTAATTGATCTGGACATGAACAACCTAGTTGGCCTATTCCTACGTCAATGCCTTACAACTCTTTGACCAATGAAGACGTGTCATCAAGTGTGCATAGAGTCAATTCTACTATAATAACAGGTTAAACTCAATTTTGTCTAGGTCTACTCATGGGGTTAGATTGATTAAGAGTGACACATGCATTCTCCGAGTTGTCCATCTCCACGTGAGAACACTAATTTTGATATCTACTTTTTCCGAGCAGGTAAGACAAGGAAAATAGCCTATTGATCAAATGCAACATTTTGTTCAACAAAATGACAAGGATAGGAGTACTAACGTGAATTACCGAGATAAATTCCATCACAATGATCAAATGAAGTTCCAGGCCCTAGAAAGAATATCAAGTTTCTTGAAATGAGCAAAAGAGATGAGATCACATTAGCACAAAAATAACCAATCTTTGAATGGTGCAAATACTAGTGCAGACCACCACGAGCGGCAGGTACTAGACAATCCGTCCTGACACTCTTGCTCAACCCAACGTCTGATTGATAAGCAATTTCCTTTGACGGTGCAGATTCCTTTGCCTTCTGGAAATATACAAACCAAATCTTAATCTTCCACTTTGGATGTTCCTGAATTCCAACAGATATAGAAACGTTCAGCCTCCGCGATACAGCTTTTTACGTGGATTAATTCTCCAATGCACTATGAATCTTTTGTTTACTATCTACATCAGCACTTCCTCAAGCACGACGATTCCCTACGTAGCCAACCCTGTAGGCCAGACAACACGTAGATGTGGTAAGTGTAAGTTTTGAATCAGTCTGTGATTCCGGAATAGGAGAAAATCATAACCATTGAAAAGGATATAAATTAGCAATCCCATAGAAAAGGTTGTACGAGACCTTTCGAAGGTCTGGACTGACGTTTGAGAGTATACTATCCTTCTGACTTTATTAGTCAATTTACAACAAAATTCCAGGCAGAGAAAGCTAAAATCTTTCATCGCAGGATTCTAGCAACATTTGCCGTGAGTCACCAATCGACCAATTTTGTGGAGGAAAGGCAGGTGTAGATTGTGGAGGCTGCAAACTCCGTCTCTTTCTCTACTTCACCAGTCCCCACTTGCAAGTACGTCAAGGTCCCCGCCTTCTCTCTCTCTCTCTCTCTCTCTCTGTAGCAGGAGTTACAGCTTCACATTAAAGGAAGTGGAGGGAAATGGGGACGGAGTCTGGTGAAGAAGGCGTCACCCATGTCCTCTTTTGAGGGCCTAACTTCCTGGCTTCTCACAATTACGTCGAAGACTCAAGCCAATACCTATTTATCCAGTTTCAGACCATTTTTACCCAGCGTTATATGATAGAAAATGCTTGACGTTCCACTTTCTTCAGGCGGAAGTGGTTGATCGAGTTACCTGGATGTGTTTAGAGCGGTACAAAGGGATTTGATTGCATCACCTTTGAGCTCTCGACGCTGTCCAATTATTTTCGCATCCATTGGTGGAGCCAGATTTCAACTACCTATTGCACTGAAGTGATATCCCATTTCTGCCTCTGACCATTGTAACATTGTAGAATTGTACAATTTGAGGCACTGTCGTAGTTATGAAAGTTTTACCTGGCTGAAATAAAAACCAATATGCTCTTGTCGGGGTCCTACTTAAACTTGCTGGAACGATCCCATTGTCGCCAGCACATGCCTTTGGATAAATAACAGACTAGGAATAAAAAAGCATGTTCAACTTTGTACGTTCGTTTTGGTCTTATGTACAGATGTCAATGTATCCTCGTTAATTAGTGTGCTTTGGTTTATGGCAGCGTAAGGACTTATTGTTTCATGTGTTTCCAAATTTTGTCTCTAACTGCACCTTGAAGATCATTCATTCATCTGTTTTCCATTTCTGCAGGTCAATAAGGCAGTCCTTGATGATGTGCCACATATTATAGGAAACTACCATATTTGTGTGGTTAAGAACAAGTGCCTCGACTCAAACCATAGCTCGAGCGAAACAATTGAAGCTTGTACTGCAATTTGGTGTCAGTCTGGAAGGCGCCTGCCCTTGTTTGCTTGAGTCTGTGGGGCTTGGTTTATCTTGTCGGTATTATCACTATGTTCCGTTAGATCTTAATTGAATTTAGTACTCGACATTTACATCTTTATGAAGTTGTTGATATGGACACTGCCACCAAAAATGGAATAGAAGTTGCCAGAATTCCAGGTGACATCACGGGAATGCAGCATCATGTGCAGAGCTGGCTATTTATTTTGATGCTGGGTTTACTTCGAAAGCAGGTATGTTTGATCGCTAGAAAAATCTCAAGTAGCTGGTACTTCATCTGATTCATTCTTACATTTTAAGTCCACAAGGTTTAGTTTGTCACATGTCGTGCTTCTTTTAGTTCCATCATAAGGAATGACATGAAGAATATTCTAGCTGTAACATTTTCTGAATTGAAATGAATTCCCCACTGTTTTGCACTCTCATCCTTTTCTGGTCAAAGTTCCCAGTGAATGTTTGATCATTGGCACCAGTAAATTATGTTTGAAGCCTCCGTAGGTTTTTTCAAAATGAAAGTGCACAGGTGCTTATCTTCATTGATATACTGGGAAACAATCGTTCAAATTATACCCCAATTTCGAACCATAGCAAGACATCTTGCATGAGGCCTACATCTGAATGAAAATGTTCATTTACAATTCAAGGAAACATAAGGCTTCCTGTGCTTGCATGACACCACTTGACATAGGGCTTCTTGTGTTTGCATTCCTAGGCTGCATACTGCTATCGCCAGCCATATTACTCATAGGTGCATCCACTGAAGATGTCACCATCATGGTCGAACTCCCATTATGCCACAATCCAGGAGTATCATCGTTGTCATTGAATTAGGATTGATTGGATTTCCATTATTAAGAGAAGAATGCTCGATCAAATTACACAACCGGTACTCCAATTTGCCCAGATTCATACACTCATCCTACATAATTGTAATTTCAAAGTAGCAAAAGAATGTCAAGTCCTATTCACCAAAAAGAGAGAGAGAGAGAGAGAGAGAGAGAGAGAGAGAGGAAATACTGATAAGCCCAAGGAAGAACAGGTGAAACCAGGCAAGAGAAATGAACAAATTATTGGCTTTCAAAAATGTAAAATGCAACGCCCTAAAAAAAGAACCCAATAAAGGGCAATCATAAGCTGCCTTTTGTACTTTTAGAAAGAAGAAGAGGAGAGAAATGATGAGGAATGGGAAGACCTTTGAGTGAGCAAATTTGAAGAGACCCTGTTCTAGGTGTCTAACGATATCCTTCAGCTTCTGCATTTGAGAATCATTAATTGGCTGTAGATGTCGCTGTGCTAAGAGAACAAAGCTGAAAAGGGACAGTGAAAAGTTCAATCAGCAAATAAGGACCAATGGAACTGTGGAGGTTAAAGCACAAGAACAAGTCCTCTAGATTAGATTATATCTTGTCTTGCATATAGTTCTGAGCTCTAAGAGGATCCGTGTCCACGCTCAACACAGCATGAGAGGCACCACTGCCTGCAGCTACTAAATTCAGGACAACATTATCACTTTGCTGGGACACCCCAGGCAACTTAGTGCCTGATTGACTGGATAAGTGCCCCGATGTATCCACCTGCACATTCATTGCATCAATCTACAAAAGCTCTCACTCTTATCAGTCAAACTCACAGGGGGTCTACACATGCCTGAGCTTGTGCTACATATATAAAAACTCTATTCACAGTGAACAAACCACACCCAATACCACCAAGCACCAGTGCAGATGACCATAACAAGAAATTATAGAGAGCACATGCCTTTGGGTACATTCTGTTAGGCATAAGGCTCGACATAAGGCTTCTTGTGTTTTCATTCATTGGCTGCATGTTGCTACCCCCAGCCATATAACTAATAGGGGCATCCACTAAAGATGTTGCCATCATGGTCGAACTCCCATTATGCGACAATCCAGGGGTTGGAATCATTATTATCATTGCATCAGGATTGACTGGATTTGGATTATTAGGCGATGGACGCTTGATCAAACTATGCGACTGGGACTCCAGTGTGCCTAAATTCATATACTCATCCTACATAATTGTAATTTTCAAGTAGCAAAAGAATCTCAAGTACTATTTACCAAAAAGAAAGGAAATTACTGATAATAACGAGAAAAAGCAGGTGAAACCGGGCAAGAGAAATGAACGGAGTACTGGCTTTTGCAAATATAAAATGTAGAACACTAAACCCATAAAGGGCAATCATCAACCGCTTTTTGTAATTTTACAAAAGAGAGGAGAGAAATGATGAAGATGGGAAGACCTTTGTGTGAGAAGATTTAAAGAGACCTTCTTCTAGGCGTCTAACAGTATCCTTCAGCTTCTGCATTTGAGAATCATTAATTGGCTACGGATTCTACTGTGCTAAGAGAACAAAGCTGAAAGGGACAGTGAAAAGTTCAATCGGCGAACAAGGACCAAATAAAACTGTGGAGGTTAAAGCACAACAAGTGCCGTAGACTAAATTACATCTTCTCTTGCATATAGTGCCAAGCTCCGACAGTATCCATGTCCACGCCGTAATAAAAGCATGAGGGGCACCACTGCCTATAGTTACCATATTCGCGATGACATTGCATTTTGCTGGGACACCCCAGACAACTGGGCACCCGATTGTCTAGATTCATGCCCTGACATATTCACCTGTACATTCATTTCGTCAGTCTACAAACAGCTCTCGCTCGCTCTTCCTATAATCATTCAAACTCGCAAAGGGTCAACACATACCTGAGCTGGTGCGACATACATTAAAAAAACTCTTTTCACAGCGAACAAACTACGCCCCTATATCGCCAGACACCAATGTAGACAGCCATCACAAGAGATTATAGAGAGCATCAACAAAACAATCAAAAGCAGACGACGTTCCACATCACTCTCTCGAGAATCTCTCAAGCACGGGAAGAGGGAGAAAATTGGAGGAAATTCACATCCAGATGCTGCAAAAATTCAAAGCTTTGATAACGGGAGACAAATTGAAGGATTGGAGAACTGTTGAGTACGAAACAAAACAGGATGAAATTGGGACCGACGATGCTTCCTTATCTTTAAATGTCATGGTGAGAAAAGCAAATCAATCGGGGTTGGAGTGAGGACTTGTGAGTGAGGAAGTAGGGTCCTGTAATTTGTGCATACATGGTATCAAAACCGAACCGAAATTTCATGCATTTTCGATTCAGTTCGTACAGTGGAAAAATAATCATTTTTTTTTTTAAGGTTTAGTTTGATTAATGAAAATCTCTCTTCTTTTTCATCATTTAATTAGTTTGGTTCCAAGGGGAAAAAAAAAGAAGAAAAAAATCGAAAAATCAAACCGAACTGAATTAGGTTTGGTCGGATAAAATCAAATAATTATAGAATAGAATAGGATCAGAGTATTAAAATAGAAAAAGCGGAACAAAAATCCCGTCATCATCAGTCTTCCAGGAGAGACTTTTAAGCTCGTTTCGCGCTCATATTAATGATTCATCTCCCGCCACGACCGTTTTAAGTTCTCAGAAGCGGTATCACCCTCGCAGCAAATCACTCGCAGCTCTCGGAAATCCCTAGAAGATCTTTCTTCTTCATCCCCCAAATGCAGAAACCGCCATGGATGAGGCTCCGACGAAGTGGAACGTCACCTTCACGAAGCACCTCAAGCAGAAGCGCAAGCTCTGCTGCAGCGGCTTCCTCTCTCTCCACTCCTCCGCAATCGATATGTGAATGTTCTTTCCCTGAATTTAGCTTGCTCGCTCGAACTAGATGGCGACGTCTGGATGCTGCTTGGGATTCCGATCTTGTCTGTCATCGCCGATTGCTCTGCCCTGGTCGTTATGCTCTCCAGGATTGGGCTTGTTCGGAGTAGATTCGGTTGTTGCGTGATTGATGGTCGGATGTTTGACAGGTAATGCTGTATGATGACATCGAGCAGCTGTTGGAATGCAGGATCTCGGAGAATGATGAAGTTGTTTGTTCTGGTGAGACGCTGACGTTCAATGCTTATTTGGTTGATGTTGGAGAGCCTGAAGGAGGGCAGAAGCCCCTGGATGATACTTATATTCATAACCGAGAAAAGAAAGTTCCTAAGTGAACGGCTTTGCTTCACAGGAACAAGTTCATCGACGTGTCTAATTGCACCGGTATTGTCTGTTCTTGCATATTTGTCTTTCTTAATGCTGGTGTCTCCATTGATTTGAAATTTGACAACTCGTACATGTATCTTCGCAGTGTTGTGCTCATCATCTATCTGTATAATCGTATAATCCACCTACCTTACTTTTTAAGGAGATGAGAAGACCAAAGTGGAGAAGGATAAACAGCAGAGAATCAGCCTGAGCCCGCTGCAGAAAATTATTAGAGGTTGGCGATAAAATCCTACATAATCTAACTCTCTCTTCGTTGCAAGTAAATGCTGGGTACAAAACTTAGCACGCGTGTTTCTTTTGTTTTTTTGATTTCCAGAATTCAAGAAGAATGAAATGAACAAGTACGGCATGTTGCAGGCGAGTCCGAACTCAAGGACATCAAGTACAGCAGGTGAGTTTGGACTCCTGCTTACTCATCTATGCCCATGCCGGGCCGTGTCTTTCTCTAGACGTATCTCGTGGATTGTAAATCCGTTCTTGATTTTCTTTGAGGTACAGTTTCTGCACATCTTTATACAACATATAGTCTTTTCAAGGTCAATAAGGATTCTCTCAACTCTGATGCTTTGTATATTAAATTTTTGCACTCACAGCCGTTTCATATATTTTCATGGCTTATCTTGAAAACCATTGGAGCTTTATAGGCATGTATCCAAACATCTCTCAGAAAACTGGTCTCCATATTCTCTATGCAGTTATATTCGAGAGTGTTATTGTTGTCTCAGCACGGCAGTTGACATGATATTCCTTTTGATGTAGGTTGGTATGCCTTGTATACAACACACTTTAACTCAAAAGTCGAAGAAATATCATGATGGCTTCTTACGTTGTACGAGCAGTGGATCTATGACTAGGCAGGTCAAACTCTACAGTCTACATCTCCTTCGCATTTTTACCCTTAGATAATACCAGCTATCTTGTTGCTGAATTAAATTTCATCTCTTCCTTCCTTTCATAGTTGGTTTTCTTCTTCATGACGCACACCTTTCTCAGCGGATTAGCGAAAATATTTTGTCAGGACAAATATGGCTTAGATTACCAGGTTTTCTTGTATGATATGAGCTGGAAACTTCTAGATAGCAGGTTCCTGAACAAAGCTGAAGAAGTATGCCCAGGGGAGATGATGGAATTTCCTGGTCATTTGGTTGGAGTTTGCAATCGTGAAGCAAACCATGACTCTTTGAGGGATCTCAATGCATGTGGAAACGGCTTTAGTTCTCTTCACGAATTAAATATGCAGAAGCAGCAGCATAACTTTACTACCATTGAATCTGGTGTAGAAGGTACCTGGCATACGGTTCAATTTGATCCATTCCCTGGTGTTCTAATTTTTTTCTTTTTTCTTTTTTCCTGTTTAGTCTTTCTGTAGAGGTAATTTGCCTTACCTCCTGGCCTAGATTCTTGAACTGCCAATAGAATGTCAATATCTTCTCCCAGATTGTTTATATTTCCCTCGGCCTTATCATTCAGGTGCTCTGCAATTGATGTAATTGTGGGGTACTCCGTACTTGCCAAAATGATATTTCGACAGTGTGATTCGAAGCTTAAAGGACACATGTTCATGGGATATTTATAAAACTCAGGACGATTTCCACAAATTCTTGAACTTGCGGATGCCAAGAGCCAATTCTTTGTTTTTATTTCTAGACAAAAAATTTCTAGTGCTTTGCAGAAGAAAGAAAAACACAATTTTTAAAGAAAAGGATGATTTTTAAAGAAACCCAACCTCAAGTGCTTTGCAGATTATCAACCGCCGGTGCGTAGTTAATCTTCTGTGAAGTCATAATGAGTTCAAGAACACCCACACAAGATTGGCCCGATGGTTCAAAGACGGGCAAAGCCAAGGTTCTCTGAACATTATAATGAAGAGCATGATTGAGCCTCGAATATTCTTTGCTGGTGTAGTATTGTACATTAAAAGTCCATTCAGGCAGCTTTCGCCGGAAAACAGGACCAGGAAGTCCCAGTTCTCCATCATTCCCCTCGTCCGCAGAAAACAAATACATCATAGACACCGTTCTGTGCTGGTGAAGCCCATTAGTATCTGCACCAAGAACAAAGGGTTGCCCTGAAGTCGTGAGGATGTACCGACCACCATTCTTTACTGGAGCCCAAACCTCAGTGGATTCTTTGAAGTAACGAAGAGCCTGGGTCATCCTTTCTTTGATGATACAGTATCCATCAAGATTTTCAAATGCCGTCAGCCCCAAATATGGCGATGGCAGCTTTTTACGATCACCATCCTCAGCGGGGGCTTCGGTTTCTGAATTGTGACGATCTATGTATTCGGAAACAACTTCTCAGTCAAAACTCAGTAGCCGTGGCTTCACAGGCCATTGCGGCCAGTTGGAACAAATCAAACTTCAAGCAAGAGGCAACTTCATAGTTCAGGACTCTCAGAATTCATAATTCTCACACAATATATATAGGAAATCAGGTGAAATGGGAGGTAGAAGAAGGAGCAATCCCAACAATTAATTCGAATTCCTTGCTTTGATTCCCAATCTTTTTGAAGCGATAGAAAACAGAACCGTATCATCAGACCAAATTTCTCGATTAGTCAAAGAGGAAAAAACAGTAAAAATAATTCAGATTAGTTCCAAATGAGGAAAAATTTCGACTTTCCAAAAATCGTAAAACCAGAGAAGACGAAAACCAAGCAAGTAAACGCGAGTGGTGAAATAGTCAACGCTCAATTCTCAAGTCTCAGATGGCCGAAAAAACAGAGCTTTTCAACGACCCAAATCCAGCTCAATCAATGCGATCCGCACAAACCCGACTCGAAATTAAAAGCGAACGAATTCAAACGAACTCAAGACTGACATGCGACAAACCGAGAGCGATCGGAGAGGCGGACCCCGCCGGCGGCGGCGGGGTGCGGCGGCGAGCTTGTCCTCGAACCCGCAGGATAAGGCCCAGAGAGGGGAGCTGGGCTGGTCGGAGGCGGACAGGAAAGCGCCGAAGGGGAGCTGCTGATCCATCGTTGGCCAGGGACTGTAGACGTCGAGGTCGAGGTCCATGATGGACTCCCCCGGGGCCGCCGCCGCCGTGTCGGACGGCGGAGCCGTCGGGCTGTCGCGGCGGGTGCGGCCGGGGCCGTTGTCCTCCAGCTCGGGCATTTTCTCGGGAAAGGACGGGATTTTCCGGGAGAGTTCGCGACGGTAGGAGAAGGAGAGGAGGGTGGTTGAGAGAGAGGGAGAGTTTGACATTCTTAGCTGAAAGAATGATGATGATGATTTAAGGAAAATTAATTTAACCATGTGATGATGTTGTAAGTATACCTTTGTCAAGATGTACGAGTTAGTTTTATTATAATAGTCTTATGTCAAAGAACTGATGTGTTGAACCTATGAGCTAAGAAACAGTCTAGGTAAATAATTTCTATGGGTGTAGGCCAACGAAGGCATGCAAAAGTTTCTTTTGGTCGAATGGAGATCCCTTGGCTTGACCGCAAGACCCACCATTGAGTAGGGATGAAAGTCAGCCTTAATGATCCAATGATGCCAAGTGGAAGGCCATTGCTCAAGGGATAAAAATTAGTCTAGGCATAACAAGCTAATCTTCTCCAAAAGTTCATGTCAGTTGTGAGGTTGTTGATATCTTATAATTAACTCTCAACTCATTGATTTGAGTTTTTTTGGGTTAATATTTTAATGGGTTCGAAATTGAGATCCCTTTTGCCGATATCAACAAATGGCATTGTAGTCAGGAGAGTTGTGGTATCGGTTTTGTACTGCAACCTCCCATAGGAGATCCGTCATTAATGAAAACAACATAAGATCTACTTTAATGTAGTATGTTATGAGTTGAAATATAACAAATAGACATAATTGATATGTTAAATCCATTCAAATATGGAAAACATAGGTTTAGAAGTTCTTATTCTTGCTTACAATTTCGATCGATGACCCAAAAAAAAAAAAAACAATATCTATCTTCATTCTTTTCATCTTTGTTAAAGGTGAAGGAGATTTAACATAATGTAAAGTAGTCATTGGGATGGCAAAATTTAATGTCTTTACATTCGTTTTTTCCTCTCTTTTAAATATACGAGGTCGATTTCCTTCTAGTCTTTTTGGGTCGTGTTTATAAGTTAGAATTGGAATGAGAGACCATTAACTCATTTAGTAGGTTATTGGTTTAGCAAAGGACAGAGTTTGTGTATGATTTTTTTTTTCTTTTTTTGATCGGAAAGTCTATTTATGATTAGATGCATGATATAAGTTTAATCCTTACTCTGCCAAGTAAAAATGGTTCCTATGGTTGAAAATTCATCCAAACTTTTACTCACGCCACATTTTTACTTACTCAAGATAAGATTCTTTGTTGTAAAATGAAGATTAAAGATTGAACCAAACACATCCTTCACCAATCCGATGAAGGGCTACGGCCACTAGCGAGCTAGATCTAGCGCCATGATAATTGGTCGAGATTGCCCTCACTAGACGGGCGACCTCTGGTAAGGGCCATCATTGACAGCTATCGACGCTAAATTTAGCTCATCGACAGTTGTAGCCTTTCGCCGAACTGATTATGGTATCTTGTTATTATTATATATATTTGATTTTTTTAGCATTATAATAAAAAATTATATTTAAAAAGTTACATATATTATTTTTTAGTTTTAAGCAAATAAAATTTTAAAAAAATTATATTACTCACTTAAAGAGCTTTACAATTTTGTTTTCTACATCTCTACTGATCATTAACCTTAGATAATACCAGCTGTCTTGTTGCTGAATCATATTTCAGGTCTTCCTTCCTTAATTAGTTAGTTTTCTTCTTCTTGGTGTATACCTTTCTCCACAGATTAGTGAAATTTTTTTATCAGGATAAACATGGCTCAGATCATTGAAACCTTTTTGGGGCCTCTACCAGGTTTTCTTGTATGATACGAGCTGGAAACTTCTAGATAGTAGGTTCCTGAACAAAGCTGAAGAAGTAAGCCCTGGGGAGATTATGGAATTTCCTGGTCATCTGGTTGAAGTTGGCAATCGTGAAGCAAACCATGAATCTTTGAGGGAACTAAATCTAAATGCAAGTGGAAACAGCTTCAGTTCTCTTCACAAACTATATATGCAAAAGCAGCAGCGTAATGTTACTACGGTTAAATCTGCTGTAAAAGGTACCCTGGAATAGAGTTCAATTTGATTTGTTAGCTGGTGTTCTATAAATAGCTATTTTTATTCCTGTTGATTCTTTCTCTGGAGGTAATTAGCCTTACCTTCTCTCCTAAAGTCTTGAACTGTCAATTGATTGTCAACATTTTCTCCCTGATTGTTTATATTCCCATCGATCGTATCATTCAGCTGCTCTGCAAATTTATGTAACTAGGGGATGCTCTGTACTCACCAAACTGATATTTTAACACAATGTGATTCGGAGCTTTACAGACACAAATTCATGGGATGTTTATGATCGTGGGACGATTTCCACAAATTCTGGAACTTGCAGATGCCAAGAGTCAGTTCGTTGTTTTTATATGTAGATAACACTTTCTTCATTGACCAAATATAGAGAGATCACAATTGAAAATCATCTCTGTTATTTATATCATCATCTTCTTTTCTGTTAAGGAGCAAGATTCCCTTCTCTTCATGTTTTGCATGATCTATGATAATTACCTGATTCTGATTGTGATGCACTGAAACATGTATTCATTAGTACTTTTTCAGAAGAAAAAAATGGCCAGATGCATCAGAATGGGGCAAAGGGGAGTATATTAGATGCTGGAAAATCAGGTATAACAGGTCAGATTTTGCTTGGATGCATATTCAGTTTGCTAAGAGTGTTTGCTAGCTGTCTTGTCTCCACATTTGTTGCACGTTCTTATGTGATTGTGAATTCACATTATTTTCCTCGGTGAAATCAAAGTTGCCCATTAGGAAACTTTCGCACTTGTCATAGGCAAAACTCTATGCTGCTTAATGAGATGGATTTTTGAAATTCCTTACATATGACAGATATCGCATTTGAGCTAAAATGGAAAAAATGTACAGTAGATAGAAGATTCACCAGATTGAAAACTATGTATAAAGGTTCCAGCTTTGGGCTTCAGAGGTGGTCTAAGGTTGTCCTTTCACTTGGAAAATCCATAATTTACCTTGTCAGGTTATGTTCTCAATATTTTCCTAGCTCTAGCACCATGCTTTAGGTATTGAAAAATGAGTCCCATTTAAGAGAACCCCATGCAAAAGAGGAGGGCATATGGCCTAAGTTCCATGGATTCCTCAGTGTATTCCTTTATGGTTTTTACATTTTCTATTGAAGTTTTCATTAACGAGCTGGTTGCTTGTTCTACTTCCCAATAGATTTTCTAATAAAGTTTTCATTAAGTAGCCAGTTATGGTCTTGATATTACTTTGTATTTACTGCCTCCTTATAGCTTGAGGTTGCTGAAATAATGAAATCAATAACAGGTTCACTATTGTCCTTCAGCCATTTTTGACACCCATGAGCATTTGAATCTTCTTTTGTGGGCTATGTGCTCCCACTGTTTTGTATTATTCCGAGCATGTCCTTGGAGATTGACATTTTCCTGTCATGTAGAATGGCAGGTTTTGTACACAACACAAGTAACTCAAAAGGCCAAGAAGTACCATGATGGTTTTCTGCAGCTTGAAGTTCGTGGATCCCTAGGGAGGCAGGTCATTTTGCGGCACTTTCACGGATGTTTTCATTAAGCCACTGTTTTTTCATTAAATTGGGCTGGCCACTTTGTTTGCTGATCCAAAATGAGTCACTTCTGTCTTTTGGATAGTGGTTCATTATGTGCCCCAAGTATCACACTAATTCAAGTGCATTTCATTACCCAAAAAAGTTCAAAGTTCTTTTATAGGTCCTGGAATCACTTTTCTGCTAATTGTTTTCTTCCCCTTGGATTGTTCAGGTCACACTGTATGATGCTAGTAGGAAAATCTTGGTGAATAAATTTCTTAGGAGAGATGAAGTGTTGGGAACTGGAAAATCTCTGGTGTTCGATTCTCACTTGGTTGATATTGGGGAGCATGTGGTAAAAGAAAAGGGGCCAATGGGTTTGAATGACCTTGAACCATGTCACGCTGCTGGAGAATTGAGGACAGGCCATGGGGAAGTGGATGGTGCTAAAGTTGATCAATCAATCCTGGGAGGTTTGCAGCATTATTGATTCATCCAATGCTGTTTAGATGTTTCAATAACTTCATTGGAGATGTAGTTTTCCTTGATGCATCCTGTTTGACTAGCTATGTCCTAGTGAAGTACTGAGGAGGTTATTTAGGTGGAGCTGTGGGTGTTAAGATACAATTGGAAATGAATATGTTGAAAGAACATGTTAAGAGAAAGTTGCTACCTCCCTAAACAAGTAGGGGCACTTATATGAGGAGGATTGTACACCTGATATTGTCACCTCAAGATGATTCGGAATTGGAACATCTAATTCTTTCTTTCATAGATATGAATTTTATGTGCCTCAGTTATTTGATGCCTAATGCTTGACCTTTGGATATTCCAGTACCCTGGCATAAACATGGAGACAACACTTCGGGGAAGGTTCATCCAGCGAGAGATTCAGATTCAAACAGTGGAATATCTGTTATGAAAAGCACAGATTGCATCAGGAGAGTTTCCGAGACCAAGCCTCTACGTGATGGTGATTACTCTATGGAGAAATTTCTCTATATTAGAATTATCTTCTGCCTTTTGATGTTACTATCTTTCGCATGTGTAGTTAGATTTAGGCACAATGAAAATAATTTTATCTTATTCAGGTGCATCAAATAATTTACAGTAAGCCTTGTAAAGCCCGCAAAATCAATAGATTGTTTCATGGACCTGCTCTAGGAAGAGAATGTCATCAATTAAACTTGGGATTGGTTTTATTGATTTTGATGCATCACTCACTTCATTTTGAATTTCTTTGAAAGTTAATTCTCATGTTTATTGGAGGAACCTATGTGTGTTACTACAGCTTGCAAATGATCCCTTGTAATCAAATCATTGCAGCCTGTCAAATACTATCTGTACTCCGAAAACCATTAGATCAAGTTGCCATTGCTGAAAATTCATATGAAAGGAAGGCAAGTTTTGCTTTCCTAATGAAGGAGCTTCAGGATCCAGATAAGTTTTGTGATGGAGCTCAAAGACAAAGAGCGCCAGCTGCTGAGCTGGCTTCAGTGAAGAATGTGGACACTGGAAATCTGACTGATACTACCAACAATGAAAAGTTACCTGGTCTAATGAAGTCTAAAGGTTGGTTTAGTGCAATCTCACCCACTTCAGCATTCTTTTATTTCTAGTGTTAGCTTTGTTGCAATATATGTTTCATCATCTGACATTGTAAAATATCATCAGAATTAGCCTCTGAATTCAATGAATCTTACTTGATGGGGGACTTTGCAATTGCCAACTCGCAGGTATTTCACGGCTACTTGTCCTGCTCTATTTCCAGTAATCGATTCTTCCAGCTCTATTTTGACCCGTCTGTGGCAAGATTGTGACTCTCAGTATCAGGAAATTCCATCAGAACTTAATGAGTTTTGTCGTTTGATGTAACTCTTTTGTCCAAACTACTGGCCAAGCTGAATTAAATTAGCAGCAGGTAGCAACTGCTTGCAGGGAATGTTCAAACTAGATGCATGAGGACTTGCTTGAATTCTCTAATGCATCCCAGTCCAAAATCTAATTCTTTATTTACCTTGAGGACATTCTCAATTTCACTGAGTTTTGTATGACTAGCATGTACATCTGCTGCAATTAATGTTTGCAGCCTTCTCATGGGCAAGCTGATCCCAAGTGCTGCAGCGACAATCTTGTTTCTGAAGCATCGCTTTCACACGGTTCTCACAGCAATGCTAGTGATAAAAGAATGGACCTTGAAGGAGATAGAGATCCATTGAAAGTGAAGGCTGAGTGTCCCAGTTTTGATCTAGGATTTTGAACCATATCCATTGCTCAATCAACAATATTGCTACTGTCAAGCATCTGGATGGAGTGCGCAAGAATTTTTGTGCCTGTCACACATGAAATCTGTACAGTCGAGCTCCTGTTTTTATGTGAAGCGTTCTGGTGCCAAATTCATTTGCAGCTGTCTGATCGGAAACGTTTTTAGTTATACGACATAATCAATGTATTTCCAGTGATCTTCAATATATTCAGGTACACTTTCGATGCACAGAAACTCATATATGGGTCTATCCGGTTTCCTTTATCCCCTGTTCTTCTTAGTTCTCGTCCAGGAACTTGTACAACTTGCTGTCCTTTCTTGACTTCCGCATGCTAAGCAAGGCCTTGAAGAGACTTTTGTTTTTGCTGGAATATAGCTCGATATCAGTTCTTCTGTTCCTCTCAACATGAGTAGACATTGAAGTGGATCTTCGGGGCTCTGATGGGTACTGGATGTTCATATGGGCATATTAAGAGACTCGGCCATGAGAGGTCATGTCCGCCAGACATGTCCAACAAAAAATAAAGCTTAGTAGCTAAGCTGCACTTAATTTCATTGATGCTTACTCGTTTTTATGGCGTTAGAAGGGTTTGGAGATGTGGATTTATTGGCCAGAGAACTTGAACGTGTGAGTTGAAATAGAAATGGGGAGGTGCGTTTTCTGGTTAGAAAAAGTGCGGCTTGCATTAGTAGCTTGTCTGACTACGTGATACATGATACAATCACAGGGCATGAAAACATAATCTAAATGCTATGTATGGCAATCTGGAGGGGGTAAGCACACTAGAAGTGCAAAAAAACTTTTTTCGCTCACTCGAGTCACATCAAAGTAAAATTAATTACTTGAACGTCAATTATAGCAAATCATTCTACATGTAATTTATTGTTTTTTTTTAAATTTTTTTTAAAAATTGTGTTTTTATTTTGATTTGAATTTTTTTTTTTTTTTTGCCACGAGGGTCACCAGCGACCCTCATTGGCTGCGAAACCCTTGCCCTCGGCTGTGAAGTCCTGGGCAAGGCCGCAAGAGCCCCTGCCAACTCCGGGCAACGTCGCTAGCAGCTAGTGAGGACGTGATGCCCTCGCTCCTTCAGTGGAGTATGAGGCATTGGAAATCTAGCTGACAACATTGGTTACGAAAAGTTACCTAGTCTCATGAAGTCAAAAAAGGTAGGTTTAGCCGTGATTTCTTTCAATTCAGCGTTCTTTCAAATTTTAATGTTAGTTTTCTCATAGTTTATGTTTCCTTGTATACATTGTAAAATTTCATCAGAATCATCCTCTGATTTAAATGAATTTCACTCTACGGGAGGGCTTTCAAATTGGCAACTCCCACCTATTCCACGGCTACTTGTCCTGTTAAATTTAGGGTAATCAATACTTTCAGCTCCATTTTTGAGCCATTGGTGGCAAGGTTGTGACAAATGACAATAAGCATCTTGAAACGCCATTAGAACTCGAGTTTCGATGTTTGTTGAAGCTTTTTGGTGCAAACTACTATACAAGCAGAAACAAATTAGCTGCAGGGAGCAACTGCTTGTGGGAAACCAAAGTCTAGTTCTGCATTTACTTAGTGGACATTCTCAATTGCACTGAGCTCTGTATGACTAGCATACACATCTGGTCCAATTATCGCTTCCCGCCTTCTCCCGAGCAAGCTGACCCCAATTGTTGTGGCAAGAAGCCTTGCTTCCAAAGCATCTCTTTCATGCAGTTCTTGTGGCGATGCTAATGATGAATTGAAGACCCCTGAAGGAGATAGGATCAATTGAAAGTGAAGGCCGAGTGTCCCAGTTTTGATCTTGGATTTTGAACAATGGTCATTGCTCAGTCGACCGTATTAACTACTATAAGAATCTGAATGGCGTGTACAAAAATCTCGTGCCTATCGCATATGAGATTCGTACAGTTGATCTCTTGTATTTATGGGGAGTGTTTTAGTGCCCAGTCCATTTGCAGGTGTCTGATCTGAAACCATTTTAGTTATACAACATAATCAACGTATTTGCAGCGACATTCAACATATTGAGGTACACTATGTTTACATATCGAAATGGAAAGAGGCCACCCGTGTCAATCTGAGATATTAGTTAAATTAAAGACAAGTGAAAGCATGGTGAAGAAGTTCAGCTGAGGAAGCAGAAATAATTCTGTCTTCTCATGTCTTCAAATATTTATATGGCAGGGCAAAGTTGCATCATAGACCGTTCGTTTGTACACAACACTCGTTTGATTCCTATCGAGAGAGATGCTCACTTTAGATATTCGTTAGATAACACATATCTGGCCATTGAAGGTTGCCCAGTTTTAGCTGTGTCTTAGCATGCAGATCATGTAACAGCAGATCCTTAGTCAAACTGAGGGAAAAGCAGCCTGTGATTTTGATAAATAGCTGCTTAAGCAATTTTATTGGTCCCTTCCAGGTTGCCTGGTCTTAGCTGTGTCTTATGAATTGTGGCTTGTGAGCCTATCATTACTTAATTACCGGGAGGAAACAGTATCTCAGCTCTCTAAACATTCTTCAATCTTTACCTTCTCTGTTTGGAATAACAGGCAAGAGTGAACTGTAGATTATAGAGCGGCAACCATCTTCCGAAGGAATTCCTTGTAGAAATTATTTAATTTTATTAGGACTTTCTTTTCATTCTGTTTATTATTGCATTAAATTATTCTGAAAATCTTAAAGCTAGCTTAAGCTACCGTAACAAATACAGCATAGGTCATACTTGCGGTGCAAAGAAACCGTGATAATGGGCCTATCCGTTTTCTTTCATCCCCTGTTCTTCTTAGCTCTCGTCCAGGAACTTCGATAACTTGCTGTCCTTTCTTGACTTCCGCATGCTAAGCAAGGCCTTGAAGAGACGTTTGTTTTTGCATGAATAAAGCTCGATATCAGTTCTCCTATTCCTCTCAGCATGAGTATATATTGAAGTGGATCATCTGGTTCCGATGGGTACTGGATGTTCATGTGGGGGATATAATGGCGATTCAAAAGAGAATCAATCATAAAAGCTCATGTCCTCAAGACATCCGAAGAACAAGAAAAGTAGTTCTATAACTTGTGATCTTTCTTCATCTAATGGACCAATCTTGTTATGTGCAATATGCATATGGTAGTTAAACTAGAAAATGGGTCATACAACGTTAGCATTTGGACATTTTTCCATTTAAGCCACTTGTCAAGTATTAACGCAGATTTTTGCCGACTTCCTCGTCTTTAGCTTTTGAAACTGAGAGAAAGCTATTAAGCATGAGCCAACACCGACATGTTGGTCTTAATAAAACAACAGATAAATCTTGTGAAGGGAAGTGTGCCTGCTATCAACTTATTTATCACAAAGTAACAAATAGAACTTTCAACAATGTTATTGTTTTTCAGAGACTATTGACGTCTGAGACGTTCATAGACCCTGGAGGTTGTTCTCCTTGCCATTTTCCATACTTTGGTTAAAGCAAGATTTCTTCTGCTGTTTAGAATCTCTCTTGCTCTAGTAATTAGTTTGTCACAATATGATATAATCTGGCACATTATGGAGTTTATCTGGAGTAATTTCACATTTTGAAAAACTTGATTCTTCTTGATCAGTTGCAATCTATTAGACCCAGCACACGGTAAATCAGAGGGTATGCAAGCCCTTCCCATCCTAAACACTACGAAACAAGGAAAACCTAATTATATTGCACAACTGTTGAACGCAAGAAAATATGAGCTCAACCGCAGATGCTTCCTCAATCTTGTCAGCCAGGAGACAGTTGACCTTATAGGTCATGGAGCCCAAGTGATCCACATTGATTATGAAAGCTTTCGTTGCAAAATCTTTTAATGTGTTCACCACTCTACAATATTGTCAAGGCAATTTACCAGATGTGCAACAGGAAGAAATGCTCAACCCGGTACAAGACAATGAAGTGAAAACCTATTTATCTCACATTTGTAGCTACGTACTGAAGAAAACTATAGGTGTATTATGAAGTACCTTCAGCTATTCGGAATGTTCAAGCTCTTTGTTTCATGGAGAGCTCATCATAATTCGAAGCTTCCTGAGGAGTGGAAACTGAAGAAGGCAACTGGAAAATCCATCATCTTCACCTGTTACAATGACAATGCAGCAAACAGATTCAAATTCACACCCTCGTGCATTGACTATCATTATCCATTTCCATTGAAAATATATACAGACCCACTCTTCAATTGCCACTTGGGATGCTCCTGCATTCCAAAAGATAACATATGTAATTGTTCAGGCTCGACAATACAGCTTTTACGTGGATGTATCCTTCCACACAGCATGAATCCCTTTTTAAAGCACGAGGTTTCCGTACTGGGCACACCTTTCCAAGTTCAAACTCAGCAGAGCCACAGCAAGGGCCAAATGACACATAGATGTGGTAAGTGCAAGTTTAACATCAGTCTGTGATTCCAGAAGAAGATAAAAACAATCATAATAGTAGAAGAGGACATAGATCAGCAACTCAACAGAAGAGATTTTATGAGACCCTTCAAAGGTCTGAACGGATACTGGAGTGAATATTATCTTTTTGACTTAATTAGTCAAGTGAGAACAGAATTCCAGTTAGAGAAAGCCAAAATCCTCTCATAATATTTACCTCCATGATATATACCGCGAGTTCTTGGTCGCAGGAGAAGAGGAACATTTGCCAGGCGTCCCCGATTGACAAATAATCATATGCTTTCTCGCTACATCCAGCAATTTCATCGCCGTTGTTCAAAGCGAAAGAGAAATGTAACCACACGTAAAAGAATCTCCAAAGTATAGCTTCAGCCTTACATGTAGGAGACGGGGATACTGATAACAACAAAAAATACAGGAGACTAGGAGATGCAAAATGCACTGTTGTATTTCTCATCATCGTTTGTCTATATATACAAAGAAATCGATTGCACAAGCCGAACGCAGCACGCCCATTTCAGATTGATGTACCCCAGTTCCTACTCCACATCCGCATTTCGTCAAACAACTGACCAGCACTATGGAAATGATCGGATCTCCTCCCCTCTCCTCTCCTCTCCAATGCAGCAGCTTCCAACGATGACGTCTTCCAACAACACAAGCGACGACTCTTATTTCTTCAGATGCCTCCCGTCAGCCGTCTTTTGGAGACGCCTCGAATTCCCTCCTCCTCCTCCTCCTCCTCTTCCTCCTCCTCACGGCGCTCGCGAGAACCTTGCAGTCTTCCATGAGCAAAGTCGCTGAGTTCTCACGACAGCGGGCGAAACATCAGATCCCACCCCCACACTGATTTGGAAGTCCTCAGGGATGAGAGGGAAAACGAAATGAACGACGATTTATGATGGAAAGAAGACATGGAAGACTTATCAAGGAATGCCATAATACTCTATTTTCACTTATAATATATGAGATCCGATATTTACTCTTATCAATTATATAAAGCATTGCGAATATTCATCAATTTTTTATTTTCCACATTTGCTAATTATTTTGGGGGCCCACCCCCTGACAACCCACAAGCTCACGCCCCCCTCCCTCCTCTCTCGCCGGGCAGCTGAGGCCACCCTTGGCCACCCTCATCATTATCCCTTTCTCACAAGGGGTACTTCTTTAACTCCTTGAACAGTTCGTCCCTACCGTCATATGTAGAGACGTGCGAAGGTACCACCCTCAAATTGTCACAAAGGTAGATCCCTAATCGAGAAAGATGAGGCACGGCTCCTTCAGCGGCCCTCCACTCCTCCAAATCTTCGAAATAAAAAAAAAGTAAATGCTTGAGTTGAGGAAAGCCTCCTGCAGAGCAAACCATTTCCTTTCCAGTGAAAGCATCCACCAGCACGAGAGCAACCAAGTTTTCCAGTTTCTCCAATATTTGCATTGGATCTTCTTTAAGTCGGGAATTATTTAAGACCAGCTTTCTCAATTGCTGGGGTAGACTCCTATGTTCTGGTAATTTCTCTATTCCTCCATAAATACACAACTTACAGGGATAGGGATAGTTTGACATTTTACTCAGTTCACCTTCAATCCAAAAATATTCAGACCTTCCGAAATAAAAAGACGAGGATCGAAGACGTTTCAACTTGAATTCAACAAGTTGCGGAAATATCTCTAACTCGATAGGATCAAATGTGTCAAGGATAGTCAACTTTTGCAAATTAGTAAGCTTGCCTACATCGTTCACATCACATTTCGTCATATTAAAGTGTCTCAACGTCTGTAGAGTCTTTAAAGTGCCCAACCGCAACTTCTTCCGGCCTAAATGGAATTTCTCCTTGACGGCAAAGTTGTAAGGAAGACAGAGATACCTCAATCTTCTCATCTTCCACAACACATTTGGCACGGAAATCTGATTTTCACTTACAGACAGCAGGTCCAAGAATTCCATACATACAAGGTTCCCCATAGATTGAGGCAAGCCCATAAACAAACTATCTCTTAAACTTAAGAATCTTAAATGGACTAGGTCTCCCACTGATTTAGGTAAATATCCTCCCTTCATATCAATATTCTCTAGCTTCAGAACTCTAAGAAACTTACAATTGATGAAAATAGGTTGAAATCGCCTCCAAATCCATTCAAATTCAAATGCATGATCACGGAAGAACATAAGAGTTCGAATGTGGAGCCTAGTCCTTCCTAATTTTTTCACCCATGGAGTCACATTTCTATCACGAACCCTGCTTAGATTAAGAGAAAGCCTCCGTGTCTTGCAAGTTGACTCGACTTCTATTGGCATTGAAGAAGAACTACCCTCCCTTTCATAACCTTGTTGAATGTTATGATAGCTTAGAAACCTCTCCTGCCTAGCCTTCAAGACACATAATTCTCGCATCAGGTCATGGAGGCGGCAAGTTTTGATATTTCCATTCAAGTTGAGTCGTGCTTGGACCAATCCCCTCTTAACCAACTCCATTAAATATTGCTCTACTACATTTTCCATTGTAATTCCTCTCTCTTCGTCATATGCATCGGGCGGCACAAAACCTTCAGCAATCCACATGCGAAGGACTCTCTTCGCAGGGATTTCTGCATCCTCCGGAAAGCTACCCAAATAGAGGAAGCATGGCTTTAGATGCCATGGTAAATCGTCATAGCTTAAGGCTAATACTTTTGATAGTTCATTCTTATCACTAAAATGCAAATTGATGTTTCTATGAACTGTCTCCCACTCATTGTGTGCCAAAAGTCCACCAAGCACAATAATAGCCAAGGGTAATCCTCCACACTTCTCAAGGAGTTCATCTCCTAACTTTTGCATGTGTTTGGTGATTTCTACACAATATCAAGTAACAAATTGCAACTTAGTAGTCACAGAAAGATGCAATTGTCGTAAGAAGATAACTTCAAGAACAAATATCTGCTTGTAGATATATAACTTAGATGTTGTGGTTCTTTATATTCTATGGTTCATTTATGCTTTTGTAAGGAGAAAGACTATAGAGACCACAGCAAAGCTCCTATATGCCTCCATCTATGCCTAAAATATCAAGGACCCTAAAATAACTAGTAAAATGTATTGTCTTTGTTTTATGTGGCTTGAATTAAGTGACTGAGCAAATGTATTGACAACAATAATCCTACTTGATGAAGAAAAATGAAAGCAATGCAGGGATAAATCTTTTGTGATTTGAGTGTGCTACTAATCTCCCAACAAATTCTAGTGAAATCTTCATGTTGCTACTCTATTTTCTTGCATAAAGACTTATGATTTTCGTAACAATCCCTAATCTTATTGTTAAGCCAACCATTCACAAATGCAAAAACAAAAAGGTGCACCTAAAATGAAGCCTATGGAAGAAGTAACATAGCTAGGCTACACATTATTTAAAAAATCCTATCAAAGTCGTAAACTTTTTGTATTTGTGCCAATTTAGTCCTAAACCTTTTTTTTTGTGCCAATTTAGTCTTAAACATTTTTACTTAGTGCCGATTTAGTCATTTCCGGCCAATTTTGGCCAGATTTTGCTAATTGGACGTCGGCCGGCTAACGTAGCTTGATTGGTGCTGATGTGAACAACTTTTAATAATATTTTAATATTTTTGAATTTTTTCTTTTTCCTTTTATTTTTATTTTTATTTTTATTTTTATTTTATTTTTTATTTTTTCCTTCCCCTCCTCCAGGTTGCCGGCCACCTCGCCAGTGGCCGCGAGGGCAGCCTCGCACTGGGCAATGAGGCTCGCCCTCGCCCATGGTCAGTGAGGCTCGACCTCACTGAATTGCGACCTAGGTGGGGCTGGTGAGGTCGAGCCTCGCTAGCCATGGGCAAGGCTCGACCCTCCCCAGATCTGGCGAGGGTGAGCCTTGCCACCCAGTGTGAGGCCGCCCTCGCAACATCTAGCAAGGTGGCCGGCGAGGGCTAGCCTCGCCGCTCAACGTGAGGTTGCCCTCGCGGGCACTAGCGAGGTGGCCAATGAGGTCCGGTGAGGTCATCCTCGCTGGCCGTCGCCTCTAGCTGATTGTTGAGGTCCGACGACCGGCTGGAGGAGGGGAAGGAAAAAAAGAAAAAGAAAAATAAATAAATATAAAAATATATAAAAATATTATTAAAAGTTATCTACGTCGGCACCGATCAAACCACGTTAGCCGGCCGGCGTTTAGTCGGAAAATCCGGTCAAAATTGGCTAAAAACAATCGACTAAGTAAAAATGTTTAGGACTAAATTAGCATAAAAAAGTTTAGGAGTAAATTGGCACAAATTCAAAAGGTTTGGGACTTTTTTTAACACTTTTCCCCTATTTTCTTGCATAAAGATTTATGATTTTCGTAACAATCCCAAATCTTACTGTTAAGCCAGCTATTCACAAATGCAAAAACAAAAAGGTGCACCTAAAATGAAGCCTACGGAAGAAGTAACATAACTAGGCTACACATTATTTCAGAATTCCTATCAAATTGCTTATTATGTTGGTCATATGAAAGCTTCTTTAATATTTATCCTCTCCAGGAGGAGCAAAGTTTTGGTTGTTAGTCTAGAGGTTCAATTATTAGCTTTTAAGAAACAAAAGGCACATTTGATTCCTCAAATATTGAAATTATGGTGCCTAATACTCAATATATTGATCATTTGGATTCCATTGTAATATTAATTCATAAATTGTTAAAGCTTCGAAAAGGCCAAATTGAGCAATGAAGTACCCGGCATCTCTGATTGTCTTGCAATACCTTCGACAGCTTGAGCTGCAACAATACCTTGACCAACTCCAGGTCCAACAGAAGAAAGTTCAACAGCTAATCCGGCAATAATTACAAAAGCGCTATAAATTAGAATCAAATAAGCAATATAATATATTGAAGCCACTATATCTTTAGTTAATAACTTTAGAGAAGTTTTACCTTTCGTTTTAGGGAATACCCTCTTCTTTAGTAGAACCCAACTCTCCTGGTTTGTTAAATACTGAGGTTCATGGAGAAAATAATGAGTATCGATATACTCCGCTACTTTTTTATTGCGGGTTGTTATCAACAACTTGCTTCTCGTGTCCTTGATCGGGAATGCAGCTCGAAGACCATCCCATGCCTGTTCGGTCCAAATATCATCAAGAACCACGATACATCTCTTTTGTTTTTGGGTCATGTATAGAGTTTCTAACAATTCATCATCTCTTATCTCCTTAACCTCCTTTCTTTGATTAGAGGTCAACTTAACAAGAATTCCCTCCAAGATATCCCTCACACGGTATTCTTGAGATATGCAAGCCCAAGCAAAACCATCGAAATGGTTCTTCACTTCATCATGAGCGAAGACTTTCTTCGCAAGTGTGGTCTTACCCAAACCACCCATTCCACAAATGGAAATAACTCTGTGTTGTTCTCCATCCTTCAACAGCTCTTTCACCAACACCCGAATACCATCTTCCCTCCCGACAAAATCCTCCTCCTCAAAATGGGCATAAGTATGTCTCGACGTCGAAGCTCTCTTGCGTTCGCGTTCGCCCTCATTCAGAGGTTGTATGCCATAATCCCGCATATTAGTTCTAAGATTGGAGATGCTGGATTTTAAACGATCAATCTCTATCCCCACCACATGATCCCTCACGCACAGGCACTTCGCCATGAAGCAAGCATACGCTTTGATGATGTTTCGTCCCTTCTTCAGCGCGACTCTGAGGATGTATTGCTCGATGACGTCCTCAGCATCATAGGCAATGTCTCGGAGTTGCGAGACCCATTCTCGAACAGTTTGGTCGTGCTCTTGTTTCATGTCCGCATCCCTCAGCAAGCACTGGATCAGCTTCAGCTCATTTTGCAGGTCCATGACATTGCGCTCCACGTCCCACAAGAATTTGGCTTCGTCGATGAGCAGCTTTCCTATTGTCTCTACCGCAAACGATACAACAGACTCGGCCATTGGTATTGCACCGCTCAGACTATAATCAATGGAGATTATGATAGAGAATGACTTGAGAATTCACTTCTGCTGCGTTAACAAGCTGTGAACATATAGGCCTGCGAGTTGCAAAGAAGAGAGGAAAGGCATTGAGTACTTAGAAAGTTGCGTATACAATTGATAATGCATATTCTACATCCGCCGGCGCAAGAAAGCTCCCCAAGAAGAAAAGAATGGAGTAATGGGGAAGTCTGCAGGTATATATTCTCTCCGCAGGTAGAAGAAATGCTTGATAGCAACAGCTCGATGCTGCATAGAATTTCGATTTTGATTGTCCTCACGGATTGTTCTGTTCTGTGGTTTTGGTTGTTGTGCTCTCCGTGATTGAGCTTGTTCTGAGCGGATTAGGCCATGCCATGATTGATGGTCGGATATTTGATAGGTAATGCTGTATGATGACAGCAAGCAGCTGTTGCAATGCAGGACTTTCAACTTGTTTGTTCCGGTGAGACACCAACGTTCAATGCTTATTTGGTTGATGTTGGAGAGCCCGAGGGAGGGCAAAAGCCTCTCAATGATTCTTATATTCACAGCCGAGCGAAGAAAGTTCCTAAGCAAACAACTTCGCTTCACAGAAACAAGTTCGTCAAGGTATCTGACTGCGCCAGTATTGTCTGTTCTTACATATTTGTTTTTCTGCACGTTGTTGTCTCTAATGATTTGAAATTTGACAACTCATACTCATACATTCGCAATGTTGTGATCATCTACATGTGTTATTGTATAATCCATTTCAATTACGCTTTAAGAAGATGAGAAGACCAAAGTGGAGAAGGATAAACAACAGACGATCAACCTAAGCAAATCACAGAAAATTATTAGAAGCTGGTGATGAAATCCTACATAATCTAACTCTCTTGATAGCTAGTAAATGCTGGGTACAAAACTTAGCATTTATGTTTCTCTTTTTCCAAAATTCAAGAAGAATGAAATGAACAAGTATGGCATATTACCGCCAGGTCCGAACTCAAGACATCGAGTATGGCAGGTGAGTTTGGACTTTCGCAGATTCATATATGCCATGCCTCGCCATGTATCATTTTCTTTGATGTCATATCCTGGATTGTGAATCATTTCTTAATTTCCTTTGGGTTTACAATTTCTACTTATCTTTATACTACACCGAGAATCTGTTCAAGGACAATACATATTCTCTCAACTCTGATCCTTGTGTATCAAATCTTCTCTATCACGGCGGTTTTATGTTCACATTTTTTTCATGGCTTCTCTTGAAAATCATTGGGAGCTTCTTAGCATGTCTCCAAACTTTCCCTCAGAAACTGGTTTGAATATTTTGTTAGTTATATTCATGATTTTGTTACCGTTGTCTCAGCACCACAGTTGACGTGATCTTCCTTTTGATATAGATTGGCATGTCTTGTATACAACGCAATCAACTCAAAAATCGAAGAAATATCATGATGGCTTCTTAGGTTGTACAAGCAGGGGACCTATGACTAGGCAGCTCAAGCTCTATCATCTACGTTTCCTACCGATCTTTAACCTTTGATAATAGCAGCTTTGTTGTTGCTGAATTAAATGTCGTCTTTTCCTTCCTTTATTAGTTGGTGTTCTTCACGGTTTATGCACTTCTCAGCATGCCGGTGAGAAACTTTTATCAGGATAAATATGGCTCAGAGGATTGGAAACCTTTTTAATGGGGGTTTTTCCAGGTTTTCTTGGATGATACGAGCTGGAAACTTTTAGATGGCAGGTTCCTGAACAAAGCTGAAGAAGTGGGCCCTGGGAAGATTATGGAATTTCCCGGTCATGTGGTTGAAGTTGGCAACTGTGAGGTCAACCGTGAATCTTTAAGGGATCTAAATGCATGTGGAAACAGCTACCGTTAATTCTGCTGTAAAAGGTTACTGGAATAGAGTTCTACTAAGTTATCCTGCATCCATTATAAAAGGGACTAGTAATTGATTTATAAATGTGAGAGAAAACTTCACTCATTGAATTAGTTTTTGAGATGAGAGAGGCCCAAGACCAACCAATAAGTTCAATTTAATTCGTTCCATGGTGTTATATTTATTGATTTTTTACTGTTTGGTCTTTTATATGGAGGTAAATTGCCTTACCACGGCCTAAAATCTTACTGTTTGGTCTTTATATTCCCATCGATCCTATCATTTAGCTACTTTGCAATTGATGTTATTGGGGGATACTCCATACTTACCAAAATAATATTTCACCACAATGTGATTCGAAGTTTTAAGGACACAAGTTCATGAAATGTTCATTTCCAGAAAATATTGAACTTGCAGGCGCAAGCCAATTTGTTTGTTTTTATTTGTAGCTAACACTTTCTTAATTTACCAGATAAAGAGTGATGACAATTGAAAATCATCATCACCATATTATCTCTTCTTTTCTGTTAAGGAGCATGATTCCCTTTACTCCATGTTTGATTGACAATGATTATCTGATTTCAAGTGTGATACACTAAAACATGTTTTCATTATTACTCTTACAGTAGTAAAAAAAACGACTAGATGCATCATAATAGGGTAAAAGGGAGTATATATTAGATGCTGGAAAATCAAGTGTAACAAGTCAGATTTTGCTTAGATGCTGGAAAATCAAGTGCTATGGACAAGGGTGGTTCTCGCCTCACCTTCAGCCACCCAGGCGAGGGCGGCCTTCGCCAACCTAGGCCTAAGCGTCCCTAGCTCGAGGCAACCGATTGTGGCCTTTGCATGAGGCTGGCAACCAATGAGGCCCAGCGGTGGCTAGTGGAGGGGAAAAAGGGTAAAAGAAGGAAGATAAAAAAGAAAAGAAGAAAAGGAAAAATAATAATGATAATAATATATTTGGAAAAAATACTTTAAATTAATTTGGATGGTACAAATTGAAAAAATATGAAAATATTTAGGATTGATTAGTAAAATTGAAAGATTTATTACTTGAATTGATAAAAATGCAATTAGATTTTGAACTTTTTGACAACTTTCCCATGCATGTGTAGGCCACAAACCAAGGAAAGCGTCCACTTGTGAGTAATAATCATTCTAAAATATAAAAGTTAGCACCGCCGCCTTGTTGGAAGCAAGTGAACCAATATCTATGTCATTCAAACAGCCCAAATAAATAAACGGAACAAAGCACAATCCATATTTCCTTCAAGAATGTAAAAATAAAACATCAAAATTTCAAATCAACAGATTACTATTGCAATAACTACAACAATACTAAAAACACTAAGGCGCGTTTGGTAACGATTTTGTTAAAATAGATTCGATCGAAATGATTCTTTTTAATTATGTTAAAGAACGATTTCTAAAGATTTTAAGGTTGTTTGGTAACTATTCAAAATTTCGATTAGAATAGAGTGCGTTTAGTATTGTCTTCATTGATTAATTAAATCAATTTCTTTTAATTTTTGAATAATTTTTTCCTTTTTTTATTTTCTTTTTTTCCTCTTTCTCATATTCTTCTTCTTCTTCTTATGGCCGGTCGATAGACTAGTGACCGGCTAGACGAGAGCCGGCGACCTCACCGGAGCGTTGCTAGCTCTCGATGAGGCCAACATTAGTCGGCCGAGCCTCGTTGGTAGCTGGGTGAGGCCTACCTAGCTATCGGCGGGGGCGAGCCTCCCCAAATCTGGTGAGGCTAAGCCTCGCAGGTGGTTGAGCTTGCCTCTGATGAGCTCACCGAACCGGTTGCCGGCGACTAGCAAACAGCAGCGGCGGATGACGATCGATGAAGAAGAAGAAAAGAGAAGAAGAAGAAGAAAATGGAAAAAGAAGAGTTGGTTTTGATTCTTAAATTTGTGCTTGGAACAAAAATCAATTTTTTTTTTTATTATTGATTATGTTCGAAATCTACTTCTAAGAATAAAAACATATAAATTTATTTTCAGAAATAAAAATTTTACCAAACGTGATTCTGTTCAAATTACTCCCGAACAAAGAATCAGAGTAGACCATATTTGGATGGTTACCAAACAAGACCTAAAATGCACAAAAACTTGAAGAAGTAGAACATATAAAGCAAAATGTAAGTATTAGTATGCGACTCACAAGCTTAACCGTGACTTCCTTGTTTGTTTGAATGTCAGTACCTGAAAACAATTCACGAAAAGCTTCAATCAAAATCAAACTAAAAACAAGACGGACAAAGCAAAAACCGAGTATTAGGTTACGAGAAGTCCACCTAGCCATATCTCTCTGAATGATCTGCTACCGACCGAACCGAAAACAATAACTCAGAGTGAAAATTGCTCAATAACAATACTGGGATTGGGTCGATGAGATCATCACCTTCATCCTCATCATAATTGTCATTTCATCACTCTCCACAGCAAACTATATATGAGCGATGGCATCTAGGTGATGGCACATTATGCAGCGGCGTCCTTTGCTTCATGTCCTGTCAAAAGGAGATTGGTTTCGCATGGGCTAATGGCAATAATTCAGCATCATTTATTTGCTCCACGTGCTGTCAGAAGATGAGTTTACCATGGCGAATTTATGTGGCGATAGCTTTATGTGTCGTCAAAAGATTGGTTCCTCATGGGCCAACAGCTTTATGTGCCGTCAATTCTTCGTCATACTTTTTTCTAATGGGGCCTCAGAAGATTGGTTTCACATGGGCTGATGGCAATAATTCAGCATCAATTATTTGCACCATGTGCCCTTAGGAGATGGGTTCATCATCGCGGAGAGCTTTATGTGCCGTCAATCTCACGGGCCAATAGCTTTATGTGCCGTCAATTCATCATCGTGGTTTTTGCTTTATGGGTCCTCCAAAATTGGCTTCACATGGGCTAACACTGATGGCAACATTTTTGCATGTTGTTCACACAAATCAGTTAGACTCGTCCATGTTAATCATGTTAACTCCACCAAGTTAAGGGAAAATTGCTATGATGGAACCGCCCACCTAATTTGGGAACTCCATATATATACACTTCTCACATTCTTATTAAGCGAAGTTCTATAACGATTTTGCGTCGAGTGAATGATTAAATGTTCTGACCCTACTATGAAAGTGTAGTTGGTTTCTCCGCTATCATATTAGAAACTACAATCCAAAATTTAAAAGTAATTAGCTAGATAGAGGATAACCACATAAATTCATACCCGTTAAAAGCTCCATCAACAAATAATTTCGAATACTTGAACATCTGAGTGCAACATGTGAAATACAACTTCATATAATAGATTAATGAGAGGTGGTTGCATTTTTTTTTTTTTTTTGTGACAATCCAGGGGACAAGCGTAAATGCCAGATTTCCTAGAAACAGCAGGAGTCGGACATTGCACTTACGAGCAACCGAAAGGAAGTTTTCTTGGCCAGAGTTTCTCTGTTTCTCGACTACAGCATTCCACAGCAGAGACGCAACATAATGGGCAAATTGCAGTACCGTGTGAGGTAATGCAGCGAGGTGAGTTTTTTTGTTTTTTTTAGCAAAGCGAGGTGAGTTATTTGAAGTTGTCATTGGGGAAGAATTGGATGAACGCGACTAGCCCTCACGATAGACACGCATAGTACTCCCTCTCATTGCTCGCCACCGACAAGACATACATCATAAAAGATCACCAAAGATGCATTACTAGGGCTTACGGTCGTACTCAAAGTTACCACGGCCGACTTGACTGGAAGCAAGCAAGCGGACCAATATCTATGTCATTCAAACAACCAAAGAAATAAACAGAACAAAACACAATCCATATCCCATAAATGAACGTGAAAGTAAAGCATCAAAATCCTGAATCAATAACATACCGATGCAATGACCACGACAATACTAAAAAAGCACAAAAACAGGAAAAGGGGACCAATTCAAATGGGAAAGTGCCACTCACAAGCTTAATTTCGACTTCCTCCTTCCTCTGAAAATGAGAACCTGAAGAAAATTCGCAGAAAACTTCAATGAAAATCAAACTAAAAGTAGAACGGGTAAATAAAAAATTGAGCATCAATTAGCGAGCAGTCCACCAAGGTAGATCTCTCTGGATGACCGCTACCAATCTTACGACTGAGCCAGAGCTTCTTTTTTTTTGTCTAATCTAGAGCTTGTTGACTGATATGGAATTTGTTTCGGGATCAACCAGAAACAATGATGACGACTGTTCAATGATGATACTGGGATTAGATCAATGAGCTCGTGATCTTCATCCTCCTCGTTATCGTCATTTGTCACTCTCTAAAGCTAACTCGATGTAAGTAATGGCATGTAAATAATGGCACATGGGCTAATGACAATTATTAAGACGTAGTCCCATCAAAAGGGATTGGTTTCACACGGGGTAAGATCAATGATTCAGCATCAGATTTTTGCCTTATGTACCATCAAAAGAAGATTGGTTTGGCATGGGCTAATGACAATAATTCAACGTCACATCTTCGCCATACGTATTGTCAAAAGATGGGTTTTTCATGGCGAATGGCTTTATGTGTTGTCAGAAGATTGCTTTCTCATGGGCCAATTGCTTTATGTGCAGTAAATTCATCATCATACTCTTAGCTGTGTCCTCAAAAGATGGTTTCACATGGGCTTATTGATAGCGACATTTTTGTTTCTTGTAGTGGGAAAACAAGCCATCGCAGACTATTATATCTACCGTAAGAGATATTATGGCCCACGGCATCTAATAAAAACACATAGAAACCAGCCAGACTCGGACCTCATTTAGTTCGGCATTTGGAATGAGTTTTGAAACTTTAAAATTTCTTGGCCAAATTTAAATACGTTTGGTTCAATTTTTTAGGTAATTTTGACAAGATGCAATTGCATATCCAAATGACTCTAAGACTACATTTGGTCGTCCAGATTTCTAATTAGAATAGGACTGAATATGATAGAATATGAAATTCTGAGATTTTTGTATATCCTATCTACTATTTGGTGAAGCGTAATATTAAAATCGAAATATTCACATCATATAATGTCATTTTTTTAATATAAATGGCGTATAATTATAAATAAATCTAAAAGTTTTTTTTTGGTAAAGTAAATGAACTTAAAAGTTCATAAATGGAGATTGTGAAAATCTCCCGTGACACTATTTCTTAATTTATTTTTATTTTATATTTCTCTTTTTTAAATTATTTTATTTATCATTTCTTTTTTCCCTTTCATCATTCTTTAATAAAATTTTATTAAATAGTAAACTATACTAACATAACTAAAATATATATATATATATATATATATATATAGTAAATATAAATATATAATTTATAGATTGAATGTTTATTATAAGATAGAATTAAATTTAAATATATAAATTAAATTAATATTAAATTAACAAATGTTTTTTATTTTAAATTTTAAATTTCTTAAATTAGAATTCAAATATTATTTATATTGAAATATAATTTCAATTTTGTTAATTTAATAAGTTCGTTATTCAAGAAAAATAACTTTCCTATTATGGATATTATAAATTATATCTACCTTTATCTCATCTCCCTATGAGATAATTTATCCGGCCTATATCCCCTTTATATCTGATTTTATCCTATCAGTTTATCTTATCTTAAGGAAGTACCAAATATAGGATAGGATAAATCGTATCCTATCTCAAAATTTATTCTGACTGCCAAACACAGCCTAAGGATTTTTAGCCTAATGTAGCTTTAGAGGTACTTTCAGGAAGTTGCATATTCGGAATGCAAGTCCCTCATATTGTTCATCTTCTTCGGAGAAACGAATGGAGGCCGACAACGAGTTGCTCGTGGCAATCGTTGCCCGTGCCGGCGATCGTTGCCTGAGGTGTCACTTGACCCCGGCAACTGCCGCCTAGGGGTTGCGGCCACCCAGCGACCTCGAGCGTCTGGGTCACGCGACCTAGGTGTCGCCTTAGGTCTGGCGACCTCAGATGGTGGTCACCTAGGTTCGTGCGACCCAGGTGATAGAGGCTTGAGGTCGCCAAACATCAAGCATCGCGGGACCCTAGTGACAGTCGCACGACCCAAGCAATGGCACCAAGTGACGCGCTAGGCGACAGCATGCCACCCAGGGCCACCTAGGCGACAACTGCCTGGGTCGCGAACCCCAGGTGTCGCCTGAGGTCCGGTGGCAATAGGCGACCCTCGCCTAAGGTCGTCGACCCAAACGGCCGCTTGGGTTGCAACCCCAAGCGTCACATGAAGTCCAACAACCTCAGGCAAGGTTGTTCGGCGGCTAGATCTGGCGCTGGACATTGGCCGCCAGTGGCTACACTAAAAATAAAAAAATTAAAAACCTTTTTTATATATAAAACTTAGCAAAAGTCTTTTACAAAATGTAATTTTTACCAAACAATGTTTAAGCTAAAGTCCTTTCACAATGCACTTTAAAACTACAATTTACCAAACGCTATTTACATTTTTACAAACCCTTTTAACTTAAAGGTATTTGCATTTTTCTAATAATATTTGCCTAAAACCGAACCAAACGGGCCCTAAATTCAACTCCGCGGAATTAAAGATAATAGCATGATCGAACTCACTTGTGCTATTAGAAACTCGATATATGCACTTCTCGCATTTTTGAAGATTTAGCAAAGTACTACGGTAAATTTTGCAGTGAGTTGATGGTCATATGTTTTTACTCTAAAAACTAAGTATGGTGGGTGCCGAGATTATAATCCAAAAGTTTAAAAGCAATAAGTTATGTATAAAAGGACCACGTGTATATAATGCCCATGAAAAGCTCCATCATTTAATACTTCAACGTGTTAGTGCAACATGCTACATACAACTTTATACTTATTGTATATTCATGCAGAGTCTTACAAAAGATTAACAAGAGGTTGTTGCATAGTTTTTTTTTTTTTTTTTGCTTTTTTCTTTTACAATCCATATCCATGCCACGGTTGTAGAGGACAGATTGCCTAAAAGCCCATGAAACACTCTACAAACCTCCCAAACTTGTTAAGTTCAAATTTTTAGTTTATATAATTGGCTGACCTAGAGTAATTTGTATGAAATTGGTGACATTAATAGGCAACCTACAAGTTTGTAATGCGAAAAGCTTCTGGCACTCCAACCAAACAAGAAATAAGAGAGTTATTCAGATGATCGAGATTTTGCATTGAGATTATTAAATTCTAAAGGAAAAAGTAATATAATGAAACCCTATACTCAAGTGGTCAATCCACGAAAGACTGAGGATTGAGATTTTAGCTTTGTGCATGGAAGTTAAGGAGGGATACGGCATTTATTTTCTCAACGACCTTTAGACCGGAGAGTGTTGGGAATTGTTAATATTTTTTAGATCATAACAGCATTCGTGGTGGTTGTGGACCTGTGGTGACATCGACGTCAGACCATGTGATCGTAAATGATGATCCCTCTTGTTGAGGGAGGTGAGACAAGCGACTGGTTAAGAGGGAAGGGAGATTAGAGTTTCTTTGTCATCTGGGTAACGATCACCCGCACCAAAGCACAAATTGATTCCTTAAATTAACCAATTAAATAGGAAAAATTACCCAAAAAATACTTAAATTTATTATAATTATGTCAATTTAATTTTATAATTTTTTAACCAATTCAATAATAAACATTTTATCTGTTAAAAAAATAATAAAAATATTATAATTGTATCAATTCAATCAATTTAACTAATTTTGGTTGATCGGCATTGATGTGAATACTGCAATCAATACTTGTATAGATAATTTTTAATAAAATTTTTATTTTCTTAATTTTTATTAATTAGTATTAATTTTTTATTTTTCCTTTTGCTTTTTTTTTTTTTTTTCCCACAATAGTCGGGGAGGGTCATGGCCCTTGGCTGGTGTCGCCCGCAACCGTGCCTGGTGATCTTGGCTCCCTACAAGTGCATCGACTTGTCCCTAGTGAATGTCCCCACATAAAAGAAAAGCTTGTAAGGCATGCCGCGATCCTTCTTCTTGAGCCGATGGATCTTGCATCCAAGACAATCCTCCCGAGCCTCAACCTAAGCCTGAGCCTTCTTGTCCTTCTTCAACAATGCCTCCGTGTTCTCCGCCATCCTTGCTTCCCCACCTTCGCTGCTCTTCCCTTACGATGCTTCGTAGGCAACCAAAATACGGAGCAATGGTTGACTCAAAGATTGCGACCAAAGAACGAAGCGGAGATGGCGACATAACAAAAATGCGAACGGCTTGGTGCGGTGGACCCAAAACCGTTGCCATGTGGAAGCGGGTCTCTTCCTGCAACTTGCAAAGATCTCGAGGCGCGGCCGTGGGTCAAAGGCAGCTGTGGCCTTGCCCGTGGCCAATGACTATGGGGAAAACAAAAGAAAAGAGAAAAGGAAAAGAAAAAGGAAAAGGAAAAGGAAAGGAAATCGATAATAAAAAAATAATTATTAAAAATTACTTACATCAACGTCGGACAGATGCTCGGCGTTCATTTTATTATCCGGATAAATTGAATTAGTATAAATACAAAAGATTTGATAAAGAGTATACGATACATTTGCATGTAAAATCAATTTCAATATTTGAAAGTTTTTGATGGAAAAATTTCTCATCTACTACCCAATTAGTATAATGAAAATGAAAATAATTTTGTTAGCAAGTATGGTTATATTAGCGTCGTTGAAAGCACTCTTTAATAAGAGATTTATAAATTTATAAAAGGCTCTCAAAAGTAGAAAAGGAGGGAGGCTCTCTCGCTCCCTCTCACTACTTCCATTGCATTTTTAGAGAACGATTCCATAAGATTATGACGTGACCTCACATCTGCCAGATTCAATAATTGGCATCGACAATGGGTGAGAAAAAGTTTAGCAGATAAATTACAATTTCTACAGGAAACACTTCTGCCTAGACAACCGTAAGAAAAGGGATAAAGAAAGACCAATGCACATGGTAGGATAGTCAATAAACAGAAATTGTCAAAAAGGACATGAGCAATCGCAGGCTCGCAGCTAAGAAATTATGGCAGGGATACTATGAAGAATGGCGAGAAACGAGATTCACGTTTCGACCACCAATTGGTTAAGAAGTATATTAATCACGGGGATGAGCAACAACAGTTAGGCACCTTCTCAGATTCCTTCTCATAATTTCTTCAGCTCCCGTGCTTCGTTCTTTCGTTACAATTTTTCGTGCATTTGTCCTTCAAAGGGAACCAAAAAAGACAAAAAGGAAAGAAAACAGACATCTGCAACGCCACGAGAAATGACTCGGGCTTCGTCTAGCCTCGTATCAGCATCTTTCGAGAAGCATGGGATTTGCGTCCCCTCCTTTCGCGTGCCCTTCCCCTGTGCCCTCGCGAAACCCGCAAGAGTTTCGCATGTTCTACGAGCAAGTCACGAGATCTCTCTACAACGAGTGAAATAACAGATTCCGCAATTGAAGCCAACAATGATGAGAGGGAAAATGAAACCAACAAAATGGGCAAATTCCAGAATGGATAAATTATGATAATGTGCGCGTGAGCTTCGAAACTATTACATCCGATGGCTGAAAAGACAATCTAATTTTCAGTTCATTGTTGAAAAGAGAAAAGATAGGCATCGGGTATAAATATGATATAATCAATTTTAGAGATTTCAACCAAAAAAAAAAAATCAATTTTAGAGATGATCATTGGGTGAACTGAGCCTGAGGTAGCGGTCTAACTTGTTTCTCGAGTTTGACACCCACATTTAAAAGATGGGACTTTCAACCAAGTGAATCATCAATTCCAATGTTGACGATTCAAGTAACAACAGGCATATCTTTGTAGGCCCAAATTCTTCAAAGAGATGGTGATTTCCTTTTCTGGAGTTTTCATTTCTTGAAGTTCGATCATCAATTCTTCAATCAAGAGCTTATCTTCATTCATATCCAACTTTCTTGACCGGTCGAGCGCCTCACCCATGCTAAATATCTTTTCTTGTATAATTCCACTCCTATTGCCACATATACATGCTAAAAATAATGGATCAAATAGGATACAATGCTGGTGTAAATTATTTTTTAAACAGGCGATAGTAAAATGGAAAGTCAATGAAATGAAGTCATTTATTAATATTGAAAATAGTATACGTATCCATGCTTGATCTTGGCTCGTGTAATTATTTTTCACACCGTAGTGTATAAGACAAAAGTCAGAAACAATTAATGAATTGTGGTGTTTAGAACTTTAAATAGCAAAATCATCTTATTGCGCCGTGGAATTTTGCACGAAAAAATTATCGAGCAAAATTCAATTTCCGATAAGAGAAGACTCAGATCTAATGGCAAGGATTAGTTTGTTGCCTCCCGATCCACGATGCATCTCTTGCACATCCAACAGCAGAGACGAGGCACAACTTTTTAACCATTTGAAGAGTCATGGCAATTTTCTCACTAAATGTGGCTATCAAGACATAAGATTTTGTGTATTGAGAAAAATTAAGAATGCGTTTGCTTTGATATTTGGAAAAAAAAAAAATCTTTGGAGAAATGCGGACTTTAAAAAGAAGGATTTCCATAAAAAACAAAAGCAGTTTTTAATCAACACGACTTCCTCCTCCATGCACAAATCCAGCAGTCATTTTGGAACATGAAACTTTCCCCAGTTTTTTCCCTCTTCATCGACTATTATTTGCGCAAATTAAGCTCTCCTTTTTCGATTTGCTCGGAGGATATCACAAGTCAAACCAGATAACTTCTGGGTCGTGATTCCTTAACATTTATGAAGGCATTATATCTCAATTTTGCTACATGATGAGGCACAAAATTTATTTTGTATGCGTCTGGTGTGTGGCGCAAGGTAAATGGATAAGGAACACTTTCCTTACAAATTATTCACAATAAAATTGACCAACGAAGACTGTGGATGTCACCGAGTATGCATAGAGTCGATTCCACTATAACAACATGTTAAACTTGATTTTATCTAGGTCTACTCATGGGGTCAGACTGATTATGAGGGACGCATGCATTTTTTGAGTGGTCTATCTCCATGTGAGAACACTAATTTTGATATCCACTTCTTCCAGGTAGCTAATATAAGGAAATTATCCTACTGATCAAATACAAAATCATATTCAACATGGATATGAGTATCAACTTCATCTTGAAATCGTTGAGATTAATTCCATCACAATGACAAAATAAAGTTATAGACATTAAAAAGTATACCAAGTTTGTCGAAATGGCCAAAGGGGTGAGATGCCATCAGCCCAAAACAACTATTCTTTGAAAGGTGCAAACACCGGTGCAAACCAACCCAAAGGCAGGTCCTAAACGATATATGACCGAAGGTCTGATTGATAAGCCACAGGGAAGGAATTTCCTATGAAGAAGGTACAGATTCCTTGGCCTTCTTAAAAATACAAACCCACTGTTACACTGCATTCATTTCTTGAAAAATAACTTATTGAAAAATATTTTTCGGATTTTCTGACATTTATTTCACTAAAAATAAACTGGTTAAGGAAAATATTTTTCATTATTAAAAAAACATTTTCAAAAGCGAGAAAATATTTTCCAGTTTTTTCAAAATGAAATACATTTTTCATAGTTTCTTCCATTTCACTTTTTCCACCAAACTAATTTTCATTATAATTTTATATTCTTTTTTTCTTTTTTTAATAACCAAATTTTAAATTTCTTTTCTTTTTTTCTTCTTACTTGGTCTTGGCCAGTCACTGGCCATGATGGTGGCCGGAACGTCATATTTTCTACAAAATGAACGGAGTATAAGAGTCTAATCTTGACATTTGAAAGTTTTGGGCGGAAGAAAATGAAATTTTTCTTGATTAGGTATGGTTAATTAGTGTCCTTAAAACACTTTTTAATAAGATTATGATAAATTTATAAAAAGCCTTCAAAGTAGCATAGCATAGGATCAGAAGATAGCATTGGGAGGGAGGCTCGCTATCACTTCTTTCAATCAATTCTTTCAATCACTTCTTTCATTCACATGTGTAGGGAAGGATTACCCATAAAATTAAGATGTGACCTTTCATATGCCAAATTCAACCATCGGCACCGAAAGAGACGGAGAAAGAATTTAGTAGATAAACAACAACTCCTACGGGAAACACTTTTGTCCACACAATTGTAACAAAAGAAACTGTAAAGAGAGACCAATGCACGTGGTAGGGTAGGGAAGGATTACCCATAAAATTAAGATGTGACCTTTCATCTGCCAAATTCAACCATCGGCACTGAAAGAGACGGAGAAAAAATTTAGTAGATAAACAACAACTCCTACAGGAAACACTTATGTCCACACAACTGTGACAAAAGAAACTGTAAAGAAAGACCAATGCACGTGGTAAGGTAGTCAATAAATTGTCAAAAAAGAAAAGAGAGAAAAAATGAGCATTCGGAGCTAAAAGTTTGTTACAGGGACGCGGTGAAGAATGGCGAGAAACGACATAGGTTGCTTCTTGCTTCATGCTTCATGCTTCCCGTTTCTACCACCAATGCTTTGTCTCTTCTCATTTTGTGCTTGTTGGGTCCCTGTGATAAAGATAATGATAGAGGCTCTCAAAACTAGGAAAGGAGAGGAGGCTCTCTCTCTCTTCCACTCACGCCAAGGATTTCCATAAGATAATGATGTGACCTCTCACATGCAAGATTCAACAATCGGCACCAAAAGAGGCGGAGAAAACGTTAGGTTGATAAGTGACAACTTCTACAGGAAACACTCTTGCCCAGACGACCGTAAGAAGGGGAGATGTAAAGAAAGACCAATGCACAATGGTAGGGTAGTCAATAAACAGAAATTGTCATTAAAAAAAAAAAAGACTTGAGCAGTCGGAACTAAAAATTCATCACAGGAATTCTACACAGAATGGCAAAACACGAGAGAGGTTGTTCTTTCTTCATGCTTCACGTTTCGACCACCAATGCTTTGTCTCTTATCTTTTTGTCTTCGTTGGGTCCCTTTGATGGACAACCGCACGAAAAATTGTAAAGAAAGAACGAAGCACAGGAGCTGCAGAAATTATGAGAAAGAAATCTGAGGAGTTGCTCGTCCCTTCGTTTAATATGTATTGAAAAAGCCAATTCGTATTTATTTAATCACAGTTTTCTGTTTTTCTCGTTGAGTTTGATAGTTTATGTTTCGTTGTTCATCTACATGCAAGAATTTTACTATATAAACCAAAAGCAACACGCGGCTTCTATTTCATGGGCTTGAAAAATGATGTGCAACAACTTGTGCTGATTTTACAAGAGTTGCTTCCTAATGGCGAACTACCTCTAATCAAAGATGAGGGATGATTCAACTTTCCAAAAATAGATCGAACAACTTCAATGGCTCCCTGTGTGCTGATATATTTTCATTATCAATTACCTCTAAATTCTCAAAAGCTTTGTAAAAATTCATAACTATAGCTACTCTCTCTTTATGGTTTTTTTTCCCTCATTGAGGGAAAGAAAATAGGTACGAATTTCTTAGTTGTATGAAATCGAATCTTTTGTTGTGTTGCATGATTAGGACCCCACCTATCAAGACTTAGTTGGCCTGTAACATGATGATAACGCCGATATGGCAATAATTAGCGCTGTGCGAGATAGAGCTTTCGGATACTCGAAGGCATATGCTTCGAGCATATTCTGAAAATGCGATAAGGTTACTTCTTGGTCCACCACAGTGACGTACTGCTGTCCGTGGTTTGCGCTATCAGTCTCTCTCTCTGGTCCCTTTCTGTTCTTTCATTGGCCCTTTTTCTCTGATCAAGAAACGATCCGGACGGATATGCTTCGATTGGAGTTGATGGATCGAGTTGAAAAGATCTTAAAATCTTTCAATTAATTCGGGCGGATCTCGATTCTTTACAATCTAATCAAACTTTTGAATTATTTGCTCATCGAAGATTTGATTTGATCGAACTTTTTTGGACGGTTGAGGACTCATGCATTTTTACCTGCCCATATTCTCTTGGGCCGTGGGATGGCAAATGAACAAAAGCCCATTATTTACGTGTTCGAATCGATCTCCCTAAAGCTTTAAATGAAGGGCCTAGTTCTGCTATTGCTCATCGACTTTAGGGCCGCAACCTGCTTTGCTTCCTTAAGTGTACACATTTCCATTTCGTTGTGTAGATATTCAACTCGCGTGGGCATTTTGTCAAACACCTGGCCAGCATTTGAAAGTATGCTCGGCTCTTCCCTCTCCTTTGGTTTAGCATTGACTTTGACGATGGCATTGACATCTGCAATGCCACGAGGAATGTCTCGCATCAGCGTTCCAGAAACAAAAAAATATTTCTGACCAAAAATAAAATAGTAATCTTGCGCCCTCAATGACTTGAAGGCATATGCTTCAAGCACGTGCTGTAATGGGACAAGGCACTCTTGGTCCACAACAGTGATGTACTGCTGTCCCTGGCTTGCGTTGTCTGTCTCTCTCTGGTCCCTTTCTATTCTTTCGTTTGGCACTTTTTCTCTGATTAAAAAATGATCCAGAAGGATATGCTTCGATTGGAGTTGATGGATCGAGTTGAAAAGATCTTAAAATCTTTCAATTAATAATCTAATTAAAGTTGTGAATTATTTGCTCGGCGGAGATTTGATTTGATCGAACTTTTTTGAAGAAAAGGGTTGAGGACTAATGCATTTTTACGTGCACATATTCTCTCGCGCCGTGGGATGGCAAATGAACAAAAAGCCCATTATTTACATGTTCGAATCTGCTTCCCTAAAGCTTTAAATGAAGGGCCCGGTTCTGCTATTGCTTGTCGACTTTAGGGTCGCAACCTGCTTTACTTCCATAAGTGCATACAGTCCCATCCCATTTCGTTGTGTAGAATTCAACTCACATGGGCATTTTGTCGAACACCTGGCTAGCATTTGAAAAGTATGCTCGGATCTTCCCTCTTCTTGGGTTTAGCATTGACTTTGACGATGACATCTGTAGCGCCATGAGGAATGACTCACTTCATCTAGTCTCGCATCAGCGTCTTTCGAGAAGCACTGGATTTGCGCCACCCCCTCTGGCGTGCCCTTCACTACTCCCCTCGCCAAATTGGCAAGAGTTTCGCATCTCCTAAGAGCAAGTTGCGAGATTCCTCCACAGCGAGTGGAATAACAGATTCCACCATCGAAGCTCACAAGGATGAGAGAAAAAAATGAAACAAACAAAATGAGTAAATTGACAGTATTCTATGATAATGCAACTTTCACAAGACTTTGATGTCTTGTTCGAGTTATTGGCGCAAAAGGAAGGTGGAGATGCATGTGTTCAGTAGCGTCTAATTTTAAAAGTTCACTCGGCCAATGGGCTCCATATTTAAATGGGAAGGTGATATCAAAGTGTTTCACCGGTTTTGATTCCTATGAAAAAATTTTCACCAAACGTTGTGTTTTGATTTTATATAGAAGACTATGTTGAGCTTGGACAAAGAATGTCAAATGTGAAGGGAATTTATTCTCAACTTGTATGTAGAATCCTTGACAATCAACGCTAACCATTGCTGAGCACAAATTACATCAAAATCCAATTAATGATGTAATCTTAACATTAGTAACTGGATAGTCTAAACTTCGAATTCAAACTATGCCGTAATTCAATTGACGACATAGTTTTCTTAGGTGTAAAGTTGAAATCTAATCAACAGCAATACTCCTAGATAGATAACACAACACCGGAATTTAATCAATGACATTGGGCTTGTGGAACAATACCGAAATTTAATCGAGATACTAGACTAGATAGAAATACACGTCGAAATTTAATCAACGGTGGAAATCTTAAAAAGCTACAGCTAAAGTGCAATAAAGTAAAAGTAAAGTAAAGATAATTGTTGTGTTGTTTGGAGGGCCTTTTCCACTAGAAGGGCTGCAGTTTTTTTTTTTTTTAAGTGGATTGATATTCCTCAGTCGGTTGCTCTTCCTTAGGCACTACCTTCGCATTCTCCACATTCTTTATTTATTTTTGACAACCTTATCCTTTAATAACTATTTTCAGACCCGTTGATGATGCTCGTGCAGCTTGTTCATCAAGCAAATAACTGCTCCTTATTTCTATGCGCATTTCTTGTAGCAGTTATTCTTGTTCGAGTTCCATAAGATGTAATGTGTTGAGTAGAATCCCTTGAAGTAAAGTATGTGTTTATGGAAATTCCCAATGTTTCTCTAAACACCTCTTCTTCTCCAGCCAGGTATGATTTTCTGAAAAATGCACCTCGACTAGTTAGAAAGGTTACTATCTTGGCATCCTTGAGTGTCTTTATGTTATGAACTAAATCTTTGCGCAGTTTGCTACTAAAAAGTTGTCCCTAAAAGATTTGAACAAGGTTCGCCCACTGTGGGAAGGCATACCTACGGTAACTAACTCATTTTTTCCTGATTTTAAGCATATATCCCCTTAAATGATCTTATGCACTATCCTTATAACTTGACATGTGGCAATCAGTTACCTGGGCATCGACTTTAGGATTGGCTTTCAGAATTCCATCGAGGCTTAGCTTAAATAGCTTCCACAAAAGTTGTTTTTCTTTAATTTCATGAACAAAAACGAAGCATTTCACCTAATATTTCTTTGTAACCAGCATGTGATTCCGGGAGTAAATTTGGGTATCAACACAAAGTTGGTCCCTAAATTCTTAATCAATGTTCAATTTGATCTCTAAAATTTAATTTTGATTGAATTGGTCTTTGTTCTCTTGAATTTAAGGTGCAAGAGCTAGATTAGATCCAATCTTTTTTTTCCCCTCCCGGAAATACTAGTCTAATTTGTTAAAAGTTTAATACTACAAAAAACTCTAAACTAGTATACGTGACGGATTTATCCAAAATTATTTTTTGATTACGAAAAACTCTAAACTGGTATCTTTCGTGACAAATTTACTCAAAACTAATTTTTTTATTACTCTAAACTAGTAGAACTGTCCGACCAAACCCAAAAATCTATACTATTTTATTCTTTCAAAGACCATGGGCTTTTATAAAAAAATAATGGCATCATCACCAATGCCCCACAAAGTATAGGAACCAAAAATAAAAAATTATTATACTTTTTGTGATAAATTTTCCCCGATTAGTTTTTCGTTATTTTATTTTTAAATTATTAAATTAGATCCGTGACAATTGACAAGTGTGCAAATTTAGATTACTCTCAATTTGCCATAGATGTATAAGTTTTGTGATTTTTCGCGGTATTAATTCAATTTAACAAAGAAAATATTTATCATAAGTATATCAGTTTGGGGTTTTTGGTATTTGGATAAATTTGTCGTAAATGTCTGCGATTTAAGATTTTTTCTAGTTAAAAAATTAGTTTATAATAAATTTATTACTAAGTATATCAATTTGAGGATTTTCATGATCAAACAATTAATTCAGAATATATATATATATATATATATATAAGTTAAACCGGACGTACGCGCACTAATCGAATTCGTGTATTTCTTTATTTCACGCTCTGGTCTTCTCTATTGAGTCAACGCGCCCTTGCATTACACGCGAGAACGCTAGGCTACTTCTTTCCAGCCATCTGTGTGCAATTGTTTCGAAGCTTGACGTCTTCATTATAAAAAATTCCATCCATTCTGCAATTTTGCCCATTCTGTTCGTTTCGTTGTCCCTATTATCCTCTTGGACTTTAATTCGGGAGAAATCCGTCGTTTCGCTCGCTGTGGAGAGGAGGGGAACTCGCGACTTGCTCTTGGAAGATTGCGAAGTTCTCCCAAGCGCCGGGAGGGGACAAGGTGAAGGGCGAAGGGCACGCGAGAGGAGGTGGAGCGAATTCCATACTTCTCCAAAGACGCTGGATGGGAGGCATATGAAGAAACGAGAGTCATCGCTCGTGGTGTTGAAATGAAATCGTCGCCGCGAAAGCTGTAATGGAAAGGGCAGAAGATCCGAGCGTTTCTCAGCGCTGGTCAGATGTTTGACGAAATGCGCGGGCAAGAGTAGAAACTGGGGTGGCTAAAAGCCGAAACCGGCGTGTTGCTTGCCGAATGAGTAATTCATTTCTTTTTATATCTAAATATTCTTCTTTGTGTGCCTACCTTATTCTTTCCCTTTGGATATACAGAGATGAAGTTGCTGGATGTAGCGAGAAAAGCAAATGATTATTTGTCAATAGGTGACGCATGGAAAATGTTGCTGTTCTCCTGCGACGAGAAAATTTTTAGCTTTCTCTACCTGGAATCCTGTTGCAAATGAGCTCTAGTAATCCAATCGATGCAGCCTATCAAATATCATCCGTCTTCCGAAAACCATTAGATCAAGTTGCTATTGGGGAAGGTATATGAGAGGAAGGGAAGTTTTGCTTCACTAATAGAAGAGCTTCAGCATTCAGATAATTCTTATGATGCTGCTCAAAGACAGAGCGCCAGCTGCTAAACTAGCTTTGGTGGAGTATGGGACACTGGAAATCTAACTGATAACTTCGGCAATGAAAAGTTTCCTGGTCCCATGAAGTCTAAAAAGGTTGGTTTAGCCATGATTTCTTTCAATTCAGCGTTTTTTTTTTTTTTTTTTTTTTTTTTTTTTTTTGTTAGCTTTCTCGTAGTTTATGTTTCCTTAGCTACATTGTATAATTTCATCTGAATCATCCTCTGATTTCAATGAATTTCGCTCTACGGGGGGATTTGAAATTGGCAACTCCCACCTATTCCACAGCTACTTGTACTGTTAAATTCACGGTAATCAATTCTTTCAGCTCCATTTTTCAACCATTGGTGGCGAGGACGTGACTATAAGCATCTTAAAACTCCATTAGAACTTCACGAGTTTTGATGTTTGTTGAAACTCTTTGGTGCAGACTACGATACAAGCAGAAACAAATTAGCTGCAGGTAGCAACTGCTGGTAGGAAACCAAAATCTAGTTCTGTATTCACCTAGTGGACATTCTCAATTGCATTGAATTCTGTATGACTAGCATATACATCTGGTCCAATTATCGCTTCCAGCCTTCTCACGAGCAAGCTGACCCCAAATGTTGTGGCAACAAGCCTTGCATCAAAAGCATCTCTTTCACGCATTCTTGGGGTGATGCTGATGATGAATTGAAGACCCCTGAAGGAGATAGGGATCAATTGAAAGTGACGGCCGAGTGTCCCAGTTTTGATCTTGGATTTTGAACAATGGTCATTGCTCAATTGACTGTATTGCTACTCTCAAGAATCTGAATGGAGTGCTAAAAAATCTCGTGCCTATCGCATTTGAAATTTGTACGATCAAGCTCTTGTTTTTATGGGGAGTGTTTTAGTGCCAAGTTCATTTATAGGTGTTTGGTCTGAAACACTTCATATATGACATAATCAATGTATTTGCAGCGCTATTCAACATATTGAGGTTCACTATGCTTACATATCAAAATGGAAAGAGGCCACCCACGTTGATCTGAGATATTAGTTAAAATTAAGACAAGTGAACGCATGGTGAAGAAATTCGGCTGAGGAAGCAGAAATAATACTGTGTATGTTCTCATGTCTTCAAATATCTATATGGCAGGTCAAAGTTGCATCATAGACCGTTCATTTGTAGACAATGCTCGTTCAATTCCTATCGAGAAAGATGCTCAGTTTAGATGCTCCGTTAGATAACATTATACCCAGCCCTTGAAAGTTGCCCAGTTTAGCTGTGTCTTAGCATGCAGATCATGTAACAGCAGCTTCTTAATGATCAAACTGAGGGTCAAGCAGCCTGTGACTGTGATAAATAGCTGCTTAAACCATTTTATTGGTTCCTTCCAAGGGCTGCCCAGTTTTAGCTGTGTTTTCTGAACTGTGAGCCTATCTTTATATAATTACCAAGAGGAAACAGTATCTCAGTTTCCACAACATTCTTTATTATTTACCTTTCCTGTTTGTAATAACAGGCAAGAGTGAACAATAAACTATAGAGCGGCAACGATCTTCCAAAGGAATTCCTTGTAGAAATTGTGATTTTATCAGGACTTTCTTTTCGTTCGGTTTCTTATTGCGTTAAATTATTCTCAAAATCTTAAGCTAGCTTAAGCTACCATAACAAATACAGCATAGGTCATACTTGTGGTGCAAAGAAACTGTGATATGGGTTTCTCCACTTTCTTTTATCCCCTGTTCTACTTAGTTCTTGTCCAAGAACATGTATAGCTTGCAGTCTTTTCTTGCCTTCCGCATGCTAAGCAAAGCCTTGAAGAGACAATTGTTTATGAATATCGCTCGATATCAGTTCTCCTATTCCTCTCAACATGAGTATAAATTAAAGTGGATCCTTGGGTTTCCAACGGGTACTGGATGTTCATGTGGAGGATATAATGTCAATTCAGAAGAGAATCAGTCATAAAAGATCATGTCCTCAAGATGTCCGAAGAACAAGAAAAGTAGTTCTGTAACTCATGAATTTCCTGTCTGGTAGACCAATCTTGCTACGTGCAATATGCTATGGTAGTTAAACCAGAAAATGGGTCATACAATTTTAGCCTATAGACATTTTTCCATTTAAGCCACTTGTCATGTAGTATCACAGATTCTTAGCTTCTGAAACTGAGAGAAAGTTACTAAGCACGAGCCAACACCAAATTTTGTGTCCTAATAAACCAACGGATGAATCTTGTGAAGGAAGCGTGCCTGGGAAGGTATATCGTAGGTGGTGCTTTGGAGTGCTGAGAAAGGACTCCATCCTCTACGAACATTTCACGCATCCGCATTCTGTAAAACACAAGGACAAGGTTGAAAGTTCTAATCATATGCTTTCTCACTCTATCCAGCAATTTCATCGCTGTTGTTCAAAGGGAAAGAGTAACGTAAGCACACATAAAAGAATCTTAAGAGTAATGTAAATGCCGGTTACAACAACTTAGCATGCATTTTGTTTTGTTTTTCGATTTCCAGAATTCAAAAAGATCGAAATGAACAGGTATGGCATATTGCAGGTGAGTCCGAACTCAAGGACATCAAGCATGACAGGTGAGTTTGGACTTTTGCTGACTCATCTATGCCCATGCCAGGCCGTGTCTTTCTCTTGATGTATCTCCTGGATTGTGAATCCGTTCTTGATTTTCCTTGGGATACAGTTTCTGCACATCTTTATATTACATACAGAGTCTTTTCAAGATCAATAAAGATTCTCTTAGCTCTGATGCTTCATATATCAATTCTTCTCAATCAAGGTGGTTTCATATATTTTCGTGGCTTCTCTTGAAAATCATTGGAGCGTTTTAGCATATATCCAAACTTCCCTTAGAAAAATGGTCTCAATGTTCTCTATGCAGTTATATTCGAGAGTGTTATTGTTGTCTCGGCGCTGCAGTTGACATGATATTCCTTTTGATGTACATTGATACGCCTTGTATACAACTCAATTAACTCAAAAGTCGAAGAAATGTCATGATGGCTTCTTAAGTTGTACGAGCAGTGGATCTATGACTAGGCAGGTCAAGCTCTACAGTCTTCATCTCCTCCTGATTTTTACCCTTAGATAATACCGGCTATCTTGTTGCTGGATTAAATTTCAGCTCTTCCTTCCTTTATCAGTTGGTTTTCCTCTTCATGACGTATACCTTTCTCAGCAGATTAGTGAAAAAAATTTGTCAGGATAAATATGGCTCAGACGATTGAAAACTTATTTGGGTCTTTTACGAGGTTTTCTTGTTGATATGAGCTGGAAACATTTAGATGGCAGGTTCCTGAACAAAGTTGAAGAAGTAAGCCCTAGGGAGATGATGGAATTTCCTGGTCATTTGGTTGAACGTGGCAACAGTGAAGCAAACGATGAATTTTTTAGGGATCTAAATGCGTGTGGAAACAGTTTCAATTCTCTTAAAAAATTAATATGCAAAAGCAGCAGCATAATGTTATTAATGTTAAATCTGCTTTAAAAGGTACCTGGAATACAGTTCAATTCGATCCGTTTCCTAGTGTTCTATAAAGTGTTTATTTGACATGTTTAGTCTTTGTATGAAGGTAATATACCTTACCTCCTAACCTAAAGTCTTAAAATTCCAATAGATTATTAACATTTCTCCCTCATTGTTTATATCCCATGGACCCTATCATTCAGCTGCTCTGCAATTGATGTAATTGGGTGATGCTCCATACTCACCATAATGATATTGCAAACACATTGTGATTCAGAGCTTTAAGGATGCAAGTCCAAGGGATGTTCATGAGATGTGGGATGATTTCCGCAAGGCCTTGAACTTGCAGATGTCATGAATCAATTCGTTGTTTTTATTTGAAGTTAATACTTTCTTCATTGACCAGATAAAGAGAGTCGACAATTGAAAAGTCATCATTTTTTTTTTCATGTTATCTCTTTCTTTTCTGTTGAGGAGCATGATTCTCTTCTCTTCATGTTTTGCATGATCTACAATAATTACCCGATTCTGTTTGTGATGCACTGAACATGTATTCATTAGTACAATTTTAGAAGGAAAAAAAATGGCCAAATGCCTCAGAATGGGGCAAAGGTGAGTATATTAGATGCCAGAATATCAGGGGTAATAGGTCGGATTTTGTTTCATAATAGATAAAAGCTTTACCGAAAATACAAAACTATCTATTGAGTTTTCAGCTTTGTGCTTCACAGAAGGTCTGAGTGTGTCCATTCATTTGAAAAATCCATAATTCACCTTGACCGGTTACGTTCTTGAGATTTTCCTAGCTCTAGCACTGTGCTCTAGGTACTTAAGAATGACTCATAAGTACAAGAACTTCATGCAAAAGAGGAGGGCAATGAACCGAGTTACATGGATTCCTTAGGATATTCCTTTATGCTTACATTTTCTTATGAAGTTTTCATTACTTAGCAAGTTGTTCGTTCTACTTGCCGATAAATTTTCTAATGAAGTTTTCATTAACCAGCTGACTATGTTCTTGATATTGCCGTGGATTTACTGCCTCCTTTTAGCTTGAGGTTATGGAAATAACGAATACAATAACAGATTCATTATTTTTCTTCAATCGTTTCTGACACACATGAGAATGTGAATGTTCTTTTGTGGGCGGTGTCCTTCCTTTATTTTTGCGTTAGTTTAACTGAGCATGTCCTACTTGGAGATTGACACTTCCCTGTCATGTAGAACGGCAAGTTTTGTACACCACACAAGTAACTCAAAAGGCCAAGAAATACCATGATGGTTTTTTGCAGCTTGAAGTTCGCGGATCCCTAGGGAGGCAGGTCATTCCGAAGCACTTTTAAGGATGTTTTCATCCTTAAGCCACTGTTCTTTAGATTAAACTGGGCGGCTACTTTGTTTGCTGATCCAACATGAATCACTTCATTTGTTTTTCAGATAATGGTTCATTATGTGACCCAAGCATCACACTAAGTGCATATCACTACGCAAAAAAGTTATAAGGCCCTAAGCACCCCTTCTTTATAGGTCCTGGAATAACTTTTCTGCTCATTATTATATCCCCCTTGGATCATTCAGGTCCCACTGTATGATGCTAGCAGGAAAGTCTTGGCAAATAAATATCTTAGGAAAGACAAAGTGCTGTGAACTGGAAAATCACTGGTATTCAATTCTCACTACGTTGATATTGGGGAACATGCAGTAGAAGAAAAAGTGCTGCTGGGTTTGAATGATCGTGAACCACATCGCGCTGCTGGTGAATTGAGGACAGGCCATGGGTGGGGGTGGATGGTGTTAAAGTTGATCAATCGTCCTGATGTTATAATCCTACCTATTGAGCCCCGGTCGAAAAAACTTCAAACTCGCGAAGAAAGGTTTCAATGTGCGTTGGAGGACGATGAGAATACGTTTTTTCTCCAATGCCACAGCATGAATATGCACCTGATGTCGTGATGAGTTGTGGGACTTTTCATTACATTCAAGTGACAGTCAAACAAGATAGGATTCATACCAATGAAATATGTCACATCATTTTTGTCACGTGGTGTAACGAGTGAAATGATTTATAGATGATTAATTCATCAGATAGAATACTTTTCCAGAGGAAGAGTTATGCTCAGTGACTGAGTTTGTGCAAACCTTTTGCCTTTTGAGAGACCTGGCAGACCACTGTGGAAAAACTATGATGCGATTCAACAAATCCCATCTGCAGCAATTATTGAGGAGGAAAGGAAGGTGTAGATCGGAGGCCGCAAACTCCGTCTCATTCTCTACCTCACCTGTCCCCAGTTGCAAGAACGTCAATGTCCTTGCCTTCTCTCTCTCTCTCTCTCCTCATCTCTGTAGCAGGAGTTACAGCTTCACAAGCTCAAAGGAAGTGGAGGGAAATGCTTAATGTTGCTCTTTCTTCATTTGGAAGTGGTTGATGGAGTTAGCTGGATGTGTTTTGAGTGGTATGAAGGGATTTTGATTGCATCGCTTTTGAGGTCTCGATGCCGTCCAATTATTTTCGCATCCATTGGTAGAGCCAGATTTCAACTACCTACTGCACTGGAAGTAATATCCCATTTATGCCTTTGATCATTGTAACATAGTAGAATTGCATACTTTGAGACACTGATGTAGGTGATGAAATTTTTTACTAGGCTGAATTAAAAACCAATCTGCTCTTGTCGGGAGTCCTATTTAAACTTGCTGAAATGATCCGATTGTCGCCAGCACATGCCTCTGGATAAATAACAGACTAGCAATAAAAGAGCATCTTCAACTTTGCACATTCGGTTTGGTCTTGTGTTTAAATGTAAATTATTGCTTGTCAATTAGTGTACTTCAATTGATGGGCAGGGTAAGGACTTACTGTTTCATATGTTTCCAAATTTGTCTCTACCTGCACCTTGAAGATCATCCATTCATCCATTTTCCATTTTTGTAGGTCAATTAGGTAGCTGCTGATGATGTGCATCATGTTATAGGAGATGGTGAAGAACAAGCGCCTCGAGTCAAATACTATAGCTTGAGTGAAACAATTGAAGCTTATACTACAATTTGGTGTCGGTCTAAATGGTGTCTACCCCTGCTTGCTTGTGTATGTCGGGCAGGGGGATTTAGGTTTATTTGTCAATATTATCACTATGTTCTTTTAGCTTTTAATTGAATTTAGTACCCAACATTTACATCTTCATGAAGGTGTTGATATCGATGCTGCCACCAAAAATGGAATAAAAGTAGCCAGAATTCCAGGTGACGTCATGGGAAATGCAGCATCATGTGCAGAGATGGCGATTTATCTAATGCTGGATTTACTCCGAAAGCAAGTGTATTTGATCACTAGAAAAATCTTTAGTAGCTGGGGTACTTCATGCGATTCATTCTTACATGCTAAGTCCACAGGTTAGGTATGTTGTATGTCGTGCTTCTTTTTGTTCAATCATAGGGAATGACAAGTTGAATATTCTAGCTGTAACATTTTCTGAAATGTGAATGAATCCCCCACCATTTTGCATTCTCATCTTTTTATTGTCGAAGTTCCAAGTGAATGTTTAGTAAATTCCGTTTGAAGCCTATGTAGTTTCTTCTAAATGAAAGTGCGTGGGTGTTTATATCTTCATCGATATACTGGGAAACAGGAAAGAAAAATCGTTCAAATTATACCCCAACTTTCAAAACATAACTTAACATCCTGCAGAAGGCCTACATCTGAATGCAAATATTTACAATTCAAGTTTACATAAGGCTTCCGATAAGGCTTCCTGTGTTGGCATGACACCACTTGACGTAGGGCTTCCCACATTTGCATTCATTGGTTGCATGCCGCTACTGCCAGCCATATTACTCATAGGTGCATCCATTGAAGGTGTCGCCATCATGGTCGAATTCCCATTATGCGACAATCCAGGAGGTGGAATCATTGTTATGGTTGAATTAGGATTGACTGGATTTCGATTATTAGGAGAACGGCGCTTGATCAAACTATGCAAACGGGACTCCAATGTGCCTAAATTCACGTACTCATCCTACATAATTGTAATTTTAAATTAGCAAAAGAATGTCAAGTGCTATTCACCAATAAATAAATAAATAAATAAAGAAGAAAAAGGAAATACTGATAATGATGAGAAAAAACAGGTGAAACCAGGCAAGAGAACTGAACAAATAATTGGCTTTCGCAAATGTCAAATGTGTAACAATAAAAAATAAAAACAAAATTAAAAATAAAAAACCAATAAAGGGCAATCATAAGCCACTTCTTGTACTTTTACAAAGAAGAGGAGAGAATTGATGAGAAATGGGAAGACCTTTGAGTGAGAAGATTTAAAGAGACCGTCTTCCAGGCGTTTAACAATCTCCTTCAGCTTCTGCATTTGAGAGTCATTCATTGGCTGTAGATGCCGCTGTGCTAAGAGAACAAAGCTGAAAAGGGACAGTAAAAAGTTCAATCAGCAAACAAGGACTATATGGAACTGTGGAGGTTAAAGCACAAGAAGAAGTGCTCTAGATTAGATTACATCTTCTCTTGCATATAGTTCCGAGCTCTAAGAAGATCCATGTCCATGCTCAACGCAGAATGAGGGACACCACTGCCTGCAGCCACTAAATTCAGGACAACGTTGCCACTTTGCTGGGACACCCCAGGCAACTGAGTGCCCGATTGACTATATACACGCCCCGATGTATCTGCCTGTACATTCATCACATCAATCTACAAAAGCTCTCACTCTTCCTGTAATCGTTCAAATTCGCTACACATGCCTGAGCTTGTGCCACATACATTAAAACTCTATTCGCAGTGAACAAACCACACCCAATACCGCCAGGCATCGGCGCAAACAACCATAACAAGAAATTATAGAGAGCACATGCCTTTGGATAAATTCTGTTTGGCATAAGGCTTGACATAAGGCTTCCTGTGTTTGCATTTGTTGGCTGCATGCTGCTACTCCCAGCCATATAACTCATTGGTGCATCCACTGAAGATGTCGCCATCATGGTCAAACTCCCATTATGCAACAATCCAGGGGTTGGAATCATCATCGTCATTGCATTAGGATTGACTGGATTTTGATTATTAGGAGGTGGATGATTGATCAAACTATGCAACCGGGACTCCAATGTGCCTAAATTCATATACTCATCCTACATGATTGTAATTTTCAAGTAGCAAAAGAATGTCAAGTACTATTTACCGAAAAGAAAGGAAATACTGATAATAACGAGAAAAAATAGGTGAAACCAGGCAAGAGAAATGAACAGATTATTGGCTTTCGCAAATGTAAAATGTAAAACACTAAAAAAAAACTCAATAAAGGGCAATCATAAGCCGCTTCTTGTACTTCTACAAAGAAGAAGAGGAGAGAAATGATGAGAAATGGGACCTTTGAGTGAGAAGATTTAAAGAGACCGTCTTCCAGGCGTTGAGCAATATCCTTCAGCTTATGTATTTGAGAATCATCAATTGGCTGCTGATGCTGCTGTGCTAAGAGAAAAAAGCTTAAAAGGGACAGTAAAAAGTTCAATCAGCAAACAAGGACCAGTGGAACCCTGGAGGTTAAAGCACAAGAACAAGTGCTCTAGACTAAATTACATCTGCTCTTGCATATAGTGCCGAGCTCCGAGAGTATCCATGTCCACGCCAAATGCAGCATGAGAAGCGCCACTGCCTGCGGCTACCATATTTGGGATGACGTTGCCATTTTGCTGGGACACCCCATGCAACTGAGCCCCCGACTGACCAGATACATGCCCCGACATATCCGCCTGAACATTCATCACATCATTCTACAAAAAGGGTCGACGCATGCCCGAGCCGGAACGACATACATATTAAAAAAAAAAAGTGCAGACAGCTATAACAAGAGATTATAGAGAGCATCAGCAAAACAAGCAAAAGCAGACGACGTTCCACATCACTTGCTCGAGAATCTTTCAAGCAAGGGAAGAGGGAGAAAATTGGGAGAAATTCACACCCAGAAGCGATGTGCGATTGGGGACAAAAAGAGCGACGGTGCAGTAGGAGTGATCTCAATTGGGAGCTCAATCGGATCGATCGCGAAGATCTAAGATCATCTCAATTCAGAGCGAGAATTCCCTTTATTGGAGAAATCATTCGTTGATCAGATACGAAGAAAGAAATTCCACAATTTTTTTTGATTGAATTTCCTTTCTCGAAGGCCTTATTACTGCACATAAAGTTTGACCGGTTTGACCGCTTGGGACGTTTCCTTTAGTATTGCGTACGGTGTGCCTTCAAAGGAGGGGCTTTGATGTAAATTGAGGGGTGAGTGCCCCTTAATTCGCTTAGTACGGTGCGGAGCCAACTTCTTTCTTTTTCCCTAAAAAAAGAATTAAAAGAATTTTCCCTTCAGGAGAAAAAACAAATTGTAGAGCCGACTCCATTTGTGGTTCAATCGGTCCTTGACCAATTCAGAAATCAGTTATCAATTGGGCTAAATTTTCCCTTCAAGAGAAAAATAAAATTATAGAGTCGACTGCATTAATTATTGGAGTTGTCTAAGCCGAGCATGTTACACATACTTTTCTTTGAATGTAGCAACACACTTTGACTTATTTTTCGAGTTCTTTGAGTTCTCTTCAAACTAATGAGACCTATAATAGGGTACTCTTGAGGAGATGGTGGAATACGGCCACTGTTCAACCATAAGAATTTTCAAGTAAGTCTACATAAAAATGATGAGTGCAAAATGGTCAATAAAGCAATAGGGATGGGAAATCTTTCTCATAATCTAGCAATTTAGGTCTACTGCCTATTAGTGTCTGCAAATGCACGTGACATGAGTATGAACAAACAATTTTAAGCAACGCCATGACAAAAGTTACCCTGCATCTGTATTTTAAGGCTTTAGTTGAAAAAAATCTCGCTCAAGGGCATCTTGATCTTCCATCTTCACACTTACAATAACAGCACACTCATTAAGTACTAAAGAGTTCTTTAGGAAGGCAGGTGATGTGAGGCTTCCACATTCAATTCAGCAACTGAATGACATTTAATCTTTCTCACCATAAACCAACTCTAACTTATGTCATGCATCTTCTATATAAGTCTCAAGCATTCACCGTGGTCCACTGTGCATGCAAATCCAGTGAAAGTGCAGTTTTGCAAAAGATCTTGTAAACCCAATGAAAAGCGAGGTGGCAAAGTCTTTGCACTTGTCAGCTTTTTATTAGTATCGTCATCTTGAAGATCGAGTAAGACTACACTGTAAAGATGGAAACAAAACATGCATTGTGGAGCAGAAGGGCCTACTGAAAAGAAACAAGAAAAGCGAACGGTAATTAAAAAAAAAAAAACGGAAGGAATAAACAAGAAAATAAGTATTAAGAAATTGGAAACATTTGGGTGGTTAGGAATTCCTCAAATGTTTAGTATTACATCATCATAAGATATGACGAGATCCATCAATGATGGTCACATCCTAACATCAAGGAGTTAATTCATCATAACGCCTTGATTCAGAAGAGGCGGACCATTGTTGCATACCCACCCATTAAATTCTTCCTCTTGCTCTTCCTCGATCCGTCAGAAGTATCAATTAAGCAAACTAATGATGACTTTCATTGTTCTTTCGCAGCAAGAGGAACATCACTTATCAGCGAGGGGCAACGGCCCTTAGCAATGATTTTGCCATGCAAAGGCTACATCATGGATCACTCAAGACTCTATCAAATTGCAAATCCCAGATTCATTGACTCTGCTCAGTCTTAAGAGTGTTATGCAGCAAATATAGAAAGCAAAATCACATGTTCACAGAGCTCAATCCAGAGTCTAGGAAAAAATAAGGGGAAAAGAAATTTCTTATATGATTGTCCTATGCCGTCTCTTTGGAATACCATCAATCAGGAGCAAGCACAAGCCCATAGCCGGTGGCTATTTCAACCTACTGAACTAAAAATTGAACTGGACACAAGCAACCCTAGTTGGCCTTCCTATGTCAATTGATGTCATCAAGTGTGCATATATTCGATTCTACCATAACAAATTAAACCTAATTGTATCTAGGCCTATTCATAAGGTTAGACTGATTAAGAACGACGTATACATTCGCCAAGTTGTCCATCTCCATGTGACTAGACTGATTTCAGTTTCTAGTTCTTCCAAGCAGGTAAACCAAGGAAAATATACTACATACCAAATACAAAATTGTATTCAACAACGAAATGGATATGATTACTAAGAATAAGTATCAAATTTCTCAAAAAGAGCAAAAGGGATGAGATGCCATTTAGCACAAAATAACCAATCTTCAAAGTGTCACGCCCCAATCCTCGGGTATGCGCCCATTCCTACGTTAGAGGATGCATCGCCAACCCTTTCATTTTAATACGCATGCGGAAGTAGATAAGAAATTCCTAGACAATAAAACAATGTGAAAGAAAAGTAGGGCCATATTTTTCAAACCTGAAAAACCATAACCACATTTTTATACAAGCAAACCTCATAATATATTTTACAGTACTTTTTACAAGTCAGACTTATCACACATTAGATCACAACTTAGAGTTTGCAAAACAGGATGGGGTCTCAGTCTTCATCCGGGTCATACTCTGGATCCTCCTCGGGATCATCCTCCTCTTCTTCATCTTCAGGGTCTTCTTCAAGGTCCTTCTCTTCAGGTTCGTTCTTAGGCTCCTCATTAGGTTCATTCTCAAGCTCCTCATCAGGTTCCTCCTCTTCTACGTCCACTCCTTCTTTGACACCCCAACTGGAGTCCATGTTAGAGTATACCGGAGATTCATGATCGTCGAGCTGGGGATCCTTTGCATCAACTACTAACCCATCCTTAGGATCTGTCGTCCTCTCTCCGAACGCCTATTCCAGTACGTGCAAAGACACATCACTTTCTGGTATGGGACCCTCTCTTCGCCCATCATGGTAGTAACGGTACCATGACTGATACTCATGGGGCATCTTATCGGGTTTATTCACGTCAACCCAGACAATGGACTTGATCAGTATGTATTCCAATCCTTCGGGGTGGCTATGTATATGGAAGTGGTATCTTATCTTTGTGATCTCCTCGAGAATACCAAAATGCATGGGAGGACGAGGAGGTGAAGGTACTGCGATCTAGGAGCTTGAAATGTTATCTCACAACGGGGTGAGACGATGTCTCAGCGAATTCTACCCCTAAAACTCGATTAGGAAACCATTACGCCATAAGGGCTGCCTATGCATAACACAAGTCAGAGGACTTACCTTGGCCTCAATTCGATCCTGCAAATCAATATCATTTATAGATACCTCAAATCAAATCAACCACTCAACTCAAAACATCATATCAAAACATTGATCAATCGACCTAGTCAATTACATGTCATCATGACCTTTTCCCGGTCGATACATTTAATACTATCTATAAGGTCCTATTAAATTATGATTGCTCACCCAAAACTGAAAATATAGATAGTATAACTCGCCCAAAGTTGATAATATAATATACTATGTATATGCTCACCCAAAGCTAATAGATTAGGGCCCCCGAACCAATTTAGTATACCGTATATGCTCGTCCAAAGCTGATAATAAGTTGCTCGCCCAAAGCTAATAAAATAGGATTCCCGGGCCATTATAGTATACCACTACCACCATACAATCAATTTATCATTTTTATCATATCCGATAAAAATAGCCGTGTGTGGGTACACGGTCGGCCTTAGCAAAAATACAATAATTTCACTTTTGATTCATCCACTCCTTTTAGTAGTCCAAAAACAGATTTTTAGCGCTATAGACCAACGCTTGGTAATTTTCCAATTAATTACCAAAATTAATTAATTTAGGAATAAATCCTAAAATCACAATTAAATCAATTCAGCACAAATTAAAGCTCGAATAAATAAACAGACTACACCACGATAATCAACATAAAATTTCGGTCACCGGCTATCACGGTCTAATTTCTAGCAAATAAATAAATAATTAATTAATTACAAAAAAATATTAAATAAATGCCAATAAATCCAATTTAGGCCAAGTAATGCCTAATTGGATGCCTAAACGGACCTGAAAATTTGTTGAGGTTCATTCAATAAATACTAAAACATATTTCCTTGTTAATTAGACTAATCATTTGCCTAACATGCATGTATAAGGCACTAAATTAATCAACCTAATCTAATCTATCCACCTATTGTACTTAATTAAATCTAATCAACCTCTAAACATCATTAACCCACTAAGGGAGATTTAGTGAGTTAAACTCATTGTTTCAAGATTTGATTGGATCAAATCGTTAGGAACGTCGCGGGGGACGGAAAACTCCAAAGTAGGCCTAGCCTTCGAGGCCTAGAACCACCTCACAACGGGCCAAACAACATCTCTAAAACCAACTATTTTTCTGTTCTGTTCTTATTAAAACAGAAAACCATAAGTTCGGTTTAGGGCGGGGATTGATCGAGGAAGAATGTAAGGACCAAATCGGGCCTTGGCGGGCACTCACGAGGGTCGGAGGCAGACCGGTGGAACGGAGCAGGAACACACACGGCTAGGCGGTGGCTCGCATGGCACGCGGACAGGGGTAGAATCGGCGACGACAGCATGCGGCTTGCGGTCCGGTGGTGGTGCGGTTGCTCCAGCTTCTCTCCTGCACCTCTGGTCTTCGCATAGCAGCTTCGATGGAGGAGGAAGAGGACTTGGACAGTGTATAAGGGAGAGAGGGAGAGATGGCAGACAAGGGGGCCACCAAGGGCCATTTCTTCCATTCTCTTGTCTCCTTGACCATCCACCACCACCCATTTCTTCCTTGGCTGCAATTCAGCCAACCATGCACCCCTCACAACCTTTGAAATGGTCCAAAATGCGCTAGGCAAGGGGGCATACGAATTTGACATGAGTTGGCTTCAATTGGACTTCATTTCTTTCTCAATTCAATCTCAATTGGCTCTCACAAATTCAATTGACACCTCAAAGATCAAATTGGTATTTTTCCTCACTAATTGATCCCACTCGCTTCCCAAATTCGTGATAAAAATGATCCCCGGCCATTTTTGAACAAAAACAGCCGTAGGTCGACTTTTTCCAAAAAAAGTCTCGGATTGCAAAAAAATCTTCTGAGACTGAGTCGACATTCCTAGAATTTATTGTGGTATGACAGAATCTTTAATTTCTGAAATCAGACTCAAATTCACAGTTAATTTCCATTCGGCACGTTTTTAGCGTGACCTAAGCTACCAAGTAACTTTCAGAAATTTTCAGTGCAAATGACCCTTGATTGATTTTCTTCAAGCCACAGTGAATCCACTCGACTCATTGGCGACTCTCAGTTATCGTGAAAATCTCGAGGATTCAAATACGGACACAGGGTACCAAAATAATAAGAAAATCAGTCTAGTGTCGGCCGACGAGAATTTTTCAATTTAGTGGTGTCACCTACGATTAGCCACACATCTCAGTCGAACCAACTTATCTTTGATTTCAAATCGATTTTTAACTGTGCCATAATAGCTTCTAAAGACATGGTCGAGAAGTCGATTCCTAGTCAAATTATCAAATCTATTGCCTTAAAATTCCTTAATGACTTCCCCAGATAGTTTAGTTATCTTGAGAGTGATCGGCTATAAGAATAGCCCTATAAGCGCGTCAACGAAATGCCCGATTTATTCAATAGAAGACGAGACTGAAATCTGGAATGTCACACAAAGTGTGCAAATACCAATGCAAACCACTGTGCACTGTCGCAGGTCCTAAACAATCCACTCCAGCTCTCTTGTATAATCCAATGTCTGATTGATAAGCTATAGGGAAGGAATTTCCTTCGAAGATGTAGATTCCTTGGCCTTCTGAAAATATACAAACCTGCTCTTAATCTGCCATTGGGGATGCTCCTGCATTCCAACAGGTAACATATGTCATTGTTAAGTCTCCACAATACAGCTTTTATGTGGATAAATTCTTCCACACACACTTCGAAACACTTTTTCAAGAACAAGGTTTCCATACCGAGCACAAATTGCCAAGTTCGAACTTAGCAGAGTGATAGCAACAGAATGACACATGGATGTTGTAAGCGTAAGTTTAACATCAGTCCTTGATTCTAGAAGAAAAAAAACAATCGTAATAATTGAAGAGGACATAGATTAGCAACTCAATAGAACATATTTTATGACACCCTTTGAAGATCTGAACTAATACAGGAGCGGATATTATCTTTTTGACTAAATTAGTCAATTGAGAATAGAATTCCACGTAGAGAAAGCCAAAATCTTCTCATAATATTTACCTCCTTATATATACTGCAAGTTCTTGGTCGCAGGAGAAGAGCAACATTTGCCGTGGGTCACTAATTGACAAATAATCATATGCTTTCTCATTAGATCCAACAATTTCATCACCGTCGTTCAAAGGGAAAGATTAATGTGAGCACACATGAAAGAATCTTTAAATTACATGAAAGAATCTTTAAATTATATCTTGCAGCTTTTACATGTAGGAGACAAGGATACTAATAAAAACAAAAGAAAAATGTAGGAGACTGGGAGATGCAAAATGCACGGTTGTATTTCTCATCATCGTTTATCTATAGACAAAGAAATCAATTGCACAAGCCAAAAGCAACACGCCCATTAATGTACCCCAATTCCTATTCCACATCCGCATTTTGTCAAACATCTTACCAGCTCTAGGGAAATGATTGGATCTCCTCTCCTCTGCAATGCATTAGCTTCCACGATGATGTCTTCCAACTGTTGAATTTAATCAAAGAGAAGAAGACACACGGGAGAATTGCTAATGCTCGCTACTATTCATCAGAACATAAGCCTATTAAATAGGCAGAACATCCAAACCACTTAGCAAGAAAATAGCTACAGAATAGCAACAACAAAACCCACTAACATACCCCACTAACCAGAACATGTGCAGAAACTAACTCCTAAAAACAAGCCACTTCCTATTGACTAAGACTCCATTATTACATTGTTGAAGAAACATAAAAACTGAAAGAACTAAAAAAAAAAACTTGAAGTTAACTACTTCAACACCAACACCACAAGCGACGGCTCTTATTTCTTCAAATGCCTCCTGTTAGCCGTCTTTTGGAGACGCATCGAATTCACTCCTCCTCCTCCTCCTTCTCACGGTGCTCGCGAGAACCTTGCAATCTTCCATGAGCAAAGTCGCTGAGTTCTCTCGACAACGAGCGAAACAATAGATTCCGTTCCACCCCCCACTGGCTTGCAAGTCCTCAGGGATGAGAGAGAAACCGAAACGAATGATGATTTATGATGGAAACAAGACATGGAAAATAATTTGTCAAGGAATGCCATAATACTCTATTTCCACTCATGATATATGAGATTAGATATTTATTCTCGAGGGCCCACCCCTCTAACAGCCCATAAGCTCATGCCCCTCTCCCTCCTCTCCCGCTGGACAGTTGAGGCCACCTTTTCAGCTCGTTGTATATTTCGTCCCCACCGTAATATGTAGAGACATGTGAAGGTATCACCCTCAATTTAGGACAATGCTCAATCCCTAATCGAGAAAGATGAGGCGCGGCTCCTTCAGCGGCCCTCCACTCCTCCAAATTAGGTAATGCATAAAAAATTAAATGCTTGAGTTGAGGAAAGCCTCCTGCGGAGCAAACCATTTCGTTTCCCCATAAAGCATAATATCCCACAATGAGAAAAACCAAGCTTTTCAATTTTTCCAATATTGGCATTGGATCTTCTCTGAGTTGGGAACATATTAAGACCAGCTTCCTCAATTGTTGGGGTAGACTCTTATGTTCTGGCAGCTTCTCCATTTTTCCATTAATGAATAGCTTACATGAATGGGGATAATTTGATATTTTGCTCAGTTCACCTTCAGTCCATGAATTATAAGAATGCGCGAAATAAATAGTCAAGGATTGAAGATGTTTCAAATTGAATTTAGCAAGTTGCGGATCATACGAATCAACGACAGTCAGTTTTTGCAGATTGGTAAGCTTGCCCACATCATTCACATCACATTCCTTCAGACTAAAGTTTCTCAATGTCCGTAGATTCTTTAAAGTGCCCAACCACAACTTCTTATGGGCCCCATGGAATTTCTCCTTGACATCAAACTTGTAGGGAAGACGGAGATACCTCAACCATCTCATCTTCCACAACACATTTGGGATGGAAACCCTAATATATTGAAGCATAACCAAGTCCAAGAATTCCATACATACAAGGTTTCCCATAGATTGTGGCAAGCTCGTAAACCCACTACGTGCTAAACTTAAGAATCTTAGATGGACTAGGTCTCCCACCGATTCGGTAGACTTCCTACTTTCCCATCAAGATCGTCCAGCTTCGAACTCGAGAAACTTATAATTGATGAAATTGGGTTGAAATTGCTCCCAATTACATCCCCTAGATTGGAAGAACAAAAGAGTTCGAAGGTGGGGCATAGTCCTTCCTATTTGTTCCACCCTCAGAGTTATGTTTCCTTCACCAATCCCGTTCATAGTGAGAGAAAGCCTTCGTGTTTTGCAAGCCATTGAAGAACTACCCTCCCTTTCATTGTCATGTTGAATTTTACGAAAGCTTAGAAACCTCTCATGGCTAGTCTTGGAGACACATACCTCTCGCGTCGAGTCATGGAGGCGGCAGGTTCCAATATTTCCATTCCAGTTGAGTCGTACTTGGACCAATCCCCTCTTAACCAACTCCATGAAATATTGCTCTGCTACATCTTCCATTGTAATTTCTCTCTTTTCGTCATCGGGCAGCACAAAGCCTTCAGCAATCCACATGCGAAGGACTGTCTTCGCAGGGATTTCTGCATCCTCCGGAAAGCTACCCAAATAGAGGAAGCATGGCTTTAAATGCCACGAAAGATCATCATAGCTTAAGGCCAACACTTTTAATACATCACTCTTATCACTAAAATGCAAATTGATGTTTCTGTAAACCGTCTCCCACTCATTGACCGCCAAAAGTCCACCAAGCACAATAATAGCCAAAGGTAATCCCCCACACTTCTCAAGGAGTTCATCTCCTAACTTCTTCATGCCTTCAGTGATTTCTACATAATATCAAGTAATAAATTGAAACTCGATAGTAGTAGGAAGATGCAACTGTCATAAGAAGATAACTTCGAGGACAAATATTTGCTTTTTGATATATGAGTTGGATGTTGTAGTTCCTTATGTTCTATGGTTCATTTATGCTTTTGTAAGGGGAAAAACTATAGAGACCCCAACAAAGCTCCTATATATGCCTCCATCTACGCCTGAAAGCTCAAGAACACTCATTTGACTAATGGAATGTATTGTCTTTGTTATCTGTTGCTTGAATTAATTGACTTGAGCATATGTATAACAACAATAATCCTACTCAATGAAGAAAAATGAAAGCAACGAGGGGATATATCACCTGTGACTGAATGTGCTACCGATTTCCCTCAAAATTCTAGTGAAATCTTCATGTTGTCACTCTATTTTGTCACATAAAGATTCACAATTTTCGTAACAATCCGAAGTCTTATTATTAAGCCAATTATTCACAAATGCAAGAAAAGGTGGACCTAAAATGAAGCCTATGGAAAGTAACATAGCTAGGCTTCATATTATTTCGTAAATCCTATCAAAATTACTTATTATGATGGTCAAATGAAAGCTTTTTCGATATTTATCCTTATTGGAGGACAAGGAGGAGCAAAGTTTTGGATGTTGGCTTAGAGGTACAATTGTCAGCTATTGAGAAACAAAAGGTGCATCTGATTCCTCAAATATTGAAATTACGGTGTCTAATACTTGATATATTGATCATTTGAACTCCACTGTAACTATTGATTCATTAATTGCGAAAGCCTCTGAAAGGCCAAATTGAGCAATGAAGTACCTGGTATTTGTCCCTCCATCTCTGATTGTCTTGCAATACCTTCTACAACTTGATCCATGGCAATACCTCGACCAACTCCAAGCCCAACAAAAGAAAGTTCAACAGCTAATCCGACAATAATTATAGAAGCGTCATTAATTAGGATCAAGCAGGCAACATAATCCTTTGAAGCCACAATATGTTAGGTTAATAACTTTAGTGAAGTCTTACCTTTCACTTCAGGAAATGCCCTCTTCTTTAGCAGAATCCAGCTCTCCTCGTGCGATAAGCACTGAGGTTCATGGAGAAAACAATGAGGATTGATATGCTCCGCTACTTCTTTATTGCGGGTTGTTATCAATAGCTTGCTTCTCGTGTCCTTGATCGGGAATGCGGCTTGAAGACTGTCCCATGCCTGTTTGGTCCAAATATCATCAAGAACCACGATACATCTCTTCTGTTTTTGGGTCATGTATAGAGTTTCTACCAATTCGTCATTTCTCATATCCATAACCTCTTCTCTTTTGTTAGGGATCAACTTAACAAGAATTCCCTCCAAGATATCCCTCACGTGATATTCTTGAGATATGCAAGCCCAAGCAGAACCATCGAAATGGTTCTTCAATTTGTCATGATTGAAGACTTTCTGAGCGTGTGTGGTCTTTCCCAAACCACCCATTCCCCATAGAGCAACAACTTTGTGTTTTCCATCCTTCAGCTCTTTTACCAACGCCTCGATACCATCTTCCCTCCCAACAAAATCCTCCTCCTGGAAATGGGCATAAGTCCGTTTCGGCAGCGAAGCTCTCGCGCGTTTGCGTTCGCCCTCATGCAAAGGTTGTATGCCATATTTCTGCATCTTATTACCAATATCGGAAATTCTGGATTTTAAGCCCTCGATCTCTGTCCCCACCTCATGAACCTGCACGCACGAGCACTTCGCCATGAAGCAAGCATACGCTTTGATGATGTTTTGTCCCTCCGTCGCGCCGCTTTGAGGTAGTATCTCTCGATGACGTCCTCAGCATCATAGGCAAAGTCTCGGAGTTGTGCGACACATTCTTCTACAGCTTCCTTGTGCTCTCGTCTTGCATCCACATCCATCAGCAAGGCTGGACTCCGCCTCAGCTCGCTGTGCGGGTCCTTGACCTTGCCCTCCACTCCCCTCAAGAATTTGGCCTCGTCAATGAGCAGGTTTCCTATTTTCTCCACCGCGAACGAAACAACAGACTCAGCCATTGGTATTGCACTGCTCAGACTTTGATCAGTGGAGATTATGATAGAGAATGACTTGAGAATTCACTTCTGATGCGTTAACAAGCTGTGAAGATATAGGCCTGCAAGTTCCAAAGAAGAAAGGAAAGGAATTAAGTACTTAGAAAGTTGCATATTGCATTGCTAATGCATATTCTACATCCCCCGACGCAAGAAAAGCACTCCAAGAAGAAAAGAATGGAGTAATGGAGAAGTCTACAGGTATATATTCTCTCCACAGGTAGAAGAAATGCTTGATAGCAACAGCTCAATGCTGCATAGGTTTTCAATTTTGACTGTCCTCACGGATTGTTCTATTTTGTGGTTTTGGTCCTTGAGTGGATTAGGCCATGCCGTGATTGATGGTTGGATTTTTGACAGGTAATGCTGTATGATGACAGCAAGCAGCTGTTGGAATGCAGGACTTTCAAGAACGAAGTTGTTTGTTCCAGTGAGACGTTCAATGCTTATTTGGTTGACGTTGGAGAGCCTGAAGCAGGGCAAAAGCCTCTCAATGATACTTATATTCACAGCCGAGCAAAGAAAGTTCCTAAGCGAACAACTTCCCTTCACAGAAACAATTTCGTCAAAGTATCTGGTTGCGCCAGTATTGTGTATTCTTACATATTTGTTTTCCTCATGTTGTTGTCTCTAATTATTTGAAATTTGACAACTCATACTCGTACATTTACAATGTTGTGATTATCTGCCTGTGTTGTTATATAATCCATTTCACTTACGTTTTAAGAAGATGAGAAGACCAAAGTGGAGAAGAATAAACAGCAGACGATCAGCCTAAGCCCATCACAGAAAATTATTAGAGGTTGGTGATGAAATCCTTCATAATCTAACTCTCTTGATAGCTAGTAAATGCTGGCTACAAAACTTAGCATCTGTGTTTCTCCTTTTCCAGAATTCAAGAAGAATGAAATGAACAAGTATGGCATATTACCAGGAGGTCCCAACTCAAGACATCGAGTATGGCAGGTGAGTTTGGACTTTTGCAGATTCATATATGCCATGCCTGGCCATATATCATTTCCTTTGATGTCGTATCCTGGATTGTGAATCATTTCTAAATTTCCTCTGGGTTTACAGTTTCTACTTATCTTCATACTACACATAGAATCTGTTCAAGGACAATAGATGTTCTCTCAACTCTGATGCTTTTGTGTATCAATTCTTCTCAATCACGGCGGTTTTATGTTCACATTTTTCTCATGGCTTCTCTTGAAAATCATTGGGAGCTTCTTAGCATATTTCCAAACTTTCCCGCAGAAACTGGTCTGAATATTCTGCTAGTTATATTCTGAAGTTTGTTATTATGGTCTCAGCACTACAGTTGACGAAATCTTCCTTTTGATATAGATTGGCATGTCTTGTATACAACCCGCTTAACTCAAAAGTCGAAGAATCATGATGGCTTCTTACGTTCTACAAGCAGTGGACCTATTACTAGGCAGGTCAAGCTCTACAGTCTACGTTTCCTACTGATCTTTTTGACAATTTTCTCATGCATGTGAAAGTCACAGACCAAAGAAAGCTTCCACTTGTTAATAACAATCATTCTAATGATTGAAAGTTAGCATCAACGACTTATTGGAAGCAAGTTAACCGTTATCTACGTTAATCAAACGACCCAAAAAAAAAAAAAAAAAAACAAAACAAAACAAGCCACAGTCCACATGGCTTTATAGAACGCAAAAATAAAACATCAAAATATTAAATCAACAAAATATCAATGCAATGACTATAACAATACTAAAGTAACTAAAACGAGCAAAAACTAGAAAAAGTAGAACGCACGGAGCAAAAACCAAATATCGGTTAGCGACTCACAAATTTAGTTGTGCCCTTCTCGTTCGTCTGAGTGTTAGTACCTAAAAACAATCCACGAAAAACTTCAATCAGAATCAAACTAAAAGCAAAATGAATAAAGCAAAAATTGAGTATCAATTAGCGAGTAGTCCACCAACGTAGATCTCTCCGAATGATCTGCTGCCAATTTTACGACCGAGCTCGAAACAATAAGTCAAAATGATTATTGCTCATTAATACACTAGGATTGGGACAAAGTGCTCATCATCACTCTCCACAGCTCAACTATATATAGGCGACAGGCATATCGGTAATGTCACATCAGCTATAGCAATAGGTCTAAAAGGAGTAGTTGGAAAATCGAACATGCCCATAACCGGACTTTCAAAAGATTGTTTTCACCACGGGCTATGAGCAATATTCAGCATCGTATCTTTTGCTCATATCTTTTGCTCTATGTGCCGTCAAAAGAAGATTGGTTTCGCCTGGGCCGACGGCAATAATTTAACATCAATCATCATATTTTCGCTTGACGTCAAAAGATTGCTTTCTCAGGGCCAATAACTTTATGTGCCGTGAATTGATCCATCATAATTTTGCTTCACGTGTCGTCAACAAATTGTTTTCACACAAGCTAATGCCGATAGCAACTTTTTTTTTTTTTTTCACGTGGTGGGAAAAACGCACAACCGTAGATTATATCTATGGTAAGATATATCAAGGCTCGTACCACCTAATAAACACGTATACACACATCAATCAGGCTCATCCACGTTAATCAAATTCAACTCCTCAAAAGCAAAGGTAAATTGCAATGATCGAACTATATGACTAATTTAGAAATTTTATATGTGTACTTCTCACATTCTAAAGATTTAGTGAAGTGCTATATTGATTTCATGGCGAGTTAATAATCAAACGTTTTGGCTCTAAGTCTTCATTCGTTTGATGAAAAACACCGCATTTTCGGAGAATATTTTTCAGGAAATCATTTTTCAAAAAATTATCATTATTTTCCGCTATTCGTTTAAAATCTAAAAATGAAGTGAAAAATATTTTTCATTATTCGATAAGGAAAATATTTTTTTATATGCACTTTTGTTAGATAATTTTATTTTTTTGTTTTTAAAATCAATTTTAATATGCACTTTTGTTAGATAATTTTATTTTTTTGTTTTTAAAATCAATTTTAAAATTATTTTGTTTGAAATCCATTTTTAATTAATTTTCTTTTTCTTTCTTTTTATCTTCTTTTTCTTTTGCCCGTCGCCCGCCACAACAATAGCCAGTGACCGACCAGAGGCCAACTTTCGCTGGCGAGCAGTGAGGGGCAAGCTTGAGCTCGCCGGCTTCTGGCCTCTCTAGATTAGCGAGCCAGAGGCAAGCTGGCTCTCTAATGTGGCTTGCGGTGAGCGACGTGCCTTGAGCTTGCCACTCGCTAGAGATTGGTGAGCACAAGGGTGAGCCTCAAGCTTGCCGACCTTTGGTCTCACCATATCAGCGAGCTAGAGGCTCATGCTCACCGCTGGTTCGCCAAGCTGGCGACTAGTGAGCTTGAGCTCGCCAAAGGTTGCCAAGCCTTGAGCTCACCGCTCGCCAGAAATCGGCAAGCCAGGCGAGGCCCGGGGCCCAAGGCCAATGAGCTCGAGGCTCGCTTGTGGCCAGTCACCGGCTGTAGCTGTGCCGGGGACTAGCCAAAGAAGAAGGTGGAAAAAAAAGAAAAAGAAAAATAATTTAAAACTTGAATTATTAGAAAAGAAAACAAGAAAGAAGGAGGTGAGTAAGGTATGAGATAACAGAGAGAGAGAGAGAGCGAATAAGAAAAATATTTTTCCCAATTTTAAAAATGGAAAACATTTTTCCCTATTTTACAATATTTTTTTTCCTTGGTGGAAAATATTTTCCACAACTAATTTATTTTCCATGAGACAATTACCAAAATATCCAAAAAATGTTTTATTGGAAGTTATTTTTTTATGAAACGAACACAACTTAAAATACAAGTGTAGTGGATATGACATTAGAAATTATAATCCAAAAGTTTAAAAGCAATTAGTTAGACACAAAAAGACCGCATGTATATAATGCCTATGAAAAACTCCACCATTGAATACTTTTATATGTGGCTGCAATATACTATACACAACTTTATACTTATAGAGAGGATACAATACTTATTTTCTCAACTACTTTTAGACCTTACCGACCAAAAAAAAAACTATTTTTAGACCTTGAACCGAAAGAAAATATCAAATAGTTAATAGCCACCACATTATCAACCTACATGGCGTGCATGAGAACAAAGTGGTTACTTAAAATAGCCAATTTCAAAATTGGTCAGCAGCCAAATTTAGCCCCAACTACACGATTGTTCATCTTAAACCTTGAAGAAATTGGAGTTCGAGGCTAATTTTGATAATTTTCAAGAAAAATGCATTGCCAATATACAGCATAATAGAGTGAATTAAGATGGGATAAATATGTTCTGGTTGGTTTGGTTTGACAAAATCTAGTGAAATCAACAAATTTTATGGTTCCGAATTTGATTTGACATGGCAATGCCAAACCAATTAATCTTCTTACGTTATTATTGTTTATTGTCACTGCTACTTAATTTGCAAAATGAGCAATTCACTAGCAAAATTAATAGCTTTCAAGAAATGTCGCTTTAAATTTGACAACGACACAGAGCAAGTCGCCAAGTATTACTCACATAGCATTTCCATTTCTCCCTTTGACGTGGCTTCCGAACGGCCTCCATAATGTCTTCCTCAATGTTGCATACTTGGATTCCTTTAGATACGTCCTCAATTTGGATAGACAACGATCCCGACTAGAAAAAAGACGTGGCATGTCTCCTTTTGTGACTCTCCATTTCATTCCACGGCCCAACCAAGACCAACCTCCTCAGATGTAGGGGCATATACTTGTGTTCTGACATCTTCTTGGTTTGGCCATGTAAGTATAGTTTATAAGGATAGGGTTGCCAGACATTCTACTCAAATCATCTAGACATTTTCTTGGTTTGGCCATGAAGATAACAATCTTTTTTTATTTGACATGATTAATGAGTGTCATGAAGGACTCTTTAATAAGATTCTGATAAATTTATAAAAAGCCTTTAAAGTAGTATTGGGGGGCGACTCGTTCTTACTACTTTCATTCACATGTTTAGAGAAGGATTACCATAAGATTATAATGTGACATCTCATCTACCAAAATAAACAATTAGTATCACAAGAGATGGAGAAAAAGTTTGTTAGATAAATGACAATTTTTGTAGAAAAAACTTTTGCCCAAACAGCTGTAAGAAAAAGACGAACTCTCGCGATGTAGAGTTTCTCCCTACCAATATGGTAGTCGTCATCTTCCATCTAAACCCTAATTTTCAGAAATTCTCTTTTCTTTCAGACCTTCTGTCTAAACTCTAGTTTATCCGTCAGTTTCACCCATGATTTGCTTGGATGGGCTCCATCTCCTCACCTTTGGACGTATTGACATCACATACTTCCTCATTTTGTGTCATCATCTTATCTCAAAACCCTCAACTTCCACTGTGTAGATTTCCAACCACCGTCTTCGCTGGTTCCGCATAGATTTCGCATGCATCCAACAAGCTTTCCATTACGCCACTTCCAAATTCTGCATGCAACCAATTTAGTAACCCACCTTGCCTGGTTTTCCACTTGAAGCTATTCCCATAATGGAGGATACGGATTCGGCTGAGGAGGCTCAATTAGCTGTGTTATGTAGTCGGTTAGGCCGACTTTGTTCAACCCAGGCAATTGAAGTGTGGGACGAAGCACCTCCTACAGAGAAAGTCGAAGAATGTAAGTTGATCCTTGTGGGCAAACTTCTTGCAAACGCATATGTTAACTTTCCAGCTTTTCAGCACACGATAAAAAAAGCTTGGTGTTCAGACCATGTTGATATTACTCAACAAGAAGAAGGACTTTATGTGTTCAAATTTAATTCGGAGGGGAAAAACAGGATGTTCTAGATAATGGACCCTGGTTATTCTCTAGCAATTTGGTTATACTCAAGCCCTGGGTTCCTAACACACCCCTGCACTGCATAGCTTTACTACTTGTGCTTTTCGGGTGCAAGTATTTGGTCTACCATTAGAACGATGTACAGAGCAGCTATTAAGTAAGACAGTTTGGGATGTTGGCAAGGTTACGGAAGTCAGAATTGAGGCGAAAGAAGGATCGACTTTAAGAGTAGGGAGAGTTAGAGTTGAAATTAATCTCAATGAACCTCTTAGACCAAGTAAACTCATTCGTGTGGAGGGGAAAAATATTTGGCTTGATTTCCATTATGAACGGTTGCCACATTATTGCTATTCCTGTGGTGTTTTAGGCCACTATGCATCCTACTGTAAAGACATTCCATATGATAAGGCCAAATTTGAAGGGCGGGACAAGATGTACCATGGACAATGGTTATGGGCTGAAGTTAGGGAACACAGCCCTTTCTGGCAAGCGTTCTATGAATTTAACACTACTTAAGAAGAATTTGGAGAAACGGTTTCTGAAACACCTCAATCTGGGTTGTTGTTACTCCCTGCTACACCTCACAATGTATACACACAACCAGCCTCTATGGATAATCAAACCGTTCAGCATATCCATACCTCAACCGTAAACTTAATGCCCACTTCCCCTCTTGTTGACACTTCACAAGGCGTTATTCCGAATAAGATGGAATCTGTTGCTTCCCCTGTACAAGCAAACAAGACAGAGGTCAAAGCATTTACATCTGAAGCGTCATCATCCAAAAAATCCAAAAATCCTCGCTTGCAGGCTAAGATTACTCCTTTAAAGAAAGCAAAGAGAATTTCTACTTATGGGTTACGTCCTATTCTGCCAAATATACTCGATGAAAGCACTCTGATGTAGACTCCAGTACTCCAGGCCGAAAGGGCCAATGAGGGGGTTGTGGTGGCTTGCTCGAATAAGCCACCAATTGACAAATGAAGATCCTAAGTTGGAATTGTCAAGGACTGGGCAATTCCCTGATAGTTCGAGCATTAAGGGCCGTAGTGGCTCAAGATAGGCTCGATATAATCTTTTTGATGGAGACTCGGAATCAGGAACCTGTCATTAACCAAATCCAATGGAGACTGAATTATAGCAAGAGTTTTGTGGTGAATCCTCAAGGTTTGGCTGGAGGGATGGTTCTTTTTTGAACTAACCAGATTTTACTTACTGTCAAGGCTCATACCTCCCATTTGATTTACACTTGTTTTGAAGATAGTGGCGTCACTTCTATGTGCCTTACTGTTTTGCATGCTCCGATTGTTTATCAACAGAGACAACTATTCTGGATAGAATTGAGGCAACTTAGCCACTTAAACACTCAACCTTGGGTGTGTTTAGGCGATTTTAATGAAGTTTTATATCACTGGGAGAAAGTAAGTAAGCGACCAGCTGAGCCTTATAGACTGCACTCCTTTCGGGAATTACTACATGATTGTGCTTTGATGGATCTAGAGACTAAGGGTTGTGCCTATACTTGGGTCAACAATAGAAGTGGGCAGGAAATGGTAAAAGAGAGACTGGACCGAGCTTTGTGCACTATTGAATGTCGTTTAACTTATCCATAAGCTAAAGTTGTGGCTTTACCTGTTATAGGGTCGGATCATAGTCCGATCCTGTTAACTATCAATATCAAAACAAGGAGGAACAAAGTTTTTACCTTTGAATCCTTTTGGCTTGAACATGAAGAATGCCGATAGGTGGTAGTGGATTCTTGGTCAGTATTTTCACTCAATAGCTCCTCAATTTCCTAGAAGATTCGGGCAACGACTAGAGCACTGGCCAAGTGGAGTAAATCCACTTTCACAGAAGGTCATCGTCAAAGAAATCTTCTGCGGGAGCAACTTCAACAATACACTAATCACCCTACTTGCAATTATGACAAACATCGGTTATATCTTTGAAGGAACAAATTCAGAAAATATGGTTATAGGAAGAATAATATTGGGGGATGTGTTCTAGGATTAAATAGATACGATGGGGGGATAGAAATACGAAATTCTTTCATGCCACCACAGTACAAAGAAGAAAAAGAAATAGAATCAATATCTTGAAGGATGACAATGAAGAGCGGATTAGAAAACCAGATCAGCTAAAACATAAGACTCTTTCTTTCTTTAAGAAGCTTTACACTTCGTGTGGTCAGAGAGCCTTTGAACCTATTCTAATGCAATGTCCTCAGGTTGTAACAGAAGCTATGAACACACACCTAACAGCTGAAATTACTCGAGAGGAAGTCAAGAAGGCAACATTTCAATTAGGAGCCACAAAAGCCCCAGGACTTTATGGTTTAAATGGACTGTTCTATCATAGTTATTGGGATATTATTCAGGAAGATGTTTTTCAAATAGTCCAAAAAAATTTCATCACAGGAAGAATGCCAGTTGATATTAACAGAACAGCCATCTCCCTAATCCCTAAGATTCCAAACCCTAAGAGGTTAGATCAATTTCGGGCGAGTTCCAGCAATAATTCTGCAGTTTTATTTGTTTCCGCTACAGCGACACATCAGCCTTCGACGACCTTTGCAGCCTTCAAGCGAGGCCTAACAGCAATTCCAACGATCTTTCAGTCCAACGGTCATCTAGTGACGCCAGCCAGCCCAATCATGCGAAGCTCTTCATCGATGCTTCAAACGAGTCCTGCACCACCCGCCATAGCATTGCTGGATGTAGGGAATAATGGATTCCTTAAAACCAGTTTCGATACTTAATCAAACCCCTAAAACGAACGCAAAAGATGAGCCTAGAAAACATATGTATCACCGATCAAAGATACACTACGGAAGCGAGCGTACCTATTTGTTACAGATTAAACACCAACATTGAAGTTCGAGGAAGAATCCTAATCTTGTTCTACCGAGGAGAATACCCTCTTAAGGGGAGGTATTGTCTTTTTGGGAGGGGGAGAGAACTTCAAACGTACGTACACCAAAAGGTACGTTCCCTTTTTTGTTTTTGTTTTTTTTTTTTTCTCAAAACGTCTCCTCCAACGGACACAACCCCTCAATGCATCATTTCATATTTTAACCGTTCATTGGGTCGGGTTCTTAGGCCCAACATGGGCAGACGGGCCTACTTAGGCCCATCAAATTATAGAGTAAACCCATCACCAGAGGCTCTCCATCAATGACCAAGGGCACTATTGGCGAGCGCAGATTCTCTCACGTATCTTCTCTAATATTGTTTGTTTTATTTGAAGGAAATCCTGGACTTAGTTGAAGACCACCTTCAGTCAACATAGCAGCAAGGGTGACGTGCACAGAATCATGGAAAATTCTATTAATGAGCGGTCACGTTCACACAAAACAAGAGGCAAAAGCGATGAAAGGACTTAGAGAGCGATGCACTGAAGCGGTGAAATTTGTCTTCTTCTTGAATAATCCACACGTGGGAAGCAAAAGTTTCTCAAACGATCTTGCCATTTAGCAAACCCCGGTCTCCATCCGAAACTAGTGAAGTCTATTGCGACGATTTGGTAGCGGTTCGAGCCCGCTGCCGCTGCCGCCCTCCTGTCGAGCATCATCCATGACCCGCGACCCAGCTGCTAGCCTGCTACTCGCCAGTCACCGACGCTGCTCCTCCCTGCAGTTGCTGCTCGCCAGTCACTGACGCCAACCAACCTGCTGCCCCCTTTCCTTAGGTTGCTTACTTTTATTTTTTATTTTTATCTTTCATTTATTTTATCTTATTTTATTTTATTTACTTTTTTAATTTTTGCTATTATTGTACCAATTGGAACATTGGGAGTTGATTTTCGTTTTATTGCAGTCATTATCCATAGGGGTTTTGCCCAAAATTATTTTAATTATTTAATTTAATTAAGTAAGACGTCGGATCATTTTTTTTAATTATATTAATTTTTGGTGCATTGCGATAGTTTAGATATAATGTTTATTTGATAATTGCTTGTCTTGGAAAAACACTAAAAAAAAAAAAAAATCAAAGTCTTGCATCGGAGCATATAGGTTTAGTAAATTAGGATTGCATTTTTAGGATTACATATTTTTAGGATTGCACTTTTAGATAGATAATTTTTGTAATAAATTAGGATTGATTTTCTTTTATATATAGACAAAATTTTAAATAATGTTGGCACATTTGATAATCTCTTTTTTCTAAAAAAAATAGTTTTCTAAGATAGGATGGGGTTTAGGTCAAATTAACCCCTAAAATAAATTAGAAAATTATTCATTGTAGATAGTTTAAGTAGGGTTTTTATTAATTCCGAATTTAAAAAAAATACAAAAATATTAGGCGCATGTAAATTAGTTTGCATAATAGGTTCATTTAATTAGAAATTTTTTATTAATATAATTAGGTCATGTAGTTAAAATGCATGTTTTATAAAAAAAAAAAATCTAATTTCAAGAAAAACCCAAAAAATAATTGCTTGCTTTGTGTGCTTAATTCTTTTGAATGTTTAATAGTGGATGAACATCCGTTTGGTGACAATTCAAGTTAAAATAAATCTTAATTGCTTGCAAAAACATTTTTTAAAAAATAAAATAAAATGGTACCGAAATAGTATTAGAGAAATCTAGTATAATCAAGTCCCCATATCCAAAATCTCTGGTTCGTAGGAGTAAAATAATTCTCCTATTATTTTACTTAGGTGTTTAATCGACCTACCATAAACTGATTAATGATGACTCCTAGTTAATAATCTTTTGCATGCTAAATATTTGAACCGTAAGTCGTAAATTAGTATGAGTTTGGGAGAGCCCGAGCTAAGTTTCAAATTTAATAATTCATTAGCCTAAACTAGGTGGTGCACCCGAAATTTTAGGTCGCGACAACGGAGATTGTGGGATAATTGATTTGATCACAAAATATTGTCACAATATTTAGAAGATATAATAGGAATTGTAATATTATTTGATTTCCTTTTGTATTATAAATATGGGCATGTACATGTACGAAATACAGAAAAATACAATCACAATTTCCTCCATTTTCTTCGTTTCTTGTCATGGTATCAAAGCAAAGCATTCTGACCTAGCTTTCGCAAATGCCCTGAATTGCCTTCGATAGTCTTTTCAGTTGTTGTTGCAAATTTCATTTTGCAAAACAAATTGACACACCGATTAGGAATTCATACGTTCAAACACCATGCCCAAAAATCAAAGCAACAAATCAAGCAGCAGCAACAACGACCAAGAGATGATCTCACCTGCGGAGGAATCGTTCGACACCAACAATTTTCCTGAGAGTCTAGCTTCAGATCAGATTGACCAAACCCATAATTTGCAGCAGCAACTTTCGGCTCCATCGCCCACATCTGTTCAATCCTCTGCACCAATCCAATGGCCACCAATGCAGTGGTTTCCAGTCCCAGGCCCATGGGCCGTTGGACCCAATCGACAACAATGGGCTCCTTACAGCCCATCTGGAGAAGGTACGAATCATGGGCCCCAAATTGATGGATCGGTCACAGATCCGAATCGACTTCGACGGGTCATGGGATGAATCCCTACCTGGGATTACAACCCGGGTTCTACCCGTACCCCATCCTCGGCGCCGGCCACCGTCCAGAAGCCGGGGACGTTCTGTACACCTCGCCGGCCGACGGACCGGAGCTCCGAATCTTCAACCTGCAACTTACCGGTCTAGACAACTACAATGCGTGGGCTCAAGATTTCCGGCGGGCTCTCGTGACCAAGGACAAAGATGGGTTCCTCGATGGAACTGTGCCCGTTCCCGACGACGATCGTATGCGGCAATGATGTTGGCGGAGGTGTAATCAGCTCGTGCGCACCTGGATCGAGAACTGCGTGGCCGCTGATATCATCGCCGCCGGCCCTCCACCGACTGAAGATTCGAAACAAATGTGGGACAACATCAGAGAAATGTATGGGAAGTTGGACAGAGCGAAGCTATTTTCGCTCACTCAAGCTCTGTCGGATCTGAAGCAAGGGAACCCATCGGTTACCGCTTGCTTCAACCGACTCTCCTCTCTCTGGAATGAGCTCGGGGCAGCTGAGGTAGAGCTCAAAGGACCCAAAGAGACTCTCGAGCAGTACAGACGGATTAGAGAGGGGGAGAAGGTTACCCGTTTTCTGTTGATTCTGAATGAAGGCTTCTCAAGGACATCGAATATGACAGGTGAGTTTGGACTTTTTCTGACTCATCTATACCCATGCCAAGCCATGTCTTTCTCTTGATGTATCTCCTGGATTTTGAATCCGTTCTTCGTTTTCTTTGGGATACAGTTTCTGCACATCTTTATATTACATACACAATCTTTTCAATATCAATAAAGATTCCCTCGACTCTGATGCTTTGTATATCAAGTCTTCTCAATCAAGGTGGGTTCATATATTTTCGTGGCTTCTCTTGAAAATTTATTGGAGCTTTTTAGCATATATCCAAACTTCCCTTAGAAAATGGTCTCAATGTTCTCTATGCGGTTATATTCAAGAGTGTTATTGTTGTCTCGGCACTGGAGTTGACACGAGATTCCTTTTGATGTAGATTGATACGCCTTGTATACAACTCAATTAATTCAAAAGTCGAAGAAATGTCATGATGGCTTCTTAAGTTGCTCGAGCAGTGGATCTATGACTAGGCAGGTCAAGCTCTCCAGTTTACATCTCCTTCTGATTTTTACCCTTAAATAATACCAGCTATCTTGTTGCTGGATTAAATTTCAGCTCTTCTTTCCTTTATTAGTTGGTTTTCCTCTTCATGACGTATACCTTTCCCAGCAGATTAGTGAAAAAATTTTGTCAGGATAAATATGGCTCAGATGATTGAAAACTTATTTGGGTCTTTTACGAGGTTTTCTTGTATGATATGAGCTGGAAACCTTTAGATGGCAGGTTCCTGAACAAAGCTGAAAAAGAAGTAAGCCCTGGGGAGATGATGGAATTTCCTGGTCATTTGGTTGAATTTGGCAACAGTGAAGCAAACCATGAATCTTTGAGGGATCTAAAGGCATGTGGAAACAGTTTCAATTCTCTTCACAAATTAATATGCAAAAGCAGCAGCATAATGTTACTAATGTTAAATCTGCTTTAAAAGGTACCTGGAATACAGTTCAATTTGATCCATTTCCTGGTGTTCTATATAGTGTTTATTTTTCCTGTTTAGTCTTTATATGAAGGTAATTTGCCTTACCTCCTAGCCTAAAGTCTTAAACTTCCAATAGATTATCAACATTTTTTACCTCATTGTTTATATCCTATGGACCCTATCATTCAGCTGCTCTGCAATTGATGTAATTGGGTGATACTCCATACTCACCAAAATGATATTGCAAACACATTGTGATTCGGAGCTTTAAAGACACAAGTCCAAGGGATGTTCATGAGACGTGGATGATTTCCACAAGTCCTTGAACTTGCAGATGCCATGAATCAATTTGTTGTTTTTATTTGAAGTTAATACTTTCTTCATTGATCAGATAAAGAGAGTGGACAATTGAAAATCATCATTGTTATCCATGCTATATCTTTCTTTTCTGTTGAAGAGCATGATTTCCTTCTCTTCATTTTTTGCATGATCTACAATAACTACCTAATTGTGTTTGTGATGCACTGAAACATGTATTCATTAGTACTCCTTCAGAAGGAAAAAAATGGCCAAGATGCATCAGAATGGGCCAAAGGTGAGTATATTAGATGCTGGAAAATCAGGGGTAACAGGTCAGACTTTGTTTAGATGCATATTCAGTTTGCCACTAGTGTTTACTAGTTGCCTTATCTCTACGTTTGTTGCATGTTCTAATGCAATCGTGATCTCAAAAATATTGTGGTTGATGAAATCAAAGTTGCCTGTTAGGAGACTTTGTTGCACTTTTCATAGGCAAGACATTATACTGCTTAACCAGATGGATTCTTAAAATTCCTTACATATGACAGAAATCACACTTTAGTTCAAAAAAAGAAATTCATAATAGATAAAAGCTTCATCAATAATATAAAACTATCTATTGAGTTTTTGGCTTTGTGCTTCAGAGAAGGTCTAAGTGTGTCCGTTCATTTGAAAAATCCATAATTCACCTTGCCTGGTTACGTTCTTGAGATTTTCCTAGCTCTAGCACTGTGCTCTAGGTACTTAAGAATGAATCATAAGTACGCAAACCTCATGCAAAAGAGGAGAGCAATGAATTGAGTTACATGGATTCCTCAGGATATTCTTTTATGCTTACAATTTCTTGCGAAGTTTTCATTACTTAGCCAGTTGTTCGTTCTACTTGCCGATAGATTTTCTAATGAAGTTTCCATTGACTAGCCAACTATGTTCTTGATATTGCTGTGCATTTACTGCCTCCTCTTAGATTGAGGTTATGGAAATAACAAAATCAATAACAAGTTCATTATTATTCTTCAGTCATTTCCGACACAAGTTCAATCAATCACGCATGGGCATACGAATGTTCTTTTACAGGTGTACTTCCATTATTTTTGTGTTAGTTTAACTGAGCATATCCTACATGGATATTGACACTTCCCTGTCACGTAGAATGGCAAGTTTTGTACACCACACAAATAAACTCTAAAGGCCAGGAAATACCATGATGGTTTTTTGCAGCATGAAGTTCGCGGATCCCTAGGGAGGCAGGTCATTCCGAAGCACTTTCAAGGATGTTTCCATCCTTTTGCCACTGTTCTTTAATTAAACTAGGCTGGCTACTTTGTTTGCTGATCCAACATGAATCACTTCTGCTTTTGGAATAGTGGTTCATTATGTGACCCAACCATCACATTAATTCAAGTGCATTTCACTACCCAAAAAAGTTATAAGGCCCTAAGCAACCCTTCTTTATAGGTCCTGGAATAACTTCTGCTCATTATTGTATCCCCTTGGATCATTCAGGTCCCACTATATGATGCTAGCAGGAAAGTCTTGGCAAATAAATTTCTTAGTAAAGACGAAGTGCTGGGAACCGGAAAATCACTGGTATTCGATTCTCACATAGTTAAATTGGGGAATATGGAGTAGAAGAAAAGGTGCCGCTGGGTTTAAATGATTGGGAACCACGTCGCGCTGCTGGAGAAATGAGGAAAGGCCACGGGGAGGTGAATGGCGTTAAAATTGATCAATCATCCTGATGTTATAATCCTACATAATGAGCTCTAGTCGAAAAACCTTCAAACTCGAGAAGCAATGTTTTGATGTAACTTGGAGGATGACGAGAATACGCTCTTTCTCCAATGCCATAGCATGAATATGTACTCGATGTTGTGATGAGTTGTGGGATTTCATTCCATTCAAGTGACGTCGAATAAGATGGGATTCATACTGATGAAATATGTCGCATTCATTGATGATTAGTTCATTGGATAAAATACTTTTCCAGAGGAAGAGTTGTGCTCAGTGACAGAGTCTGCAAACCTTTTGCCTTTTGAGAGACCTGGCAGACCTCTGTGGAAAAACTATGATGTGATTTAACAAAACCCATCTGCAGCAATTATTGAGGAGGAAAGGGAGGTGTAGATTGTGGAGGCTGCAAACTCCATCTCATTCTCTACCTCACCAGTCCCTAGTTGTAAGTACGTCAACATCCCTGCCTTCTCTCTCTCTCTCTCTCCCCCCGTCTCTGTAGCAGGAGTTACAGCTTCACAAGCTCAAAGGAAGTGGAGAGAAATGCTTAATGTTCCATTTTCTTCATTTGGAGGTGGTCTGTGGAGTTAGCTGGATGTGTTTTGAGCGGTAAGAAGGGATTTGATTGCATCACCTTTGAGGTGTCGATGCCATCCAATTATTTTTGCATCCATTCGTAGAGCCAGATTTCAACTACCTAATGCACTGAAGTGATATCCCATTTCTGCCTCTGATCATTGTAAAATGGTAGAATTGTATACTTTGAGGAACTGTAGTAGGTGATGATATTTTCTTGGCTGAAATAAAAACCAATCTGCTCTTGTTGGGGTCCTACTTAAACTTGCTGGAACGATCCCATTGTCGCCAGCACATGCCTTTGGATAAATAACAGACTAGGAATAAAAAAGCATGTTCAAGTTTGCACATTTGGTTGGTCTTATGTTTAAATGTAAATATATCCTCATTAATTAGTGTACTTCGGTTTATGACAGTGTAAGGACTTATTGTTTCATATGTTTCCAAATTCATTCATCTGTTTTCCATTTTCTTAGGTCGATGAGGTGGCCCTTGATGATGTGCCTCATGTTATAGGAAACTACCATATTTGTGTGGTGAAGAGCAAGTGCCTTGACTCAGATACTATAGCTCGAGTGAAACAAATGAAGTTTAAATTGCAATTTGGTGTCGGTCTGGACGGTGTCTGCCCCTACTTGCTTGCGTATGTCGGGCTGGGGGAGTTTAGTTTATTTTGTCAGTATAATTACTATGTTTTGTTAGATCTTAATTGAATTTAGTACTCAACATTTACATCTTCATGAAGGTGTTGATGTGGACGCAGTCACCGAAAATGGCATAAAAGTTGCCAGCATTCCAGATGACATCACGGGAAATGCAGCATCATGTGCAGAGATGTTGATTCATCGGATGCTGGGTTTACTTTGATAGCAAGTATGTTTGATCGCTAGAAAAATCTTAAGTAGCTGGGGTACTTCATTTGATTCATTCTTACATGCTAAGTCCACAGGTTTGTCGTGCTTCTTTCTGTTCAGTCATAGGGAATGACAGGTTGAATATTCTAGCTGTAACATTTTCTGAAATGTGAATGCATCCCCTACCGTTTTGCATTCTCATCCTTTTCTCATTGAAGTTCCAATTGTATGTTTGATCATCAGTGCCAATAAATTCTGTTTGAAGCCTATGTAGTTTCTTCTAAATGAAAGTGCGAGGGCGTTTATATCTTCATTGATATACTGTGAAACAGGAAAATCATCCAAATTATACCCCAACTTTCAAAACATAGCAAAACATCCTGCATAGGGCATACATCTGAATAAAAATGTTCATTTACAATTCAAGTTGACATAAGGCTTCACATAAGGCTTCCCGCGTTTGCATGACTCCACTTGACATAGGGCTTCCCGTGTTTGCATTCGCTGGTTGCATGCTACTACTGCCAGCCATATTACTCTTAGGTGTATCCACTGAAGATGTCGCCATCATGGTCGAACTCCCATTATGCGACAATTCAGGAGTTGGAAGCATCGTTGTCATTGAATTAGGATTGACTAGATTTTGAGTATGAAGAGATGGAGGCTTGATCAAACTGCGCAACCGAGACTCCAATGTGCGCAAATTCATATACTCATTTTACATAATCGTAACTTCAAAGTAGCAAAAAGAATGGCAAGTCCTATTCACCCAAAAAAAAGGAAATATTGAATATCCCAAGAAAAAACAGGTGAAACCAGATAAGAGAATGAACAAATTATTAGCTTTCATAGATGTTAAATGTAACACACTAAAAAAAAAAAAACCAATAAAAGGCAATCATAAGCCGCTTTTTGTACTTTGACAAAAGAGAGGAGAGAAAAGATGAGGATGGGAAGGCCTTTGAGTGAGTAGATTTGAAGAGACCCTGTTCCAAGTGTTTAACAATATCATTCAGCTTTTGCATTTGAGAGTCATTAGTTGGCTGCAGATGCCGCTGTGCTAACAGAACAAGATTGACAAGGGACAATAAAAAGTTCAATCAGTGAAAAAGGACCAATGGAATTGTGGAGGTTAAAGCACAAGAACAAGTACTCTAGATTAGATTACATCTTCTCTTGCATATAGGTCTGAGCTCTGAGAAGATCCATGTCCACGCTTAACGCAGCATGAGGGACACCACTGCTTGCAGCTACTAAATTCAAGACAACATTGCCACTTTGCTGGGACACCCTAGGCAACTGCGTGCCCGATTGACTAGATATGTCCCAACATATCTGCCTGTACATTCCTCACATCAATCTACAAAAGCTCTCGCTCTTCCTATAATCATTGAAACTTGCAAGGGGTCTACACATGCCTTAGCTTGTGCTACATACATAAAAACTCTACTCACGGTGAACAAACCACACCCAATACCGCCAGGCACCAGTGCGAACAACCATACTAAGAAATTATAGAGAGCACATGCCTTGGGATAAATTCCGTTTGGCGTAAGGCTCGACATAAGGCTTCCTGTGTTTGCATTCGTTGGTTGCATGCTGCTACTCTCAGCCAAATAACTCATAGGGGCATCCACTGAAGATGTCGCTATCATGGTCGAACTCCCATTTTGCGACAATCCAGGAGTTGGAATCATTGCTGTCATTGCATTAGGATTGACTAGATTTGGATTATTAAGACATGGACGCTTGATCAAACTATGCAACCAGGACTCCAATGTGCCTAAATTCATGTGCTCATCCTACATAATTGTAATTTTCAAGTAGCAAAAGAATGTCAAGCACTATTTACCAAAAAGAAAGGAAATACTGATAATAAGGATAAAAAGCAGGTGAAACCAGGCAAGAGAAATGAACAGAGTATTGGCATTTGCCAATATAAAATGTAGAACGCTAAACCCAGTAAAGGGCAATCATAAGCCGCTTTTTGTACTTTTACAAAAGAGAGGAGAGATGATGAAGATGGGAAGACCTTTGTGTGAGAAGATTTGAAGAGACCGTCTTCCAAGCGTTTAACAATATCCTTCAGCTTCTGCATTTGAGAATCATCAATTGGCTGCCGATGCCGCTGTGCTAAGAGAAGAAAGCGGAAAAGGGACAGTAAAAAGTTCAGTCAGCAAACAAGGACCAATAGAACTGTGGAGGTTAAAGCACAATTACATCTTCTCTTTCATCTAATGCCGACCTCCGAGAGTATTCATGTCCACGCCAAACGCAGCATATGAGGCGCCACGCAGCTACCATAATCGGGACGACATTGCCATTTTGCCGGGACACTCCAGGCAACAGAGCACCCGATTGACCAGATACACGCCCCGACATATCCGCCTGAACATTCACCACATCAACCTACAAAAAGTTTCGATAACGGGAGACAGATTAAGGACCAGAGAACGTCGAGTGCGAAACAAAAGAGGACGAAATCTGGACCGACGAACCTGAAGCGATGTGCGATTCGGGACGAGAAGAGCGACGGTGCAGTAGCAGTGATCTCAATTCGGAGCTCAATCGGATCGATCGCGACGATCTACGATCATCTCAATTCGGAGCGAGAATTCCCTTTACTGGAGAAATCATTCGTTGATCAGATACGAGGAAAGAAGTTCCACAATTTCTTTTTTTTTTTTTTTTTTTTTGATTGATTGAATTTCCTTTCTCGAAGGCCTTATTACCGGTTTTGACTGCTTGGGACTCTTCCTTTTGTATTGCGCACAGAGTGAATTCAAAGAAAGGGCTTATATGTAAATTGCGGGGTGAGTGCCCCTTAGTTCGCTTAGTACGGTGCGGAGCCAACTTCTTTCTGTTTCCCTGAAAAAATAATTAAATGAATTCGTTTAGTGCATGTACAGCTTTTGATATTAGCGATTCGGTCGGTCCTTGACCGATTAAAAAAAAATCAGTTACCAATTGGGCAAATTTTTTCCTTCAGGAGAAAAAACAAATTGTAGAGTCGACCGCATTAATTATTAGAGTTGTCTAAGCTAAGCAGATTGCACATACTTTAAGCTCATGATGTAGTTGCACACTTTAACTTATTTTGCGAGTTCTTTGAGTTCTCTTCAAACTGACCAAGATCCTGCAGCCGAACATAATCATCTATTGATTTTTATTCGTTCAAGATCATCTTAATGTGGGCTTCGAGTCACGCATACAAACAAAAAATGGAAAGTTCCTTATGGAAGGCTAAGTGCTACAGCTCGTTAATTAGATCAATACTGAGATCGAGTGCTGAACTAACAATTTGGTACTTAAGATATTGGTTGGAGATAATACAGTTGGCCACAGCTCCCAAATCCCGCAAACTGTTTACTTTCCCTTAAGCCAGCTCTAGCCGACAGACTAGGCCTGTCATAACGCCACTAAATATAATCTTCTCTTTTAAGTGTAGGGAAGAAATCTTAGTAAAGACACAAACTTAGTTCAATCTCTATTGATGCTCATTTAGATATTGTTCTGGGAAAGTAGTGCCTGAAAGGCTTGTCGTTAGCATGAGATTGTGGCTCTATCGGCAAACACACGGGTGGTCCTGAAATCAAACACATCCCTATGCACCAACAATCAAGAGTACGCAGAAGCCCGCAGCTGGAGCAACAACTACTTCAATCCACTGAACCCAAAGTTAATTGAGCTGGACACAAGCGACCCTAGTTGGCCTATGCAATTGATATCAGCAACTGTGCATAGATTCGGTTCTACCATAACAACGGGTTAAACCTAATTGTATCTTGGTCTACTCATAGGGTTTGATTAAGAGCGACGTGCATTCTCCAAGTTGTCCATCTCCATGTGACAACACTGATTTCAATGTCTGCTTCTTCCAAGCAAGCAAGACAAGGATAATATCCTACTGACCAAATACAAAAACGTGTTTTAAAAAAATGACATGGATATGAGCACTAACATGATCGCTGAAATAAATTCCATCATAATGATCAAATAAATTTACAGGCATTAAAAAGAATATCAAGTCTCTCGAAATGGGCAAAAGGTAGGATGGCATTAGCACAATATAACCAATCTCTGAAGTCTGCAAATACCAGGGCAAACCACCGTGCACGGCAGAAGGTCCTAAACAGTCCGCTCCAACTCGCGTAACTCAAAGTCTGATTGGTAAGCTGCACGGATGGAATTTCCTTCAAAGGTGCAGATTCATTTGCCTTCTGGAAATACGCAAACCCACTCTTAATCTCCCACTCAGGATGTTCCTGCATTCCAACGGAGATAGAAACGTTCAAGCTCCACATTGAAGCTTTTTACATGGATATGAATCTACTGTTTACTATCTACATCAGCACTTTTACAAGCACGAGGTTTTAGTACTGAACCCACCAGCCAAGTTTGACCCCACCAAAGTGACAGCAAGGGCCAAATGACAAGTAGACGTGACAAGTGTAAGTTTTATATCTATCTATGATCCTAGAATTGGATAAATTATCATAGTCATTGAAAATGATATAAACTAGCAACTCCATAAAAGAGGTTTTATGAGATCCTCCGAAGGTCTGAACTAATGCAGGAGAGTATATTATCCTACTCACTTTATTAGTCAATTAAAATAGAATTCCAGGCAGAGAATTCCAGCTAAAGTCCTCTCATTAATTTTGCCTTCTTGACATACTCCGCAAGTTCTTGGTCAGAGGAGCATAGCAACATTTGCCATGCATCACCAATTGACAAATAGTCATATGCTTTTTCGTTACATCTAGCAATTTCATCTCTGTCGTACAAAGGAAAAGAAAAGAGTAAGCATGCAAAAAAGAATCTTTAAGTATGACAATCTCACTACTTGACTAAAACCTTGAAATCTAGATGGGTCACACTTCCCGCTTCTATTGGCATATTGCGATGGTTGATAGCAATTAGTACAGGCCATGTAATTTTATATTCTAATTTAAAAGCAACAAAAAGCCACAGAAGTATATGACTCAATCATCCCATCAAAAATGCTATACATTTCCAAAAATACCTTCTGTTGCAAATATAGGAAGAGACATATATCTAATTCTATTGATTTATGATCCAATCGTATCCAGTTGAAGCTAACTTCAAATCTTTTGACCAATTTAGCATCTTAGCAATAAAGGCACAGTAATTACCTGATTGTCTTGGCCAGAAGGTCCATAAAATAAACATAAGTCTCATGAGGCACCGTCTGCCTAGCACTCAAAACACAATTATAGGCCCCTTCCATGAAAGATTGCTCCAACTCAGCAGCATGCTTGATAAAAGGATTCTCTAGGGTGGCATATGAAAGCAATTCAAGTTCGGTATGGAACTCAGCTATTCCATTCTGCAAAAGGAGTCTCAACAAGTTGAGACCTAAAATAGGGTACTCTTGAGGAGATGGTGAAATATGGCCACTGCTCAACCAGAAGAATTCTCAAGTAAGTTTACGTAAAAATGATGAGTGCAAAATGGTGGATAAAGCAATAAGGATGGAAACTCTTTCTCATAATCTAGCAATTCAGGTCTAATGCCTTATAGCATCTGCGCAATTGCACGTGCCCATGAGTATAAAAAAAAAAAAAAAAAAAAAAAAAACAATTTTAAGCAATGCCAGGACAAAAATTACCCCGCATTTGTATAATAAGGCTTCAGTTGAAAAAAATCTTGCTCAAAGGCATCTTGATCTTCCATCTTCATACTTATAATAACAGCACGCTCATTAAGTACTGAAGAGTTCTTTAGGAAGTCAGGTGATGTGGGGCTTCCACATTCAATTCAGCAACTGAATGACATTTAATCTTTCTCACCAAAACCAACTCTAACTTATGTCGTGCATCGTCTATATAAGTCTAAAGCATTCGCTGTGGTCCACTGTGCATGCAAATCCAATGAAAGTGCGGTTTTGCAAAAGATCCTGTGAACCCAATGAAAAGTGAGGTGGCAAAGTCTTTGCACTTGTCAGCTTTTTATTAGTATCGTCATCTTGAAGATCAAGTAAAGAGATGGGCTCAACGGAGAGGGGGAAAAAGTGGGCCAAAAGGAACAAATGAATGGGAAGATGGGCTTAACTTTTGAAAGGGCCGAAAATTCATTGGAAGCCTACTGACCCGACTTTTCATTCTATTACATTCATTTTTTTTTTCGAATTTCTATTTTTTTTATTTTTACCTTTTTATATATTTTTGCAAAATAAATTGATATTTAAAACGTTGACAAAAATTCGAGGGTCAACAGAAATTACAAATTGTATCTATTTTATCTAGTCAATAATTTGTTATTAAGAAGAAGTGTATCATCTCGTGCGCTCATGGCACCTTTATGTTTACCGATCTAAACCGTGCCAAATCAATTGTGCATTCACAAGACTGGATCAGACGCATATTGTAAACCCATTCAGGAGTCATGTAACCCATTGTTCCTCTGATTCTCGAGAAACTTGTATTCTTAAGGCCCTCTTTGTTAAGTAGCTTAGAGAGCCCAAAATCCGCCACCTTTGGTCGGTAATCAGAATTGAGGAGTATGTTCTATGGCTTCAAGTCACAATGGAGAACCCATTCCAAGCACTCTTCGTGAAGATAAGCAAGCCCCTTGGCTGATCCCACTATCTCATACCTCTTCTTCCAGTTGAGTTGATCGAAAGAAAGCTTTTTTGCTAAGGAACCATGATTCGTGATCGGAAGAAGGGTTTTATGTATATTTACAGGGTTCATGTTACAATTGAACCAAAGTAGAAGGGTGTATAAGCAAAGACATTCTAGTGTAGAACAAATCAATGTATTAATGAGACCAAACGAAGAGAGAAAGAGTTGCAAATCGAAATCGAAATGATGAGGAAATTAGAAGAGATAAAAAAAAAATTAATAAAGGTGATCTTATTCCATCCAAATCACGACATGGCAATTCGCCACATCGTTTTTCTCCATCATACATTCATGTAAGAGGTTTTCTCCCCATCTGTGAAGGAGGATTCCAAGGAGAACATTTTGTGAAACCTCCGGTCATCTTATCAAGCAAACAAGGACCATTGGGCGAAATCTTCCCAATACAAGTGGAGCATTGCATTTCGTCCCTGTTTTGGTCATATATGTCGAAAATGAAATTGACCGAGCCATGGAAAGCTACAAAGAAAACAACGTATTCCCAAAGAAACTGGGTGTGAATGAGAAACTCCAGCTCCTCGTCGTCGTAACATCATGGAATCCGAGATCGTCCCGCTTCGATTTGCAATGAACTCTCACAGTAATTCCATCCGCCATATTGCTCTTCATCTCGACATAGGTCTTTTTCCAAATGCTTTTTCCGACACATCCAATTACAAATAGGGAGCAAATAAATATGAGCGTAGTTAATGTCTTCATTGTGGCGTAAATTGCTTCGATATCAAAACCATTAAGCTATTTAAAGATGAAGAATGGGGCATATCAGATCTATTACCTTTTATTTTTCTTCCATTTTACTTTGGGACGGGAATTGCGACATTAGTATTATTATTTTTTCCTCATTTTTTTTTTCCATTTATCGAAGTTTCCTTTGTGGCAGACGCCACTATGGGAAAAGAATTGCAATATTAGCTCTTTTATTTTATTTTTTTTCCTTCTTTTATAGTTTGGGATAAGAATTCCCATATCACATTTTCCGTTCCATCTTATTTTTTATATTCTTTCGTTTTTACACTGGTATAAAAATTGTCACGTGAGATTAACTACATTGCTCCAATATCATCGTCATTCAGATATTTAAAGATGGAGAATGGAGCATATCGAATCTTGCCAGCTTGCCGCAACCATCTTTTTACCTTTTATTTTTCTTCTTCTTTTCTGGGGAGGAGAATTGTGATATCAGTTTTGTTTTTTTCCTTTTTGGCAGACGTCAGTATGGGAAAAGGATTGCTATATGACCTCTTTTTTCTTTCCTTCATTTATAGTCTGGGATAAGAATTTCCATATTACCTTTAAAATTCTTTCCTTTTTACTCTTGCATGAGATTTGCCATTTCTTCTTTATTACTTTTAGATAAGAATTGCCAAATACGATCAGCTAAAAATCAAGTATAATATCTCATGCATAGCTTAATTAAATGAGAGAAAACGCAAACAACTTTGTGATAATTAATGTCTTTTTTTTTTCTCTCATTAGCATCTTTGGATTTGCTTGGAATGATGTTCATTTTTAACTTGTTACAGATTTTTTTTTTCGAACTTTACACCACGCTCAATTAGAATTTTATTTAACTCAGTACAAAACTTTTAAATATACAATACAATGTAAATTAACATAAAATTATTTTTGTAAACTTTTATAAGAAAGGGCATAATTGTCAGTTCATTATAATACTTGAATAGCCTTTTGTTTCTTGTGAAACTGACATCCTCAGGCTTAAATTAGATGTGGTCCACTTATGGTTCTGAGCAATGGTTACCTTTTAGCATTTAAACAAGCCAATTACTGTTTATCAATCTCTAATTGCAAAAGATTTGGCATAAAATGATCATTTTGATCAATTTTTTCACAAAATCAAAATGAGATTGTGCAATGGTTTCCTTTTGGCATTTAAACAAGCCAATTACCGGTTATCAATCTTCATTGCAAAAGAATAGGCATAAAAGGATCATTCGATAAATTTTTCCACAAAATCAAAATAAGATTGTGCAAGGGTTTCCCTTTAACAAAATGACAGCCAGATCCCTAATTGCAAAAGATTTGGCATAGAACTCACAAATAAATTCTAGAGATATTAAGAGCTATGATTAAAGCTATTTATTCTGGATCATTTGATCAATTTTTTTACAAAATCAACATGAGATTGTGCAATAGTTTCCTTTTAGCATTTAAACAAGCCAATTACCATTGATCAATCTCTAATTGCAAAAGTTTAGGCATAAAAAGACCATTTGATCAATTTCTTCACAAAATCAAAATGAGATTGTGCAATGGTTGCCTTTTAGCATTTAAGCAAGCCAATTACTCTTTATCAATCTCTCATTGCAAATGATTTGGCATAAAAGGATCATTTGATCAATTTTTTCACAAAATCAAAATGAGATGGTGCGGCGGTTTCCTTTAGCATAATGATTGCTAGATTTCTAATTGCAAAAGATTTGACATAGAACTTATAAATAATTCTAGAGATATTGAAAGCTACCATAAAAGTTATTTAAAAAGGATCATTGGATCAATTTTTTATAAAATCAAAATGAGATTATACAACCGTTTCCTTTTGGCATTTAAACAAGACAATTACAATTTATCAATCTTAATTGCAAAAGATTTGGCATACAAGGACCATTTGAATTTTTTTCATAATGACCGACCAGATTTTTTTTTTTTTTTCACAATAGCTTTTGCTAGCAAAATAGCCTTTAGGCCACTATGAGAATAACAGTATGTTGTAAGTCATAAATTCTTGAAGTACCCGATCACGCAACAATTTTTAATTATTAGGTATTTGTTTTTTCATGACTTAAAACAAACTGTTGATCTCAAGAACTATCACACAAGCATTTCTCTTTTCACAACATCAAAACGAGATTGCACAATGGTTTTATTTTAGCAAAATGATAGTTGGATCCCTAATTGCAAAGGATTTGGCGTAGAACTTACAAATAATTCTAGAGATATTCAGAGCTACCATCAAAGTTAAATTTTTTTGGTCCGTACCATGAAATTTATTTATTAAAGATTATTTGATAATTTTTTTTACATAATCAAAATGGAATTGTGCAATGGTTTCCTTGCGAAAGATTTTGTTATCAAACAAAAACTCGATTTGTAACTTACCTTATGTGACAATTCTTATCTCAGAGTAGATAAAAACAAAAATATGAATTATTCCCGCAATTAATTGTGTCAAATTAAGAAAGAAATATGGTTGCTGCCAGCTGGTGAGCTCTAACGTGCTCCATTCTCCATCCTTAAATTGCTTTAAGATGTTGATATCCGAACACTGTAAGCCACGATGATGAAGACATTAGCCACACTTACATTCATTTGGTTTTTATTTGTAGCTAGCTGTCCAGGAATTGCTATGGGCGAGGCAACTGTTTTGATCAATAACCGTTTGGGGGATGGTGCTATTCTAAGAGTTCATTGCAAATCCAAAGACGTCGATCTTGGAGTCCACGATATAAAGGAAAGCTGGTCATTCTCATTCACACCCAATTTCTTCGAAGACACATTGTTCTTTTGCAGCTTTTCATGGCTGGGTCGATTTGAGAGGTTTGATATATACAAGGAGAAGAGGGATTGGCATTATTGCGAACAGTGTATTTGGAATATGTTGCCCAATGGTCCTTGTAGGGTAGACTCCCCAGAGTATGATGCTTGTTATCCATGGAATTTGAAACCTCTTATGTGAATGTCTGATAGAGAACTCATGGAAGACATGCGGATTAAATTAGGTCCTAAAGTTTGGGGATCGCTCCTTGGATCCTCCAGGATTCATTGCAATGTTGAGCTTGCAGAAAGAGCGAGCACAAGGTTTTTTGAGCTCGAACCCACAAATGCTGGGAATTATGTTCTCCTAGCCAACATCTAAACGGAGGCCGAGATGTGGGATGAGGTGAGAAGAGTGAAGGAACTTTAGAAGCTTGGAGACTGCAAAAGGTCCCCGGTTGCAGTTGGATTGAAGTCAAAAGGAGGATATATCCCTTTGCTTCAGTCAATGAATTGAATCCACAGATTGAGCAGCTTCATTCCTTATTGCTGAAGTTGTCGATGGAGATAAAGGAAGATGGCCACGTGCCACAAACTGGAAATGTGCATCACAGTCTCGATGTAAGAAGGAACGCATTTTGTTGGGGCACAGTGAAAAACTAGCTGTGGCCTTTGGACTCATCGACAGCGCTAAGGGGGAGATGATATGGATTACCAAGAACTTAAGGTTGTGTGAAGACTGGCACTCTTTGACGAAATTCATTTCCCGGTATACAAAGAGAGAGATCCTCGTTCAGGATATGAATCATTTTCACCATTTCAAAGATGGGGTGTGCTCCTACGGGGATTATTGGTAGGCTGCTGGCACAATTTTATTTGATTAACTCTAGAACGTCACTGAAAGATCATGTTCGAGCTATAAATGAAGGAATGAAGGCATCTGGATCTGACATTCAACTACGAATTCAATCTGCCCCTACCATGATGATTTACATACAGAGGGTTGTTTGAGAACAAGGAGAGAGCGACTTGATGTACTGTTTGAAACCCACATTTTACTTGTATATCTTTTCTGTACTCATGAGATTACAATGGCTTTTGAATCCTTTTTCATTTTTGTATCTTGCGGTACTGTGATTGATGAATGAATGTCGGTTAGATGCAGTTTCCCGGGTTGCAAATAAACTCTCTACTATAACATAGCAGCACCAATCTAGTCAGTCTCCTCGTTCCTTCTGGCTTAGCAGAGAGTTTGTTCAGGAGAAGACGGCAACATCTTCCCGCTATCACTAGTGCTTTGACAATTTGGGAATGAAAACAGAAGTCGAAATCGATGACTCTGGCTAATGGTGACAAATGGCAATCGAAATCCAGCGTCATCACCTACAATCCAGAAATAAGTAAAGCTCTGTGGAGCACTAATCCTAGAGAAACCTGTTTCACTTTATCTTTTCCCTTTTTGATTATTCATCTGAAGCAACTGATGACATACCCCTTACATTACTTTGCAAAATGGCAATGACAACGACGTGGGTGAAAACAAATGCGTTCATCACGTGTCACTAGTAGGCAAGCCATGGGAATGATGCTTGGCGATTTCACTAGCCACCAATGCACCTTCCTCAATGCTTGTGATGCTGCTAAAGCTTCTTATAAGGGTATCAGACTCATGAGGATTATCTTTTTTGGATGAAAATAGCGCAATAACTATCTTCACAGTACAAGGCATTACATTGTTCGGTCTTAAAAGAAAGTACAAAATTATAAGACACTGGAGAGCATTGGCTGAAGAACACTTTTTTAAACAATATTTATTTGACAGAGATTTTCACATGTTCCTCAGATTGTAGAAATGTGACTACCATTAAGCATTTCAGAGAAACTATCTGGCTTTCGATATCCAACCTCAGTTTCTTCAATCATGACCGTGGATCTTGAAGACCAGCTAGATAAGTGAGATTACACCTCTCCAGTTCTCCGAAACATGTCGTACCCATCTTCATTTGGAAAAGCACGCATCCACGAAGCACAGATATATATTTATCAAGGAGAGCTTTGACTTGGTATTTATCTTGAGCAATGAAGCATCCGCTCATTCGTTTTTAAGGTGTTGTCCTGGGCAAAAGTGGAACGGGTGGCCTGGGCGTTTTTGTTTTCTCCATCAATATCGCTTGGGTAGTCAGGACTATCCCTGCAATGGAGACTGCGCTTTGTAGCGTGCAGCATGAAACCTTGCATGGATTTATAACTCCAGCAACGAGAAGATCTTCACATTTTCGCATCATTGCATTGTAACTGATTTCCCAATCACATGTTCGGAATTGACTCTACTATAATATTGCCATCCACTCCTGCATTAGTTGCAATGGCTTTTGCAGGAGCAAGGAGTGCCTGCAATTGCAATCTGCAATTGACCACCAATAAGAACAGAGAAACCTCCAAAACAACAGCAAAATGCTAGAGAAGATCCTGGACTCGATACATTCCGCTTAGAATGCCCAAGAGATTATGGAAGACAGAAGGCAGGTTATCGATCAAAAGAAAAACTAGAACATTGTTTCCTCAAGTCCCCACGAGAGGTTGTTAAAATATGGTTTCCTCAAGTCCCCATGAGAGGTTGTTAAAATATGGTTTCCTCAAGCCCATGCTGCCCGAGCCTAGGTCCACAGAGGCTTGAATTGGAGCTGAAAGTGGTGAAGCATTTTGAGGAGTTGATTCTGTCGAGTAGAATAAGATTGTAGTGATAGCATAGAATTGTTTTAGTCTGTATCAAGAGATCAGGTAGATTCTTGCTGCTGATCTTTTTTCCATGGCCCTGAGTGCAAGTTGAAGTATGTAGTCGTAGTTATCCATTGTAAAATACACACATCCACCTGATTTGCTACATGCCTTCCTCTGTTCAGGACTGATGTTTCCTTGAATTGGAAAGTAAGGCATGTTAGGCCAATTGGCAGATTCCTTTTTAAATTCTATGGATCACACGAGATGTTTAGGGGGGTCGCATCTACATTTTTGTACGTTGTACATAAGTTTTTTCAATTGCATCCACAACGTAAGTAGTCTCTGAATCAATTGGCAGGTTTAGAACGTGAGCCAGCCATGATTAATCCCGTTCATCAAAAGGGTAGATAAACCAGATTTTGTACCCTCCTGACCAAGTCTCTAGACTTCATGCTCTCATGTTATTTAGTTGAATAAGAAGTCCCCATCACTTGAAAGCTTCTTTGAGGCAGTTCAATCAAGGTTTAGTTTTTCTGGGGGCAATCAGGTATATTATGGCAATTTTTGTGCGTGTACATTACCAAGAAGGCAAGAAGCTTCACCTTCTTCGAGGCAGTCCAAGTTCTCTTCTTGTTCCTTTTGGCCATATTATCGACAATCTCATAAGAAGCTTAATAGGCGGTTTCCAGTTTGCTTGTGTTTTCTGCAAGGATTGGAGCTGAAACACATGATGCAACTTTTCTGTAAGAGGAATCTCATCTAGGTTTTCTTCATGTCTTCATAGTCAAGTAATTCGGCTAAATGAATTCATAGCCAAGTAGTGCAAATCATCTGGAGAGTCTTTTGCATCTGTTTGAAGGTGATGTTAACGACCTCCAGTATTCTAATTAACCTAAAGAGACATGACTGATTAGCAAAGGCAAGATCAAGAATTTTCTAGCGGCAACCAAGTACAATAGTTTCTTACCGGATGCTCCTCAAAACCTAGTCTTTGCCTTTGATTGAATAGTACTCTGTTGATGAAGTAGCAGATATAGAAAGGTAAAATTGCTTGAAGTTTCTACTTTCTTTTGTGCATGTGGCAGACGTTCTGTCCAAAAGAACTCTCTAGTTCTCTAAGCAAAAATGTATAGAGAACTCAACTTCATTAATTATCACTCATCTGGGCAATCAACAGAAAATAGCTAAACTTAGCTATAAATCCTCGAGGCTTCCAATAATACACTGCTGAATCGCTGATAATTCAAAAGATTGAGAAGATCAGAAATACATTTTTACAAGAAAATTGGGAACATGGCCAAGTAAAAATTCTTTGAATTTACAGTTCTTGATGGGGAATGGAACTACACTACGCCAAAGCCAAAGCAAATATTCAACCGCTGGATATCCCACCGTGACTCTGTGTTTCGAGCCAGAGCAAATATTCCGCAATGACTCTGGAATCATCATATTTCCTGCAAGCAAATTATAGAAAATGGAACTCTCATGCATCATAAACAAGGAAAGTGCCCACCTTTATCACGTCGCAGACTAGGGTTCCGCTAGGGACGGCACCGTAACTAGCATTTGTAGAGATCATGCTGGTCTAATTGTTACGGGCTTTGCCATACTTGAAGTGTTCCAACTTGCAACTTCGAGTGAAGACATAGATATGTGAACTTTTTGCTATATGAGTCCAACCATGCTGATCTTGTGGAAGCTCTGATAAGCAGGTCTACAGATCAGATCACATCAATTGGGACTAGGAGGAGCGCCTTCTTATCATGGACTACTTAAAACTCGTTGTTTCTAAACTTTTGCCCGTGTGATATATTTAATTCAAAAATTAGGTCTCATCGAAAAAAAAATTAGGGATAAATGTGTCACATGGGCATAATATGGGATTTTGGTGTCATAGAAAAAATTTGTGATAAATGTGTTACATTGGTGCAAGTTTAAGGTTTTTGGCGTCATAAAAAAATAGTTTAGGATAAATATATTTTAGCGGGTAAAGTTGGATTTTTTTTATTACTTTTTTCATACTAAAAAAAAAAAAAGATGGGAAGTAATAACTCAATGTACCCTTTCTTTTCAACCCAAAAATAAAATAAAAAATCAAGCAGCAATTACTTGATTTCTCAAAGGGTTTGTTAAGGGACCCTCCAGAAGGGACGTGCTTATGATCTCTGGATCATACGGGGGTGCAAGTATCATAATTCCTCTTTCCATTAAAAGCTTCTTGTGACACTAAAGTCCCAAAAATGACAATTAAGGTAGAAGGTTCCAACGCATAACTCATGACATGAATGAAGTCTCAAAAATGACTCACGCCAAAAGCTCCTCCAAATCAAATGAAAAGTAACCAGAGGCAGACGTGGAAGCCATCATCCATATGCTGTTCTCAGCCAAAATTTCTATATATAGTAAAGACTTAATTTCTCTAAGTTCTGAAAATAAATCAATGCATGGTTCAGTATTTGATATTCACTATTTTGAAGATTTCCAAATATTTTGTAATAAATAAAAGTCAAAGAGATGATCTTGTAAAATTTAAAGAGATTAAAAAACGAATGAATTGTACCCTTCAAGATTACATAAATGGACCAATTGTAAACTATGTTATTTGATATTTCAATATTTTCAAAACTTTCAAGTAATTTGTGAAGACGGTGGACAAAGTTTTATCGTAACCAAGTACATCAATGAATTTTTTTTAATATCATGGTTATGATAGTGCACCAAGGATTTCCCATTTATGGTATAAGTAAAATACTTTATTTTTATTTACAATATGTAAATTTCCAACATTTGATTACATGGTATCAATATTTTAATTTTGGACCAATTTCCACATCTAAAATTGGTAGTCAATTCCTCATGAATTTCTCTTTCTTGGATATTATTAGATTTGTTTCTTCAACTACTACAAATATGCAAAATAAATGGTTTCCATAACAAATTTATGTTTAGTCGCTTGTTGACACATAAATTTTTGTCAACGTTTTATGTATCCATTTATTTTATAAAACTATAAAAAAAATTATATAAAAAAGGATAAAAGAAAAGAAGCCAAAAAAAAAAACTGAAAAAATGGACCAAATGAAAAGGAAATAAAAATGAAGGAAAGTGATATATAAAAAAGAAAAATGATGAAAATGAAAAAAAAAATCGAGCAGGCCGGTGTGTCAAGCCCATCTTTTAATTCCTTGGGCCCATCTTTTTTTTTTTCCTTTAGCCCATCTCTGTATTTCTTTTTCAGCCCATCTCTTTTGCAGTGTCTTGACAAGGCAGCTCAGGCCCGTCTCCACTCGCTCCGACAATAATTTTGTCGGAATTGTAAACGGGTGCGGGTACGGATTGGGAGGCCCAATTCTTGGAGGCCCGTCGTCCAACGTTAAGCCGAGTGGCGAAGGAGAGAGAAGGGAGAGAGCAGCGGAACAAGGCATGGAGGAAGAAACTGAAGCAGTTGACATTTACTCTCTTTTGTTTACAACAACTACTTGCATCAGACTGGACATGTGATTGATGAGCTTTGGCCGTACACCCGTTATAATCATCTCCATTCTTCCTTCTCTCCCCTTATTTTATGAACAGAGAGAGAGAGACGAAAAACAGAGAGGATAAACTTTATTCAATGAGAAGCAGTTTTATATTTGAGAGCTCAATAACTAATATATCAGCTGAACAGAAAGTTCGACTTTACATGCTTAAAACCGAATATTGATTCTCAAAGTAAACATGCTACACGTTATTTTCCTTCCTCTGTTCTCGGCAACACCAGCTTTCCTTCCTCTGTTCTCGGCAGCACTAGTAGTAACTCCATCAACAACTTCCCCTGTTTTTGACAGCACTAGTACTTATCATATGACTCTTAACAGATATAACGAAGAATTTGTTTGTGAGTGTTGGGTTGAGATTCGGGAAACGGATTCCCAAAACGGTGATTCGACACAAAATCAATCACAAACGTAGCGGAAGCGAAGCCCAAGAAATTCACAAGTATCACCGATCCTAAAGCACACCACGGAATCGAGCGTACCTTGTTAGCCACAGATTAAACACCGACGCCGATATGAGGAAGAGAATTTAGCCATGTTCGATCCGATGACGCCAATTCGCCTTGAAGGGAAGATGGGTGTCGCCTCTTGCGCACTGTTCTTTCCTTTGGAGCGTTTTTGAGGGAGAGAAGGGGGAGGAACATACGTTATGCCAAAAGGTGCATTCCTCCCTCTCTTTTCTCCCTTATATACGTCCCCTCCAAAAAAAGAAACGTACCCCTTCATCATATCCCTCCATCCATGGGCCCTAATCTTGTGGGTTAGGCTTTTAGGCCCAACATGAGCGGACGGGCCAACTTAGGCCCATCATATTAACAATATAAGCCATCATCTCCCACTCGCACATGGTGGGCCGATCAGGATCCTCTTTACTTCTCTTCAACATTCATACCGGTGAATAATCCGTGCGACCAGCATACTTTGAGAGCTCGTTGCCATACATCTGTTAGGAATATATAGCAACTCATAATTGGCATCACACTCTGAGTAGATTTAGTATGCAGTATCCTAAATCAATCGATCACATTTATATCTCTCTTGATCCCTTTTAAACAATGATATATATATATATATATTGTATTCACAATTATGATTATCCCAAAGACAGTCATAATTGGTTAACCAGTGAATACAAAACTAAAATGTGATTCTCCAAATTCGATCTTCCTCTTTCCTTCAAACTCTCAATTTCAGTTCAGCTTACTTTTCTAGAAATGTCCCATTAGATCGAATCAACTCATGACCATTGGCAACATCCTAAAATAGCAAACACTAAATAGAAATCTTGAAAATAAGTAAAAGTCATGAGGGCACTAAAATTGAAGAACTATTTTCCTCAAGAGTCTTACACGACATAAAAGTTGAGATCAAAACTTTTGCCACTCTTATTGCTCGTTTCATGCATACGTAGTATGAAATACGTATTACGGTATTAACTCTTTTCCCATGGAGCGTATGTCTACACCTTCAATACCGTACAGATGATAGTTCAGACATACCCAATGTCTAACTTGAGTTCACGTATCTACTCATTCACAAAATTCATCAGAACTCACATCTGGCATCATAGATAGATAAAGTAAAATATGTGGGTTATTTTACTTTCGGACATAGTAAGTATTATGTCCTCATCTTAACACTCAGTTAATGCGACATATGTATTTTAAGCTTGAGCTCTCGATTATTACCTAGATAATAAGCTTAAAAACAGTCTCATCTTTATTTATCACACGGTAAATAGAGGCAATTACCCCGACATACTTTCTCAACTTAAAGTAACGCACTGAGCATTAAGATGCATAAAGATCAAATAAAGATTCATAGGCATTCATGATGGAAACACAAATTCATCAAATGTGAACACTTAGGGAAATTACAATATTCAGTACATCAGCCTCTACGCAATCCTAGAGATTTCATATGGCCACAAAACACATCTCTAGATATTGGCTTTGTCATAGGATCTGCTACCATTCTATGCGTAGATATGTACTGTAAGTTCACATCCTTTCGTGCAACCATATCTTTGACAAAGTTATACTCGGTATCTATATATTTGGTCTTGCCATGATATTTTGGATCTTTGGTGTACGCTATAGCTGCTTGGCTATCACAGTTAACCAATGATGGATTTGCAGCTTTCTCAATAACACCTAAATGATCCAAAAATCTCTTAAGCCAAATATCTTCTTGTATTGCTGCTGATAATGCCACGAACTCAGCTTCCATCGTGGACAAGGCTATACACGTTTGTTTCTTACTGCTCGAACATATGGCGCCATTAGTTAGTAAGAAAATAAAGCCATAGGTAAATTTCCTTTCATTTAAATCTACTCTATAATCAGCATCAGAATAGCCTTAGAGTCACAGATCATTTCCTTAATAACTCAGCGTATAATCAGCAGTTCCCTTTAGATACCTCAGTATTTTCTTAATGGCTTTCCAACGTGCTTGACCTGGATTGGATTGGTACCTACTCACCATTCCAACTGCAAAAACATATGTCAGGTCTTGTACACATCATAGCGTACATCAAGCTTTCAACAGCACTAGCATAAGGAATATGTTTTATTTGTTCCTTCTCTTGTGAAGTCTTTGGACACAGTCTATGGCTCAATCCTTCACCTTTTGCAATAGGAATGTCTATGGGTTTACAATCTTGCATACGAAATCGTTCAAGAACCTTATTTATATATGTTTCTTGCGAAAGAAATAACAATCTCTTCGAACGATCTCTTGAAATCTTAACTCCAAGAATGTATGCAGCATCACCCATATCCTTCATCTCAAAGTTGGAAGACAACCAACTCTTGACAGTATTAACAAACTCCATATTGTTTCCGACAATTAGTATATCATCAACATATAATGATATGATCACAAATTGATAGTTGGATCTTTTGATATATACACAATGATTCGTATCTATCATTGTAAAGTCATATGCCATTATGGCATTATGCAAGCGTATATACCATTATCTCGATAACTGCTTAAGGCCGTATATCGATTTCAAAAGTCGACATACCTTTCCTTCTTGGCATTCTTTAATGAAACCAGCAAGTTGTTCCATATATATTTCTTCCTCTAATTGTCCATTGAGGAAAGTAGTCTTTACATCCATTTGATGTAACTCAAGATCCATACTTGCCACTATTGCCAGAATAATGCGAATCGAGGTAAATCTCACTACATGAGAAAATGTTTCTTCATAATCAATTCCTTCCTGTTAATTATACCCATTCGCCACAAGGCGAGCCTTATGCCTTTCTATCGAGCCATCAGCTTTTCGCTTTATTTTGAGAACCCATTTGTTCCCAATAGTTTTGTGTCCTTTTGGAAGATCAACCAGTTCCTAAACTTGGTTTGACTTCGTTGACTCCATTTCATCTTCCATTGCATGAATCCATTTTTCCTCACTAGGACAATTTAGAGCCTCATTAATATTTCTTGGCTCATTCTCATCTTGTGGAGCAACCATTAAAGTTTCCACTTCAATGTCAAAACGTTGACGGGGAATATTCTTTACTCGGATTAGATAATTGTTCATCTCATCATGTGGTTGTAATTGGGAGTTAAATTAAATTGTACATTTTGCACATCATTCCCCACCATGCTCCCACTTGGATTAGATAATGACGATATCATCTCATCATGTGGTTGTAATTGAGATTTACTCTCCTTCCCTGTTCTAGTTAATTCATTAAATTCATCACTTCTCCCACCAGAATTTCCCAGGCAATGGGTTCAACAGGGATATTCTCATGTCCATTATGGAGCTGTTCGTCTTGCTCTTACCTTCCATGGTCGCAAAGGTTTGCCAGTAGTGGCAAGAATTGCATTGTTAGACACCAGGTTTTTACAATACCAGCACGCTTGCATCGGTACTGTTCAAACCACTTTAAATGCAGGAACAGTCTTTGTGACTTTGTATCCAAATTTCAACATCGCTCTATCGGATCCCCAACTACTTTCATTTCTGAAAGTACAAGTTCAGCTCACTGGAGCCCCTCAGACTGCTGAATCTGTAGCTGCAACTCTACATTACCAAATGGTTTACCGAGTGCAGAATCATGCCCTCGACCTCAACTTCAACAATGGGAATGAAGATGCGTTGTTCATCTCCATGCAGAATGACCAGGCATCCTGCATCCATGTTCCCAGACAGATCCTGAAGGATACACTGGCCAAGCTCCTCCCAGAGACTTGGATCACCAACTATGAAAAGCTACATCAGCACAACAAACCCTTCCAGTCTACGGACTCAGAGTTTGTAAGAAAAAAGGATGGAACTATTTCCATCAAATTTGGCAAAGAAAAGGAAGAAAGTCCTTCTATCTTCCAAACCCTCTTCATGATTGAACCATGTGTTCCAGAATCCATTTCTGAACCAGACCCAAAAAAGCATGTTCGACATTTTGATAGTGATGGACATCCTGTTCATTACTACAAAGACAATTATGGCCATTGTTTTTGGGATCCTTTTTGCCAATGTTCCTATTGTACAAACTCTCCAGACGAGGTAGATCCTCTTGCAAGATCTCCTCCCCGACGGAAAAAGCCGAAGGATAAGATGTACCAAAGGTACTTAGACGGAGATTCTTCCATAGATACTCTTGGTGAGTGTGATAAATATCAGTTCATGGTATCTTATGCACCACCTCCACTACCAGAGTCTAGTACCACATCTCAAGCCTTACCAGATCCACCAAAATCACCTCCACCCTCTCTGCCTCAGAAAAAGCAAGCCCTCTCTCCATTCTATAAGCCAATCCTCAAATGGGCTAAGAAACATTCTTACCCGCTTGAAGTCCCAGCAGAAACACCATCCACTTCTTCTATAGCCATGTTCCATGATACTGACTTTCCTCCTCTTGTAAAGGAAAGCTCAAAACTCTCATTTCCTGCTACAGAAGAGTTTATTGATCCTCATGGCAGATACCGCCATCTTCCTAAAATTCCTACTCCCACAGATGTGGATGAACATGGGAGACAGAAAAAAACCCCTGCTGCTGAAGCCGTTCTAAACTGGCAATCAGAGACTCTGTTAGCACAAAACAATGCCTTCAAGGCCATTGATTCCAAGATCGGAAATGTGCAACAAGATCTCCGAAGATATGATGAAAGTACCAAGAAGATACTTTCTGAGTTCCAGAAAAGGCTTCACGCCCGGAATCGACAACATCTTGGGTACCACTTCCTTGAAAGTCCAAAGCCGAGAAATAGATAAACTCAAGAAGCAGATCCAACTTCTTGAAGAAGGAAGGTTCAGACCTTTCGACCCACTCGCACCCTCTGTTCGAACCGGGTATGTACCCCCAGCACCACAAACATCTGTTTTTGCCAATATCCCAGAAGATAGTTCCAGAAGAGAATCGGATATACGAGATCGTCTCAAAGCCTTGAAAAAAGAAAAAGGCAAGGAGAAAACACCTCCTATAGAATCAAGCTCAATTGTTATAAGAGAAAGGCCAGATCAGATGATGATATCAAATCCATTAGAATCCTTTTTGAAGGATTTGGGTAAGCAAGATATTGATCCTAGTGCTCAACAGCCTGAGCCTAGTGCTCAACAGCCTGAGCCTGATCCTGTTATCCCAGAAAAGCAAATTTTGCCTGCTGAACAAACTTCCTCTACCACATCAGACTCAGCATCCCTTTCCTCTTTCTCATCCCTCTCAGATCATACAGTTGATTCTACCCCTATTGTTCCACCAACTTCACAAATATTCATGGCTGACACTCCTCCAGATTATGACTATGAAATGGAGATGGAATCAAACTATGCTGATCCAGAATTTGGACAGACAAGCAATCCTACCAGAAACTATTCCACCAGACATGTGTCCATGGCATCAAAACAATTCTTTTCCATAGATGACATTCCTTATGCAAAATGGCTAGAAAGACTTGAAGAGTTTCATACTTGGTTGTGTACACAGTCCATTACCAACCATGATATGAATGATGTCCTCTATAACTTTGTTACAAGGTTCACAGGGAGCCTTAAATTTTGGTGGCAAGGACTCACAGAACAAAACCAGCTTACGTTTCTGTTGTCACCCAATTTCAGCCATGCCCTTACTTACCTATATCATACTTTTGTGGGGGCCCCCGGAGATCTCAAAGAGCTAAAAAGAAGAGAATTCTTTGAAAGAAGATGCTGCTCCCTTCAGAAGAAGCATCTTGATAAGCATTATCGACTAATGCTTCAGCTCTTTTACCAAATCGGCGCAGATCCAAATCTAAAACATGTCTTTCTCACTTCCATCCCTACAGAGCTAACACAGATGGTTGAAAGATCTTTCTTTGGAAAGCAAAGAAGGATACAAGACATTCCCTTGGAAGAAATCCAACAAGAAATCCATCTTTGTCTTGAAGATTTATGCTTAAAGCGCCAAATGGTCCGAACATACATCACAGATGACAAACGTCTTGAAGCAGCCTGTTCTCATCAAAAGTTAAAGATCAAATGCTCCAAACGAGATTGTGATGGTACTTGTGGCCAATATTCCCGGAAGAAAAAGCACTACAAAAAATATTCCATAAAGAAATCCAGACATGGCTCCAAGCATTTCTGAAAAAAGAAGAAATGGCGATACCTACGCAAAAGGAAGGATCGCACAGGCCATAAGAAGTCAAGCCGTTGCTACATTTGCAACAAGAAGGGACATTTTGCCAAAAATTGTCCCCAGGCGAAAAAAGGTCAGAATCATCTCATAGAAAATGAAACAGGTTTTTCCCTTGAAAATGATGATATTGAATCATTATTCTCTGCTGATGATGAACCAACTGAACAAACTCTTTGTGTCATTCCTTTTTACCAAACTTCCAAGTGAAACCGAGTCGACTCGAATCAAGATATTTTTCACATATCTCCCACATCTTCGAGCTAAATCCCGACATATTCTCAAGTCAAACTCACTTGTCCTCATTTTCCTGTTAAAATCCTCATTTCAAAGTTTGCCAAACCTATCAATGTCATTGCTCTTATTGATACAGGAGCAAGTTGTTCTATTCTAGATACAAAAGTTCTACCTGAAGAATTCTGGACCCCATACATCGATACTTCAGTGCAGCCGGGAGATACTTTCTCCACGAATGTCGAACCACACCGATTCTTGTTCAGTTTTTCCTCAGTGTTCCATAACCACAAAGATTTTTGGATCAAGCCTTCCCAATAAAGATTTGATAATTGGGTGGGATATCATGACTCAAATCTCTCAACTTCGAATCATTCCTGGAAAAGGTCTTCGATTTAAAGACCAATTCTCTGAGTTCGTTAATATTCAGAGACTCTTTTCTATTGAGATGAGTTTACTAGATCCAATCATGCAAAAGTTGCTTGAATCCTGTTCAGAATCCAATTCAGAATTTGCCCAAAAATGTTCTCATCCTTTATGGGAAAACCCTGAGTTCTTTGTCCGCCTTCCCTTAAAAAAAAACGAGGACATAAATCCGACCAAGGCAAGTCATATGGGAATGAACCCAGAACACTTGGCTCTAGCCCAAAGGGAATGCTCAGAATTATTACAGCAAGGCCTTATTGAAATTTCAAATTCTCAATGGGCTTGTGAAGCTTTTTATGTCAATAAACGTGCTGAGCAAAATAGAGGAAAAATGAGATTGGTAATCAATTATCAACCCCTCAACCTCTTTCTCCAAGATGACAAATTCCCTTTACCATCCAGAGATTCTCTCTTTGCTGGTTTAACCAAAGCCCACATTTATTCCAAATTCGACCTCAAAACCGGATTTTGGCAATTGGGTATTCATCTTGAAGACAGATCCAAGACAGGATTCTGTATCCCGAATCAACACTTCCAGTGGAAAGTTCTTCCTTTTGGATTAAAGGTAGCACCATCCCTTTTCCAAAAGGCCATGTGTCGTATTTTCCAACCAATATTGTCAAGTGCAGCTGTATATATCGACGACATTCTGCTCTACAGTCCTGATGAAAAGTCACACTGTCAACTCCTTGAGCAGTTCGCAGAAATAGTGAGAAAGCATGGCATTATGCTCTCTCAAAGAAAGATGAATATCGCCCAGACAGAAATTGAATTTCTTGGTATGCACCTCAACAAGGGTACATACTACCTAGGGCCACATATTGCTCAAGAGCTATTGAAGTTTCCTGAAGATAACTTCACAACAAAACAAGTTCAGCAATTTTTGGGGATAATCAACTATCTCAGAGATTTTGTCCCCAATATTGCAAAGCTTTTGAGTCCTTCGCAATCCATGCTAAAAAAGAACTCCCCACCTTGGGGAAAAACTCAGACCAAAGCAGTTGCTGAGCTTAAGGAGATTATGCAGAATCTCCCACCACTACAAATACCATCAACAGGTAAAAGAATTCTTCAAACTGACGCCAGTGATGAATACTGGGCAGCTGTTCTATTCGAAGAGATTGATGGTAAGAAACATCTCTGTGCCTACAAAAGTGGAAAGTTTTCTCAATCAGAAATGCATTACCATTCCACTTTTAAGGAAATCCTGGCAGTTAAAAATGGAATCAAAAAGTTTGAATTTCATCTCATCGGTCATCACTTCCTGGTAGAATTAGATATGGCATCTTTTCCTCAGATGACCAAGTTCAAACAGAAGCAGATTCCAAACCCCCAACTGCTTCAATGAGCCGAATGGTTTTCGAAATACTCTTTTGAAACCAAGCATATTCCTGGGAAAAAGAATGTACTTGCTGACTTTTTGTCAAGACCCAAAGCACCAGCCGAAATCAACATGTACATCAAGAGACCTGCGTTCCATATGCTCAATCATGGTGTCAAGTATAAGATTGAGAAGATTAAAGATTTGCCAAGCTGGAAATATCCCGAAGAAATTATACAGCAAATCCAGAATGATAGTCTTACTGAGAACTTGGAGAACCTCATGTGGCAATCCCACACAGACTTATTCAGATTCAATGGAGGTTCGATTCTTTATCCTTTTGGGTTAAATTTGAATTATCTTTTCATTCATCCTCTTATCTAGAAGGAAGATGATTTCCCTGATCAGCTCAAAACGCTGTTATGGTACTTAACCAATAAGTACTTAATAGCCATTGAAATTCCTACCAGAAGATTCATTGCTAACCTCACAAGGATATTTATGCTTGGAAGAAACATTGAAAAGGAATGTGATAGAAATCTTTTAGACTTTCTAAATTGGTTTTATCATCCTACGTGTTGGAAACAAGATTTAGAAAGAGAACTGAGAACCATGACACCAAATCCTGAGGTTCACACCATCCTGTTTTTCAAACGTCCATGGAATTTTTGTAGAAATAATGGTAGTATCTTGGATAGACCACTTGAAATAGGAATCACATCCTATAAACCCCACTTGAACAGCCGAGAAGCTCGAATTCACAAATCTTATCCAAGATCTGTCAGATTATGTGAAAACGAGTACCGAGAACTCTAGAGAATCCTATGCCAAGAAAACAAGACCATTCCCAAAGATATCTGGAATAATGTACCCACTACGTGGGATCATTATGACCTAGCACCAGAAGCTAAGGAAGCACTCAGACAGTACAGACAAGCTGCATCGTCCCAAGAATATGAAATGACAAGTGAAGATGACATTGTCCAGTCCACTCAAGACCCCTATGCACGCTTTGGAGGTCCTTTGTCCCAGAATCCCTACGAACAGGGACCTTCGTCCTCATTCCAGAACATGGACACATCCTACTATGCACAGCCATCCAACTGGCCTCAACCAAGCTTTCCTGACAATACTACTGACGAAAACACAGACTGGGCAGCAGAAGAAGCATCCCATTGGGCTCATGAAGCATCCTCATCAGGAAGACTGAACCAGATCCTTTCACCTCAAGATCTTGAAGCCCTTCAGCAAAAATACGAAGCTCATCTCCTAGAAGGCAGTTCGGATGACTCAGACTCAGTCTGTAGCTACAATGCCCGCGACGGACGAGACCGTTGAGTCCGTACATTTTCACTGTAGCAGAGTCACTGTTCACTTTTACTGTAGCACTAGGCTAGGGAAAGTACTGTTCACAGTACAGTTACTGTTCATAGTGTGCGAATAATTCCCTCCCGGAAATTTCCGGAGCCCCTGTTTGTACCTGGACCCGTGAGCTAGGTCCTTGTTTGTTTCCTTGTTACCTCATTTTGCCTATATAAGGCCATGAGGGTGTATTGTGTTGGGCAGAGTCCCTTCAAGTAAAGTGTGTGCTTTGTGAAAATCTCTCTATGGCTTTCTAAATTCCTCTTCTTCTCTAGCCTGGTATGATCCTTCGAGAAATGCAGCTTGGATAGGTTAGAAACGTTTTCATCCTGGTATTTTTTGGGTGTCTCTAGGCTCTGAACTAAAGGGCTGAGTAGTCTTCTGCTAAAAGGCTGTCCCTGAAGGGCTTGAACGGGAGTTGTTCGCCCAATGTGGGATGCATACCTGCAGGAAATTTACTCTCCTTCCCTGGTTCTAAGTCTAGGTCCATTCATGATATCAGAGCATGTTACTCCCACTTGGATGAACTTTATTTAATTCATTATCTTGATCCAAGGTTTCAAATAGGAAGTAATCCTCACCTATTTCGCCCTTCTTAGGAAATTCATCATCTAAGAATGTGACATCCCGTGATTCAAATTCAGTTATACTCCCACTTTCCTGCTCACCTATGAACACATACCCTTTCGAGTGTTCGGAGTATCTTATGAAAATATTCTTCTTTCCTCTAGGACCCAATTTCCCAAAACTTGTGAGAGGACTCATGAGTATAGGCAACACAACCCCATAACTTAAGAAAACTTAAGTCTGGTTTTCTACCTGTCCATAACCCATATGGAGTGGAAGTAACTGATTTGGAAGGCACCCGGTTAAGTATATAGGCAGCGGTTAACAACGCATCACTCCAAAAAGTGATAGGTAAGTTAACATGCGCCATCATGGACCTAACCATTTCCAGTAGGGTTCTGTTTCTTCTTTCCGCAACACCATTTTGTTGAGAAGTATATGGAATAGACAACTGTCTTTCTATTCCTTTTTCATCACCTAATTTTCTGAACTCATCAAATAAATATTCTCAACCTCGATCGAATCTTAATACTTTTATTTTCTTGTTTAATTGATTTTCTACTAAGTTCATAAACCTTTGGAAACAACTCAATGCTTCAGATTTATGAGAAATCAAATAGGCATATCCGAATCGAGTATAATCATCTATAAAAGTGATGAAATAAACAGCCCCATGCCTTCTTCTCACATTCATTGGACCACAAACGTCAAAATGGATTAAATGCAGAGGAAATTCAGCTCTTTTACCTTTTCCAAATGGTTTCATTGTCTTTTTCCCTACTAGGCAATGCTCATATATGGGCAAATCGACTTTTTCAATGTTGCTCAACAAGCCTTCTTTGGCTAGTCTATTCATACGTTATTGGCCAATATGACTAAGTCTAGCATGCCACATATTCACATCATTATCATATGAAGTGGAAGACATGAAAAAAAAAAAGGGGGGGAATAACTAATATTGACATCACCACAGTCAACATTTAGTACAATAAAACCATTCAGAAAATGACCACAACCATAGTAGTTTGTATCCAAATACAAATTTACACCTCTATTATGAAAGTTCACACAAAAACCAAGCTTAACCAACATAAAAACAGACACTAAATTTCGACGAATCTTTCGGAGCATATAGAACATCATATAGGAACAAAGTGCGTCCACCACGCATGTTCAATTGGCAGGTGTTAATCCTTTAACTTCATCTCTGGAGTTATATCTCACATAGATCCACTTAATTCCAGTTGGTACTCGTCGGAATTCCACGAAGGATTCTCTATCCTTCGCTACATGGTCTGTTGCTCCTGAATCTACAATCCACAAAGGATTGGATTCAGCCAATAATGCAGAACTTGACACATAAGCAAAGTTCTCAAATGTACAAGAGGTGTTTACCTTTTTTGGCTCACAACAGTTGCGAGCATAGTGACATTTCTTGTCACAATTGTAACACATCACCCTCGACATTTTCTTCACTTGAGGACGTTTTCCTCTCTTATGTTGGTTAACTCTTGATTTCTTGTAATAAGGACTTAATCCTTTGCATTCCCACATATTGAACGAATCAATACGCTTGCGCTTATAGCTCAAAGCCCTTTTTGAGCTAGAACCAGCATTGCAAATATCTATTTTCGGCTCAAATGCCGTTAGGCAGTCCTCTACTAGCTCAAGGTGGCGCACGTCATTCTTAAGATCTTCCATAACATGGTCAAGAGCTTCTAGTGCTTCTTTCTTTTCCAGCATATATTGAATCTTCATATTCAATATTTCACAATTGTTGCCGTTCATATAAGCAATTACGTTCTTAGTTGTTGAAATCATCGATCTGAACACATCAGACATATATACACGAATAATTAATGCCTATCATTTATGCATTTACTTTGCACAGACCCATCATATTAATGAACAATTTCAAATAAGGTTTCAGAATCAAAATGTCACTATGTTTCCAATCATTCTCCAAAAATCCTAACTTAAAATTATTATTAATATAATTGTCTTATGCAAAATAAATTTTATGAAGTTACAAAAACTTCTATGAACTACCCACAGCAGCCAACAATGACAGAAAGCAAATAATATTTGACATCCAATAGAATAATAATGCTTTCACATAATACAACTATTCACTACACTAAGTAATATATACAGAAGAAAACATCAACATAGAAAGAGAAATTCACACCCAAAAGCATCTCAAACTAATCTAAGAAATAAATAGGGAATGTCCCTTTTAATCTATTAGTCAAAATATCTAAGAAATCTGAAGGCACATTTGCCAACCATGGAAAAACTTTTGGTGAGCTTTCATGTTGCCTCCAAGACGCATTTACTCTGCGCCATGTGGCGCTCAATCTAAGGATTGAAGTTTTGGTTAACTCAATCATGTAGTACTCTCTTACAAAAGCTACTACTAGCCTTCTATAACCCGGGACCACGTTGACCTCCCATAGGCAATCTAACACTGCTTGTTATTCAGGTGGAAGAGTGTTCATTAAGGCCGGCACCTTCTCAAAATCCGGCATAAGATAATCATTCCAGATGATTTCATGTATCATCTGATTGACCACATGTGATACTAAATCACCATCATGCCACCGGTAACTAGCTAACTCTGTCATCAGCCTTTTAAGTCTTGCACTTCCCTCGTCCGTTCTCGGGATTGCAGCAGGTATCCGTGCATAACGCATCATAGTTTTTTTTTTTTTTTTTTTTTTTTTGTGACCTAAGGAACCCCGCACAGCCGACAGCTGCGTAAGTAAACCCTGGGGAGGCACGTAGGAAACCACCATCCACGTACCCCGGGTATGTCGCCAATGATCCACCTGCCTCCCTGCAACTTGCGTTGCAGGGGTTTCAAACGACCTTCAGCGTGGAAGTCATGGAGCCTACCAGCGGAGCGACCACGGCGAGTGGTCATAACGCATCATAGTTCCTGCAACAAATGCAGAACTAAAAATGGATCACTTATAATTCATAATGAACATAAGGGAAAATACATAATTTTCCATGATTCATGCAACAAATGCAGAATAAAAAATGGATTACTTATAACCCACATAGACATAATTGAAAAAGAAACATATTTTTTTTCTTCGGGTCAACGGTCAACAGTCAAAGTCAACGGTCAACGTCGGAGTCAACGGGCGGCGGGTCAGACCGGACGGGCCGGTTGGGCCGGGTCGGACGGACCGACCCAGCACATGCGGCACACGCCATCGACAGCCCCCGCGCACGTGCGTCGCACGTGCGTGCGTCGGCTCCGCGCACGCGTGCGATGCACGTGCCTGCATCTCCATATCAACGCGTGCATTGCACGCGCCGAAGATGCAGGTTCGTCTGGTTGCGCGTGGGGGCGCGTCCGGTGGCCTTTGGCGGCATTCCGCCACTGGGCACACATGGCATTCTCGTTGCATTGGGCCTCGTCTCTTGACTGCACGTATATGTCAAAGCGTTCAAACCGTCCGGGCCACGAAAAGCCGCAAAAGAATAAGGTTCTATCGAGGAGGCTGGGTCTGAAGGAGAACTCCCAGCTGTCCTTCACCTGATGGGTTCCCAGATCGTCATCCTTTGATTTGCAGTGGACGGTGAGAGTGGTTCCGACCGGCAAACCGTTCTGGATCTCCACGTGCGTCTTCTTCCAGGTGCCTCCGAGGCAGCTACTCATGAAGAAGGAGCAAATGAGCAGGAGCACAACCAATGGCTTCGTCATTCCGGCGGCGGGAGGCGACGAAATTGAAGGCACACCCCTCTGCCCCTGTTTCTCCCCCCTGTTTTTCTTCCCTTGCGTATCTCAAGCTCCAAACGCCGTGGGAATGCTCTCTTAAATGTCTGGAGTTGGAGTCCCTCTTCAACCGTAGTCTAACTTTGGATGCCATTTTTGCACTTACTTGTAGAGAAAACCTCTGCAAGTCCAAAAATGGCTAACTTTAACTTAGGCTTCCCCGAACGAGAACTTGGTGGAGAAGATGGGAGAGAGATGGAGTGGAGTTTAAAGCCCGTCAACTTCGATTCTTCTTTTTAAGGAAAAAAATGATGACGCGTTTTTTCATTGAAAAAATTAAGCTTCTACATATTCATTATCTGATGACTAACCCCCATCCAAATCTGAGCAATTCCGTACTTCCATCGCACTAAATGAATCCGCACATGGGTTGCTTTGCGAGACTAAAACCTACGACATACGACTTGCAACTGCAAAATAAATGAATTTGTCAAAACTACAAACAAACATAGTATTATATATGCTAATAATTCCTTAAGAAGAGAGCATAACCTAGGGTTGAACGTTGCTGGAAATTCAAGACGAAACCGATACTCAGTTTTTCAATTGAAAATTTGGTAGCAAATTAAAGCTAGCCGATGTGGTCATACCAATCGGCATTTAGTGTCTCACTACTTCTTCAGTGATTAAGTCATTTGCAACTGATAGAACGCTAACTTTCCCGATAGGTGGCAGCCAGAACTCAATGCACCATCCAGTTAGCATCAATGCCTTTGCCGGTGGAGCCGTGATAATGGATGAGAGACCTGTTAAGGCCAACGGAATTGCGGGGATGTTTACTGGAATGTACGGGGCTGTCGCTGCCTGTGGCCTTGCAAAAAAAAAAAAAAAAATACATACTTGATGTACGAGGAAGTACCGAAAAGAAATCGTACCTTCCCATTCTTCTGTCCGTGCCTTGACCTCTGCTTTTCTCTTTCGTCACGTTGATGGGATAGGGCAGACTTGGGGCTACGCGACGAGGGGAAAGCAAGGCCACGTGGCGTCGCCCCTCCACCCGCCGGTTCACTTTCGACGGTCGTGATGGAGCCCCTCCCCGCAGCCTCGAAAATCACTGCCCTCAATCTGTGTGTCTCCATGCTCTGACTGGATGTGGATCGCTAGGGGTGGGGTCCATGGAACTAATTTACGAGTGTATCACCGAGAGAGTGAGAGAAGACGAAAAGGTTGCGCTTCTTAAGTGATGGGGGCAACAAATCAGATCTCGATCGAAGAGAAGAAATGCGTCAGCATTTTCCAGGGGGTCCCTTTATTGTTTAGGAGAAAAGAGAGAGAGAGAGAGAGAAAAGAAAAAACACAGGACCGCGTGTGAAATTTAATGCGTTATATATTTAATTTAATATGTGTATGGATTATCTTTCGTGACACGCGACCGCGTAAATGTTTTTTAATGACTATTTATAAATTTCGTGCGAAGTTTGAGAATTAAATCAATAAAATTTGAATGTTTAGGAAATTTGTATCAATTGAGTTTGCGACATATTAGATAATCTTTAGCTTTTTTTGTGTTGCCAAAATCTTTAAAAATTTGTATTGCTGTGATAAAAAAAAAAAAAAAATTTGAGGGGTTTGATTGTAAAAGATTTAGGACATTGGTGTCATTTTAGGGTTTTTAGATGGTGTTATTTTCCAAAAGATAATGCTAACATAAAAACCAATTGAATTGGATGAGCTACAACTGGTGAATATGGAAACAACGTACGAACAGACGAGAGTGCGGGGACGGAGCGATTATCATTATAGCGTGTCGGGGTACACTTATCCCACTCTCTCCTTTTTCACTTTTTTACCTTTTTTCAATTCTTTTTTAAATATAAAGTGAAATTTTATAGCAATACATTAATAAATATATTGAGTGGCGATCCTAACTAAATGGTCTTTTTCAAATATATTTAGGTCGAGTTCGACGAAACTGACGTTGAATCTATAAATTATTCAGAAGGAAAAAACCCCCCAAGTTTTGCCTCCATTGGTGGCGTGATTGGCAAACACGTCACATTTAATGAAGGGTTAATATCATAAAAAAATATTAATTCGACATATCATCAAAAATCCCAAACTAATATCTTTATGATAAATTGATCACAAATTAATTAGTATTAGATTGAATTAATATTATGAAAAATTATAAACCGGTACACCTATAATAAATGGAGTGTAAGATATATATATGTCAATTACCAAGTATTATCCAAATCATCAATTTGATGATAAAATTTAACGAGAATTAACAATAAATAAATTTGTCATAAACATACTGATTTGAGGTTGGTCAATTTCTTTTTAAGAAATTTTACGTGACATTAAGCATTTAATAAATGACAAAATTATAACATAGATAAAGATCACATTCATATTAATCAAATAAGTAAAAAAAAATCATAAAATTATTGTAATTGTATCCAATTTTCTTCAAAAATCATTAGTCATGGATGTGGGCTATTCTAGAAGGCACGGCTGACATTATATTTTTAATTATTTTTCTGATTTTTTTTTTTTTGGTCCTTCATTCCCTACTGTCGCCATTTTCTTTATATATGGCGATTTTTTAATTTTTTTTTATTATATTTCAATTTCATTTTGATTTTGGTGAGGGAGACGGTCCCTTCCTTGTGGGCGTTGGTCATTGGTGCACGGATGGAAGCGTCGTCGTCCAGAACGATGGAGCTTGCGGGCGGCGGCGGCGCCACGTGTCCGCGCTTGCAAGAGGACAGAAGGTGTTGCATGCGTGCGTGAGTGGGGTCCAGAACGCAGGTGGGCCCCACGCATCACCAAGCCCTGGGAGATGTCGTTTTGGAGATCGCCGTCCCCGAATTTGCCATCGCGTGTTAAAGAACATTCGACGACGACCAATTAACATCTCCACTTTTCAGAAACATTAAATACGAACACACGAGTTTTTGTTTTAAAAGGCTTTGCTTTCTTCACATTAATTATCGGTGCATCTTTATTTACTAAAGTGTCGTTTTCCGTAAAAAGAAGAATTGTCCAAATGCGAAATCCTAAATTTTTCACACCTATCCAAAACGCTTGAAACCAATAAAAACCAAACCCCCCCTAAACTATAGATACTAAAATAAATTTACAACAAAGGAGCGATTTGATTTTTTTTTTCTTTTACTTTTTAGGTTTTGCTTGAAGTCTATAAAGGGTATTCACCAAAAAAGAGGTAAGTAAATTATCATTGATTCAAACATGAGGTGTGTTTTTTTTTTTTTTTTTTTCGCTTTGTAAGAGCGAATCAATCCAGATGTATATAATTGAGAAAAGAAAAAAAAATGACGTTTATAGATCGAACAAAAATCGAGTTTCGATATATATTAATGGCCAAGTCCCATTTTCTTTGGATTTGGTTGCGAACGGAGGAGATGTCACTCTTTAGTTGAATTAAAGAGATATCATGCACCTAATCAATGATTTATCGGTGCAATTGTACACGAGTAGAGAATTAATGGGTAAGCCAAGGGCATATGTGTCCTTTGACCGGGGATCGACCCTCGTGGTTTTCATCTTTCCGTGGGGGGGGGGAATAACGGAAAACGAGACGAAGGGGTTACCGTTTCTCGTGACGTGAGAACAGCCATTGGATCCATTTACCTTCGACTGCTTCGTTAACGTCGTGAGCAGGGGCTGTTTTTTGCTGGCTCCACAGTGCATGTGATGAATGTCTGCTTCTTTCTCCATTTATTACTACTGATTTTTCCGTGGATTATAATTATCGGATTATTTATTGTAGATCATGGGCGGACTCCCCTGACAATATTAGTCAAGCAACGTCCATCTTTGATTACAAAAAACTGATTTATATCTGGACCGAATATGATAATTAAGGATTTGTGAATGATTTCTTGAACAATAAGAGCAATTGGAACAATCCCACTCCAAATATTCATTTTATTGATAAATATACCAGAGCTAGCTAAAGTGAAACTGATTTTCTTCAAGTAAATCTGATTTAGTCCAATGGAAAAAAAAATACACCGAGTAAATAAGTTCAATTAGTTTGAGAAGCAACCCAATTTTAGTAAATTATTGCTAATTTATAGCTGGATTAGTTAATTTTATACGAGGATATTAAATCAACACCGGGATTAATTTGTAAGTCCCTTTAAGCTTTACAAATCAAATTACGGCATTCCTTGTGGGCGTTCGGTACTCTTCTCAGCTTCGATATGAAATAATTAAACTAGAAAAGATTACGTTGCGATTTGGTTAAAAAATAGATAATTTGTCATTTTCCTTCTTCTTTTTAATGTTTGAATATGGCTTTCCTTAATGTAATTGAATAAAAGGTATATGATAGAAAAAATTATTTCGCCACATAGATGAACCCATTGTGTTTCATAATATATACTAAGGGAAGTTAATAAGGCTTATACGTAATAGTAGCTAATATCAACTTCATTCGATTTGAATGCGTATGTGTACGCAATAATTAATACATTATTTTAATTTTTTTCCTTAAATAAAGTGATTTTAAATTAACAGCTTTAAATACTAATGTATTGATTAAAATTCATATAATTTGATTAGAAAAAGAAGTAGACAGATGCTTCTACCTTTTATCTCGTGTTTGGTTGTGCAGGTTGGATGTCCCTATTCCGGGTCAAGCAAATCTGTTTGGAAGCAAGAGCATACGTGAGATTAGCACAAGGCGCGCGATAGTAAGTTTGTATATTTTAGGATTAACCTTAGAGCATAGAGAGCAAAGAATTGTTAAGGAGCAAGATTTGTAATATTAAATGTCTAATCTATAATCGAACTTGAATTTTATCTCACTAGCAAGGTAATCCTTTCTGCACATTATCATGATCAGTTCGACAAAAATAAAGTTACATGTGATTTTATTTTTCTTCTATGTAAAATAGAAGCAATTTGCATTTGAACCTCTATCCATCTTATTTAGAACATTACTTGAGAGTTTTGTTTTAGTTGAACCAGCTAGGAATACGAGTTTTAAATGGTTAAAATATAATCCTCAACTTGCTGACCAGCAACCATTTGGCGATAAGCTTCATAGAATATTTCGTGAAATGGCTCCTTTAGTTAAATCGGAAAAGTTGTGGTACGGTTTGATGCGGTTGGTGCATATGTTTTTCCTTTGCACAAATGCCCTCGTCGCGGATTGAGCAGCGGCGAAAGGGGTCTTTCTATTTCAAAAAAAAAAAAATGTTGGAACCTGGAACCGACACTAGGAACTTGTGATAAGGTAGGTTTCAGGTTCTTGTTTCTAACAAGTAGGTTCGTTAAAAAAAATGAGGAACTTGTACTCGATGGTAGGTTCCAGGTTCCAGACGGAACCAAACCGGAATTAGGAACCACTCACCCCTAGACTAGCCTTGTTGCCTCTAGCCTTTCTGAGGTCGACTAGAAACTAGTAAGATACGGAGAATATCTTATCATTTACATAATCAAAGATTCTAGATTCAACCACTTTATTATGTTAGTTCTAAGACTAACCCCTTTTGGTACTTGACTAGATCATGTGCTAACAAACGCCATAGTAGCCTATTCGAAAGAAACCCAAGGTTTGTACTAACCATTCTAGAGCAAGAAAGTAACACCCAAAATATTGAAATGAGCAATTAATTATAACTGTAAAAAAAAAAAACACAAGCATCCTACTATCATCCCTAAGAATAAAAAAAAAATCCAAAACAAAGAATCCTATCGTAAAGCCCTAAAAGCTTGTCCAATTTTCGGGATTCAATTTCTAATGTTTATGATTTTTAGAATTCATTTTTGAAATTTTTAATTATTTTCTAGATTTTCAAATTCTTTTAATGATTTTTTGAAATCCTATTTTTTATTGATTTTCGAATTTCATAATTTTTTATTATTTCCTAAAATTTTCAAAATTTTTAAAATTTTCTGGATTTTTAATTTTTTAATATTTTTTCGATTTTTTAATAATAATAATAATATTATTATTATTATTATTATTATTATTATTATTACATTTGGAACGGGTTCGGACTGGACATACCCGATCTGATCTGCCGACCCAAATCGTTGACCCGGATTCGACGGAAAAAAAAAAACCGAAATTTTTCTATTTTTATATTTTAATGAATTTTCTATATTTCTTCCTTCTTTTCTCTTTTGTATTTTTCCTTGTTTCGTCCTTTTCCCTCTTTTGTCTTCTTCCCCTGCACTCCCTCTTCAACCTCCAGAAGTGCTCCTCCCTCCCCCGAGTCTTTTTCTTTCACCCTGCACTTACCGAACCAAGACCACGCGCCTCGACACCCCGCCATTGCTCCGGCCGCGACCGCCAGCGCCTACATCACCGCCAAACTAACTCTCTTCGCCGGTCATCCACTCCGACCGGCAACCCACCCCCCAACTCCAACCACTCATTCCGGCGACCACAGCCATGAACAAAAATGCCCATCCGAAGCTAATCCCTTCCATCCTAGCCTTTCTAACAAGCAAACAATCACCAGTACACAACAAAGCGAAGAGATAAACTGACCGGGTAGTTTTGAATCGCAAACCTCGCCGGCCAGAGGAGACATCTCTGACGAACAGCTTCCAGGCATGGGGATATATATATACACGTTGAACTCGAACATGGGATTTTGACATGCGTAAAAAACACAGAAAAAACACTAATTTTAGGCCAGATTCAACCTATACAGAAGCAAAAGCAAATCGATCTTAAGATTCAACAACGAATGAGTTTTAGCCTTCTCTCAAGCATTTATTCAAGCGACTGATGTGCGATCTAAAGGATGTGTTCCGGAGAGAGATTCGATGCAATTTTCGAGCCAAAAACAATGTACAAAGGCATGGTTAAACATATTTCATGTCGACTCAGTCTTGGATCATCAGGGCTCCCTTGAAACTTTCCATTAGATTTCGGTGTTCTTGAGTATTATGTATTTCATTCGGACAATAAGTCGAACCGATGGCACGCATTGAAGGACACGAGCTTCAGACTTAGATTTACAACATCCGTTAGTCCAAACATGGCATATTGACATCCAAACTATCACGCATATATCATGGGCATAACGCGACTTCGCTTGATGCATTCGAAAATCCATTGATTCAATTCGGTAATATCACGTTGCTAGGACAGGACAGAACAGAACAGGGCTTCAGCGAGGGGATTTACCCGGGTCGGGAGGATGTTTTGCTGGGAGGTTGCTTGTGAATCGTGAAATGGCGGAGTCAACGAACGCCGAGTTGCATGTCAATACGAGGAAAAGCGCCGACGTTGCTGATCGAGCAAAAGAGTTTTGAGTTGCTGGGCTTGTGTCTTTGTCCCTGCAAGGAACCAACTTGTCTCAGCAATGAGGGCTCCAGGGAAGGTGCAGGAACACCAAGAAGATTAAGAGATTCGCTGAGGCGGTTGGCGATGCGATGGAAGCCAGCAACATCGACAGATCCGAAATGTGACCGGGCGGAGCATACGGGGTCGTGGACGACGGTTCACAGTACGACGGTTTCTTGATAATCTAGATCTCTTGTAATTCAGTAGGTCTCAGATGAGGAGTCCTTTGAATTCTCTTGCCATGTGACGGGGACATCTGGGGCCACTGGCTCTCTTCTTCTTCTTCGTGGTCTGGTACACTAGCTTCCCACCAGAGGTTTTGAGGACCCTCTGCTGATTGGACTTTGGGTGGCGTAGCTGTGCCGTTTCCTGTACGTGAGACGCTGCACCATTTCTCCTCGCCTCTCTCTCTCTCTCTCTCTCTCTCTCTCTCTCTCTCTCTCGGCGATCAGATTTTCCTTACGCCCAAACACCAGGTGGAACTCCTTCTCTCTAGTTCTCGCTCTCTAGCCCAACTTTGCCATTGCTCTCTCCAAATACCAGCTGAGCCCCTCACGCACTCTCTGCGTCTCTCCTCCTTCTGTTATGCGAACAGGATCCTCTTCAGGCGAGCATCCTTTCCGGCGAAGATGTTCCTCGGCGACCAGCTCTGCGATCTTTTTTTTTTTTTTTTTCTTTTTGTCCTTTTTGCCAAATCCGTCGAGCCGCCGCCCTCATCTTTTTCTCTCGGATCAGCACGCTCCCCTTGCCTCACCGATCGAATCCTTCTGTCATTGCTCTCGCCCGCCAGCTAGCATTGGTTCTAGAAGGCGCTGGCTCAGATCCCGTCGCAGCTTTGTCGCGCCTCCTTCGCTCACCGACCCACGCTTGGCCTTCTTTCTTCCTTGCGTCACGGACGCTGGGCCTGGGCTTTCTTTTGTTCGGTTCTATTATGGGCCAAAGGAAATACAAGAGGAGATGGGCTAAATAAGAAATAAAGAGTCATTTTCAAAAATGAGTTAATATGGTGCCCTCCTCGGATTCACCTATATAAGCCGCGGCTAAAGTTGTAAAAATAAGAACTCGAAGACCTCTTGTAAATACTCCAAGGAACATGACAGGTATAGGAACCGCTAAATGTACTAAAGAAACAATAAAAAAAACAACTACCAATTCATCAGCAGCTAATATATTTCCACAAAGTCTAAAACCAAATGATAAAGGTTTTGTGAAAAACGATTGGAGTTCACTTCATTTTTTTTTTCTTTTTCCTTTTTTTTTTGGTGAGATTTGCATAAAGATACGCCATCGACATGAGTAAAGTTCAAGCAACGGTAGTATTTATGTCATTCATGGGTGCAACCCCATGAGGTAACTCTATGATTTTTTTACGGTGCAAGAGCACTTGATCAATTCCAAACATAAATAAATAGAAACATGGTTCCAATAAAAGGAAACCATGGATCATATTTGTCTCCTATATGAGTTTTGCTAACATCTCGAACGAATTCAATGACATATTCGAAGAAATTCTAACTATCATTCTAAATTGTTTGTGGATTCCGAAAATCTATACTAGTTGAACCTAATTAGATAGCAATTACAACCCAAGAAGTAATGAGGACCTGGCCATGGACTTGAAATCCTCCTATTTGGCAATAGAAATGTTGGCCTACTTCCACACCTAATATATCGTATTACCCTTTTAGTGTGTTGCTGGAACACGATAAAACATTCATGTTGCCCTCTAATAGAAATAGAACTTTGAAGGGAATAATTTTGATTCAACCATCTCTTTTTCAACTTGCTTGGTTGAATTCTATTTTGGATACAATTAATCACATGATATCTATAGTAATTTGGATCTCTTTTATGCAATTCAAGAGTATCAACCGCTTCTAGAAATTTATGAAGTTCAAAAGATAATTTATTTACCTTATTATTAATCAAGGAGCGTCATCATTTGCTGTAATTAACATATCTGCAAGATCTAGATTGCAATTTGAATTGATTAAACAAATTGTTGAAATTCCCAAAGTGATACAGTCTTGAAGAGCCGTATATTCTTCTTGTTGATCAATTATAATTGCAATATTAGGTAACCCTATCAAATGTTTAATCCTGCCCAAATATGTTTGCAAGTGAGATAATTGTCTCTTCGACATAGCTGTGTCTCTTTTGAATATATGATCGAGTCTTCCTGCCTTTTATTCCGTTCTCAAGTCCCCGAAATTATAAAGTCTCGTTTCTATAGTGGGCTAATTCCTTAACATACCATTGATCTGCTTTTTATTGACATAATGACACTTAGCCCATATTGTAGCCTGTGCTATTGAATCAGCTACTTTACTCTTAGCACAAAAATTAATGACTATTTTCACCTACTTACTTGCTACATGAAAAACTAAATCACAACTTGGATGAGCAATCTTAGTAAGATTTATGACATCAAGACCTCTACACTTGATAGAAATATAAGGTATTATCCCAGGATTTCACTTTCTAGGAGACAAAACTATATATGAAGCACCCACTCCCTATTCTTTTGTATTTCATTCATTGACTTTCCTTTAATTAAGATGAAATTCTATAAAAAAAAAAAAAAAAAAACCCCTACCTTCTTTAAATTATCATAAATAGTTCCGTAGGTTGAGTTTTCAAGAAAAATAATAGTAGGATTTGATTATTTATCAGATCAAAAAAACCACTTTCCCAAAGATCTCTTCTTTCTCTTTGGGATCGAGCATCAGTTGCAACAATTCAATAAACGACTCATTGGGATGGACACAGATAAACTAGAATCCCCTCTTCCCTCCACCCCCCTTTGAAATGTATATGATGCCTTTGTTTCGTGCAGCTCAATCAATTAGAAGATATGTCTATGTATACAATTATAATGTCAAATAGATCTATAAAAAAAATTCGAATATGATTATTTAATACTTTTTTTCTTATTTTTCTTTATAAAAAATCATTTGTATTCTCAAAACTCAAGTTGAGTAACACTGAAATATGAAATAGCATAACAGAAAACTCTTAGGTATTTTATTTTATGAGTGGTCTCTAACCCCTTTTTCTTTGTCTCCTTTAGAATGTATTTGGACTCCCTATTTTTGGTCTAGTTGTCAAGACAATTAAAAAAATGATATTTCCTTGTTCCAAAATATTTAATCTTTGCCTTGAATCATTGGGTTTAGACACTAATTAGGTGATTTTTAATGTTTCAAAATGGCAGCAACATGGCCCTTTCTCTATTTTATTTCTATCAAAGAATCATAAACGGTTGATTCCCCCGGGTATACTTTTGATAATTCCAACAAATTTTCCTTTTTTGGATGTGAAACTTGCTTGAATTGGATTCTTTTGATTTAGAAATTGAAAACAAACTACATTTATGAAGTTGTTTCAACTTATTAATTAGCATGAACCCTAGATCCTTGCCTTAAGAAATGAATTGATACTTTCTCCTCAAGTCACATCATATGCTATTTACACTACAAACCCAAGAAAAAAAATGAGGGTTCTAGTGGAACAAAACAAAGAATGTCGAGTCAAGAGCACCTTCATTCCTATGTAATAAAAATGATGGGTGTAAAAATCCACAACTGATCACGTCCTTCAATTCGCACGTTGCTTTCTATTACATCGTTTCAAATGAAGTTTAAAAATGATTTTCCTCTAGCTTGAAACCGTTATATAAATGATTCAATTAGGGAATCATGAATAGTCACTATTTGGTCTTTACATTAGTTTCTAAAGAAATCTTAGAAAGAATTCAATTTAATCCTTGATTTTCTTTTTATTGGATGGATGCAATATTTTATTTTATCTATTAATTATTAATTTCTAAAGATTAGGTTTCTAAATGTTAGGAAGAAAGAACTTATTTGTATTGATTCTACATTGCATCTTCAAGTAAAACTTGAAAGGATGAATTCAACAATCTTTTTGACTTCTTCAAATATCAAATACTCATAAGAAACCACTAAATTCGGATAGTTATTGAATTGAAAAGAAAAAAACTAATAGATATCACCATTTGAATAAAGTTTTACTAAATATTGCATCTATGATCATAAATAGTTCATCTTTGAATTAATCCTAAAAGTTAGTAATTAAAAAATATAGATGCTTATTTCTTATTTTCATGGAGGGATAAAAAAAAGTTTGATGTAAAGGAAGATTTAGGCTCTTTTTCTTTCATTTCATATTGAAAAAGAAAATCATAAAAAAAAAAAAAAAAAAAGAGCTCATTCTATCAGATAGATTGAACAATTGTCATTGGAATGAATTGTGAATATTCAATATAGGTTATTGCAAATAAATAGATCCAAAATCTTTTTCAAAAAAAAAAAAAAAAAAAAAACTTCATCACTGAAATAGAATGACAATAATACATTAAGCATTTCCTCATTTTATGCGTAATTTCTTTGATTGGTGGGGATTCGTTCAATAAAGTTAGAATACAAGATGTAAATTACCCCAATATTATTACAATATTTACAATTATTTATGAGAACCAAATCAAATACAAAAGGAAACACCTAACAATGAGGTGAGGTTCAAAGAAGATAATTATGTTATATATATGTAAGTTGATTATGTCTTATTTCATTATGTACATGCATAGCTATTGAAATTGCTATCTTACATTGTTAATTAATTCTTGTTATATGGGATGTAAGGCTTTTTGAAGTAACTAACTTAAACTTCAATATGGATATTGAATATTCATTGTATAAGGGGATGTGCATACAATGAAAAGCAAATTTAACCTCTTTTGCATCATTTTTTTTTCTTTATTTTAAAATTTTCAAATCTATGTTTCTAGATGACAACTCGACTCGGTTCCATCCATATGTATTTTAGTTGAATCCAATTTGTGAAAAATATGATTTAAAGAAGAAAAGAATCGATAAATCAGAAAGGAGAATCACAAAACATCCAATATTGGAATCTTAAACAGTAGAGAAAGTAGTTCAAAAAGAAAAACTTTCTATATATATGGTATTCCCTAGGACGGAAGTATTCGAACCTCTAAATAGTAGTATCAAAACCCATTGCCTTTCCACTTGACCACGCCCCAGTTCAATTTACATTCAATACTAATAAACTCAAGTATTATTTTTGGTTGTTCATCAATTCCAATCTAAAATATCTATGGATTCTATTGATCCTAGGGTTTTGACCAATGTAGATATACAATGAAACTGAATTTATTGATCATTACATACAATTTGATTAAGATATTGTATAAAAGCATGCTTTCCTCCTCCTCCTCTCTCTCTCTCTCTCTCTCTCTCTCTCTCTCTCTCTCTCTCTCTCTCTCTCCGGGAAGAATTGAAAGATTTTTTATAAGATGAGTTCAAAGAAGGATTTTTTGGGATACCTTACTCCCTCTTTTTTTTTTTTCCCCATTTTTAAGGGATATCAATTATCAATAACAACAGCTCGATCATGAAACAGCTATCTCCAAGTCCAAGAAAAAAAATGTTTGTTATGCTTAATAACTTTAGTTTAATGTGTATCTGTCTTCATTCCCCTCTTTATTCAGTAGTTCTTTCTTAGCCAAATTGCCTGAGGCTAAGGTCATCAAATGAATGGATTTGGGTTGGGTAGAAAATGGTTTGATCCATATTGACATATTTAACTCATTTCGATCCATTTTCATGTAATAAAAATTTGATGACCCATATCTAACTTGACTTATACTCGACCCGACCCATATTATCGAGACACATTAATTTTTAACTCAATCTACTTTAAGCTCTTAACACACACACACACACACACACACACACACACACACACACACACACACACTTTTTGTTACTTGAATAAAAATTTCACATCAATTTAAAAAAGTAATTAAACCATAAAAAATTAGTAAGTAAAAAAAAAGCAAAAAACCTTAAACTAAAATACTTCTAAAAAATTCTTGATAAGAAAAAGTTTGATTAATTAATGATTGACATGAAAATCTTCTTGGATACGCAAATGCATAGCTTCTTAATTGGGATTTATCAAATTAAAAATTACATTATAACATTTAGAATTTGTATTTTGATATTGATTGAATTTTGATCTAAGACAACATCGGGGATAGCTTCCTCTAAGAGTACTTCTTTGATATATATGTGGTAATCTATCTGCCAAAAACATTTTTAAAAATTTATTTATTTTTTAAATTTTTGAATTTTTTATTATCATTTATTTTATTTTATTCTTTTCTTTCTTCTTCTCCCTTGTTCCTTTGTTGGTAGCGATCGGGCCGATCTCATTGGCCCAAGCCCGGTTGTGGCTATCAAGCTTGCGGCTCGCTAGATCTAGGCAAGCTCGAGCTTTGTCATGGCTGGCGAGCTCGCAGCTCGCTAATTGTAGGTGAGCTATGGCTCTACCAAGGTCAGTGAGCTTGTTGCAAGCTCAATCTCCATGAGGCGGAGCTCACCTATAGCCATTGCCAGCCTCCATGTCTCCATCTCCACCACCGCGTACCTAAGCACCCAAACGTCTGAGGGTGAGCTTGGAAAACTGGGAGGGGTCGAGGTCGACGATGCCACTAAAGGATATGTAGATCATGAGCAGGGCGGATGGCAATGGAGTCAACCAAAGACAGTGGAGGTGGTGGTTGGGGTGAAGAGGTTGATGCCGTAAGCAGTATTGTCAAGGAGGAGTTCATTCGGTTAGGGAAGAAGAAAGAGAGAGAGGGTTGATATTGGTGACCCATATCTGATCCAACTATGACCCATTTTGTTTAGGCTTTTCTTTTTTAAACCCATCTTTGACTCATATCTCAATTTTAAGATGAGTTATATGTGACCTACTTTTATAAATGTGGATTAAAATTTGGGTCTTTGACCCATTTTGATGGCCCTACCTGAAACCTATGCTTTTCAATCTAACTATAGATTTTATGCAAGTAATACTCCTCTTTTTTCTCTTAGTCTTTGTTTGGCAAGCTCTATAAGTTTTCACTTGGATCTTTAATACTATCCTAGACATGATTAATTAGAAAGAAAAATTGAACAATGGATAAGATCGGATAAGTCTTACAACATGAATCCCCGATTCAAAAAATTCTTAGATAGTTGCAAAAATTTTTATTCACCCTCTTTCTTTTTGTCATTTTGATTCCTTTTCATTTATTGAAAAATCCTTTTAGAGTCATTTCAAAATAGGAATGACAATTTTTTTTTTTAATGAAAGAATCGACTCTTTTTTCCAAATGGATTTCTGAAAATTCTTTTTAATTTTTGTTGTCAAGAAATCATTTTGTTTATTGGTGTCAAAATAGGATATGGGGTATAAAAATGGAGAATCTACTTTTTTTTTAGGAAAAAAAAAAGATTATGAAGATTGTTTAATACTTACTCTCAAACTCTTTGTTTACGCAATAATGGTATCTTTTGTTTCTCTCTTCATCTTTGGATTCCTATCTATTGATCTAGGACATGAAGAATAAAAAGGCCTTCCTTTTTTCTTGCTTAATTGTTCAATGTTTTTACTTAGGATTTTATCTATTATACCTCCTTGTTGCAATTCAATTAAGAGAACGAACGGTAATTATTGGATTATAAAGATTCTATTTATTCTATCTATCTCATATCTAGATATATTTATCTAGATATACAAGATAAAAAAAAAAAACATAACCAAATAAGAAAGGAATGCAAAAAATTCCTTTCTTGTGTCAAAGAAAACCGGTTTTTGATCCCATTAGTAAAAGATTATTATCTTTAGTTTATATTTTTTCCAGGTTTATCAAAACCCCTGAATTCCTAGAATTTTAGGTGGGATGGGGATTGTAATTCTTTCTACTTCTTGAGGTATAATTCTGGCTTCAAAAGATACGCCTCTTCTGATGAAGAAATGGAAATATTACCTTGTTAATTTATGGCAATATCATTTAATAATTATCAAATAATTGATAAAATGGATGAACCATAAAAGAAAATACCTATTAAACCAATCACAAGAATACCAGTTACAGTACCTATTATCCAAAGAGGAAATAGAACTTATTCTAATGAACTTAGAAAAAATTCAACTTTGATGAGATACTAAATAGAGTAGAGTAAGGATCTATTCGAAAAGGATTTGGATAATATCTGATTGATAGAAATATATATTTGTAATTGTGTCATTTAGGAAAATCAAATCGAGCGATTCCTTCTTTTTTGTGCTCTTGCTCCGGTTAAGCGATCCTCTTCAGATAATTCGTCCAACCCTAGTAATGAGCATAATGGCCCTATTGTTCCGATGGAGAGAAGAACCTATGATTATCTTTTCAGGAAATTTCCAAACTAACAATTTCAACGAAATCTTTCAATTTCTTATTTTACTATGTTCAACTCTATGTAAGAAGAAATATTGGAATATCAATCTCATCGATCTCATAAGTATCATACCAAGCTGTGTTTTGTGGGGGGGGGGGGGAGTTATTGTCTATCGTTGGCCTCTATGGTAGAATCAGCCGGGGGCCGAGCTCATCGCGAATGAAACGATTCGAATTTGATAATTTTATGAAAATATACTGAATCATGGATTCTTTGAGATTTCATCAAGTC